>BSBN01000125.1:1236897-2473794 GCA_027924645.1 Cunninghamia lanceolata
AAACTTAAAGCTACTTCAGTCAGATTAGAAGATAGTCAAAATCGAACCCTCATTGATAAGATGAAGAAAAGTGGCTAGAAAGGACCTGGGAAGGGTCAAAAAGGAAAGCTCCAAGATACAAATTCTTCTCAACAAGGGACAAAAGATTTCAGCCATATCAAGTGTTTCAAGTGCCAAAAATTTGGCCACTATGCTTCTCAATGTCCTGAGGAGAAGGGGAAGGGCAAGTAGCAACAGCAGCAAAAGTAGTTTACGAAGAGTGCAGAAGCTTCAACAATGGATGAGCTTACATCCAAGCTTGAGATTACCTTCTCCATGGTTTCATGCTTATACACTCACACTATTTCTAATGTAGCATGGTGCATGAACAGCAAGGCAAAGACACATGACATTCAATAAGAAGGCTTTCAAAAGACTTCAAGAGAAAAAGGCTAGTATACATGTAGAACTTGGTGATGATGCCACATATCCTGTTACTAGGATAGGAACTATTTCTTTCTGGATGCCTTCTGATGATATTCTTGACCTTCATGATGTGCTTTATGTCCCTGGATTAACAAAGAATTTACTTTCAGTTTCAGCTATAAGAAACAGATTTGAAGTGTGAGGCTAAGTTTGATGATTAGCAAGTTATCATCAGAAATAGCAGCCAAGATTCTGGTCAAGTATTGGCCAAAGTTGTTTGTGAAGGAGATCTTTACAAACTAATTGTTGATTCAACAAAGCAAGCAACCTTGATACATGACAATGACAAATTGTGTGAGCTTTGACACAAGAGATTTTGCCACTTCCACTATGGAGCTCGACCTCTTTTGAACAATATGGTGCATGGATTACCTAACTTCAAGTTAGAAATGAGTGGTGTATGCAAACAGCATGCACTTAGCAACCACATCAAGATTGCTTTTCCTAGCAATGAGCACAAATAAAAAGGAATTGGAAATCTGATCCATTCAAATGTTTGTGAACCTATGTCAACAACTTCATTGGCTGAAAATATTTACCATGTTTCTTTCATTGATGACTCTTTAAGAAAAAAATCATGAAGACCAAAGATGAAGTCTTTGGGAAATTTCAAGAGTTCAAACCTCTTGTGAAAAATTAGACAAGTAAAAGGATTAAGGTATTGTGGTTTGACAATGGAGGTGAGTATATCTCCAAGGACATTAATGCTTTTGTAAAGATGCAGGGATCAAAAGGTTATTGATAGTGCCTTACAACTCTTCAACAGAATGGGGTTGCAGAGTGGAAGAACATGTCCATCTTAGAGATTGCCAAGTCTATGATTCATGACTTAGATTTGCTCGTGTTTCTTTGGGTTGAAGCATGCAATTGTGCACTACACATATTAAACAAGTGTTCTCACAAGGTTGTGAAAAACAAGACTCCAAAAGAAGCTTTCACAGAAGAGAAACCTAATGTTTCTCACGTTCGGGTGTTTAGAAATTTTGTTTACATTCATGTGCCAAAAGATAAAAGGACCAAGTTTGAACCCTCCAACCTGAAGGGTGTCTTTGTAGGATACAATGAATCTTTCAAGGCTTACGATATCTATGTTTCATCACAGAGAAAGATAGTAGTAGAGATGTTAAGTTTGATGAGGATGCTTGGTCCTCTAAGCCTCCCATGGAGGTTGAGGACAGTGAATAGTCTGCTGTTCCAGGTTCTGATCAGCAAAATACAGCAGTCTCTACTGCTGATCAGCCAAGTTCTAGTAAGGTTGAAGATACCTCAGACACGTCTAAAAAAGCCAAGAAGCCTAAATGGCTTACCCAAACTTTGCAGGAGGTACAGGAGCAACTAGGAGCACTAAAAACTTATTTCGGAGTGAGCAATCCACCTAAGAAGTTTCCAAGTATGTTGCTTTAATGTCTTCAATCATTGATGCCGAACCTTCCAATTTTGAGGAGGCAAACTTAGAGCAAGAATGGTGAGATGCTTTGGCAAAAAAGTATAACTCCATTATTTAGAATGATGTTTTGGATACTGTACCAAGACCTCATAGGAAGTCTGTGATTGATTGAAAGTGGTTGTACAAAGTGAATCATGTGAAAAATGGGAGCATAGAGAAATTCAAGGCTAGATTTGTTGCACGTGGGTTCTCTCAGAAAAAGGGAGTTGATTATGAGACTTTTGCTCCAGTTCCAAGGTATACTTGCGTATGGATAATTAGGTCTCTTGCTTCTCATTGTGGTTTGCCTTTATATCAAATGGATATAAAAACAACCTTTTTGAATGGCAACATAGAGGAAGAAGTTTATATAAATCAGCCAAGAGAACTTGAGGTGCATGGGGGGGATACCAAGCTAAAAAAGGTCTTGTATGGGTTGAAACAACCACCTTGTGTTTGGTACTCTTGGATTGATGAGTACTTATTAGGTTTGGGCTTTAATAAAACTATTGCAAATCCTAATCTTTATTATTTATTTGATATATGATATATATGATATGTTGGTTTTAGTTTTGCATGTGGATAATCTTATTCTTACAGGAAGTAGTGCAGAAGCTCATAGTATGGTGCAAGAGGAAGTTGACATCCAAATTTGACATTAAAGATATTGGTCTTATGCATTATTTCTTAGGTCTTGAAATGTGGCAAGATACAAGAAAAGTCTTCCTAAGTAAAGGGAAGTACACTGTAAAAATTCTAAAAAGATTTAAGATGTTGGATTGTAAGCCCCTTGCTACTCCAAAGATTCCAAATTTGAAGTTGACTACAGATTTTGAATCTGATTTGGTATATCCATTTGTATACAGGCAGCTGAGAGGTTTTCTAATGTACTTGGTATATACTGGGCCTGATATTTGTTTTGCAGTAAATACATTAAGTCAATTTATGGTTAAGCCAAGGCAAGTTCACTAGACTGCTGCAAAATACATGCTCTGATACTTGTAGGGCACAATTCATTATGGGTCGAAGTATGTTAGAGACAAAGTGTTAGTGTTGCATGGCTTTGTAGATTCAGACTAGGTAAGTGATGCTTGTGCTAAGAAGAGCACTTCAGGGTTTTGTTTTATCTTGGGGTCAAGAATGATCTCCTAATTTAGCAACAAACAAGCAATTGTAGCATTAAGTTCAACTGAAGCGAAGTACATAGCAGTTCCTTCTGCTAGTTGTGAGGCTATCTAGCTTGGCAAGTTGATATCAAAACTTATCAATCAGATGTTGAAGCCCTACAATAGTTTACTGTGACAATCAGAATTACATCAAGCTATCTGAGAATCCAGTGTTTCATTATTGCTCCAATCGTTATCATTTTCTCAAAGATAAAGAGTTCAGAAGGGAGCAGTAATTCTTTAGTATGTTCCTTCAAATGAGCAAGTTGCAGACATTTTGACAACTCCCCTATCAAACGATAAGTTTGAAATATTAAGAGAGAAGTCAAGATTGATAGAAAACACCTTCCTCACAAAGAGGGAGTGTTAGATTTTTTGTCACTCGGTGTTGCTGGGCACAGCACATTAAAAAAGTCAGACTTTATTTCAAGTGAATTTTTTTTCCTCCTCAGCTGCACACTCTAGGCACAAATTTGAGGACTATTTTTAGTAGTCAAAGCTGCTAATGTTAGGTGCAAAATTAGATTATAGTCAGGCGCTGATATTAGTTTCTTTTAGCCACTGCTTTTGGGTTATATTTAGGCATTGCTTTTATTACTTTTATAATATTGGGCAGCTGACTTAGTTTTAGATGTTTCTTTTGTGATGAAAAACAATCTAAAATAGGGTAGCTTTGTTGTATTTTGGAGCTCCAAGTTTATGGGTTATTTATGACCTTGTGGCATCGATCTTTTGTATTCAGAATTTTTCTAGAATAATAAAAATTATTTTTCCAGCAACTGCAGAATTCTAATTTCAGTTTTACTGTTCTATTATTTGTAATTTCTGAAGTTTGTATATGCAGGTTATAGCACTCAGAATTGCAGGTTTGATCAAAGGTTAAGTGATTTGTTTCAAATCCTAGAGTGTAAAATCCGCATACCATGTGCTGAATTTTAACAACACTTGCATAGGGATGCTAATTATATAATCCATTCAATGACCCATGTCACTTGTAGAGAAGTTAACCATCAACAAGAGAGGTAAAGAACTTAATGATTTTGCAAAAAGCATAAAGATTCTCAAATCTAGTTCATAGTTTCTGACCTTTCATGTATCTCAACAATCACTTTCAAGCTATGTTCCACAGGAACACGTCCCCTGGGCTTTCCCGGTCGTCCCCGTACTCAAGGCATTTGAGAACATAGGGATGCTTCGAAAACATCCCTGGGCCATGCCCCTATCCCTGCCCTCCAACCAGAAACATTAGTTTGAAGGTTGGGTATGTCCGTGGACAGCCAGCCATCCACCCCCAAGGAAACCCACAAAAAAATTTTAAATCGCCCATTTGTTAAAATAAAAAAAATTAAGCGGGGTGGTGCTTGGATTGGTGTTGCTCTGGTTAATATTACAGTTACCATCCCTTGTTGGGGCAGCAAAACTAGTCTTGGCACCACACAGGGCCCTAGCCGCATTATCTTAGGCCCACGCAGCCTCCTCAACATTATCGAGAGCACCCCGCCACAAGCAAGTTTTTTTCCCAAGTCACATATCTCCGTCATGAATTGACTCCACAACCTTCACCAAACCCCTCTGAAAGGCACCTCTTTGGCCTCCTGCCCACCGCTCTGTAGCTCTTCTCTCGCAGCCACGGAAAGACATGGCCCTAAACTACAGAAGAAAAAGAAAAACAAAGGAAAATAAATAACAAGTGACTTCTTCTCTCCTAGGCAGAGAGTGAAGGCTCCACAGCAACACTTTTAAGGGTAGATACAAGAACAAGGAAGGTGGATGTGAAGAAAATATTTATGAATGCAAATAAGAGAGGGGAGGGTTATAGTTGTCTACATTTTGTCATTTTGTAGTTGTAGCCCTTCGGCTTTTTTATTTTGTTGTATATGAACATTGGTAATATTGAAATTTCGTTATTTTGTATGACGACTCATGTGAATTCTCAATTTGGTTTAAATGTTTCATAATATGGTTATATAATGAATATGGTGAATGCCTTGTTATTTGAACATTTGAAATTTCCTATATTTTAAATTTTCCCTATTTTTTAATTATTGTTCCCAAAAAAAAAAGGCCCCGCATCCCTTACCAACCCAGAAACACATTCCCACATTTCCTGCCATCCCCGTCCTAGAAATGCCATGGAACATAGCTTTCAAGTCTCCAAACCCCAATCCACAAGATCTGCACCTTCCTGACCACTCTTGACTCTAAGGTAATTGATTCCTTGATTTTGAAAACCATCAACATCGTACACATACTAGGGCATTCAAAAGCACTGTTACCACAAGATATGTTTATTGGAAAAGTTGAGTACTCCCAAGTTTGGACTTGAGGTCAAAACATAGACGTAGAGAATTTTGAACAAATTATAAGGTAAATGGGAAAAGAAATCTCCTTGTAGGATTCTAGGAGGCAAATTTTGTATGTAAAATTTGCATGTGGCTTAGCCAACCTAAAAATCACTTTTACCTTTATAGAACTCTTATTGCACTGAATCACTTTTGTTCCTTCATTTTCCCCCTAGCATAAATCTCCACATTTCCTGAAATCAGGAGTTGTTCTTGTAGTCCCTCCCAATCAGTTGCAGAATACATTTTAAGAGCTGTTAACCATTTAAAATCAGTATAAATTCAGATCTGACATTCACCAATAGGCACCACTCTGCAATATATTCACACCCATGTCATCCATTTGTTTAAGCACTGTTATTTGGATGCAATAACATTAGGAGAGGCATCTATACACACACATTTGAACTTGAATCATATGGTTCTTATCACTAAGAGTCATATGGGTGAGAATCCATTGGGAGTGACACTGATTGACACAACCCATTCAGGTCTATATGTGTTTATATGCGTCTGCCATCACTTGCAATGTTTTGCATCCATGTCATCCAGTATTTAAGCAATGAACACATGGCACGATGAGGTAATTCAAAACTGAGTTTGTATGAGTATGAGCTAATATTAAAGGAGTTAATTTTCTTATTTTGCACTTCGGAGGAGGCTGAGACAGAATGGCACTTTGTCATGGACAACTCCGCCTATAGTGACATCAGGGCCAAATAAATTGTCATTCTGAGAGGTGACTCTATGCCTTCCATTTATGAAGATATGAGACTCAAAAACGGGGGAATTTTTCGTCAGGGTTAATAATAGACGGGCCATCCTCCAAAAGGGATCTGCAGCTTGGCAAATTTAATCCATGATTCACATTCACTCCTTGTGCACTCCGACGCTACATCAGATCATATCTTTGGCTTTGTGGTCCATGGACTATTTTGATCTCTTGGCCGTCACTAAAATCATCTGATTTAATTCATTTCATTATTATTACTTTTTATTTTTATTTTTGCCTTGCTTGTTTGTCCGCTTGCCTACCAATACACTTGGACTTTTATCCATTAAACTTAGAAACTTGTCACCTGCTTTTCACCCTCTAAACTAATGCTCTACTTTTAATGTCAACCCCTATGCTTTGGGGGTGAATGATTGAATTGTACAGCTATCAAATAATGGAAGAACATGCAGATTAGTAAATGGCACACCAAGCAGATTATAATTGTGATGAAGAATGCCTGATACAAGTGTAGTAACTATCTCAAAAGAAAATGCTTCCAATTTTTCTCTGCCGGTCCTAGGGAAACCTGGGTTGAAAGCTTGCTATTGACATCTGAATAAAAGCCTGGCCTTGGATTGAACTTGGGTTCTGACTCCAGGTAAAAAACCAGAAACTAATTACCAGTTATTAGTTTAAAATAGTTGTATTAAATTGATATATTTCCAGTTGAGTCTGGCTGGGTATAGGAATAAGAGATATTACCGGGAGGAGGGGCTTGTGGTGGAGTAACGACAGCTGCACGCGTTGAAAAAGAAAAGGTCCTCTTTGAAGAAGAAAGAATCCTCTTTGCTCCTACTCTTCCTCCTCCTGCTAAAAGACCGAGTTGGTTGTATGATACCACCCTTCTAATATCACTAACTAACTGCTTCTGATTCTTCTGCCCACACAGAAATCTACCAGCTTTGTTTGAGAATAACCTTCTGTTACGAGCAAATGCCCTGCCCGATACAGAGACTGATAATGTGAACGACCTCAGAAGAGTCATGCTCTCCATGGCGCCTTCTCCTCCTCCTCACAATACTTGAAAGGTATTTATATCTTTTAAAACAAAAGAGATTAGATTAGAGTCTTTGAGGTCATTCATAAAGCCACATCAGGTTCCCTAACTATACCTACTCAACCTCAATCCTGGTTTAGTATTAAGCCACTTCGAAGGGGCTATTGAAGGACTCGGAACTGTTTAGCGTTATGCTGTTTGCTTGGGGAAGGAGGCAAGATTAAGGTGGTAAAGTCGATCTAGAAAGAATAAGCTTCCACAGACCAAAGAGATCTAAGGTGATTGCCTATCGCAAGGCCATACTTATACGGATAATTTTACACCATTTTTTTTTTAATCTAAAGTTTTCTTAAGGGGGTTTTTGGATTTATAGAGCAATAGATCTAAAGAGATGAGCTTTCTTAATGGGGGGTTTTTGGATTTATAGAGCAAAAGGTTTTAAGAGATGAGCTTTCTTACCCTTGGGGTTTTGGATTTATAGAGCAAAATTTTTTAAAAGATGAGCTTTCTTAAGGGGGGGTTTTGGGATTTATAGAGTAAAAGGTTTTAAGAGATGAGGATTGGATTTGTATTTATAGAGTAGAAGGTTTTAGAATATAATAGAATATCTTTCGATGTTAAAAATAGCCTATGAGACATCCAACCCTATCATATTTGCCTCTACCTCTCACTTCTTCTTTTATTCAACGAGATAATGAGCTCTCCGACTTTCATTTATGAGATGTGGATAAAAGAAATTATATGATAATTGGAATCTTACTAGAATTTTATTTTAGAAAATAGGAGATCTTATATTTTAGTTCTCAAATTTTCAGTAGTTTATGGGGTGGGATTGGAAATTTATCCCAATAGTGTAAAGGTTTTTTTGTCACGTGGTGTCATTAGAATGTATGTGTATTTTCTTAGTGTCAACTACTAGTAAAATTTTACATGGGATCACCAACTTCTTTAAAATTCTAAACAAAATTTATTAGTATTGTCTACTACTATAAAATCCATGGGACCAACCAATTAAAAGCTCCTAAATATTCTCAACAACACCCACTAAGAAATTTTAGGGAGCCCTCCTCCATGGAACTATAGCCTCAATAGGGGAGGCCATAAACAAAGGGCTTCATTTTCATGACTCAACACAGTACTTTGTGTCTAATTTCATATAACTTTGTTGTTGCATCATGCACTCATGTGCATTATAATACAATTTCAATGTGAACTTTAAGTTTTAAATAGAAACACGAGAAATAAATCACTAGTTAATTGATTAATCAAGCAATTAACACATAATCAACCTAAATAAAGTAACTGAGACTCAAACGAGCACTAAAACATATACATAAATAAATGTGGAACTGATAAAAAAAGATAGGTGTACTTAGCTCTATGAATGATGAAGAATATTTAGTTGTAGCTCACGTTCTATGATTCATCTCAGTGATCAATTATTGGACTTGCATCAGTCACACTCTGATAGATTATAAAATCAATTGTTCTTTTTCTAGTTCAATCATGCAAATGTAGCCCTAATCCTTGCATCTATAACCTTGAACATTTTCTACAATCTTGAACATGTTACCTATTTTCCTCAAAAATGTGTCACCTACAATAATCTAGTAATGATAGTGTTGATAAGCACCTTTGGAACTTTCTATGCTAGAATATGGAAGTTGACTAGCTTCATTGCACCTTAGTTAGGCCTCTCAATCAATTCAACAATTTTAACAAGTTTACCAACATGCCAAACAGAATGCAAATGTCTATATTTGTTCATATGAGTGTAGATGTTGATGCTATGTTGTTCTTAAGTGCTTTTTGTAATGGCGATTGGATGTGTAACTCTTGTTAATTAATGACCTAAGTGAGTTAGGGTTTCTATCCTTGTATATGACACCTTAATGTGCAAATTTAATTTTACATGCTTGCGTTGGCATGTAATGACTAGTTGGAGGTAAGTCGGCTTAGGTTCAAGATAAAATTTGATTTTGGAGTTAGGGAGTAAATACCCAATGCAATTCTAAACTAGGTTTAGGGACACAAACGTGGGATTGACCCTAGACATGAAATAAGGAATGTAAAGATTAGATTCAAATCATAGGGGACGGGGAGTCGAGTTCAATTAAGTTAGGTAAAATGCCAACTTTTATGCAAAAATATGTCATTTGCACACTGTGTTGTTTAGAATTGACCCAAGCACAACACAAGTGAGTCAAACTCTAACATAGCACATTTAATCGCACCCTTGTTGAAGGTGCCCACCCAGTCACTCCTGCTCTCATGGCAAGAGCTAGTCAAACAGTGATGGGACTGAGGGGTTGTTATGTTTGTGGGGAAGTAGAATGTCGCAGATGGTAGTTGTGTTGTTCATTTAATTTATTTGTGTGAGATTGATGATGGTTTCAATTGTTGATGTTTATTTGACAAATTTGAGAGGCTAGTTCTTGTAGTAAGTTGAGATAAATGTATTCCCTGCCTCTCTTATGATTGCTAGATCTTTCCTTGTTTCCTTGTAAAATTGGTTTATGATCTGACCTTAAATTTGGAATATCATTATAATATGGGTCCTAATTGTGTTTTACTCTATTTGTTGCAAGATTTATGTTTGTTCTTGAATGGTTTCCTCTTTTGGGTTTTCTTGAATCGGGAGGTTTTCTCTAATTTCTTCTAGGACTACTTTGATCCAATCTTCTCCCACTCCAGGGCACATTGATTGTGAATGTTGAATTAAGGACATGGATGTCCTATTGTTGTTTTGAAAGTTATGAGTTTGTTATATGTTGTGTGCCTTGTGTTGGGATCAAGGGATTTCCTTTTATTTTTGTGTTTGAATGTTTAATGAATTTTTAAATGCAATTATTCTAAATGAAGGTAGCTTCTTTTTATTATTTTTCCCAATTTTTAGATATGAACTAATTACTACTGCAAATTCAAATATATGGATGCAGATCTAATATGGCTTTTTCCTAAATGTAATTTTTCTATGTTTTTGGTGTTTTCAAATCTTGATTTTGATGTGAACTATTCTAAGAAAGTAAAATGCATCTAACTAACCACAACAAAAAATAAATCTAGAACTAGTAAAACAATAAATTATATTCTAACCAAGATAAAATGAACATAAATTTTACTTCCTCAATGGAAATAGAATACGCTAATTACAACTCTAAACTATCCTTTGAATTGTAAAGAACCTATAATAATTGAGCAACATCAGTGCCAAGCTTGTGTCCTCAAAGATGCTATATGCTCTTGCCTCCATTTCAGCAATGGGGTCCTAAAGATAGCGATTTGAGGGAAACTGGATTGATTGTGGCTTAGAAGCAAAAGAAAAAACATAAGAAAAAGGTTCTCGTAGTCCTGTATGATCATAAAAATGGTATAGACGATGTTATGCGTAAGCTTGATCCTCTAGAGAAAATTAGCTCCTAACAAGGAATAACAAGAATGCATGAATGATTTTCAACCCCCCTCCTCAAGGGAAACTAGGAATTGATTGCAAGAAGCTTAAAAGCTTGGGGAAAACATAAAGCAAAAGGCTCTCAAAGTCATGTATTGAGCATAAAGTTGCTAATGGGGGCTATAATGAAAATAAGATCATTAGCCTCCCCTAAAACAAGAGTGGAGGGGGTATTTATAGGTTGAGAATCAACTAAAAAGGTGGGGTTGATTGGAATATAACTGTGGAGTTGATTGGAAGATCACAAAAGCTGAAGAGGAGTAGATAAGAGACTAATTCAGAGATCACTAGGGTTGATTAGGAGTGAACAACAAATTGATTAGGAGTGGATAAATAGTTGGGGTAGTGGTGGCTTAGTTACGCATGAAGTGACTCCCAATCAAAAACCAAAAAGGAAGTAAACTAGGTGGAACTAAAAGAAATCACTCATGCCAAAACACGACAGGGTTGCCCCTTTCAGGAAGTGGGTCACCTCTTTTGCTAGGGCAAGTTGCCTAAGTGACCTTACAACTTAAGGACAGGTCACCTGGGTGACCATAGGGTCTCTCAAGCAACCCTTCTATTGAAGATGTGCAAAGGGTTGTTTGACAATTGTGAAGTCCTAAAACTCAATTCATAAGCTAGGAAAGATGGTTGGAATGTTGAAAAGACTAGTGGACATGTCATCAAATGTGAGATTGTTGAGAGAAGTCTAATTCATGCCTTTGAGGCTCGTGAGCTAGACTTCCATATCATCATCAAACTACCATGTTGGCCTGCACACTTTTCATACTTACATATTTGCCCCCTTGGGTACGATAGTCTACATGATAGGTAGGCACCATTCTTTGAATCATGGCATTGTGGGACCCACACTTACCTTTATTGTTGTCCTACATCTAGACCCGTAATTGAAAAGATAATTCAAGTGTAAGTTTGATATTTGATAAGCTTAAAGTAAGTAGAAAAATGAAGATGAGAGAACATACCATTGGTGTGTGAGTTTGAATTTTACCTATGTCAGATCACCTTGCCATGATGACATGTCAAAATGATGAAATAAATAAAAAAACAAGGACAAAGCCTACTCTATAAAAGTTAAACTAAACTAAACATACATCATTATCACAAACAAAGCTAAGAGGAGAGAGAAGGAAGAGGAAAAAGGAGAGAAAGCAATGAAATGGTGACAAAACTGTGTAAGGGAACAATTGACAAAAAGCTTAACATGAGGAGATCAAGATTATGGCCACCATTCAGTCTCCCATAGATCCCCAAGTATGAAAAATGAGAAAAAAACCTCCTTGAAACCCTAGCTTCCTTTTCATTTGATTTTGCTTGAAATCGTATGTTGAATTTGAACTTTTTTTGTTGCATTTGATTAGGTTTTAGGTTTGCATCATTTTTATTGCTTTTATTTTCTAGTTTTTACAAATTTTACACTTTTTGGGCCCACTAGGGCATGGCCATTTGTCACCCCTTTTACCAGGACAGGTCACCTGGGCGACCCTGCCACTTCAACTTGGGTCCCCTGAGAAACCCTAGGATTAGAGAAAAATTTGATGATTTTGATGCCTAAACTTAATCACTTTCTTTGATTCAACATGTGATTCTTTGTTTATTGCTAGTTTTCTATGGGTTTATTTAATTTTTATGAATTTTGCAAGAATTTTATGATTTTTAGGGTTTTCTAATTTTTATGATTTTTAAAGTTTTTACGAAGGTCTAACCTAATCCACTCCTCTTGCAGCACACCTACATGTAGTGGAATGCCACATGCAAGAAGGTTTGATACATGGACACTATAGAGGCATTGTTTATTGTGGATCGTGCTATTCTTCAGATGACAAGATTGGCTAGAGTAGCTCAAATCCAATTGTTCATCCTTCGTCTCACATATGCTACAACACTCTAACCTATTGGGATGTCGATCAAAATACATACTAATTTTTATCTATTTTTGAAGTGTAGACCATCACTCTCTATGATGTCTATCATATCCTTGGTGTTCCCATCAAAGGTGAACCACTTACACTATTGAAGAGGGAGTCTGAGCAAGAGAGATTAGCTTGGGCAGCTATTATGGGAGAACCTCGACCTAGTGACATACTTGACATTCAACTCACTTTGGTTCCTAGAGTTGTTATTCTACTCTATGGAAGGTCCTAATTGGCCTAATTGCTACACATTTATCGAGAGCAAGAAGGTCTCGATTCTTGCGTGATGCTGGGCACCAATCATTTAGTAGCTTGAGTGAGGCATAGTTTTCACATGGTGTGTTGACATTTTGGCCTTAGTTTACTGAGACTTATACCACGTTTCATGATGGGGGGGCTTGCTTTCAGCCACCCTTCACTAGTTATGTCATGGATTCTCAAGCACATTATGCCATATCAAAGTGAGGTTCCCCCTTTGGACTCGAGACTATCAAGAGCTATGAGATGGGGCCAACTTGGGCATTTAAATGCTTCTACATGAGATGTGTCCACCTTAATGAATGAAGATTTCATTTTAGACCCCTATAGAGATATGGAGGGGTTGTGGCTAAGCGAAAGAGTAGTGCAATCTTATTGTCGAGGAGTAAGCCATTGGGCAAATAGAAATGGTTTGATCGAGAGTCACTCTACTACACAAGTGCTCCAACAGTCAGGAGATGAGTTTCCTAAGGATTTGCCCTAGTGCCTCCATGCTACAGGTTTATTTAGGAGGTAACTAATGCAGTGTGAAGCACTTTTATGGGTGTCACTTGTTCCAAGAGTTTCAATTACTCGACCATTTTAAGGATAGGTCATAAGGTAATAGAGGGCTTATCAATCTCAAAGACTTGTTGTTGTTGAGGATCATGAGATGAATGAGGATTATGATCCTGAGGAGGAGAGAGATGGGATAACATTAGAGGGTGATGATTTGGCCCTAGAGGATAAGGAGGTAGCACAAACGAAGGCCACACCTGCACATTGATTTGTTCCTTTTATAGAGTTGATGGAGGAGGATATGAGGATTGTTGATCCCTCATGGAAACTTGGAGATCCTCATGAGTATTATGCTAATCCTATCCTTTCTTTTCTACACTTGCTTGTCTAAAAATGATTATGCCTTAACATTGGGCTAACACTCTCTTTCTTTGCATTTTGATGAAGGCATTACTGAAGGATGGAGGGATCTTTTCAAAAATGCTTCCTTAGATGTTTTATTACCTGCCACAGGATGAGCCAAAGAGGCACTTTTGGTTGATGTTGGGATGCCTACACTAGTAGGTCGACACAGTGGTCTTTGCTCCTAATTATCATGTTGACCAGGATGTGGCATCTTAGAGGACTAGAGATTGTTATATTAGAGATTGAGGTCACTTTACTTTGATATATGGCTAGCGTTGGGGTCCTCAAATGAACTTCTACTTCATGGACTCAAACACTAGGATAGTTACATTCATAGATTCACATCCACATCCCTTTGCAGGGCCATACTCAAAGGACTCCCAAACTTTTTGATGTGGTAGATAGCAGGAGGATACCACAAAGCAGGAGCCCTAAGGGTTCCATGGGTCAAAGCTGACCTTAAGGTCTTTGAGAGACCTACTTTTATTGTAGAGATTTTCTACTTGTCCCCTTGCACGCGGATACCTACACGCTTGAGTGCACACTTTTTGCTTTTTAGATTTTGTTGATGGAGTGACCTGTACTCAAACATTATTCTACACTTATTATTGCAACTTTTATTGGTTTAGATTTATACTTAGTTATATTCAATATCTTGTACTTTGCTTTCACTCTCTTATGCACATGGTTGGTTGTAGAACTTATGCTTAAAATTATGGATGCTTTGAGCTTATATATGTATGATGTTACTACATGATGATGCTATTTTTTGTTATTTTTTCTATGAATGAGATGTATGCAATGTGAATACATGTGGATGCATTTGATACATATATGGATATAAATGCAATACATTTGACTATTTTTTTACCATTATGGATTCCATAATTTATGACATAAATTATTGCTTGTTTTTTAATTATATGCATATGGAACTAACACTGTGATTTCTCTTTAGAAGGATTTTTATCCTAGGGGATTACGGATTGACTTAGCATAGGATGATCTACCAAACTTTTGAGATATTATTTATTAGGGAATCAAGTGGGAATGGGGAAGGTAATGGAATAATTCTTAGATTAAGATTAACAAAACGCTAAATATTGATCCTTATCTAGATTGAGCACTTAGAATAGTTTTCAATGCAAACAAGCAACAAAAATTATAGGTACCTACTAGACTTAAATCAAAAGATGGCCAACAAGTCAGACTTGGGGTAAAGGAAAATCTCCTTAGCAAAAGATGGCCCTAGAAAACAACTAGACTCTTAGCTTTGCCTAACTGGTGCATGTGTGTGCTTTGTCTCTCTTTTTTGTTTTTATTTCTCCAATGAGATGTCACCCTTGTAGCTTTAAGCTTAGACTATTCTCCACCCGAGAGTACGAACATCAACAACTTATTTTCCTTTTCTTTCTTTTTTTCTATTTTTTTTACTTTTTACACTGAGAGGCGTTCTACAGTGGCAGGGAAGAGCTGAAAGATTCAAATTATCGTAAACAAAAATGCAGTAAACAAAAATTAAAAAATTAAAAACTAATTTAAATCAAAATATTAATATTTTTTTGCTGGGATCCACGTCAATGTCCAAAAGGTGAAATGAATGGATGTTTCATTTGCTTCTTGATAAATTTAATATATGAAAGCAAATAACTTAGGTGAGCATATCAAATTGCAAGATTTGAGGTGAGCTAAAGGGGAGTGCAAACAAAAAACAAAAGAATCACCTTCCCAGGAATCGATCCAAGACCATATAGGAAATCTTTTTGTTTTTTTAAAGGTATTTGCATTTCTTTGTTTTTCTACAACAAAATATTTTACTATATGCAAGATATTTAGGTCTGTGAATTTTTGAATGGTTGCAGTAGGTGCACCCAACAATTACTGTGGAAAAGGAGAGGAAGAAGAGCCAAATTATGTTTTTTTAAAAAGAATTTTTATTACTCTTTCTTGAATTCACGGTTTATTGAGCATTCTGGGAGGAAAATCAAGCCGAGAAACGTCTAGATTAGGCAGTTTTTGCAGGACAAGGAATTCCAACTCATATTACAAGTTAGTTGTTGCTCTAGTTTTATAGTTGGGTAATTGTCACTATCTCGGTTAGTGGGTTGGAAAAAAAAATTGTGACTGGCTGAGGATTTATTTGTTTTCTTGCATTCTTCTTTTATCAAGTTTTAAAGTATTTTACCCCTTTTAAAATCATGCTTTGATAGCAGAAAAAAACATGAAATGCCTACCTAGATAATAGTATGAGAAGCAATTTGGTAGATTCGTGTGGTTCAAGTTTATAAATTTATTGGAAGACATTTTTTCAAAGATGGGAAATGTAGTGGATGTTGTTTAGTTGGGATTAGTAGAGAATCAGGGTAATGTTGGATTACAAAATGAAAGAGATTTCCTTTTTAGGTTATGGGTATATTTCTTTTGAGGGGGAAAAAGAAATGGGCTTGATAAGTGGGTTTTATGAGAGAAGGAGGAGATAAAGCTTTTTCTAGGTTATAATTTTGTTGCGGGTTTTTGTTTTGTAATGTAGTTCCTTTGCAGTATTTGGAGATTGGTTGCATTGGTTCAATTGGGGCTTGTGATATAAGCTGGTGTAAGAACAAGGTAAAATATTTTTTGGTTTTCAAGTTAGCTGATTAAGCTTATTGTAGGTTTTCCATATGGTAGAGTCACAGTCTTTGTGGTATTTCATAAAACCTATTTCAAGTATGTTCAAGTATGTGGTACCTTAGTAATTGGTATGCTTAGGATTATTTTTTTTTAAATGTAGTTATTATGATATTTAAATATCAACAAACCAGTGTATATTTTGTTTTTATTTGATTAAAGGTGAGTAAGATTAAATCTGTTATAATGCAATGATATAAATGAAAGTTATTGTGTGGTATTAGGAATTGTATGTATGCCATACTAGAGTGATTATGGTATTCACATTCAACCAAGTAGCAAGAATCTCATTAAGTGCTATGGATTTCAGGGTGCACGTTTTAAATGTATTGTTACATCCATTCAAAGTTTCTAATTTTTAGTAATGGTTTGTTTTATTATCACTTGGATTTAAATACAGAATATAGTTTTAGCAATAGTTGTATAGTTATAGAACTTAAAATAATAAAAAGGAATGTGTCAAAATTTTAGTTAATGACTAATCAAGATACTCACTTAATAATCATATAGTTAAAGAATATAGTTAAACAATTAAAGAATTTTAAGAAAAAAGCAAAATTTTAGAATATATTTTTAGCAATAGTTGTATAGTTATAGACCTTAGAATAATAAAAAGGAATGTGTCAAAATTTATAGTTAATATGCATTGACTTGATAGTACAAGAAAGAAAAACTATTTTCTTAAGGAAACTATAATTCTTAAAAAAAAATTCAACAAATTTAGTGAAAATAGAATGCATATGTAGTCATTAAATATACATTATATGTTCATCATTTTTATTTTAGTATTAATTAATTTCATTATAGATTTATTTTGAATTAAGAGTTTAATTTATTTTACAAATATGTTTTGCATTACAAACTGATTAAATATATCTATCTCAATGGATATTTCTAACCCATTTACATTATGTTGTCAGGATAAAAGATAGTGTGGAGCAAGTTCCTTTTTCAAGAAACCTTTTGACTTCCCCTAGAGAAGAAGTGCAAGAACATGCACTTCAGGCCTTAGCCATTCTTGCAGACCATGTTTTTTGCTCCCACGACTTTGAAGCCATCCCTCATGATATTATTTTTGATTTGTTGCCTTTCTTTTATCGTCCTAAAGGTCCTTTTAAGCTCTTTTGGCTTGCCCTAAAAGCAATCGTATACATTGTTCATTGCAAACCTAATGACACCATTATTGCTTTTACAATTGTGAAGGAGCTTCTTGAAATAGGGGAAGACCTTCAAGTGCAAAGGCTTAGTTGTGAGACAATTTTATATTTTTTCTGAAGAAGGTGACAATCTTGAATTTATCATTAGAAATAATATTTGTCCATGCCTCGTTCAACTTCTCTTTCATGAATCTCATGATATACAAATTTTTACCATGGAAACTATGGTCAACATTGTAGAGTATGGGAAGTATAAAGAGATTGTGAATGACAGAGTACTCTTACGTATTGTGGCAATCATTTCAAGTGGTGACAAGAGAGATTTGAACATGATGAGGCAACTTCATATGGAGATTTGTAGGTTCATTTCCAATATCACAAGACTCACCCAAGATGACATTGAGCTTACAATAAACACATGGGTAATTTTTGCACTTGTGGGGCCCCTTTCAGAGGCAATAGATTGTATAAAGGAAGAAGCATTTTATGCTATTGTTAGTGGTATTATAGGTGGCAATGACAAGCAAGTAGAATACTTTGTTGATCTTGATTGTATAAATCTCCTTACTAATATGACTACACCTATCAACAAAGGTCTTACACAAACTTGCCTTAAAGGCCTAGAGAGGATGTTGAAGGTCACAAAAGAGAAAAACAAACACCCACATCTTTTCCAAACTACTAAGCTCAAGGATTTCATTAAAACACAAGCACAAAGCACTCTTTTCAATAAGTTTGATCAATGGCTAGATCTAGAACACTATACTTTTGTACTTCCTCCTTCTAAGAAGCCTTGAACTCATTTGGCAATACATCCAAGAGAATTAAGTTGAGATGAAAACTTTAAAATTATAAAGGCAATATATTTTTGGTTTTAGATTATTGAATGTTGATATTGTTGGCCCACGATTGCCATTGCACCAAAAGGTTGACCTATTAATGCCTGATACAACCACCAGAGTTAATGAATCCACGAGAGGCGGTTAAGCCATGCCATGAATCCCATGAGAGATGCTGGCTCATTGCCAACAATCCCCCCAGCATCACTCGCAGGGGAGATTCGAACCCATAACATTTGGCTCTGATACCAATTATTGGCCCACGATTGTCGTTGCACCAAAAGGTCAACCTATTAATGCCCGATACAACCACCAGAGTTAATGAATCCATGGGAGGCGGTTAAGCCATGTCATGAATCCCGCGAGAGATGTTGGCTCACTACCAACAAATGTTAAAATTTTCCATTGGGAATTCCATCTCTGGAAGATATTAAATGCATGATCCTCCAAAAAGTAAAATTTTCTAACTACTATATTGATCATTTTATTTTTATCAACTCTTTATACATATAAAACATTCAATTGAATTATTTTATCAAACATCATACTACATAAAAAGAGCTTAGAATCATACAATTCTCCAATATTATAATTATGTCAATTGTTGGTATTTTATCTCCCATGGATGCATGAAAGATTATCAAAGTGAACAATAAGAAGAATAAATAGCACTAAAAAGTGTTTAACAAGCTACATACCAAATTGTTTCAACAAAAACTACCATTTCCAAGGTTTAAATGATAATATAAGTGTTAATAAAATGGGTTTTGGTATGCAATTCATTTGTATTGTGAAAATATCACACAACACAATATAAAATAGATCACTAATTGGAAAGAAATGCACCCATATTATGGAAATATTTAGACTACAAGCTTATTAGAATAGTTACTAAAAATTTTAATAAATGAATTTTTTTTGGCTTTTAAATAAGCAAAGTTAGAACCAAATAAGTGTAATTTTGGGGTTAAAAAAGTAAGATCCTAAAACAAGGCTAAGAGATCCAAACAAAACATGAGTGATTTGTGGAATTCAATTCAAACAACCATAATATGAATTATTTGTGTAATTTTGAAGGGTAGGAGTATTTGCAAAGAAATAGATAAGAATATTATGTGGACAAATAGTATTCTTATGTGTACAAGTACTAGGGTGACAATGTACATGCGTTGGAATACTTCATATTATATGTTTGTCTTATGATGTCAAATAATGTCTTTAAACAATTACTCCATACCAAATGGTTTTATCTATTAATATAAATTTGGGAATTAATATTGCACCAATGAAAGCATTTGAAATGACCCAACCCTAACCCTAACCCTAACACTAACTCTAGTGTTAGAATTAGGGTTAAGGTTAAAATTAGTAGTATATTAGATATGAAAATGGAAACCTAATGGGATTGGCAAGGGTAGCTAGGGTGGGTAAAGGATATATCTCAACAAAGCACAAAACTCTAAAAGAAAAGATATAATAATGGAATAATGATAAGTAAGAATACAATCCCTCAAAAGATCTAAAAAATGATAATGCCATCAAAAATGACATATCTAAAACCGTAAAAGTGACAAATCATACAAAATGTGTACCACGTCAACTCATGGTGGGAAAGAAATGGGCAAGAGTGAGGAAAATTATAAGTTTTAAATTAGGGTTAGGGTTACGGTTCAGGTTCAAGTTAGAATTAGGGTTAGAAACTTGGTTAGTGTTAGGGTTGGGATAGAATTAGGCTTACGGTTATTATTAGAACTAGAGTTAGAGTTACAATTAGGGTTGGGATTAGGGTTCAAGTTAGAAATATTAGGATTAGGGTTGCAATTAGCTATATAATTAGGGTTTAAAGTATGGTTAGAATTAGGGTTAAGGTTAGGGTTTGGAATAGAATTACAGTTAGGGTTTGGAGTAGAATTACAGTTAGGGTTTGGGTAAGAATTAGAATTTTGATTAAAATTAGGGTTAGGGTTAGAATTACGATTGAAATTAACATTAGGGTTAGAATTAGGGTTAGGTTTAGTGTTAGAATTAGGGATAGGGTTAGGGTTAGAATTGAGGTTAGGGTTAGAGTTAAAATTAAGGTTACTAAATTAGGGTAAGCATTAGAGTTACAATTAGGGTTAGGGCTAGAGTTAGGGTTAGAATTCATGTTAGGGTTAGGGTTAAAATCATAGTTAGAATTAGGATTAAGGTAAGGGTTAGAATTAAGGTTATGGTTAGGGTTAAAATTAGGGTTATAGTTAGCGAAGAATCAGGGTTAGGATTAGAACTAGGGTTAGGGTTAGAGTTAGGATTAGGGCTTCTATTAGAATTGGGGTTGGAATTAAGGTGGGTTATTGGGGTAAGAATTAGAGTTACAGTTAGGGTTAGGATTTAAATTAGAGTTAGGGTTAGAGTTACAATTAGGGTTAAGGTTAGTATTAAGGTTAGGGTTAGGGTTAAAATTAGGATTAGGGTTAGGGTTAGGATTATAATTAGGATTGGGGGTTTAGAATTAGGGTTATGACTATAATTAGGGTTAATGTTAGAATTAGAGTTAGGGTTACAATTAGGATTAAGTTTAGTATTAAGGTTAGGGTTAGGGGGTAAGTGCAAGAAGATGGGGGGCCAAAAAGGGGTCTTAAGTGGCCACTTTTTTTTTTTTTTTCCTGAAATCAGGAAATATTAGCCTTGGATGAGAAATTGAGCATAGTTACACTCAAAATTTGGAGATGCAACCAAAACAATGTTCGTAGTGCTCCGAGTCTACTTTATAAACTACTATTTTTTAAAAAAAATGGCATAGATTAAGGGGTTCAAAAGAGGGAGCCACAGAAATTGGTGTTGTTTCTGTCAAAAAACATAACATAGCATGTTTTGTGGCTCCCTCAAAACATCAACTTTTTTTTGGTATTTTTAAAATCGCTTCAATGAGAAATTAGCTAATAGCATGTAGTTTATGCTCGATTTTTCTGATAATTTTTTGATGAATATTTGATTTTTAACTAATTTTCAAAGTGGACACATCCTAAAAATAGAATTTTGGCCGTGCTACCCCTATAAATTTTGAAAACTAATTGAAAATCATTTTTTTTCCTTTTTTAATATTTGTAGAATGGAGTCTAGTTTCTAAATATGTAATTTTTTTGAAATTTCAATGAATAGTTAATTTACAATGAAAAAAAGACCAAACAGTGGTTTTGCCCAAAAATGGACACACAAACAAAAGAAATTAAAGATGAAAGGCTTGACATTGTTAAAATGTGAAAAAAATCACATCGTCAAATAGCTAAGAGAAAGCCTAACATTACCCAGGTGTTCGATTTGTTCGACCTTGAAACACATGCAAATCTAAGGGTTAGCACGAACGAAATTATGTGAAATCTTGAAGAATATGGAAAAACACATATGTGACTATTCATAAGGCACTCCAAGCCTTTGGGTTAGAAATCTAAAGCAAATCCCAAGCCCAAGGCCTGGGATTCCCAAAGCAAGACATAACGCGAGCGTGTTATAACGCGCTCGTGTTATGTTTTGCTTTGCATTTTTCCTTTTCCGCAAGTCTGTTGTTTATCATGTTTGACATAAAGCGAGTGCATTATATGTTCCCCTTAAATTTTTTTATGTTCAAGGCTATTAATCATGAGGGTTAAGGGATAAGGGATACGGTTGGAGGGTTTAGGGATAAGGGATTAGGGTTTAAGGTATAGTATCGAGCCCATTGAGCGTCTAGGAATAGGGATAGCGTTTAGGGTTTAGGGATGAGGGATTAGAGTTGAGGGATGATGGATGACAGATTAGGGTTGAGGGATTAGGGTTTAGGGATAAGGTTTAGGGTTAGGGTTGAGGGATTAGGGTTTAAGGTATAGTGTTGAGGGTTTAAGAATAGGGATTAGGGTTGAGGGATTAGAGTGAAGGGTTGAGGGATTAGGATTTGACGTTGAGGATTGAGGGTTTAGGGTTTAGGGATAGGGTTGACGGTCGAGGGATCAGAGTTAAGGGTTGAGCGATTAGGGTTTGACGTTGAGGGTTGAAGTTCAAGGGTCAAAAGTTTAGGGATAGGGTTGAGGATCAAGGGATTAGGGTTAAAGTAGAGTGTGGATGGTGTAAGGATTAGGGATAGGGTTGGAGGGTTTAGGGATAAGGGATTACGGTTTAAAGTATAGTATCGAGTCTGTTGAGGGTTTAGGAATAGGGATAGCATTTAGGGTTTAGGGATGAGGGATTAGAGTTGAGGGATGATGGATTAGGGTTGAGGTTTGAGGGATTAGGGTTTAGGGATAAGGTTTAGGGTTGAGGGTTGAGGGATTAGGGTTTAAGGTATAGTGTTGAGGGTTGAGGGATAGGGTTTAGGGTTGATGGATTAGGGTTTAGGGTTGACAGATTAGCATTTAATGTCAAGGTTAGGGTTAGAGTGTCGAGGGTAGAGGGATTAGGGATAGGGTTCAGGATTGAAGGTTTAAGGATTGAGGGTTGAGGCTTTAGGGATGAGGGTTTAAGGCTTAAGATATAGTGTCAAGTGTTGAGGGTGTAGGGATAGGGTTTAAGTTTTAAGGGTTAAGGGTTGAGGGATAGGGATTAGGGTTTAAGGTATAGTGTTGAGGGTTGATGGTTTAGGGATAGGGTTTAGGTTTGAGGGATTAGGGTTTAGGGTTGATGAATTAGGGTTTAATGTTGAGAGTTGAGGGTTGAGGGTTGAGGTTGAGGGATAGGGTTAATGGTCAAGGGATTAGGGTTAAATAAGAGTGTCGAGGGTAGAGGGATTAGGGTTTAAGTTATAGTATCGAGCCTGTTGAGGGTCTACGAATAGGGATAGCATTTAGGGTTTAGGGATGAGGGATTAGAGTTGAGGGATGATGGATGACGGATTAGGGTTGAGGGTTGAGGGATTAGGGTTTAGGGATAAGGTTTAGGGTTAGGGTTGAGGGATTAGGGTTTAAGGTATAATGTTGATGGTTTAGGGACAGGGTTTAGGGTTGAGGGATTAGAGTGAAGGGTTGAGGGATTAGGATTTGATGTTGAGGGTTGAGGGTTGAGGGTTTAGGGTTTAGGGATAGGGTTGAGGGTCAAGGGATTAGAGTTAAGGGTTGAGGGATTAGGGTTTGACGTTGAGGGTTGAGGGTTGAGGTTCGAGGGTCAAGGGTTTAGGGATAGGGTTGAGGGTCGAGGGATTAGGGTTAAAGTAGAGTGTGGAGGGTATAAGGATTAGGGATAGGGTTGGAGGGTTTAGGGATAAGGGATTGGGGTTTAAGGTATAGTATCGAGTCTGTTGAGGGTTTAGGAATAGGGATAGCATTTAGGGTTTAGGGATGAGGGATTAGAGTTGAGGGATGACGGATTAGGGTTGAGTTTTGAGGGTTTAGGGACAAGGTTTAGGGTTGAGGGATTAGAGTGAAGGGTTGAGGGATTAGGATTTGATGTTGAGGGTTGAGGGTTTAGGGTTTAGGGATAGGGTTGAGGGTCGAGGGATCAGAGTTAAGGGTTGAGGGATTAGGGTTTGATGTTGAGGGTTGAGGTTCGAGGGTCAAGGGTTTAGAGATAGGGTTGAGGGTCGAGGGATTAGGGTTAAAGTAGAGTGTGGAGGGTGTAAGGATTAGGGATAGGGTTGGAGGGTTTAGGGATAAGGGATTACGGTTTAATGTATAGTATCGAGTCTGTTGAGGGTTTAGGAATAGGGATAGCATTTAGGGTTTAGGGATGAGGGATTAGAGTTGAGGGATGATGGATTAGGGTTGAGGGTTGAGAGATTAGGGTTTAGGGATAAGGTTTAGGGTTGAGGGATTAGGGTTTAAGGTATAGCGTTGAGGGTTGATGGTTTAGGGATAGGGTTTAGGGTTGACAGATTAGGGTTTAGGGTTGACAGATTAGCATTTAATGTCGAGGTTAGGGTTAGAGTATCGAGGGTAGAGGGATTAGGGTAGGGTTTAGGGTTGAAGGTTTAATGATTGAGGGTTGAGGGTTTAAGGCTTAAGATATAGTGTCAAGTGTTGAGGGTGTAGGGATAGGGTTTAAGTTTTAAGGGTTGAGGGATAGGGATTAGGGTTTAAGGTATAGTGTTGAGGGTTGATGGTTTAGGGATAGGGTTTAGGTTTGAGGGATTAGGGTTTAGGGTTGATGAATTGGGGTTTAATGTTGAGAGTTGAGGGTTGAGGGTTGAGGGTTGAGGTTGAGGGATATGGTTAATGGTCAAGGGATTAGAGTTAAATAAGAGTGTCGAGGGTAGAGGGATTAGGGTTTAAGTTATAGTATCGAGCCTGTTGAGGGTCTAGGAATAGGGATAGCATTTAGGGTTTAGGGATGAGGGATTAGAGTTGAGGGATGACGGATGACGGATTAGGGTTGAGGGTTGAGGGATTAGGGTTTAGGGATAAGGTTTAGGGTTAGGGTTGAGGGATTAGGGTTTAAGGTATAGTGTTGAGGGTTTAGGGATAGGGTTTAGGGTTGAGGGATTAGAGTGAAGGGTTGAAGGATTAGGATTTGATGTTGAGGGTTGAGGGTTTAGGGTTTAGGGATAGGGTTGAGGGTTGAGGGATCAGAGTTAAGGGTTGAGGGATTAGGGTTTGACGTTGAGGGTTGAGGGTTAAGGTTCGAGGGTCAAGGGTTTAGGGATAGGGTTGAGGGTCGAGGGATTAGGGTTAAAGTAGAGTGTGGAGGGTATAAGGATTAGGGATAGGGTTGGAGGGTTTAGGGATAAGGGATTAGGGTTTAAGGTATAGTATCGAGTCTGTTGAGGGTTTAGGAATAGGCATAGCATTTAGGGTTTAGGGATGAGGGATTAGAGTTTAGGGATAACGGATTAGGGTTGAGGGTTGAGGGTTTAGGGATAAGGTTTAGGGTTGAGGTCTGAGGGATTAGTGTTTAAGGTATAGTGTTGAGGGTTTAGGGATAGGGTTTAGGGTTGAGGGATTAGAGTGAAGGGTTGAGGGATTAGGGTTTGATGTTGAGGGTTGAAGGTTTAGGGTTTAGGGTTTAGGGCTAGGGTTGAGGGTCGAGGGATCAGAGTTAAGGGTTGAGGGATTAGGGTTTGACGTTGAGGGTTGAGGTTCGAGGGTCAAGGGTTTAGGGATAGGGTTGATGGTCGAGGGATTAGGGTTAAAGTAGAGTGTGGAGGGTGTAAGGATTAGGGATAGTGTTGGAGGGTTTAGGGATAAGGGATTACGGTTTAAGGTATAGTATCGAGTCTGTTGAGGGTTTAGGAATAGGGATATCATTTAGGGTTTAGGGATGAGGGATTAGAGTTGAGGGATGATGGATTAGGGTTGAGGGTTGAGAGATTAGGGTTTAGGGATAAGGTTTAGGGTTGAGGGATTAGGGTTTAAGGTATAGCATTGAGGGTTGAGGGTTTAGGGATAGGGTTTAGGGTTGACGGATTAGGGTTTAGGGTTGACAGATTAGCATTTAATGTCGAGGTTAGGGTTAGAGTATCGAGGGTAGAGGGATTAGGGATAGGGTTTAGGGTTGAAGGTTTAATGATTGAGGGTTGAGGGTTTAAGGCTTAAGATATAGTGTCAAGTGTTGAGGGTGTAGGGATAGGGTTTAAGTTTTAAGGGTTGAGGGATAGGGATTAGGGTTTAAGGTATAGTGTTGAGGGTTGATGGTTTAGGGATAGGGTTTAGGTTTGAGGGATTAGGGTTTAGGGTTGATGAATTGGGGTTTAATGTTGAGAGTTAAGGGTTGAGGGTTGAGGTTGATGGATAGGGTTAATGGTCAAGGGATTAGAGTTAAATAAGAGTGTCGAGGGTTGAGGGATTAGGGTTTAAGTTATAGTATCGAGCCTATTGAGGGTCTAGGAATAGGGATAGCGTTTAGGGTTTAGGGATGAGGGATTAGAGTTGAGGGATGACGGATGACGGATTAGGGTTGAGGGTTGAGGGATTAGGGTTTAGGGTTAGGGTTGAGGGATTAGGGTTTAAGGTATAGTGTTGAGGGTTTAGGGATAGGGTTTAGGGTTGAGGGATTAGAGTGAAGGGTTGAGGGATTAGGATTTGATGTTGAGGGTTGAGGGTTTAGGGTTTAGGGATAGGGTTGAGGGTCAAGGGATCAAAGTTAAGGGTTGAGGGATTAGGGTTTGACGTTGAGGGTTGAGGGTTGAGGTTCGAGGGTCAAGGGTTTAGGGATAGGGTTGAGGGTCGAGGGATTAGGGTTAAAGTAGAGTGTGGAGGGTATAAGGATTAGGGATAGGGTTGGAGGGTTTAGGGATAATAGATTAGGGTTTAAGGTATAGTATCGAGTCTATTGAGGGTTTAGGAATAGGGATAGCATTTAGGGTTTAGGGATGACGGATTAGAGTTGAGGGATGACGGATTAGGGTTGAGGGTTTAGGGATAAGGTTTAGGGTTGAGGGCTGAGGGATTAGGGTTTAAGGTATAGTGTTGAGGGTTTAGGGATAGGGTTTAGGGTTGAGGGATTAGAGTGAAGGGTTGAGGGATTAGGATTTGATGTTGAGGGTTGAGGGTTTAGGGTTTAGGGATAGGGTTGAGGGTCGAGGTATCAGAGTTAAGGGTTGAGGGATTAGGGTTTGACGTTGAGGGTTGAGGTTCGAGGGTCAAGGGTTTAGGGATAGGGTTGAGGGTCGAGGGATTAGGGTTAAAGTAGAGTGTGGAGGGTGTAAGGATTAGGGATAGTGTTGGAGGGTTTAGGGATAAGGGATTACGGTTTAAGGTATAGTATCGAGTCTGTTGAGGGTTTAGGAATAGGGATAGCATTTAGGGTTTAGGGATGAGGGATTAGAGTTGAGGGATGATGGATTAGGGTTGAGGGTTGAGAGATTAGGGTTTAGGGATAAGGTTTAGGGTTGAGGGTTGAGGGATTAGGGTTTAAGGTATAGTGTTGAGGGTTGAGGGTTTAGGGACAGGGTTTAGGGTTAACGGATTAGGGTTTAGGGTTGACAGATTAGCATTTAATGTCGAGGTTAGGGTTAGAGTGTCGAGGGTAGAGGGATTAGGGATAGGGTTTAGGGTTGAAGGTTTAATGATTGAGGGTTGAGGGTTTAAGGCTTAAGATATAGTGTCAAGTGTTGAGGGTGTAGGGATAGGGTTTAAGTTTTAAGGGTTAAGGGTTGAGGGATAGGGATTAGGGTTTAAGGTATAGTGTTGAGGGTTGATGGTTTAGGTATAGGGTTTAGGTTTGAGGGATTAGGGTTTAGGGTTGATGAATTGGGGTTTAATGTTGAGAGTTGAGGGTTGAGGGTTGAGGTTGAGGGATAGGGTTAATGGTCAAGGGATTAGAGTTAAATAAGAGTGTCGAGGGTAGAGGGATTAGGGTTTAAGTTATAGTATCGAGCCTGTTGAGGGTTTAGGAATAGGGATAGCGTTTAGGGTTTAGGGATGAGGGATTAGAGTTGAGGGATGACGGATGACGGATTAGGGTTGAGGGTTGAGGGATAAGGTTTAGGGTTAGGGTTGAGGGATTAGGTTTTAAGGTATAGTGTTGAGGGTTTAGGGATAGGGTTTAGGGTTGAGGGATTAGAGTGAAGGGTTGAGGGTTTAGGGTTTAGGGATAGGGTTGAGGGTCGAGGGATCAGAGTTAAGGGTTGAGGGATTAGGGTTTGACGTTGAGGGTTGAGGGTTGAGGTTCGAGGGTCAAGGGTTTAGGGATAGGGTTGAGAGTCGAGGGATTAGGGTTAAAGTAGAGTGTGGAGGGTATAAGGATTAGGGATAGGGTTGGAGGGTTTAGGGATAAGGGATTAGGGTTTAAGGTATAGTATCGAGTCTGTTGAGGGTTTAGGAATAGGGATAGCATTTAGGGTTTAGGGATGAGGGATTAGAGTTGAGGGATGATGGATTAGGGTTGAGGGATTAGGGTTGAGGGATAAGGTTTAGGGATAAGGTTTAGGGTTGAGGGCTGAGGGATTAGGGTTTAAGATATAGTGTTGAGGGTTTAGGGATAGGGTTTAGGGTTGAGGGATTAGAGTGAATGGTTAAGGGATTAGGATTTGATGTTGAGGGTTGATGGTTTAGGGTTTAGGGATAGGGTTGAGGGTTGAGGGATCAGAGTTAAGGGTTGAGGGATTAGGGTTTGATGTTGAGGGTTGAGGGTTGAGGTTCGAGGGTCAAGGGTGTAGGGATAGGGTTGAGGGTCGAGGGATTAGGGTTAAAGTAGAGTGTGGAGGGTGTAAGGATTAGGGATAGGGTTGGAGGGTTTAGGGATAAGGGATTATGGTTTAAGGTATAGTATCGAGTCTGTTGAGGGTTTAGGAATAGGGATAGCATTTAGGGTTTAGGGATGAGGAATTAGAGTTGAGGGATGATGGATTAGGGTTGAGGGTTGAGGGATTAGGGTTTAGGGATAAGGTTTAGGGTTGAGGGTTGAGGGATTAGGGTTTAAGGTATAGTGTTGAGGGTTGAGGGTTTAGGGATAGGGTTTAGGGTTGACGGATTAGGGTTTAGGGTTGACGGATTAGCATTTAATGTTGAGGTTAGGGTTAGAGTGTCAAGGGTAGAGGGATTAGGGATAGGGTTTAGGGTTGAAGGTTTAAGGATTGAGGGTTGAGGCTTTAGGGATAAGGGTTTAAGGCTTAAGATATAGTGTCAAGTGTTGAGGGTGTAGGGATAGGGTTTAAGTTTTAAGGGTTAAGGGTTGAGGGATAGGGATTAGGGTTTAAGGTATAGTGTTGAGGGTTGATGGTTTAGGGATAGGGTTTAGGTTTGAGGGATTAGGGTTTAGGGTTGATGAATTAGGGTTTAATGTTGAGAGTTGAGGGTTGAGGGTTGAGGTTGAGGGATAGGGTTAAATAAGAGTGTCGAGGGTAGAGGGATTAGGGTTTAAGGTATAGCATCGAGCCCGTTGAGGGTCTAGGAATAGGGATAGTGTTTAGGGTTTAGGGATGAGGGATTAGAGTTGAGGGATGACAGATGATGGATTAGGGTTGAGGGTTGAGGGATTAGGGTTTAGGGTTAGGCTTGAGGGATTAAGGTTTAAGGTATAGTGTTGAGGGTTTAGGGATAAGGTTTAAGGTATAGTGTTGGAGGGTTTAGGGATAAGGGATTACGGTTTAAGGTATAGTATCGAGTCTATTGAGGGTTTAGGAATAGGGATAGCATTTAGGGTTTAGGGATGAGGGATTAGAGTTGAGGGATGATGAATTAGGGTTGAGGGATTAGGGTTTAGGGATAAGGTTTAGGGTTGAGGGCTGAGGGATTAGGGTTTAAGGTAGAGTGTTGAGGGTTTAGGGATAGGGTTTAGGGTTGAGGGATTAGAGTGAAGGGTTGAGGGATTGGAAATCATTTGACAAAACCCCTGCTATTTATGCTTGGATAAGGATTTGTCACAAACTAGAACTTCTGCTTCCAAAGAAGATCTGTCTTTCTTCCTCGATGGGCATTTTCTATCAAGAACTTGATTATGAGGGCTTGCCCCTTCATTGTTATGCCTATCATATGGCGGAGCATCTAGAAAGCTCTTGCAAGAAACAGGAAAAGTTCTCCCTCAAAAACCTTGTGGTCATTCAAGTCTAAAGGGGAAGGTTTGGAAAGAGATGTGATCAATCTATAGCAGGACAAAACACGAGCGCGTTATAATGCGCTCACATTTTTTCTTGCTATAGAAACGGTAAAAAAGTGTTGACCCCCATGATCTAGACCCACATGCTTTGTTTTCATACTGATTCTGTGGGTCCTCCAATAAAAAGGAAGTGCTTTCATGTTGTTGGGAAGTTCACATGCACATTTGACACATTGTACCATCTTTGCATGATCTTTCCACCACCTTTTCTGCTTTGCCAACTTGAGAAGGAGGAAATAACATAGTTTTCACACCAAGTTTGATATATATCTATTCAAGTTTCAATTTTTGTAGTGTTGCAATGTTAATTGTGATTCAATTTTAGGAATTTAACATCATAGATTGGTTAATAGTATTATTGTTAGTAATTATATTTGAGTGTTATTCAATTTAACATTAAAAAAGAAGCAAGTGGTGAAAAACTCAAATTGTTGAGGAGTTTGATGCAAGAAGAAAAAAACACTACATAATTGGGTACTCTCTCCATTTGAATCTTCATTTTTTAGGTATGTCAAGTCTTTACATGCATGTTCTTTACATTTTCCTTATTTTGGATTGAATTACTTTATCATGCTTTATCATACATGTTTAAAATAGACACATTCCCAATCAAGAAAGCAGCCTACAATCTCACATGATGCCATGTATATTTTCTACACTTGGGCTCTTTAATAATTATGTGTAATAAACAGACCTTAACATGTTAAGATAAATCACACATGCACTACTTGTTGTAGATTACATATTGAATTTTCTAACCATTTTGATGCTTATAGGTCTATATGTTTAGATATGCATACTAACAATGATTTGCAGGGTTGTGCCATATGTGCCCCACCAACATCTTCAAGAGACTTCATATCAATAATTTTATGTGAAAGAGAGGAAGGTCAAATATTCTACAAGAAATTATGCTTGGATGGCACATGTCATCATTGCAGTGGCTTGCAACATTTGCCAATATGTGAACATGTGGAAAGAACACATGCAGTTGGAAACGAACTAGTAGAGTTTGGCAAGTATAAAATAGTGGCATACAATACAAAAGATGGTAAAGAAGCAAAGAGGTGTGAATTGGTTATTGAAAAGATTCTAGTGTATCAGTTTATGCCTATATTTCGTGACAACATAGTGTATGAATATGCAAGACATGCCCATAGAGCTCGATGGTTGGACTTGCAATTCAAGTTATGCAAGGACACATTTTCGGTTGGTAGCATTGTTTCAGTCGTCGACTTTGCAGAGAACTACAGTCTATAGCCACAACGTGAGGTGCAATCACAATATTACAACTCCACACAGGTTTCTATATTTGTGCACATCGCATTCATTCATGCGAATGATAGTATAGAGGATGACAAAAAGATCATAAGGGAGTATAATTTCTATATTAATGATGATCGCACACATTCTACGGAGTTTGTGCAAGGTTGCTTTCAGGTGTTCTACAATGATTTCGCTAGAAGGGGCATATCGTTTGGTCAACATATCATATGGTCGGATAACTATGCGTTACAATTCAAGAACTCACAAAATTTCTATTGGCTGAGTAGGAGACATAATTTTACAGGTATTCAGCATATGTGGAACTTTTGTGAGGTCGGGCATGGAAAGGGGGAGCATGATGGTGCAGGAGCATGTATCAAAAGAGCCATAGCATGAGAAGAGTTAAAGTATAAAGACAATGCAAAGTTGACAGATGCAAAATCGATTGTCGAGTGGTGTAATGCTTCCATGGGTCTAGGTAATGAAGGTAAGTCTTCAGTTCATAGATTTTTTTGGTTGATAGATGATACTAACATTACACCATATGAGGACTGTTGTACACTGGCAGGATCAAATGAGATGCACTCTTTTAGAAGCTCAATTGCAGGTTCATAGAGTATCCATACACGAAAGATGTCATGCTTTTGTTCTTCCTGTACAATTCAAGTCTTGGATGAGTGCGAGTCAAAGGAGTGGGTTGACGAATGGTAGTTAAGTTATCTTAGCCCACTTGACATGTATCGACCCCCGACGGCACTAGAACTAACACAAATGGAATCATCAGTTGACTTTGACCACATATCAGATTTAGTTCAACCAGGTAATATAGGGCACGTATATGCATCTAATTTCATCTAGTTCAACCAGGTAATGTCATCTTACTTTGTAGTATTTTTATAATGCTGACTAATTTCATCTAATTTGCTACACATATCAATGTAGGGCACGTATATGCAGTTATTGCAGATGAAGATAAAGAAGAGGGAACAGATTATTACTTATGTCATTGTGTTGAGGCCAAAAAGAAATTGGAGGCCTCTGTTATAGATGGAGAAAATATCGAATACCCTACAGGATCAGTGGTTATTATTGGAACATGGCTTAGAAGGTACCCACATAAGAGTGTTAATATTTGGCTATTTCAAGACTTTGACACGCATCGGAAGATTCTTCATTACTCGAACCTTGTCATGGCATCCAATGTTCATTTGATAAAGTATCGAGGTAGACCTTTGAAAAAAATCTTGTGGAAGGTGCGTGAGTATGACCATGAAGCAATACTTGACACAATAAAGAGTAGAGCAGACCCGGATGGTTCATTAGATTAATTTGTAAGTATTCACATTGATTTTGTAAAGTCATGTTACATTGAGTTGTAAGTATGCATATTAATTTGTAAGGTTTGTCTTTTTTTTTTAATTTCCTCTTGCATTTTTACACATATACACATTTTTACATCATCATGTTATGCATTTTTGGTGTCCTGCTCCTGATTCGACCAAACTCATAACTCACCCTACTTCCTCTAGACACCATTTGATGATCTCTCCAACACTCTGGATCCAGGGTGCCCAATCATGATGATGACCTATATACCATTCTCCTAAGGCGCTCATAATGAATGAAAAGAAGACCAAGGGCGCCCAAGCTTAATAGACTTATTTCTTTCAATTTTGATGATCCAAACTCTTGCAAAATGACATCCACTTTCATGCCTTTAGATCTTCCTTCACATACAGGGCACCAAATCAAGTTGAAAAATCTACATAAGGGTGCCAAAATGGATGAAAGGAGACATGAAATGCACCTTAGGACTCCATGCTAAGGTTTGAGCCATTAAAGTCTCTTGATATTAGGCGCTCATGATGATGAAACTTAGAGTTTTTTCCTTTCCTAGGCGCTCATCTAAGATGTTTGAATGATAAGGAGCGCCTAGACCTCTATAATGTACATTAGGTGCTAAAATCAAGGTGATTTTAAGTCACTTTGAGTCATTTGGGGTTAGTTTGAGTCTTTGAGTCATGTTGCAAAAAAGTGTCAATGTTGTCAAGTTGCATAAAGCAACTTTTGCATTTTTGGTGTCCTGCTCCTGATGCGACCAAACTGATTGTTCCAACGCATCCGGATGGGTACATTTACGCTAGGCATGGTCCTAGTTTTCACCCAAACATGTCAAAATAGTCTGAGCTACATTGTACCGATGATTACCCTGAAGAGTCCAAAGTGCAAAAAGGCAGCAATCTTTGACAAGATGTTACTCGAAAACCGTGTCCTTTAGAAACATTCTGTCTAAGGCAACGTGATCATGTAGAGTGCCTCTACAATAACCTCTCTCAATTTTTTATATCTCTGAGACATTTGCCCGTGGTGAAAGGTTTTCTGCTGCCCCAAAAATCGTCAGAAGGAGGAAGTGTAAAGTTGCAAAGGGGTGTAACTTTCGTCCTGCTCCTGATTCGACCAAACTGACTATTCCAATGCGTCTGGATGGGTACATTTACACTAGGAATGGTCTTGTTTTTCACCCAAACATGTCGAAACAGTCTGAGCTACATTGTACCGATGATATCCCTAAAGAGTCCAAAGTGCAAAAAGGCAGCAATCTTTGACAAGATGTTACTCAAAAACTGTGTCACTTAGAAATATTTCATCTGAGGAAACACAATCATGTAGAGTGCTTCTACAATAACCTCTCTTAGTTTTTTATATCTTTGAGGCATTTGCCCGTGGTGAAAGGTTTTTTGCTGCCCCAAAAATCGTTAGGAGGCAGTGTAAAGTTGCAAAGGGGTGTAACTTTCGTCCTGCTCCTGATGTGACCAAACTGATTGTTCCAACGCATCTGGATGGGTACATTTATGCTAGGCATGGTCCTATTTTTCACCCAAACATGTCGAAACAGTCCAAGCTACATTATACCAACGATATCCCTAAAGAGTCCAAAGTGCAAAAAGGTAGCAATCTTTGACGAGATGTTACTCGAAAACTGTGTCACTTAGAAACATTCTGTCTGAGGCAACATAATCATGTAGAGTGCCTCTACAATAACCTCTCTCAGTTTTTTATATCTCTGAGAAATTTGCCCGTGGTGAAAGGTTTCTGCTGCCCCAAAAATCATCAGAAGGAGGCAGTGTATTAAGTCAGGATGAAAGCCTATTCACTCTAGGTGCCAATCTCAAGTTGCACAATCATGAATGGGCGCCTAGAGAAATAAGGCGCTACATCATGGTTCCTGGACCTTGAAATGGTGCTGAATCATGTAGGAGGAATTTTCAAGGAGCCAGAATATTTTTGAAACTCTAAGGAACTAATCCAAAGACACTATGGCGCCATCTTGATACCATTGAGTCAACTTTGGAACTCAAACATATTGAAACAAGGTCTAGGAAGCTAGGCGCCATCTCTTGCCAGTTCAACCTCTCAGATGCATCAACATTGGAAAGACTCTTAATGAGCACCTAAGTTTGAATTGATCTTGTGATTGAAAGTTTGGTGATGTATTGGTGCAAGATGATCTTCAGTTGAAGCAATCTAAGTTCCAGGGAGGGTTTAGAAGTTATCAACTTCTTCACTAAGTTAGGTGCACTTTACAAGCTTTCTTACCCAAGAGTTGCACCTCATTAAGATAAGGTGCATCTTAACCTCTGGGAATTTTCCAAAGAAGCGCTTCAGTTTATTAGCACCTTTGGACCTTGTTTTGCATTCTAAAAGAGAAGGCACATTTTGGAGGCATTTCTAACCCAGTTTGACGCCTAGGTATAGTCATCTCTATGGAGCATTACAATATGTTTTAAAATGAACGAGGACATTTCATAAGTTGGGGAATTAATCACTGAAGACCTTGGAGTGTTTGAATTACTCTAAGCAAGAAGGCGCATTTCCATGGAGTAGCATACTCTAGATAGTGCCTAATGCCATCAAGGTGCAATTCCACCCTCACTTTGGTGCCTATCATCAAGAAGGGGCATTGGGTATTCCTTGAACAGTTCTGAGTGTTTGAAGTTCGTGAAATCACCAAGGAATGTTGGGCGCCATGTGTATCCTCAACAAGCTTGAGTTTACACCTAGACAAGTTGGCACTTATTCATGTTTTAACTTCCCTCTTGAAGCGCCTAACTTGGGAAAAATTTATCTTGTTGTTAGTTAAGTTTTTCATGTGTTTTGGAGACTCCAAAAGACTTCCTCTTGCTAGGTGCTCTTCTTGGCAACTACAACCTTCAACTGGTGCCTAGATCCTAAAGAAAAACACTTGCAAGTGTGGGCGCACTTTCCTTGTGATGGAGCATCAAACTGGTGCCTAGAAATCATAATGCATGAAGTGAGCGCCTAGGATCCTATTGGTCCAATAGGTGGTTTTGGGATCCATGTCAAGTCATTGGATTAGGTTGCCAACTCAGAATGATTTTCATGCACTTAGACTTCAAGGTGCCAAAACTAGTAGGAAAATATTTGGGGGGAAACCACGCTGATAAAAGTTGGCTAAATTTAACCTCTGAGTCTAATTAGGCTCCATATAACAACAATATTTATATCATGTCCCTTTGCTTTATGAAACAAGCAGTATGTGTCAAGTCATAGGGATAACACTATGGTCCTTAGAAATTTCTCTATGACTTTTGATAAGATTATCTACTATTATGTGGATGCTTGATAGTATTATCCTGATCCATTGGCGAGCTTAAAATTTCATTGGCTGATAGGCTGATGCGACCATGACTCTGTTTGATTTCACTTCTAACAAACATCCCATCATTGACTCTTATCGGTCAGACAGACCACTATCGGTGACTTTATATCCTTTCACACCGATGTCTTTGTCACTCCGATATGAGACTCTAAGTCCCTCGCTTATCAGTAGGACTTAATACCATTGACACACTCAAAAACTCTTCTGCCGACACACCGATCTCACCAATGACATCCTTCGGACCGCACCCGTCGGTGAGACTCCAAACATTGGTGAACTCTAAACTCGTTGGGCCGATACACCGATGGATTTTGACTATTGGTGTGACCCCCTTCATCGGCGAATCTCTCAACTGCTCTTCCGATGCGCTGATGCGATTATCTTTCGATACACCAATGTCTTCGACTTCGAACCACACTCATCGGAAAGACGTACCACTATCGGCGAAGCCTAACCAAAGTCTGCCGATACGCCGATACGACCAACTCTTGACATCGATACAAGGTTCTTTTGAAGGCAAAGAGCGCCTAGGCTTATGGGGCTCAATTTGATGTATTTATTGAAAGCTCAAGGTGAATTGATGCTTATTGAAAATGCCACTTAGTCCTTCATTTGCATTCTAGGCACCATTTCCTATTGACTTATATACTCCTCCTCATGCTAGGGTGCCATAATGAAGTGCTTTAGACAATAGGTGCACTTCACTTACTAGAGGCTTGTTCTCCTTCCACCTTAGGTGCACTTTTATGGTGGAACAGGTGTCAATGGGCGCCTTGTCTTAAATGAATGATGTCTCTAAGTTGGGCGCCCTTTTGAGGCTTTATGAGTTGCAAATTGCGCCTTAACCCTTCATGCTTGTTGCTCAATGTTTGAATGTTTAAGAAAGTCTCCTTTAGGCGCTCATCTTAATGACTTTTTCTCAAGGCGCAATCATCCTAATGACTTGGATATTCATCCTAGTGTTTCAGGATATCAGGCTACCAGACTTAGTCATTTTCAGGATCTCAAACATAAAGAATAACATGATGATTCATTTTTTTGTATTGTATATTGTTGACATTCTATGCTACTCATAACGAATATTAATATTTTCTGTTCAACATGATGATTCATTTTTTTTTAAATACAACTTTTATCTTTTAGTTCCAAAATGAGGTTTAGGTGATACTTGAATAACAATAGCTAGCTTATTGGATCAACAAACATCCTATGTAATACAATTGGACTTTAAATATTTGAAGTAGCCATCTACAAATATCCATTCAAACGTGGATTTATAATGCAAGTATGGACGCCATCAATAAAAAAGATTTGTATTAACCAAATATCCATATAGGCATACATCAATATCTGTCGATATAAGTATAACATATAGCCATATAGGCTTACAAGAATGCCATATAGGCATACAATGTCAACCATATACAATACAAAATATATGTCCACAAATGCCATATAGGCATACAACAAAGGAACACAATAAAAAGTCATTCCCCTCTGGCTGGTGAAGAGAATAGATCACGGGCAGCCTTTGATCGTCTAGGGGATGGAGACGCGCATGTGGGTGGTCTACTATGAACCCGAGGGCTACTCCTCCTATTTAGTTCTTCCTGCATCTTTAGCTGTTACAATAAAAAGTATAGACATTAATATATAGAAATTACATGTTATAAAAAATGAAACATTTAACAAAATAATCACTTACTACTAACATATAATCTGTCTCCTCACTTGCCTTAGTAGCAGGAATAGGCCCTGGTGATGTCATGTCCTATAGAAACCATCCAGATAGAAATTAAACTTCAAATCAATAATCTTTTGATTTTTCAAAAATAGACAACTATAACAATGAATGTAAATTGAAATTTACTAATCTGCCTCATACCCTTGTCAATGCCATGGAGCTATGAATCGCAAAGGCCACACCGTGCTCCATTGCCCTCTGAACATAGGGAGGTGTCTCCGTAGCCTGCATCATCTGGAAATAAAACAACATTATTCAATTACGAAAACTATAATAGTGATGCAAATCATGGCTCCTAACATACACACACGTTCATCTAAACATGGAAGTACACACAATAAAGCACACAAGTCACATACAAAAATCTAGTAAGTACAATTCATTCATTAAACTATTTATTTTATTACCTCCGTAAAGCTTTGAAGTCCACCACCGCTGGCAGGTGTTGCCGTGAAATCTGCAATATTAACCTATTCAACATCCAAAATCAGATATTAGAATACCATTCATATAACGATGCTATTCACATGTAATATTTATAATTGTTTACTAGTTACATACCCCGACAGTAGATGATCTAGTGTAAAATCCAGGTGGCAAACCACTGAAAACTGCATTGACGCTATGACCCTGAAATTTCATTAAAATCATCAATTTAAATTAGTTAATCTTGCATTTCAAAAATGAAATTTAATAAATTAAATTCAATAAACTTGCTAATATTTACCTAAGTATCAAGGCCAAAAGTCTCACTCAGGAGGGTATCTGTCATCACCATCTGCTCAGCTGCAGATGTAGCCTGTGCACCTGTGTCCTGACTATCCATGGGGTCATAACCACAGGCTGACCCACAAGCCTAACAAGCATGGGGTGGGACCCTACTCCTCGCACTATCTCCCAACCCACTTTGTGCTGCAGGACTGGCATGCTCTATGATGCTTTGGGTCAAGGCACTAATGGACTGAAGTGTATCGACCTCAACACTTTCCTTCACAATGGAAGGGATAGAAACATGCTCATGGGCTGGTCTGCTGATTACTCATCTCACTACCCACTGTGGGTCAAGATGTGCCCCTGGTCTATCTTGTGCTGACCCCCCACCTCTACCCTGGAAGTCCCGCATATCAAAATAGTTTGGCACTTTATTGAGGACAAACTAGCAGTAGAGTTTCCTCAAAAAGTATTGCGGGACCTCATTATTATTGCATGGAGGATGGTCAAAAACCATCCACCACCTCTGCCCAAAATTGTCCCTTATCGCTTGGTTGTTGCACCAAAGGATAGGGAACCTCTTGCATGTAATGGGTAGAGGTTGATTTGTTTGTGGGTTTGTGAAAATTGAACACAAGTCTAATTTTGTGATTTGTAATTTTTTCACATCTTGGTATGACAACTTGTCTGCATAATAATCTCTAAACTCTCTCCTCTTATCCGTCCAACTAGTTATTTGCTTGCTAATTGAATCTACATTTGATAACATAGATTCAAGAGATTCAGCAAGCGTGGACCTATGCAAGGTTGAAGTGGAAGGATCTTTCAACCTTGCAATTATATCTTCAATTTCTTTTTTGTTGTTTTCAATTTGCCCCATTATATTTTCTTGTGTTCTAGGGGCATGTCGAGGAATGGATGGAGGATGTTGTTCCGCAGGTATTTCCTCCTCAGGATTTTGTGGATTTTGAGGAGGAGGAGGAGGTGCATTAACATTTCCTGACAATTAACGAAATATACATAAAAAAACAACTCAAACCTACCTATTTAGAAGCAAATTCAAACAAAAAAAAATAAAACTCACTCCTTTGGCGTGCTCGACATCGTGGCGGCATTTTAGCGACAAATCAACAAGATTTTGGTGTTGAATTGTCTTTTCCAAAATGCAAACGCGCTTCCTAGGGTTTGCAAGCCGCGGGGATAGAGGAGAAAAATAGAAATGAAATGAAATGACAATCCTTTTTTTTATTTATAATAGTTAATAACGCGCTCGCGTTATGTATGATTTTTTTTAAAAACCATTTGGCCACTTTTTGGCCCCCATCTTTTTGCACTTACCCTAGGGTTAAAATTAGAGCTATGTTTAGGGTTAGAATAAGGATTAGGCTTAGGGTTAGGATTAAAATTAGGATTAGGGTTAGCGTTAGGATTATAATTAGGGTTGGGGTTATGGTTAGGGTTAGAATTAGGGTTACAACTATAATTAGAGTTAATGTTATAATTAGAGTTAGGGTTAGGGTTACAATTAGGGTTAAGTTTAGTATTAAGGTTAGGGTTAGGGTTTCAATTAGGATTAGGCTTACAATTAAAATTAGAGCTATGTTTAGGGTTATAATAAGGGTTAGGGTTAGGGTTAGAATTAGAGTTAGGGTTAGGATTACAATTAGGGTTGGGGTTAGGGTTAGGATTAGAATCAAGGTTACAACTATAATTAGGGTTAGAGTTATAATTAGATTTGGGGTTAGAATTGTAGTTAGAATTAGGGTTAGGATAAGGGTTAGAATTATAATTACAATTAGGGTTACAATCAAAAATAGGGTGAGAATTAGAATGAGAATTAGGGTTAGGTTTAGAATTATAGTTAGGATTACAACTAGCATTGTGGTTAGGGTTATAATTAGGGTTAGGGTTGGAATTGCAGTTAGAATTAGGGTTAGGATTAATGTTAGAATTACAATTAGAATTATGGTTATAGTTTGAAAAAGGTTGACAACTAGAATGAGAATTAGGGTCAAAAGTAGGGTTAGGCTTATAATAAGTGTTAGGGTTAGGGTGAGGTTTAGGGTTACGATTAGAATTAAGGTTAGGGTTAGGGTTACGATTAGGGTTAGGGTTGGAATTACAATTAGAATTAGGGTTAGGATTAGGGTTAGAATTATAATTAGAATTAGGGTTACAATTTGAAAAAGGGTGACAATTAGAATGAGAATTAGGGTCAAAACTATGGTTAGGATTAGAATTAGGGTTTGAAGTATGGTTAGAATTAGGGTTTAGGTTAAGGTTAGGGTTTATAGTAGAACTACGGTTAGGGTTTGGGTAAGAATTAGAATTAGGATTAAAATTAGGGTTAGGGTTAGAATAAGGATTAAGGTTAGAATTTTGATTGAAATTAGGGTTAGGGTTACATTTAGTGTTATAATTAGGGATAGGGTTAGGGTTAGAGTTAGAATTAGGGTTACCTAATTAGGGTAAGCATTAGAGTTACAGTTAGGGTTAGGATTAAAATCATAGTTAGAATTAGGATTAAGGTAAGGGTTAGAATTAAGGTTATGGTTATGGTTAAAATTAGGGTTATATTTAGGGTAGAATTAGGGTTAGGATTAGAATTAGAGTTAGGGTTAGGGTTAGAGTTAGGATGAGGGTTCCTATTAGAATTAGGGTTAGAATTAAGGTGGGTTACTATTAGAATTGGGGGAAGAATTAGAGTTACAATTAGGGTTAGGGTTCAAATTAGAGTTAGGGCTAGAGTTACAATTAGGGTTAAGGTTAGTATTAAGGTTAATGTTAGGGTTTGAATTATAATCAGGATTAGGGTTAGAGTTAGAGTTAGGGTTAGGGTTAGGGATAGTATTATAATTAGGGTTGAGGTTAGGGTTAGAATTAGGGTTACGACTATAATTAGGGTTAATGTTAGAATTAGAGTTAGGGTTAGGGTTACAATTAGGATTAAGTTTAGTATAAAGGTTAGGGTTACGGTTAAAATTAGAGCTATGTTTAGGGTTGAATAAGGGTTAGGGTTAAAATTAGGATTATGGTTAGGGTTAGGATTATAATTAGGGTTGGGGTTAGGGTTAGGGTTAGAATAATTAGGGTTATGGCTATAATTAGGGTTAATGTTATAATTATAGTTAGGGTTAGGGTTACAATTAGGGTTAAGTTTATTATTAAGGTTAGGGTTAGGGTTTCAATTAGGAACATGCTTAGGGTTAAAATTAGAGCTATGTTTAGGGTTAGAATAAGCGTTAGGGTTAGGGTTAGGGTTAGGTTACAACTATAATTAGGGTTAATGTTAGAATCAGGGTTAGGGTTATAATTAGATTTGGGGTTGGAATTGTTGTTAGAATTAGGGTTAGGATAAGGGTTAGAATTATAGTTACATTTAGGGTTACAGTTAAAAATAGGGTGAGAATTAGGGCTAGGTTTAGAATTACAGATAGGATTACAATTAGCATTATGGTTAGGGTTACAATTAGTGTTAGGGTTAAGGTTAGAATTAGGGTTAGTGTTAGAATAAGGTTAGGGTTGGAATTGTAGTTAGAATTAGGGGTAGGATTAGGGTTAGAATTACAATTAGAATTAGGGTTATAGTTTGAAAAAGGGTGACAATTAGAATGAGAATTAGGGTCAAAACTAGGGTTAGGGTTATAATAAGGGTTAGGGTTAGGGTGAGATTTATGGTTAAGATTAGAATTAAGGTTAGGGTTAGGATTAGGGTTTGAATCAGTGTAAGAATTAAAATTACAGTTAGAATTAATTTTATGGTTAGGGTTAGAATTAGGATCACTGTTAGGGTTAGGGTTAGGTTTAGAATTAGGGATACAATTATGGTTAAAATTACGTATAGGGTTAGAACTATAGTTGCATATAGGCTTGTGGTTAGGGTTAGAATAAGGATTAGGGTTATAATTATGATAATAATTAGGGTTAGGGTTAGGTTTAGTATTAGAATTAGGGATAGGGTTAGGGTTAGAATTAAGGTTAGGGTTAGAGTTAGAATCAGGGTTACTGAATTAGGGTAAGCATTAGAGTTACAATTTGGGTTAGGGTTAGGGCTAGAGTTAGCATTATAATTCAGGTTAGGGTTAGGGTTAAAATCACAATTAGAATTAGGATTAAGGTGAGGGTTAGAATTAAGGTTATGGTTAGGGTTAAAATTAGGGTAGAATCAGGGTTAGGATTAGAATTAGGGTTAGGGCTAGAGTTAGGATTAGGGTTCCTATTAGAATTAGGGTTAGAATTAAGTTGGGTTACTATTAGAATTGGGGTAAGAATTAGAGTTATAGTTAAGGTTAGGGTTCAAATTAGATTTAGGGTTAGAGTTACAATTAGGGTTAAGGTTAGTATTAAGGTTAGGGTTACAGTTTTAATTATAGTCATGCTTAGGGTTAGGGTTAGGGTTAAAATTAGGATTAGGATTATAATTAGGGTTGGGGTTAAGGTTAGGGTTAGGGTTAGGGTTACAACTATAATTAGGATTAATGTTAGAGTTAGAGTTCTAGGATTAGGGTTATAATTAGGGTTAAGTTTAGTATTAATGTTAGGGTTAGGGTTAGAATTAGGGTTAGGGTTAAAATTAGGTTTACGACTATAATCCTAAATATAATTATAATTATTATATAATATAATATATAATTCTAATTAGTATATATATTATATTATAGATAATTATTATATAATATATTATAATAATATATCTAATCTATATTATAATATTATATTATATAATTATAATAAATCTTAAAATATATATAGTTAGAATTAGGCTTGTCGCTTCAGATGCTACTAGATGTACCTATATTTAAAAATATATCTAAAGTACATCGAGAGATATCCTTCTCGAGGCACCTAATGTTAGGATTAGTGATTAAAAATAGGTGCCTCGAGAAGGATATCTCTTGGTGTACTTTAGATATATTTTTTAAATATAGGTAATGCTAGTTTATTATTTTTTGGAGTTTTGACCTCCCTAACATTTTTAGCCAGGTGAGTAAGGGGCTAGGCACCACCAAAAGAATGATCAACTCCTAAGACTCCCCCCTTGATAAGGAGGATTAGGATAGTTTTTCTTGCTAGGTTTTATTAGGTATTGTAGGTTTGAAAACTTGCTTTGTTTAGGCTTGACTAGATGATAGTTAAAACCACAATTAGTATAAAGATTCAAGTTTAACTTTATTTGAAGTTGTTGTGTGTGTAAAAGGGAAAAGGTAATGATGATTTTTGGGAATCTTTAAGGCTTAGTAGGGACAACTTGTATTGGATAGCTTCAACACTCCTTACTAGGATGAAAATCAAATAAGTGCAAGGATGGACAAATTGAAATGCATGCTCTGAAATTTTAATTTTCTTGATTTTATACCTTTTTTATTTTTTAAAATTATTATTATTTTTAAACTTTTAGATGTAATATTTCTTCAGATGAAAGGTGTTAACTGTTTCATTAAATTATTTCCCTCCATGGTGCACAAGAGATAAGCTCTATTACTAACATCTTCTTTAACTATGTACAGTCCCTTCCAATCTTCATGGAACCTTCATTTATTTTTGTGCCTTTTGTTCTTTACACTTCTTTTTTTTAGTACTATTTCTCCTATTATATAAGGTCCAACAATTGTTTGTTGCTCTACGAGTATGCTCATACTTGTTTGTTAAGACTAGGCCAATGTGAGATGAGCTAGAGATTGATAAGCTTGTTGGTGAGATGGGGTCCAATATGAGGTTCCATCGCTAGCCAACAATTCGGCAAGAAGGTCAAACTCATCTTGCATATAGACTTTAACTTTGACATGGTTTTGAATGCTTTGCAAAAATTGAAACAACTTGAAGGGAGTTTGAGGCTCCCTTTTTTTTTCCAAAAGGATAAAACTTATTCTCATTTTCCCATTTAGCTGTAGTCATAAGCCCATGAAATATGATGTGTACTTTCATGGTAATTCTAAAATGGTAGGCTCTTCTACTCCAATAGTTATGCACAATTTTTTCTCCTTTCAAAATTCTCCCTCACTCACTTCATCCTCATTTAGAAACCTTTCAATCATTTCAATTTGGACTTGAGGTGGCTCCCACATATCAGTTAATTATATAGAGATTGAAGGTAAAAGTGGGTCATGCGATTTGTGTCCTCTAAAAGCCTTGGAAGAGACTTCAAGATCATTTGTAGACCAATTGTGTTGGTGTAAAGGCAATCTTTAGAGTCCACCTACACATGTTGTATTGGTGGATTCAAAGGAGTATAAGACTTGCTAGGGGGTTTTAGAGATGTATAGGAGTTGCTTGGCCATGGCGTTAAGGGTGTATAGGATTCACTTGATGAGGTTTTTCTAGGTGGTACCAATGGAGTATAGCCTTCTGATAATTCTTCTTTAGCATTGGCAAAAGCAATAGGGTCCATTTTCATCAAATCAATTATTTTTAACTGAACTTGATTCTCAAGGGCAAACCATCTCGAAGTGGGAGGAATCTTGCTCATTGTTTGAACTAGTCTAATTGGTCAAGTTATTTCTTCTTCTTCTTCTACATTGGCAAACATGCTTATTTCTAGCACCATGTTGACAGTACGAACATCTATGGAGAATTGTATAGGGCTATCTCTTTGCAATAATTCCCTGATCTTTGTAGTTGTTTCCCTTGACATGTTCGATCTTTATTTTGACGAATCTCCTTTTTCTATAGTTTTGATTCCTATGTTAGTTGGTATTTTAACTTGGTCAACCTTCTTTCTTAAATGTAAGATTTGAGGAGTAGGCTTTGGTATGGCAATATTATTGGTAGACAACTTGTAATCAATCAAAATGCCTCTTTTTCTTCATTGCATCAACCTTCAACATACTGAACAACTCAGGGTCTCCTTTGACAACATATTTTTCCTAGGTGTACAAAATGAACCTCTTGGGATAGGGTTGAAGGAACTTCCCTCATCTTATATATCCAGGATCTTCCTAACAACATATTATAACCTGTCAATGACGTAAAACATGGTAGGAACCATTTTAGGTCCTAAGAAAATTGGGAGTATTGTTTTTCAATGGTAGCTACTTTTAGGTTGTCATATCCATGTAAAGTATCTCTACAAGTTGTTATGTTGGCATGTCCATATCCCATCCTTCCAAGAAGAGAAAATGGTATGATGCATATAGCTACTCCATCATTATTAGCATCCTCTTGATGCAAGTGCCATAAATCCAAACTTATAGATATAAAACTATATCTCATATTTTGTTAACTCAGCTTCTATAATCATTTGTTTCATATGAAAGAAGAAACTAGGGTCTCATAGTTTTACATTCTATGGGCTCATATCTAGATCTACTTGGTTTATTTTTCATTTGAGGGTGGAGTTATGTGATCAAGGTACCTCGAACTAATTTCCTGTAAGGGAGATACGCAATGTGGTGGCAAATTTCTAAGAATATCAATGAAGGAGATTTTGTGTAAGTCCTTTCAAGATCTTCTACAGGGTCATATGGTCCAATATGAGGTGGCATGGGATCAATTGTCAAAATGGATTTCCCATGGAATTCTATCTCTTGTTCCATAGTAGGTTCTATTTCTACTTTATCATAGACTATCTCCATCAAGCCCAACATCTTAGTTTCTCCTTTCAATCCTAGCTTACTAAGTGTACTAGGTTTTTTAGCCTGTACTATGTTGGTTGGTCCTGAAGTAGTTAGATTTTGAGTACTTTGTTCATTATTGCAATGGGTGGGGAAAGGATATTGAAAAATCCTCATGTTTGCATTTTGTGGGGCAATAAGTGTTTGTTGAACATTGTTATTGTTGTTTCCATCATCTCTTGCGGGTTGAGGAACATTTTGATAAACAAGAATTATTGGTCCTCTAGTAATTTCCAAATGAACCTATTGTACTCTTGACACAATTTAGTTCCATGCCCTCTTTCTTTACGAAATGAATAAAATTGGTTGGGCTCATATGGTCATTGATATGGTTTGTACCTGTTGTCATAATAGTGGCAATTTCCTTTCTATTGATTATCTCTAAGTTGATAATAACTATTATTTTAAGGATAATTACCAACATTGACATTTTGATTACTCTATGGAAATTAATCTCTTTCATCGTACCCATTGTTATAGCCGTTGCTGGAATTTTTCTTTGTGGGGGTATGCTAGTTACCCAATCCTTCATTACATTACGATGATTCTTTAGGATTTTGATAGTGGAAGGGTTGTTTTTGTTGCCACTTGTTTGGGTAGTTATCAATCATCCATTTGCACCATAATTTTTTTTTACCCACTATCGATAGTGACCTGGTCAATTCTCAATGCACTTTCCAAAGCTTCTTCATAAGATTTATAAGGTAACTTTTGAACTTCCTACGTTGTATCCCTGTTAAGGGCATGTGAAAAGAGGTTGCAAAGTTGTATATGATCCAGTTTTAGGGCACTAGTTAATGAGTAGAGGACTTTCCTCTAGCATGTAACAAAGTGTGCCACAAATTCATTTACATCTTGTTTCATACTTCAGAGCTCTCGAAATCCTATCCTATTCAACTTGTTCATATCAAAGGTTGAAAAAAATTCACCAATGAAAGCTATCAAAAGGAATGTATGGAGGTCTTTGGGAGGTGATAATACCAATCTAAAGTGATTCCCTCAAGAATCTTTGGGAATATTCTAGCTACAACTCTATCCCAAGGGATGACTTCCCTTATAGCTATTGAAAACATTTGTGTGAATTTGGGTCCCCCTCTCCTTTGAATTTCAACAAGTCTAGGAGGGGATGCAATAACAAAAGATTGTAGAACTATTGAAATCAATAGGTTCTTTCAAGTATTGTAAGTAAGTCCCTAAAAAGGAGTTTTGGGAAGCAACTGTTGGTCCTGCAAACAGAAACCCCATAGGTGGGACTTGTGCGCTAGGTTGATGTTGCATTTGAACATTTATTTGGTATCCAAGTATGACTAGGTATGTTGGTTGCACATTGATGCGTTGATACGTTAGGGGAGCTTGATATTTTTCATTGGGTAGACTCCACTTGAAGAGGTGGAACTATGCCATTAAACTAGTATCATGGGAGTAGAAGTTCATATAGAGGGTTTTGGGTTGCCCCTGGCTTTGTTCAACCCTAGCAATGAAAGGATTATCTTATGCTCTAGGCCTTTCTTTAATTTTCTCTTGCTAGGACTATTCAACACCTCTAACCTCTAGCATCCTTTTCCCTAAACCAAAGTGGCTATAAGGTTTGTAGAGGTTACAACCTCTATCCTTTGAACTTCACCACCTTATGGCGATTTTTCTTGTCGTTGAGTTGCTCCATTTGTTCTTTCCTTCAAAATGTTTTCTAATGATGCATGATACATCATGGATCGCTCATCTTGATAGTTAATGTGGAGAGCTTCTCAAGCCTCACGAACCTCCAATAAATTTATATTTCTAATTGACTCACCTCATTGTCCATTTGGGTGGTCATCTCCCTGTAGCTTATTGTAAGATGATCTTGATGAATCTCAAATTAAACAAGCACTTGATGTGTTCTACCTTGGTTGGGATAATTTGGTTAGACGATTGTACCTATATTCCAAGTTGGGTTTTGAAAGTTAAGAAATTGTGGGGTTCTTGACTAATGCCTTCAGAACCAAAATATTTGAAGTCATAACAATTTGAGATTGGAGCTTGTGGGTCTAGGGAAATATACCTATTGAATAAAGGGGTAAGAGGTTCACTTGAGAGAATCTGCCCTTGAACCTTCTCTAATTCTATAATATTCTAGGGGTGTAAGAAGCATCATAGAATAAATGGAATGGATGTGGAAGCGAAAGAGAAGGGTGAAAGAGAAATGGAAGAAATGTGTGAAAATGTGAAAAAACTCACCCAAAAGGATTTTCTCTTCATGGTGGGTTTGCCAAAATATGTGTTATTCATAACTGACCGAGGCACAATGCAAGTGAATTAGACTTCGACACAACACATTTAATCACACCCTTGCTAAAGGCACCCACCTAGTCACTCTTGATCTCATGGAAAGAGCCAGTTGAGTGGTGGTAGGATTGAGGGGTTGTTTTTTTTGTGCGGAAGTAGAACATCAAAGATGGTGGTTGTGTTCATTTGATTTGTTTGTGTGCCAGGTTGATGGTGGTTTTGATTGTAAATGTTTATTTGATAGAGTTGAGAGGACAATTCTTGTAGTAAGTTGAGATTTGTGTTCCTTGCCTCTCTTATGATTTCTAGATCTTGTTGTGTTTCCTTATAAAACTAGTATATGATCTGCCCCTAAATTTGGACCATCCTTAGAATAGGGGTCCTGGTTGTGTTTCTCACTCTATTTGTTCTTGAATGGTTTCCTCTGTGGGGTTTTCTTGAATGGGAAGGTTTTTTCTAATTTCTTCTAGGACTGCTTTGGTCCAATCTTCCCTCACTCTAGACACATTGAGTGTGAATGTTGAAATAAGGAGATGAATGTCCGGTTGTTTCAAAATTTGTGAGTTTGTTGTATGTTGTGTGCCTCGTGTTGGGATTGAGGGCTTTCCACTTTGCTTGCTTGTTGAAAGTTGAAAGTTAAAATTTTTTAATATTGAGAGTTGTGCCTCGTGTGCCTCATGTTGGGATCGAGGGTTTTCCTTTCTTTCTATGTTTGAATGTTTAATGAATTGATAAATGCAATTATTTTAAATGAATGCCACTTATTTTTGTTCTTTTTCCCAATTTTTAGATATGAACTAAGTACTACTACAAACTGAAATATGGATGCATATCTAATATAGTTTTTTCCTAAATGTAATTTTTCTATGTTTTTGGTGTTTTCAAATCTCAATTTTGATGTGAACTATTCTAAAAAACTAAAATGCATGTAACTAACCACAAAAAAAAATATCTAGAACTAGTAAAATAGTAAATGTTATTTTAACCGAGAGAAAAATTTTACTTCCTCAAGGGTGAGAGAATATGCTAATTACTACTCTAAACTATCTTTTGTAAACAATTGTAAATAACCTATAAATAATTGAGTGGTGCTAGGCTTGTGTCCACAGAGATTTTGTATGCTCTCTCCTCCTTTCTAGTAATGGGGTCCTCTTGATGATAGGGATGAAGACAAGGATTTGAATTAGTTTGGATTGATTGTGGCTTAGGTGTAAAAGAAAAACATAAGAAAAAGGCTCTTGTAGTCCTGTATGAGCATAAAAATGCTATGGGGACTACTACGCATAAGCTTGATCCTCTAGAGAAAATTATCTTTTAGTAAGGAATAACTAGAATGCATGAATGGTTTTCATCCTCTCCTTAAGGGAAACTATGAATTGAATGCAAGAATCTTAAAATCTAGGGGAAAACATAAAGCAAAAGGCTCTTGAAGTCTTGTACAAGAATGAAAATGCTAACATAAAGTAAAAGGCTCTCAAAGTCCTTTGTTGAGAATAAAAATGCTAATGGGGGCTAGAATGCAAATAAGATAAATAGCCTCCCCTAAAAAAGAGAGGAGGGGGTATTTATAGGTTGAGAATCAACTAAAAAGGTGGGGTTGATTGAAAGGTAATCATGGAATTGATTGGAAGAACACAAAAGTTGAAGAGGAGTAGACAAGAGACTAATTGGGATATCATTGGGATTGATTAGGAGTAAACAAAAAAATAATTGGGAGTGGAGAAATAGTTAGGGGGAGTGGTGGATCAATTGTGTATGAAGGAAATCCTAATAAAAAATTAAAAACAAAAGTAAGCTAGGTAGAAATAAAAGAAATCATGCATGCCAAAACATGATAGAGTCACCCCCTTTCCTAGGGAAGGTCACCCAGGTGACCTTGCAACTTAAGTATAGGTCACTTAGGAAATCCTAGGGTCTCTCAGGTGACCCTCCTATTGAGAATATGCAAAGAGTTTCTTGACAATTACAAAGTCCCATAACTCAATTCAGAGGCTAGGAAAAGTGGTCTAAATGCTAAAAAGACTAGTAGATATGTCATCATGTTTGAGATTTTTGAGAGGAGTGTAATTAATGCTTTCAAGGGTCATGAACTAGACCTCCATATCATCGTTAAACTGTCATGTTGTCATGTACACTTTTTCAAACTTACATATAGAGTATTGTACTAGGGATAACAGGTCAAAGTGAGTCTAAAGTGAATGGAGAAAAGTGTTAGGGATGCACTTTTCACCCTTATACTTTACTCCCACTTTGAATTGTATGTGAACTATTATAAATCATGCATGTCAAAGTAAACAAGTAGTCAACATGAAATTAAATGACAAGCACATGTATAAACGATATGGATATGGATGATCATCTACACATGCTCCATGCAATGATAGCTCCATTTGGAAACCCACAAGCACAAAATTTGAGTAGCATTCAATTAAAAATCTAAAATAATCATAAGAAACTAGTTGATGATGTCAACAAACAATGTATAAAAGTAAAAAGGCAAGTGTAGGATCATTTTAACCCAAAAGAGAGTTATATGGGGTTGTAAAGGAGGTCCATCATAACCAAACGAGAGAAATATAGGGCTACAAAAGAGCCATCATAACCAAAAGAAAGTGATGTAAAGTTGTAAAGAGCCATCATAAGCAAAAGAGAACAATGTGGGATTGCTAAGGAGTCATCATAACTAAAAAATACTCAGTGTAGGATCATGAGAAAACCATTTTAACCATGAGCATGAAGTTTAGGACCCTTGCAAAGTCATTGTAATGATACATGATCCAATTCCCTAGGTAAAAAGGGGGATGATCCTACAAATAAGCTAATCAAGAACATAAAATGCATTAAGGAAAACAAATGTGTAAACTATAATACAGTTGGATGCAAAAGGCTTATAGAAGATATACCACTTTTCATTCAAGAATGAACAAGATGAATTTACAAATATTTAAGATGAGAATTTACTATGCCTCTTCTACTTTACAGAATGTACAAAGCGGGTATTTATATAAATAGGTCATCAACTAGGCTTCACATATATGTTGACAAGTGTCACACACACATAGTGCATTGACCATGTGGATGGGTGATGACAAATGTCAAACCCATTTGGTGCTAGTTATAATGTAAGGTGGTACAAACATCACTATATGTTAGATGCATATGACATTTTTTGTATGATCATGTTTTAGGGAATAGAGGCAACTAGATGGCACATTCGTACTCCATGTGTTGCACACATATGGTTTTATTTCACTAGCATGTGTATTCATGTGTAAGGTTGTAATTAGGATGTGAGAAGTAGCATATGATGACACAAAGAACTATATGGAATGCATGAGGATAGTGTTGCACTTAGATGTGTGAATACTATGTTGCCCACATTAAGTGAAGTTGAGGCATGCATAGATGATGATGTTAAAGAGGACACATGAGACTGCACTTGGATCATTCATCCCCTTGAGAAGTGATGATCCTCATTACATTAGCAACGAGACGAGGAAACTACACATGTAGTTCCTAGAAAAGTGCACACTTAGCCTAATCCATATACAATCTAGTCTTGGCAACTCAAAGGAGTGGATGACCATTGCGGCAAGTGTGAGTGGTAGTGGTGTTAATTATGTCGCCCCTCATGGCTGGTTATGAATGAATTAGGTCAAATTATGAAGAATTGTAGATAGTTGCAGTCTCTAGTAGATGAGGAAAATATAGCTTGAGGAGTTCCACATTTAATATCGAGTGTAAGCCCAAGTATTGTGGGAGGTCAAAAATGAAGGCATCCTCACTAGGTACATGGAGAATGGTGTGAGGACTATAGTGCAAAGGCTTAATCTTTCGATGTGGTCCCTTGAAGCATTCATTTTGAATATGAAACTAGACTTTGTCACCTACCTAAAAAGTGTGAGGCATGTCATGAGCATTGTGGTGATCTATACATTTTTAATATGGTCATGTAAGTATTTGTTGAACCTGTTAGTGTCATCTTGGATGTGTTGCATAAATTTTTGAGCATTTAAATGGACGCACCCAAAGGGATTGCCCTTGGATTATTTGAACAAATCATAAAATATGAAAACCTTGGGAAGGCGGTAGAACAGTGGATAGAAAAACTGCTCATTGATGGATTGTTGTATATTGAAGAAGTTATGCCATTTTATGAAAACATTATAAGAAAAACAAAGGAAGCAACATCTGATATCCAGGTTGCTAAGAAAGATGAATCTCCACTTATGATTGTCCAAAGGGATTTGTAAGAAATAAATAAAGTGGATACCAACACCCTTGTGATGAGTCAAATACATGACTCAGTTATTTCTATATCTTTTGACTGATTACTATGAATTCTATTTTAAAATGCATATTTTATGAAATTCTTGCCCAAGTTCTATGTTATTGCATGAAAGATACAACAAAGGGTATTCCATAGACCTCTGAACCCCTTCGAAGCTGCTTCCTTCATGAAGAACCCAAACTACAAATCAGAGCTCCAGATTCCTGCAGCACTACAAGAGAGTCATCCTCCCCTTGATTCGATGATAAATAAGGCCAATCCAAGGGTCATTCAAGAATCCGGTGATGCACATCTGCCAACAATGTCCAAGTTGTTCATCCCAGTGACATGACTTATTGATAACTCCGAAGTCCAAGTCCACATGTCACTTTGTTTTATGATAACTGAAGTATCCATCAGTTAGCACCCACGCCACTTCAAGGATCTACTTAACTGCTGATAACTAGATTGCTATGAATTCTTGCTCTAAAGTTAGATTGTAAAGGAACTGCTAATGCATTAAATAAAGCAACTGGTTCAGTCCAAGTTCATTGTAGTTAGGAACTAGTATAGTTATTGCTTTCAATAAAGGCTCAGATGTATAAGTAGGAGCCTAGTAGTCTCACTCAGTTAGTTCTAGTTCCAGTTCCAGTTTTTAGACCAGTATTACTATTTTTCATCAAGGAGCAAATCTTCCTTCTCACTTGTGTATCCATGCCCATCTGGGATTATCTTTAATGCAAATGAAAGGGAATTTATGTTGAAGTTGATTGAGTTCAAGAGGATCGTCTCCAGCTGGGAAAGTAGGGCCTTCTTCCCTAAATAGGAGGAGATCTCTCGGTATTTATTCTTGTGTTTCTTTGTATATTTTCTGTTTACTGTCATTGTACTATGTGTTAATGTTAAGCTATTGTGTTCTTATTTTATGTGAATGTTTTAGATGTTAAATACCTGCAGGTTTGTCCTTTAATTCTGAAAACACCAAAAATAAATATTTGTTATTCTGTGAAGCAACATTGTTTTATTCAGAGTTTTCCATTGCTGTGGATTGATAAGATACACTTTGATGCAGTTAATATGAGTTTCATTTCAAAGCAAATAGATTAGTTTCAATTAAAACATGTATGCTTATTTTCTAAGCAATTAAAATAGTTTCCATTAAAGCATGTGTGTTTCTTTCAAAAGCAATTAGTATAGTTTCCATTTCAGCATGTGTGTTTCCTTCCAAAGCAATTAGAGTAGTTTCAATTTCTAGAATGCATGCGTGTTTCATTCAACAAATAGGATTACTTGAATTCCAGTAAGATTTCTTTAGCAGCTGATACAAACCATCCATCCCACAAGATTCAGACTCCACTCCAACCCCCCACACAAGAAAGTCTTACTGCAAATAGCTCCAGACACCTCTAGATTGATAAATTAAATGATGATGAATTAAAGACAACTACATTGACCTCATCACCTTGTATCTGAGAATGTGTTTAGTAAACCTAAGGAGAATGAGACAGCTAAGTGGCTTCATGCTGTGGAATGGAGACTGATAGTTATCAAACGATTCTTAACTAAATTGAACAAGGTATCGAGTACATATAATTCAATAGTGTTGGATATTAAGGCTAATTGTATGGCTTTAGATATTAACATTATGGATGAGAAAGAGGAAAATTTGATTGAAGTCAGTTCAGTTAAGATGGAATTCAAAAAGTTGATAACAAAAGAATTAGGTAACAAAGACACCATTAATGGTGGTGTTGTCGAAAAGTTGTGTCATTTATCATCTTTCCTTATATCCTTAAGGAAGGAGATTACTAATTTTTAACAGGAAAATGAACGAAGTAGACTATACCATTGCTATGTGGAAAGCCATGCTAAGCAGTATCATTACTCCCAATGGGAAGGCCATTGCCCCAACAGTGAACAGGTTTAGAAATTACAAGGAGAAAATGAATCCAATGGAGATAGAATTTTCTACCAAGGAAAAGGATGATCAGGTTGAGAAAGAACACCAAGAGAAACACAAGGGAGAAGATGAGAGGATGGAGGATACACCCACATGACTTGCACCTATTTTCTTTAATTGCCATTAATCTAATGAACTTCATAAATTAAACTTTACTATTATTTATAATACTTTGTAAAGTTTAATTTTATCGACTTAATGTTAAAGAAGTTGTTACATGCAAAGATTGGTTTCAAAAGTGAAAACTATACATTGGTTTTGAAAAATGAATAGAAGGATATTTGTTTTAGAAGGAAGAAAGGGGGACATTCTGTACAAGATTTGAGAATCTTTCAGAAAAGACTTTGAGCTTTATTTTTGGTACCATTAATATAGAAGAATAGTGGACTTTAAATCATTTTATTTTGTATGTTGTGCCATTGATTCAACATTTGTTGATTTTATAACACCTTTGATTACTAAAGAAATATTTTTTTATTTGCATCATATAGATTGTTGATAACCTGCTTCTATGCATCTACACCATTATCTGTGTCTTCTGTTGGATGTCAAAATTTGATGCGTTGGTGGTCTCTCAAAAGATTATTTCTGCTATCATCAGTTGCTTTTCATTCCTATGTTTGGAAAATTCTGTTGTTGATATTCTTTATAAAATTTGTCTTTTTTAGTACTTAGTTTTAGCGTTTCATTTCTGTTCTAGGAAATTTCCTTTCCTACTTTCAGGTTAAAAGCATACCCAGTTTAATTAGTTTAATCTTATAAAGGAAGATACTCCTTTTCAAATGCAGATAGCGATTATAAAATCATAAGTGTAACTAACTCAATTGTTGGTACGATTGTTACTTTTCAGGCAAATATATATTCAGAGTTAAAGTGACAAATCTATTCACTAACAAATTTTTGGCGACTCTACTAGGGATCATCAAACATAGACATTTATTTTTTTGAAGTTGCCTTTATCCCAAAGCATGTTTTATTATGGGATTTTAGTCCAATAGAACCCCTGTGTTACAACCCGGTGGTACATGGTTGGGTGGTAATATTGAAGATATCATCTCAGACTTTCAGGTGGTTGCTTGGCATAATAGAACTTCTAGACTTCAATATCAATAAGTTGACCAGGTGATTAATCAGGAGGAGAAACAAGGAATTACAATTCATGAGAATGCTCAAATATTTCTTGGGGACCATTTAGAATGAGATTTAGTGGAATTAGCTAATCAAGCCTTAAGGAGATGACACTAAGAAATATCACCAGTATTCATGGTACTTCAAAGTTGATTTGGACTGGTGCTTCAACACAATATCAATTGGCTTAACGTTGAACAGGAAGATATCGTAACTGACTTGCATAACTTGGCATGGAGTCACAGGAGAACAAACCAACAATTTCATCAAGTTAACCAAGTTTTGGATGAAGAAGAAGATCTTAGCCAAAAGCTTAGAAGATAGACTAGAGAATTTGGAGTGGTTCACAACAAATTTATTGTTGAAAGAATTATCGTCATACCAAGGAGGGACAAGCCTTTCTAGATTCACATCGTTCTAGATAATATATAGAATAATCATCAAATTAACAAATGAAATAATCCTCAGAATAATTAGTGATTGTCTTGAGGTGGCAACTCTATTGATTAATGACTTAGATTTTATCAAAGCTGGCTTCAAAGAGGTACACACAGGGAGAAGAAAGAAAGGTATTTTAGATTCTAATTTTGAGATTTTGGAAGCTGTCAATTTTGCTACATTCCCCCAACTCAAAAAGTTAAGTCTTCTAGTAGAGAATTATCTCCTATTCGGGCCACCTCATCCCTTGTTTGTCAAGCTTTGACTCTACATGACATTGTTTTGCTTATAGTGGTTAATTTCCATTTGAATATGGCTCACCAACAACAACAACAACATCCACCTATTCCTTGGGGTGCTGCTATTGACTGGCCTTTAGCTCTAGGTGTCCAATTACATGACTTACCCCATGGCTCAAGAAAGATCCTATCCAAATTCAAAGGAGATGGCAAGGTTACCCCAGATGAACATATTAATGCCTTTTTCACTACCTGCTCTATATTGGGTGTCCAACATGAAGATGTCTCTATTATACTATTTATGGATTCTTTATCTGACGCTGTAGTTGAATGGTTTTACCACTTGACTCCTGGGTCTATTGATAATTGTACGACCATGCGGATGAAATTTGAGAATAGATTTAAAATTGTAGAGAATGAACATACTTTGCTGGTGCAATTGGCTTCTTTGAAGAAAGAGATGCATGAGCCTATGAGGGAATTTGTGGCTAAGTTCAATAGGATTGTGAACATGATATCCCAAAACATGAGGCCCAGTGATGACATTATGAAGTGTTTCTTTATTAATACATTACCCCTAGATGTCAGCTATAATCTAAAAAGAGAAGGTGCAACATACCTACAAGGAGCACAAGAGATAGCTATCTCCATTGAAGATGATCTCCTAATAGCTAGGAAGTGGAGAAGAGAGTTACAGACAAATAAAGGTCACGTGAATGCTACTACTGATCTAGTAGTGCAGCGGTTGGTAAATGATATAATCGCTTTACCATGATGTTTCTAGGGGTCAGCAACAACTATTTTACCATGATGTTTCTAGGAGAGACTACGGTGTATAAAATAACAATAGTAGGCCTTATGCTTTGGTTGTTCCAACACCAAGGTTGGCTATAGAAGGTCCCCCACCCAGCAATAAGGGCAATCATATGGTATGTAACTTTCATCTTACCACTGACCATGATGGGGCCTCTTGCCCAGAGATGACAAGGTTCATGCAAATGTTATCTATGAATGAGCATGTTGATGAGCCTATCATATAAGAAGACACTACTATCCAATCTAGTGATTCTGGCATAAATTTCTTAGAATACGAGTTAGACTCTGACCAAAGTGAAGATGTCTACACTGAGTTGGAAAACTTAAATTGTGCGGCTTTTACCATAAATCAACAAGGTTGATGAACAAAAGGGTCAATCTGGAAGCTCCTCCTTCTCTCCAAAGTTCATATTATCCAAGAATATTGTAGGAGCACTAAAGAAAATAGATTAGATTACTCCCAAGATAACCACTCCTAAGGTACCTCTTGTTTCACTTTCTGAAGAAATCATTTCACCTATGTTTGATATTGTTGAATCATGCAATAATACCAAAATTCAAATTTCACAGGCTGAGTACCTTAGACTAAACCCTATTGAATTGGATAGATTAGTGAGATATGTGAAACATGAACCTTCCTCCCCCTCTGCCCATATAAATTCCCAATCATCTAAAGACGTAGGGAAGGGGAAAGAAGTTCATGCAAGTCAAACCTCAGGGTTTAAAAACTCTGAACCTTAGTATCCTTTTAAAATGCCAAACCCTTTTTATGTTTCTCTCTTTATTACTGGATAGAAACTGAGTAATTGTGTCATAGATTCTAGAGCCTCTAACAATGTCATGCTCGCCCAAGTTGCTAAAGCCCTCAGTATACCTCTTACCTCTTCTCATCGGAAGTGTTCCTCCATGGATTCAAAACAAGTTCCTATTGTTGGGCAAACTAAGGATGCCCAAGCAGCTTTGGAAGCCTATCTTTACAAGAGTTAAATTGATCATCCTGGTGGCTGACATCCCATCAAGCTATGGCATGCTCTTGAGTAGGAGTTTCTGCAGAGATCTTGGAGGAGAAATTCATATGGATTGGTCACATGCCCTGATTCCTGTGAATGGAGAGAAAGTTTGCCTAGATCTAGAACCTAAAGCCAAATTTATGTTGTCATTTGGATTTGCACCCTATGTTGAAGTGCTATGCTGCAACAATCCAGTGAAACATTGGAGTGATTTCCAAGTGTGAGGCCCTACAAGGAAATTAAACCTCTAGAGAAGGCTAGTTCCTTTTCTAAATATAAGATTCAAATTGTGCTAAGACTAAACCTGATCTAATCACTATTATGTAAAGGGGAAAAAGGAGAAACTAAAATTTAAAAGTGATTCACCAAGTTTGAATATAGAACACTCACAGAGATAAAAATGTATAGAATAATGAAATACAACTGATAAACTCACACAAATCTTGCAAGTTTTGACAGAGGTAAGGAATAGAGCAGATTTGCAAGGAAATAAACATTCACAAACAAAGTAGTTCTAGATTACACAGAGTTAAAGAACAACATGAAAAGGTAAAACATAGTGTTGTATTGATTAAAAAGGCACGGTTACAACAGAGGAGGGTTCTATTTGAACACAAAAATATGTCTCCATATCCAACCCTCATTACATCTTTGCTTCATGTATATATAGATTTTCATTACTGACCTAAGTCATTCATTACAATTAATTCGCCCCATGGGCCTGTTAGAAGATATTTCTACCAAAGAATGTTTGTTTGCAAAAACTAAATGCAGAAAATATCTTGGATCTTGAAGTAGATGGGAGATATTTGTTGACTTAATGGAAGCAGTTGATTCATCATTTGCAACAATAAATGTGAAATATCTAGAGATGGAGTAGCTGGGCAGATCTGATCTGCATTAATGGCTGAAGAAGATATTTGAAATATATTTTCCTGCCAAAACCTTGTGCAGAGCTTTTACAATACTTTAAATATTTAATTTCAAATATTTAAAGCCTACATTTATATTACAAGCTCTATTTTCATTGATTTCTACTTTACTTAAATTTCTTCCTTTATTTTGCCTTATCAACAAAATTTGTCTTTTATGAACCATTATGTCTTTGCCTTCTGCATATTTTCATCTTTCAGTCGACAACTTTTCAATTTTACGAACTTTGGTTGCCTCCTTTTCTATCCTTATTAGCAATTTCTGACTTTTCTGAACTTGGCTCACTTTATCCTTTATCAACAAAGTTATCATTTTCTGAACTTGGCTTGCTTTTTCATTTTCTTGTTTTGTCGGTAAAATACACACTTTCAAACTTTGATGCCTTCTCCTCTTGTCAACAAAATTAGCTTTTTTCAAACTTAGCTCGCCTCATCCCTTCTCGTCCATTATCGACAAAACTTCATCATTACGAACTATCTCTTGTTTTGTTTCTTTTCCTCTTGACTTTTGTTGAAGAATTGCCTTATCGATGAATTTGGGAAAACTCTAGCTATTGGATGAGTTTTGCTTTTTTTCCAATTTCCCGATAAGGCTCTTTTCTTTCATTTGCCTTAGTCGCTTTTCGACTTTCTTATTTTTCTTTATCGACAAAACCTATCCCTTACAAACTTTGCCTTGTTCTTTCTTTTCCTTTTATTTTCTCCTTTCATGCCTCTTTTGCCTTCTCGACAAATCTCAACTTTCACAAACTAAGCTTGCTTTGTCTTGTTTTACTGTTGGATCACCTTATCGGTGATTTTGAGAGTTTTTGAACTATTACGTAAGTTATACTTCTTACCAATTCGCCAATAGATCCTCTTCTTTTGACCTTGTTAGCAATTTTTGTTTTTGTAGAACCTCCTTGCCTTAGCTGATTCCCATTCTTTCTTCTGTCGGCAAAGTTCACTTTTTCCAAATTTTGCATTTGGCTTTGCTCTCGGACCTTTATCCTTCATCTCTGCTGACAAATTGCCCTATTGGTGATTTTTAGAAGCTTAGAACTTTTGGGGAGTTTGAAAATTGGCCGATTAGCCAACATAGCTATTTGCTTTCTTTTATTTTCCTTAGCCATTTTTCCAAGTCATCTTTTGCCTTAGTCGGTGAACTGTTGGGTTTGCAAACCTAACTTTTTGCTGACTAAGGAAGAAAAACTAAGGTAAAAGACAGATTTCTAGGTTTTTCTGGGTTTTTTGAGGGGATTTTCCTTAGGGAAATTTGGGGATTTTTATAAGGAAAACACCCTGAAATCTAAAGAATACTAGGCACTCAAGGAATTTCAACAAGATTTTTAATATTTTCAAGCTAGGCTATTTTTCTGGGAAGGGAAAATAGGTCAACAATTTATAGTCTTAAAGTCTGGAGATCCTAGAGCGGATATTTTATTTGTGGAAATAGGTCCAGGTACTTATATGGTATCCTCTACTTCAAAAGAAGAGAACCCTGGGATGATTGGACCAAATTTGTCAAATGAATTGTGGACTCTAAAGTTTGATGGAATTTGTTCCTCATCTGGGTCAGGAGTTGGCGTAGTTTTGATTTCCCCTGATAATTATAAATTTACTTCTGCCTTCAAGATAGAATTTGATAACACCAACAATACCACGGAATATGAAGCATTACTCTTGGGATTGGCTATGGCTAAGGAAAAGGGGATTAAGCAGTTAAAGGCTCTAGGTGATGCAAAGCTTATTGTGAAACAGGTAAGGAATATTTTCTCTGTAAAGAATGGGAGGTTGAGACATTATAGAAACATAGTTTGGGGTAACCTATAGTATTTTCATGAATTCTCTATTGAATCCATCCCTAGAGATCAGAATACAAGAGCGGATTCTTTGGTAGTTTCAACATGTTTACTTCTCCCACATCTTGATTTTAAGGATGGTTCTTACAGAGTGGAAATCCTTTATAGGTCCAGTGTACCTGATAACATGAATCATAGAAAAGTTTTTGATGATGACAAACGAATTATTTCCTTTCTGGAGAAAGTTGACGCTTTTGCTAATTTGTTTTTTGAAGGGAGTTTTTCTTAAAGCAGTGAGGTTACCAAAAGTGCCATGAACTCATCTTATGATAAAAGAGAAGAAGTGATACAACTTAAGGGAAATAAAATTCCCAAAGGTTTGGTATCCCTAGAAGACCTTTTTGATAATCATGATAGATACATCAAACAAAAGATTCAGACTGTAGGAATACACAACACTGAGAGGGGGGGTGAATAAGTGTTGTTAACAATTTTAACACTTTTTACACCTTTCCATTAATTTTATTTCACAGTTATAGAATTCTTCAGATAGAACAAAAATTATGCAGAGTATCAACACAAAATTTGACACAAGAAATTTCCCGAGTGGAAAACCCTCCTGGGGTATAAAAACCACTCAACTGCCTCACTGGCTTAACAAAAATTTCAGATTACAACTGTCTCACTGACATTACAATTTTGCCTCACTGGCATATTGTCTCTGCATGTCTCACTAACATTACAACATCAAAAATTTCAATGAAAAATATAACTCAGGGGGTTTCCCTGTTTCAATAAGAACAAAACCTTATTTCTCCCTTTTAAAACAAACAAAAACATATTCTTTGCAATCAAACTTCAACTGTCATCATCATCTACAATCAATCAATTTTGATCTTCAAAATACTTCATACCTCTGCAAAACAATCTCAAAATTTAATTCACCATTTCATGAACTTTCTCACTGTGCAATACTGAACAATTGATCCTCTATGAGAAATTATTGTCTTTTAACACTTCCACCTTCTCTGAGCAAATATTGATCTTGATCATTGAAAAAACTCCATCCATTTATTGCACCATCATTATTTTAAAAACTCAACATAATTCCCTGTCCAAGAAAATGTTTCTTCATACCTGCAATATACAAAAATACATCTCATAGCAAAATACCACAAAAAAAACTTCTTTCACTCTTCAAGATTATCTCTCATCTGCTTCAACTGTATTATTTTATCATTGATCTGCACACTCACTCACACACCCGTCAATGTACCTGAAAAACCATTATATACAATTTGATGTCTTTTCACTTTTCATATCCTGTATGTTTCATCTCTATCCAATTATGAAGTTGCATCAAAATAACCCTTCATATTCTATGATCTGAAGAAAATGATTTATGATTGAGACCTTTCAATTTCCTTTTCTCAAAGAAAATTAAAACAATCACAAAAATTCATCTTCATAAAAAATTGAAGATCCTTTCATCTTCTCAAACAAAATCTCTTTCATATTTTTTATTAAAAAAATTATCTTCTTCAAACCCTTCATCTTCTTTGTATATTCACCTGTATTAAAAAAAATTAATGACCTTGCATATATATTTTCAACTTCATCAATCTTTTCATTTTCTCCAAAATAAAATACCATAAATGATATCCTTTACACAAAATCTTTAGTCAATTCATCTTCTTCATAAAAATCTTCAATCTGCAAAAAAAATATCTTCAAGAAAAAACTTCCATGCTTCTCTTCATTTTCTTCTTCCAAAAAACCATTTGCAAAATAAAAATATTCTCCACAAAAAAAAAACTTTTAACCTTCTCATCAAAATAAGAAATATCTCTCAAAATAACTTCCCTTCTTTTAAAAAAAAAAAACCTACTCCTTAATATTCTTCTTGCCATGAAGGAGAGTTTAAAAAATAGAAAGAAGAAAAAAATCTTCATAAAAACTCCCACAAAATCTCCCACGAAAATCTCCTTAAAAATAGCTTTGAAAATCTCCTTAAAATCTCCTTAAAAATAGCTTTGTAACTTCACATTTTTATTTATGTCATAAAATATGGCATTTAAAGGGGATCAACAAAATGGGATAAAAATCAAACTTTATATATTTAAATATTCAATGCTTTTGCTCCCCACTTTTTAAGCATATAAAGTCCACTTTATTTAAATAAAGCAATTTGAGCTCTCCTTCCAATTTGCTCCCATTAAATAAGGTTCTTCATAAAACAAAGTCCTTTGAATATTTAAACAAGTTAGCATTTCCTGACTTAACCATGAAGCAACATATCAACCTGAAGTATATGAACAACTCCTATCAATACCAACACCTTTTTGACATCAATGACAATCTACTTTCATCACAGACAACTGTAAACTCTTCTACTGAGTATGACCATGTTACTATTGGGACTGAAGAAGACCCCAAGGCAGAAACAATGCTCTTACAATCCAACAATTGTTGATGCCATTTTTAATGAAATTGATAAAATGTTGAAAGCAAGAATCAAATATCCCATACATCACTCTACATGGATTTCCAAAATTGTTTCGATTAGGAAAAAGAATGGAGAGATAAGGATCTGTGCTGATTTCTAGAATCTAAATCAGACCTCGCTTAAAGATAACTACCCTTTACCAGTGATGGACCATATCTTACAGATAGTCTTAGGCTTAGAAATGATGTCTATGTTAGATGAATTTTTGGGATACAATCAGATAAGTGTAGCCTCAGAGGACTAGCATAAAACAAACTTCACCACCCCTAGAGGAACATTCGCATACAACAGGATGCCCTTTGGTCTTATTAATGTGGGGGAAACATTCCAAAGGGCTATGGATTTATCCTTTGGAGATCTAAAGGATAAAATTATTGTTATTTATCTTAATGACTTAACAATTTTCTCTAAAAGGAGAGCTGATCATATGGACCACTTGGCTATTATTTTGCAAAGGTGTAAGGATCATGGCATATCCCTCAGTCCTAAGAAGTTTTAATTTCTATCAGCAAAGGGAAACTCTTGGGACACATTGTTTCTAAGTAAGGAATCAAGATAGATTGAAAAGAGTCAGAGCTATCCAACAATTATCCCTTCCCACTAGCAAAAGCAATACCAGATCCTTTTTCAGTCAGGTGAATTTCTTGAGGAGGTTTGTCCCTGATTTTTCAGAGTTAACTAGACATATTGCAGAAATGATGAAAGATAAGCTTGTCTTCAAGTGGAATAATGAAGGTAAAGAAGTGTTCAAAGCAATTAAAGAAGGCATAGATAATGCACCAACCCTGATACACCTAGACTTAGGTAAGATTTCATCATCTACTCTTATGCGTTTGATCACACCATGTTAGCCATCTTGCTTCAAAAGAATGAGAAAGGTATTGAGTCTCCTATAGCTTTCATGAGTACTCAGCTGAAGAAGTACAAAATAAATTACTCCCCAATTGAAAAACATGTTTATGCAGTAGTGAAGGTGGTCAAGCAATTCCGGTTCTATATTCTCCACTCTCATGTTGTTATATTTGTCCCTAAATCTGTAGTCAAATCTATTCTAACCCAACAAGATATGGGTTGTAATAAGAGAAGGACTTGGCTGGCTAAGGTCCAGGAGTTTGATATTGACATTAAACCCACAAATTTAGTTGAAGTAAAGGGACTTTTTAAGATGTTAGCAAAAAATCAACTTGAAGAAGTGGGTGATTTCCCTCTCACTTTGTTTATGAATACCATTGATGAATGGTTTTTTGATGTTGCATTCTTTTTGACTTATGGGTAGTGCCCATCCCATCTTTTGACAGGGAAAAGGAGAAACATAAAGCTGAAGGCTACTAAATATGTGATTTGGGGTGATACGTTATATAAGAGAGGAATTGATGGTACATTTTTTTAGATGTGTTGGCAAATTGCAGCAAGAAAAACTCCTGGAGTCTTTCCACAATGAAGCATGTGGGCGGCATTTCACGGCATCTGTGACAACTTTTAAAATTCGGAGGCAATGTTTCGATTGGCCAGGTATGTTTAAAGATGCCTATAATTGGGTTTCTAAATGTGAAAAATGTATAAGATTTGCAAGTAGACCTTAATTAGTTGCTCTTCCTCTAAGGCCAGTGATTATTGATGAGCCTTTCCAACAGTGGAGCCTAGATTTTATAGGACCAATTAATCCAAACTCTAGTGTAGGCCATACACATATCTTGACTACCACAGACTATTTAACCAAATGGGTGGAGGCTATTCTTGTCAAACACACTACTTTTGAAATTGTGTGTAATTTCATAAACGAGAAAATATTGGTCAAGTTTGGAATACCTAAGAAGATCATTATGGGTAACACTTCAAATTTTTCTTCTTCAAAAATTTCCCTTTTCCATTATAATCATGGAGTCAGTCTTGCACATTCTTCAAATTATTACCCTCGGGGAAATGGACAAGCAGAATCCAACAACAAGAACCTAATTACTATTGTCTGAAAGCTAGTAGATGACAATAAGAGGAATTGGCATAAAAGACTTTATGATGCATTATGGGCGGTTAGAATCACCCCAAAAAGAGCTATTGATATGTCCCCTTTTGAACTTGCATATGAAATTGGTAGTGCTCTGCCTATTCCATTGGAACTTTCAACCTTGAATTTGTAGAAGACTATTGAGGATGAGTATTATCAAGATGCATTGGAGAAGAGGATAATGTACCTTTCCAAGATTGAGGAATAAAGAGAAGAGGTGGTAAATAGGATAACAGAGCATCAAAGGAGGGTGAAAATGATTTTTGACAGGAAAGCAAGACAAAGAAGGTTTCTAGCTAGAGATCTTGTATTTCTCTGGGATAAAATAAAGGAACCTAAAGGGGCTCATGGAAAAGTTTGATTCACTTTGTAAAGGGACTTCTAAAATTAGGGAAGTCATTGGAGATAATGCTTTCTTCTTGGCATATTTGGATGGTACTCCATTACCTCTTGCCTATAATGGGCAAGATCTAAAGCTTTACAATTGGTAATATGGGTAGTTCCCATCCTGTATCATAGTTTCTTTCTCAGTTGTTTTGCTTTGTTTTTTCTTCAATTTTGGTGTGTTTGGGTATGACTCTATTGCCCAATGAATAAGGCTATGCCAATTGGAGTTTATAAGTTCTCTACATCCTTTTAGTCCTTCTCCCCAGATAGAGCCAATTGTTACCACACTTTTTGTCCATTGTACCTTAATGACTTCTTGTTTGAACTTTGGTATTTTACCTCCCTTCATTTCCTAGTTTTTCCATCTCCTTTGGTCTTTGATCGACAGTTTTGTGTTTTCAAAAACTTGTTCAGTGAGTTCACCCTTTTTCAAACCTACCAATTCAAAAGAAAACACTTGATAACTTTCCCTATGATCATTATTGACCATTTTTGTACTTCACGAACCAAACCTTTTTTTGGCTAGTTTGATGGTTCACTAACTTGGTTTTCCGCTGATGGCTTTGTGTGTACAAGTTCGTCAGTTCACCTTCCCACCGATGAAGATACCTTTACCCTTTAAAAGTTTAAATTCTTATCGGTTCATTAATGTTTGATATCACCAATATGGAAAGCATACCAATCATGTTCAAAAAGGAAATCGACGAGATATCAAATTGGTGAAACTTCTAGTTTGTGAACTTATTAGTTTGCTAACAAAGAATTCCACAAATGGGAAAGATTGACAGAGCTTCCTAAGTTGAGAGCAACTCGTAAAGAAGAAGATCGCTCAAGGTTATGGTTCACAAATTAATTGGTTCACCGATGCTTCTCATCGTCGATGAAGAGGTATTCCATAAAAAATATGAAGAATTCTTCCCTTCATAGGTTCATAAAAGAGAATTTTCACCGATGGAGGAAAATCATCACTGGGGTTTTAATAATCTGAAAAAGAGAACTCATTACAAAGGTTCACAAGTAGTCTTATGTTTTAGCAATGGCCCGTACACTGAGCATTTATTTGGGGATAGCTCATTAATTGCACTTACCCTAATCCCCCTATATAAATTGGGTAATTTGTTGTCGCTCAAACATAATGTCACAAACCCAGATATCACAGTGACACTGAGGACTTCATTCGCAGCTAGGCCCCACTTCACAACTAGCTTAGTTCCCAAGTTAGTGTTTCACTCTTGTACTACTATGTGTTCTAAATTCTTGCCTAGGAAAGACAACATTGCCGTAGGAGGTTTTCATGACCAACATACAACTTATAACATTTCAGTGCATTTTCTTCTTTTGAATTCTTATCATCCTCTGTTGGAAATACTTGATTTTTCAATTTGGTGGATTGTAAAATTTGCTAAGATGAAACATAAGTATCAAGGATATGATGTGTCTTCCATAATTGAAAATGTGTTGGCGAGAATTAGAGATACAAAACTAGGGCACATTGATTTAGCTAATTTTTGGATAAGAATGAATGCTGACCCCAGGACAAAATTAGCCAAATAAACTTTTTCAAGTGGTCTTGCCTGTGTCGTCAGTTTTCCTCCTACAGTCCAGTGCCCCAACCTTGTTCTTGCTTACGTAGAGAAGTACCATACCAAATCTCATCAGATATTTGGGGTAAATGGAAATGTTGTAGTTAGTCTTGACATCGAAACTATCAGCAATGTCTTCGAATTACAACTGCATGATGAATTTGCTGATATGTTAAGGGAAACTGGTTGGGATTGTTATGTGGGTAGAAAGGATTGGTGTAAAACATGTATTGCAAAGTCCTGGTTGGTAAAAGAGAAGAAGGGAAATTCTCAAATTCCCAAGAATTTAGTGAGAGCTCATTTCAAACAAGACATTTATGATATGATCAGCTTGCTACACAAAATTGTAGGGGACAAAGATGCTAATGAATTTGTTGAATGGATGTGCCAGTTCATTCTGGTTATTTGTAATGATTCTCAATATATTGACTGGGTACAAATGATCAATAATCATTTAGATGATCAATTGAAGAATTTTCAAAAGAAAAAAATAGTTTCACATGAGTTCATATCTCTTTTATCTTTTGGCAAGCACACAAAAAGTATAGCTTGGGTTGAAAACATATGGTGTGTATTGTGATAAAACTCAAGTATATGATTACTACCTTCAATTGTAGGAAGAGTTTGGAAACAAAGGCTATAGGAGGGTTAGTGATGCATTCTTTATGTTCAATGTAAAAAGAATTAGTGGGAAGCCGGAAACTAGGATCTCAACTGAAGTTGTCAATTTGGTAATGCAATTTTGGAGTTTTTACATCCAATTCAATGGGTTTTCTTACATAAGGATTGGAGGATTTGATCAAGCTCCTTACAGGCTTCCTAGATGTGTCTCAGATTATTGTGTGCTTTTAGAAGTATGTAGACAAATGGAAATTGCGGGCAAGAAATATCATGACTATAAAAAGAAGGGGTTTCCTTTTCTTGTCAAATTGACTCATTTCTCTTGCAATACTCATGAGGATGCAAGAATGTTGATAGGATCCTCCCAAAATTCCATTTTAATTTATTTGTGCCAAGATCATATTTCAACAGTAAGGGTTATGTGAAGAATAACTTGTATGCCCCACTCTCCCTCGAACACAAACCCCATTTGGAGGATTATTGGGAGGATTGTGTTGATGAATATAAAGTTATGAGATGAGATTGGATGAGACTTACAATTGATTAGATGAAAGCATTCAATTTAGGACTGGATCTCTCAGGTGTTGATGATTTTTCAGATATGATAGATGAGGGTTATTATGTTGTGAAATCAAAATAGGTATACCCAAGGTAATATGGTCTGAGAAGGATATCACTAATATTTTCACTAGATCTTCATTTGTATTAGAAAAGACTCAAAGATGGATAGATTCTAAAATAACTAAGTACACTTCAGGGGAATCTTCTTAGAGGGAACATGTCATGAAAGAAAAAGATTCAATTGTGGGATAGAGTTCCAAAGGGCCATCTACAAGTACACCTACCACTAAGGTTAAGGAAGTCTCAGAGAAAGGAAATGACGGTGATGATAATGACCTAGAGAGAAGGGAAGAAAACACAGTGTGAGCAAGATAATGGAAGACCAAAGAAAGTAGAGGTGAAAAGAGCATCTAAGACAACTACTGAAGATGTATCATAGAAAAATCAGCAGGAATGTCAAGATACTTCAATTGTCCCTGTTCTTCAAGGAAAGATTTAGATGTCTTTAGATACCCCACCTCCACAACAACATGATACAACTGTTAATGTCTTAGATGATGTGCTTGGTACCACAACTAATGCTCAACCGGTCGTTCCTCCACCCTCTTTGTTGAAAGAGACCATTGGAAAGAAAAGGAAATATACCATGATGGTAGATCTTGGTTTTGATGTTGTGGCCAGGTTATTACAACTTGACTGTAAACCTAGGAAAGCACAGAGATTGTAAAGGATGACGATTGATCCTTCCTCTGGTCGGTAGGTGGTTGAGATTACTGACCCCATGGTTGATAAGAGTGAAGAAGATGGCACTATGGTTAACTTTAATGTTAGAAAAATAGATTTAGGACCTCCTACCATTGAAGGGGATATACATAATGCAAAATTGTCTGTTGAAATAATCACCAAAAGATTGAAAGAGGAAAGGAAAGAAAGAAAACTTCTTGAAGAACAAGTTTTAGTTCTTACAACTTATATTAATTCAATTGCCAGATACTTATTCTCAACCCTTGAGCATTTCAATGGACGTGCCCAAAGGGATTACCCCTGGAGTATTTAACGAAATCGCGAAATATCAAAACCTTGGGAAGGCAATAGAACAATGGATAGAAAAACTACTCATTAATGGATTGTTGTATATTGAAGAAGCTATGTCATTATATGAAAATATTATAGGCAAAAGAAAGGAAGTGACATCTAATATCCAGGTTGCTAAGAAATATGAATCTTTTCTTATGATTGTTCTAAGGGATTTGCAAGAAATAAATAAAGTGGACACCAACACTCTTGTATTTGAGAATGTGTTTAGTAAACCCAAGGAGAATGAGACAGCTAAGTGGCTTCATGCCATGGAATGGAGATTGACAATTATCAAACAATTCTTAACTAAATTGAACAAGGTATCAAGTACATATAATTCAATAGTGTTGGATCTTAAGGCTAATTGTATGGCTTTAGAGATTAACATTATGGATGAGAAAAAGGAAAATTTGATTGATGTCAGTTCAGTTAAGGTGGAATTCAAAAAAGTTGATAATAGAAGAATTAGGTAACAAAGACACCATTAATGGTGGTGCTGTCAAAAAGATGTGTCATTTATCATCTTTCCTTATATCCTTTAGGAAGGAGATTACTAATTTTTACAGAAAAATGAAAGAAGCAGACTATACCATTGCTATGTGGAAAGCCAGGCTAGGCATTATCATTGTTCCCAATGGGAAGGTCATTGCCCCAATAGTGAACATGTTCAGAAATTACAAAGTGAAGATGAATCTAGTGGAGACGAAATCTTGTACCAAAGAAAAGGATGATCAGGCTGAGAAAGAACACCAAGAGAAACAAAAGGGAGAAGATGAGAGGACAGAGGATACACCCACGTGACTTGGACCTGTTTTATTTTATTGGCACTAATCTAATGAACTTCATAAATTAAACTTTGCTATTATTTATAATACTTTTTAAAGTTTATTTTTATCGACTTAATGTTAAAGAAGTTGCTACATGCAAAGATCAATTTCAAAAGTGAAAACTATATATTGGTTTTGAAAAATGAACAGAAGAATCTTTTTTTAGAAGGAAGAAAGGGGTACATTTTGTACAGGATTTGAGAATCTTTCATAAAAGACTTTGAGCTTTATTTTTGGTACCATTAATATAGAAGAATAGTGGACTTTGAATCGTTTTCTTTTGTATATTGTGTTATTGATTCAACATTTGTTGAATTTATAACACCTTCAGTTACTAAAGAAATATTTTTCATTTGCATCGTATAGATTGTTGATAACCTGCCTCTACGTATCTGCACCATTATCTATGTCTTCTGTTGAATATCAAAATTTGATGCATTGGTGGTCTCTCAGAAGATTCTCTCTACTATCATCAGTTGCTTTTCATTCCTATGTTTGGAAAATTCTATTGTTGATATTCTTTATAAAACTTGTCTTTTTCAATACCTAGTTTTAGCGTTTCATTAATGTTCTAGAAAATTTCCTTTCCTACTTTCAGGTTAAAAGCATACCCAGTTTAATTAGTTTTATCTTATAAAGGAAGCTGCTCCTTTTTAAATGTAGAGAATGATTACAAAATCACAATTATAATTGACTCAACTGTTGGTACGGTCGTTACTTTTTAGACAAATATATATTCAGAATTAAAGTGACAAATCTATTTACTAATAATAGGACATTGTTATTCCAAGTGCATAGATGAGAATTGTTGTAAATGTGTAGGTATAGAAGAGTGTGACTAACCATCTTTGCTTGGGCATCAATTTGTGGATGAAATGTTGTAGAATCATCTAGTTGTGTGTCTCACATGGTCCACAATTTCCACAATGTCTATTAGAAATAACTAACAAATTATGGTTCACAATAAGATAATGGATGTCACAAAAAATCTTGTTTGAAGAAGTCATAAGAGGAAAAAGAGCTTGTCGAAAAGGAGCTAAGCAATATGACGGGTGATTCACTTTTCAAAACAAACAATCATTTTATGCAGATCAACAAGACAATGTGAAAAAGAGGTTTGATGGAGAATATTTCAAATCAAACTTTTGGAGAATAGATCCAACAAAGCAAAAAATTAAAAGGTGACAATTTTGAAGGGGTTCTCGTCGAAAGCCGAAACAAAGGAAAAATAGATACAAAAACCCTAAATTGGGATTAAGGAAAGGTGCCCTAAATTCAAAAAATCTCCCCCTTGCTAGATCTGGATATGCAAAGAAGATTTATTATTGAACCAACATGGCTCAAATCTACCAAAACATAGCTCTTGTGTAGAAGTTTGCATTCAAGAGGAGATTGTAAATCTACATGTGGAAGACCTCAAACAAAAAGCATTAGTTGGTAAGATCTAGAACCTTTCACCCATTAAAGAGGATTTCTCTTCCTGGGTAAATGTAAATTAGGAAAATGTGGAAGATTCGATTCTTTTAGATCAATTGAAAAGAGTTTTCTTTGCCATTTTCCCTAATAAAGAAAATAGGGATTGAATCCTTGAATACAAGCCTTGGTTTTTTCATGGATCAGGTTTGTTTTTACAACCCTGGGAACCCAATTTTGATTTGAATTTAGTTTAGAATTCTTTCATTCTGTTGACATTCCTTCTGAATCAGCATTAGGGTTTGCCACTTCTAATGCACAGGCAGATTCAGGCCAACTGAATACAGGAGGTTGCGTGAGCTCCTCCCCTTCACTTCTGGTTCTGCCGCACCAAGGGGGGTATCCCTATAACTCAAGATGTAACCTTGACTAGCTCAAAGATAGAAAGATCTAACTTGACAACAACAGGCAGAATACTCTCATGTATGGACCAAGATCTGTATGATAGATCACAAGGCTGGCAACATTCTTGGACATGATGTCTGGTTGGGTATGAGAGCATGCAGGGGGTTCCTAATCCTACTCCTACAACTAACAGGTGGAGGTGTGAAATGGTTTGATATGAATTTGGATGCAAAGCTGGACATGGTGTATAACACAAGAGCACAGCATGACTGGTGCCTATCCAGGGCTTGGAGTCGGTAGACATACACCTGTGAATGATCAGCATAAATAGCTAAAACTGGATTTCAGGGGGATACACATGATATCTGCCCTACAGATATCTCCCAATATAGAGTGTTGAGCTATCTCTACTTATGGCATCCCTACTGCAGTATACCCTTCCCAATGTTCAACCTGAAAACAGTTTAATCTGCCCCTTGAGCAGAGGTTAAAAGATTAGACATTCAACATAGGAATTCTATGCTCTAGAATCTAAACATAAGCAAACATCCAGATCCAGAAGAAGGATACATGCAATACTGGAGACAGAATTAACACAACACATGCTAAGACAGCATTACTCATATAAGATCAACCATGAAACCAGTGGATTCATGCCAAGTCCTACAACAGGAGATACATAAACTCACAAGATTAAACTGTACAGAGCAACCAGATCAGCTGGTTTTGGATTACAGAGCCAAAATCATCAACTTTCAACAACCTCTAAAGAATAACACCATCTGCATTATATAGCAGGAGGGTGTCTTCAGCATCAACTACCAGGTTGACCAAAATTCCCGCCAGATACACCGTACCATAGAAATGGCGCTCAAACACATTAATGCAGCAGGTAGGGGAGGAGACAGGAAGATTTTTCGAGCCTTGCACCGCCGCCTAGGGATTCAGATCTTCAATCAGGTACAACATTCGTCCACGCCATCGCCCATACCTCTGCAACAATCGCCATTGATGGCGCACCAACCCGTGGCCTCGGGAAGAACATCAAACAGCTAGTCGCAACCGCTTCTCGCCGAGATTCATCATCATGATGTTTCGAATATGCAGGATAACATTATCCCACATGCACCCCGCAGCAACCTCCTTTGCACTTTATATACTAGGTCATGAGCATATATCATGTCGGTGCTTTTGCTCCCGACGACACTAGTATAGACTTCATCATCATCATCGTCCAGCAGCATGATATCCTGTTGCTCGAAATATCATCCTGACGTCATCATGATATTCGAAATACAAACTGCATGATATTCGCCTTTATCGGCACAACCTGATCCATCGGAGGAAGATCCTCCTGCTTAGCCGATACCAAATGTCTGGCCGATGAACATCCTGATGACGTCATCATCATACCCTGCTGACGTCATCATCATATCTGCCTACTGCGCACCTCCTCATATCCGGATGACGTCATCATCATGTTTGCAAATATCAGGAGGTCTCTTCAAGATAATCAATGTTAGAAATACGACCCCCCCCGGACCTTGATGACGTCATCATCACATTAACATCATCATGATATTCGGAAGACAACCGGATATTTGGAAATATCCTCCTGATGTGAAAATATCAGGTTGCACTGTAGCTCCTCTGTAAGATCGGGGCGAAAACTGAATATGATGATGCTGCTTGAAAAGATCACCCCCAGTAGATAATGCGTGAAGCTAGCAGGCGGATATCTCCCTGGTATCAGCATCATCATGATGCTCGAGCAAACATATATCCGGGTGATATGAAAATATCACCCCTTCCTTCGGAATATCATGATGCAGTTAGGCAGAAAGAAAAATATCACCCTGATATACGGATGACGTCAGCATCATCAGGATGAGAAACAAAGAACAAGAAGTGATACAACATCATCAGGATGATATTGACTAAGATCATCCTGACGTTCGAAATATGATGACCCTAGTGAATATCGAGTCGCACTTAAAACTCTTCAACATGATCATCAGGATGATCATAACCAAGATCACCCGATGATAGAAATATCACCCCGGCGAAATATCATGAAGGCAGAAAATATGATAACCACCGCAAGCAGCAGGATGATAACTGGAAATATGATGATGATGACGACGACCCTTAGGATAAAACAAGTTAGGTCGAGCAACTCAAAGAACAAGAAACATCATCATCATGCCTGCGCACGGTGATAAATGGAAGATCACCGGAGACTTTGAAGAATCACCCTCGCAAGCAGATAAGGGCACACTGTAGCTCGTCAGCATCATCAGAATAAAACCCGAACATCACCCGACAGCGAAATATGATGATGACGATGAGAAACCGGTCGAAGGAGAACATGATGATGCTGACCCTCATGGAAACAAACATGATGATGATGACCTCCTCCTCAAGAAAATATGATGATGCAGCTGAAAAATACTGAGGAGGTCCGTTACTTAGAGCATTTTTTGGATACTTAGGGAGAGTGCCTGAATGAAAATTTTTCAAAAAACTACCAGTCAATTCAGGCGTCAACACATTCATTTCTAGTTTCAAATTCATTTCCTACCCCTAGAATACAGAGACATCAAGATTATACAGATCATGGCAAATAAACTAGGTACATTTCAAAAACATTATGTCACATTTTTGTGATCCAGAAAAATCATTTCGAGTTTGTATTTTGATGAACACTTCTCTGCATTTCCCTAAAATGATTGTCTTAAAAAACTCTAAAGGTTCTTGGCAACAAAAAAATCTTTTTGAGGAACCAGATCCCTTTTGTTCTTGGTGCCAAAAAGTTAGGACATTTCTCATAAGTGTGTCAATAGTATCAATCCCACTTGGTTTGTGAGGATCTAGAAAAAAGTCCAGCCCATGAGTTCCCTAAGGAGTTAAATATTCACATAGAAAGAGATTTTGAGCGTAGCCCCCTTACTTGAAAAGTAAAAAGGAATATTGGGTATGCAATGTTTATGGATCTTCTACTTCTGAGAAAAAGAATTTATTGGATTGTTTGTCTGTTGTTCTATCTCCTCTTAGAGATCAATTCGTAATTGTGGGTGGTGATTTTAATGCTATCTTATCTTTGGACAAAAAATTTGGGGGAATTATTCCTCCTAAGGTGATGGAGGACTTTGGAGATTTCATAAATACAAATCATCTAGTTGATTGCTTTCTAAAAATGGCAAGTTTACCTAGACCAATCGAAGAAAAGGTTTTCTTCTTATTACAAAATGGCTGGATAGATTCTTGTTATCCCCTTCCTGGTTAACTCAAGAATCTTCTTTCCTATCCAACATTGTTTCCTTCTTAGGTTCAGACCATTTTCCTATTGAATTTATTGTGGAAGAAACCATTCCTTCAACCTTTAAATCCCCCTTCAAGTTTGAAACTATGTGGTTTAGGGACAACAAATTTTTGTCCCTTTTGAAATATTGGTGGGAGAAGGTACCTTATACTTTAGGCACAAGAATGTATCAACTGAGTAAGAAATTGCTCTTTGTGAAAAAACATACAAGGAATTGGAACAAACTTCATTTCAAAAATATTTTTTTAGGGAAAACTAGAATAAGAAAAAACTTATTTATATTAATGAGTAGATTATAACTTTTGGACTAGATTCCTTCAAATATGAAAAAGAGAAATCCCTTCAAAAAGATCTGTAGGAAATTCTCACTAGATAGGAAATACTAAATTTTTTCATGCCTCTTCAAAATTGAAAAAATCCTAAAATCTTATTTCTCAAATTAAATCTGTGGATGGAAGACCTTTGAATATTGAAGTAGAAATTCAAACTGAAGTAGTTCTCTTTTATAAGAATTTATTAGCTCCATAGACTTCTACTCGTCAAACAGATTTCCATTTGCTTAACAATATCCCTTTGGTTGTATCAGATGAAGACAACAAGATGCTCATGGCTCCTTTCACTCTTGAAGAGATTAGATTTGTGGTCTTTTCTATGGCTCTGGATAAGGCCCCTGTAATGGATGGTTTTATAGATTTATTCTTCCAAAAAGGGTGGGATTTTGTTGGGAGATACATTTGGTGGGTTGTAGAGGAGGCCAAAAGGAATAAGAAGATTTTGAAAGAACTGGACACTACTCTTTTGGCTCTAATTCCAAAGAAGTCTAGTCCTTCCTCTTTCTTAGATTTCAGGCCCATTTATTTATGTAACACAATCTATAAACTCATCACAAAGGCAATTTCGTTGAGGTTGGCAAACCCGATTCCTAAAGTTATTTCTAAGGAGCAAGGGGGTTTTGTTCTAGGTTAGGAAACTTCTGATGGATCACTTGTGGATCATGAAGTCCTTCATTCCATCCATGAACATAAGATTCAATCCATGATGATAAAATTAGAATGTACAAGGCCTGTGATCAAGTGAATTGGGAATTTTTACTTCTAGTCTTGAAGAAATTTGGCTTCTCTAATCATTGGTGTAAGTGGATCTATGCTTGTATTTCTAGAGCTTCTTTTTCTATCATTTTAAATGGTAATACCTTTGGTTTTTTTAAATCTTCTCAAGGTATTAGGTAAGGGGATCCAATGTCCCCCTTTCTTTTCATATTAATGGCGGAAGCACTCAATAGGAGTATTCAGGATTCAAAATATTAGGGTTATTGGACTGGAGTGTGCATTCCTAGAGTCCTGGATCCTATCACTCATTCTCTCTTTGTGAATGATACGCTTCGTTTTGGTAAGTCCTCCTTAAGAGAAGCAAAATAAATGAAAAAGACATTGGAAGAATACTGCCTAGTGTCTGATCAGAGTATAAATTATAGTAAATCTTAGGTTTACTTCTTTTACTCTCCTCTTACGACTCAAGCCAGGATTTGTAATTTTAAAAAAATTAATTTAGGAACTTTGCCTTCTTAGCATCTTGGTATTCCTTTATTTGTTGGAGCAAACAAAAGTGCTTTTTGGAACAAAATTCTAGAGGCTATTAATAAAAGAATTGGATCTTGGAAAAGTAGATGGTTGTCCTTCTTAAGAAAATTAGTTATGATTAAAGTAGTTCTTAGAGTGGTTCTATTTTATATGATGTCTATCCTTCACATGCCTAAAGGTATCATCACAGAAGTTGTGAAGAGTCTCAAAAATTTTCTTTGGAGGGGTAATTTGGATAAGGATAACAAGAAGAATATTGCACTTGTATCTTGGAAGAAGTTATGTTTTCCCAAAAAATATGGAGGAGCTGGAGTTCTTGATATTGAGATTTAGAATCAGGCCCTAGGTGCTGAGCTCTCTTGGCATATGTTTGCTAAACCGGATGTAAAGTGGTGCAAGATTATGAGAGCAAAATATTTGGACTCAGACGATCTAGAAAGAATATTCACATCTCTTAATACTCTGATAGGTTAAAAAATGTGGAATTTCATCTTTGAGTGTAGGGGTGTTATTCTTCCTCACCTTACATGGTCTATACATAATGGAGAAAAAACCCTCTTTTGGGAGGACTCCTGGAATGGATATCCTCCCCTAAACTCTTTCCAAGAACTTTCAGAGTCCAAATTTGTGGTAAGTCAACTTTGGGGGTTCAAAGTAAAAGATTATTTTCAAGTGATGAATGGATTTGCAATATGGAAAGACTTCTTAGATGTGCCAATTTCACAAGAGAAGAAAGATATTCTTAAGAGTATTTTGGTTCAACGAACTTCTACTCTTCAAAACTTGACTATTTGATATGGGGTCCTTCAAAGAGTGGATGTTATACAATTAAATAGGGATATATCTCATTATCTTCTCAAAAAAGACAAAGAGAGGATATTTAGTGGCCTTATTTACTTTGCTCAGGTTAATCATGTCTTTCAAAGGTAGGAGCGTTTGCTTGGTTGGTAATTAAGAATAAATTTATCAGTGCTAACAGGTTGAATAAACTTGGAATATCAGGTCATTTTAATTGCATACTTTATGGTGAAGCAGTTGAAGATGTTACACATTTACTATTGTTGTGCCCCTTTGCTTCTAAATGTTGGCAATGGTTATGCAACAAGCTACGCTGGTTTGGACCACTGCCAAACTGCATTTTAGCTCTTTTTCAGTCTTGGCCTTCACTATATATTGATTCTATGTTTTCCTCCATATGGCAGTTGTCTCCTTCTATTATGGTTTGGAATTTGTGGTTGGAAAGAAATAGAAGAATCTTTAGGCATCAACATTTATCTCTTGATGAAGTTTTGTACAAAATCGAATGCTCTATTTTAGAGATGGTTATGTCGCAGGTGGCTATTAAAGACAAATTTCAATTCTCTGATTGGGATATCAACATTATTAAAACTTGGACATTAATTAAGTCTTTTTCTCCTAGGTCTTTTACAGTCAGAAATTCATATGATAGATCCCAAATTTGTTGGATTCCACCTCCCACAAATTGGTACAAACTCAATTTTGACGAAGCGTCAAAAGGAAATCCTGACCCCTCTAGTATTGGATGTGTGATAAGAGATCATGATGATATGTTAGTTTCTACATTGGCTTCAAAAATTATAAATGGGACAAATAATGAAGCAAAAGGCCAAGCCCTACTTTTGGGTTTAAAGCTTGTGAAACAGTTAGGATTAAAGAAAGTCATAATTGAAGGAGATTCTCTGATCATAATCAATGCCTTGCAAAAGAAAAATAACTGCAATTGGAGAGTAGTTAATATTATGAATGCAACATGGGATATTTTGGTAGACCTTGAAGAATTTGTGTGTACATACCTATAGGGAAGGAAACCAAACTACATATTTATTGGTGAATATCGCTTGTGTATCAAATTGTCAAGTCATATGTATTGACAATGCCTCCCTTGGAGATTTTCCCGAACTTATGGAAAGTTTAAAATTTGATTTAAAATGATAGTTTTCCCTCATGGGAACTGCCATCATTTTAATTTTCTAACGTTTGTTTTCATTTTGACAGGTGACTATTTCATTTGCAACTTTTAAGTCATCGGCATGTGCTGATTAATTACTTGTAGATTGGGATTATCTCCACTTCAACATTACAAGGCTCTTCACATGTGTATTTTTATGATGGCAGTACCTAATAGGTAGTTCAAATTGTCCTCGTGATCACCTCATCAGATCTTGTACATGATTTCAAGTGCGATGGATGCGAAATTGTCATCATTTCAATTTAAGGAAGCTCTAATATTTAGGTTCATTGTTGACCCTTTCTTGGCATTATTTCCTAACTCTCTCTTCAAGCTTTGCTATGTTTTTATAATGGAGAGTTTTTTGCTTAACAAATGCATGTTTCTCCCAATCTTGAAATGGGAATACCTCATACATGGGCGTATTGATTATGTACTGCTGACAAGGTTGTTCAAGTTTGAGGAGGATATTCAAGATGCCCTTTTTGAAGTCTATGACAGGGAGATTCTGATGGAGCCGAGAATTTTTTATCCTTTGCAGTCGGTGTCACTGTTCATGTCCAATGCTATGGACCTTACTCAGAATGTAGACCTAGTAAGATAACTTGTTGAAAATTTCATTCAGGATTTTCTGCTTTATGATGATAGATTGGAAGAAGCCTTGTCCAATTATGACATGCATTTGGGTAAAGCACCATTAGGAGGGTTTTTCCCCTATGGGAAATTAAGAGAAATTCTACATTCCATTGTCTCTTCTATGGCTTCATCCACGGTTTGTAGAATGATTACACTGTTACAGTGGAGAATTCTTTGAATTCACATGTGGGTGAGATTGGTCTGGAGCTTGCAGATAAAATTTACAATGCTTTTCACTCTTGGTCTATGCTTCTGCATGTTCAACCCCTCTAGTGGATGATGCACCTAATGGTGAACTAGAAGATCAAGCTGCTCAAGAGATTCCAGATGTGCAAGGTGATAACCCTTAGGGATTTATGATGGTAGATTTAAATGTTGGTGATAATATGGAGATGCTAGGATGATTATGATTATATATGTTATGTTTTAGCCTCCTTTTTGATATGCTTCTTCTCATGTGTTCTATGAAGCTACTGTATTTATGTGGAGAAGTTTTTGTAATGGAAAACCTGTAATCCCATATGGGAATCTTTTATATATATATTTTTTGCTACGTAAGTGAGTCTATATTATATTATATCAAAAAGAAATTTACAACTTTGCTTTTGCCTCACTGGCAAAGTTCCTTTGGATTGTATCTACTATCACAATAATCAAATTGAAAACCCTACGCCATTCTTCCCAGGGCTATTCAAAATGACCTTACAGGGTCTGAGATTAGCTAACAAAATTGCCACGCAGGGCTAACTGTAACAAAAATATGTTTTACTGTAGAAGAGACTACTGTCTCAAACCCCTATAAACTTTTCATACATATACCCCAACCCAGGAAGCATCCACTTTTTATACTATGAACAAAAAGCACAAGACAATGATCTATTTACCATATTATATTTCTCCTTGATCTTGTAGATAATTCTTGAACTTTGCCACCCATGCAAAGTCCTCCACCGTGACTAGTTGCAACATTCTCTTCAAGAACTCTCAACCTTTACGATCCCTATCCCAATGAATGAGAATGTCGCCTCCCCTTAAGTCTTGCAGGAAGGGGAAGTATTTCACAATCTCCTCGGGCATATTGGTTTTCCCTAGATCACGCGGCCTTGACAATCTTGTGCCATAAACTACTTTTTCCAAGACCTCCTCAAGCCCTCTGAGTAGCTCTAGCTTGAACAGATTGCAGGTCATGGTGTTAATTTCTGCCTTAGAGACATTTAGGTCCAGCAAGGAAGCAACAAACTGAGAGGCAATATCCGAATCAACTCTATATCGCTCTCCTCCCTCAACAAAGGCCCTGCCCAGAATGAGTTTGGTGGCTCCTACCATAAAGGTGTCATTTTGCAATAGGACCCTCCTGAGGCGCTGATCCATGACCTTACCCAAGAATTCCATCTTTCTTACCTTGTTGGTTAAGCAGATAGGCATGTCCATTCCACCACACACCAGACTCTCTGTCGACAAGTAGAACACAAAATTGGAAGCTTCTGCCATTTTCCAGCCTTTCACAGATTTATAAATTTATAAACTTCGCAGAAGAACTACCAGCCTTTCTATAGTACTTATTGCTTGGTTGTCTCTATCTTCTTAATTAGTATGGTTCATGTGAAGATGTCGAAGCACTCAACCACCTCCTCGGTTCCAGCTATTCAAGCTAAATCTGGCAGATATTAAAAGATCTGATGAGTGACGGTTTCCTTTCTTGCTCGCAATTGAGGAATGAAAGTCCTGACAAAAAATACTCCACTCTTTCAAACGACTTTCCAGTGTGCGAGGCATCTTCCTAATCTTGTCACCACTCTTGGGAGATCCAATTTAATAAATCTTGCCTTTGGCCCTTACAAAATTATCATTATAGGCGGAGACACTTAGAAAACATCACTGTACTTCCATGATGAATGGGCAGTGTGAGCTCGAGGGCCCAAGACTAGCCACGAAGTTCTTGACGTGGCTCCTAGCTGGCTAGAAAGTGACTCCAACTCTTCTGCTTGCATGGGATTGCCTATCATTTTCTATAGAAGATCTTGTCAGATTAGACCCACTAGATTCTGAGGAACCTATCTCACTAATCATATTACAGATTATGATTCCCTAAGCTCAAACCCATTGGCTCCCTTGTTTGCTTAGGAGTCTGACTCCAGAATACCTTCGCAAAAAATATGATTTACTCTGTAGTACTCAAATTCTTTACATATTATATGGGATATGATATCCCCTCTATACGAGGTCCACAAGATTCTGAGAATTTTTTACATATTATATGGGATATGAGATCCCCTCTATACGAGGTCCACAAGATTCTGAGAATCCAAGTTCTCCAAACAAATTGAAGTATCAAATTCCTTTATTTCCAGCCCATCAGCCCCTTTATTGGCTAAAGTATCTGCTTCCAAGTTACTTTCACAGTAGATATGATTAACTCTATGAAGCTCTAGCTCTTTGAGGGGAAGGATTGTTGTTTCAAACATTGCGTCCAACTGTCAGTTCACCATTTTCCCTACTCTCAAAGCATTTATGATCAAAGCCAAATCCCCTTCTATGATTACCTTCTTTAGTTTGAGTTCAATACACATGTCCATACCTAGAATTATAGCTTGCATCTCTGCTACATTGTTTGTTCCTTCAGGGAGGGACTTAGCTAATCTTCCCAGTACCCTTCCTTGCCAGTCCTGAATAAGGCAGCCAGCCCTAGAAATGCCAGGGTTACCTTTGGCAGCCCCATCAAAGTTCATTTTTAACCAACCTGGTTTTGGAGGAAGCCAAACAACTTGACTTCTATCTACTTTTGATTTCTTTCCTCTCCCTACAAAGGAGGGTACCTTCATCCCATGCCAATTTTTCCTCATGACTGCATCCCACTATGTGAAGTTCAAGTTCTTTTGGATTTGCTCACCAATTCTGATATTAACAACTTCTACTATCACAGCTTCCACTTTGTTGAGTAAGGAGATTAGGGACATCTCTTTTTCTTTAAACAGTCTTTGATTTCTTTCTTTCCAAATCTCCTTGACCAGAAGGGAGGGAGAAATTAGCCACAAGATTGAGAATAATGCTAATCTAGTTAGAATTGGCCAATCCTTGAAGAGGCTTAGAATGTCATGAGGTAGGGCAGTTTTCCAGTTCAATTGGGCACAAAGCTAGGTCTAACATCTGTGTGTGAAAGGACATTGCAAGAATAGGTGGTTTCCTAATTCCTCTTCATGTTTGCACATAACACATCTTGAGGGACTGCAGTAACCCATCTTTAAAAACCTGTCTGCTATTAGGATTTTGTTTTGCAGCATTGCCCAAGTGAAAATCCCTACTTTAGGAACACAATTCTTGTTCCAACATAAGTTGAGTGGGAGAGAAGATACTACCTCTAAATGTTGCACCAAAATTTGTATCCTTCTTTTGCTTTGTATACTCCCATTTTAGAGCCATTCCACCTTAAGATATCTCTACCTTCTCTGATGAAGATAGACCTGTTACTAATGGCTGCTTCAAAGACTATTGCTTCCATGTTGGAGAAGCCTAATGTTCTCACATCCTTCCATTGCCTCTTAAAGCCTCCATCATTAATAAATGAAATCTAAAGATAATCCCTCACATTATCTCCCCACACTTGTTTAGTCCTGACTTTGATTGCATTTAGCTCAATTCTATTTGCCAATTTAGGAAACCCTCCCTAGGAGTCTTCCCAAAACAAAGCTTGGCTCCCATCTCTAATATCCCAAGTCAAATAATCTACAATCAGATCTCTACAATTTTTCATGAAGTTCCAAATTCTGGAACTTGCTAGGAGGGTTCTGGTTAAAAAACTGCTCAATTCCCCTTCATCTAAATATTTGGCCTTCACTATTTTAACCCATTTGAGATTCAAGTGTGTAAATGTTTCAAACTAGTTTTGCTCCCAGAGCCTTATTCTAGAGAGGCATATTTCTCAGACCAACACCCTCTACCATCTTTGATTTGCATATTTTTTCCCAGCTAATGAGGGGGAATTTCTTTTGCTTCGACTCACCTTGCCAGAAGAACTTCCTCATTCTCTGATTGATTCTTTGGCATGCACTAGCTAGGAGAGGGAGGCATGACATCATGTATACATGGATAGCAACTATCACTGCCTTTAGCATCAAAGCTCTTCTAGCCCAGGAAAGCCACCAGCTTTTCCATGAGGCCAATTTCTTTTCTATCTTTGAGATTAGGGAATCCCATAATTTACCTGATTGAAGACCAATGGATAAGGGTAGCCCCAAGTATTTTCTTGGAAGTATGCCTTTCTTGAAGTCCAACACTCTGATAATCTAGTTCTCCAACCTTGGATCAGTGAAGAAAAATAAAACCTCTAATTTATCTCTACCAACCTCCAGACCAGAGGCAACCAAGTATTTTCCCAAAATTTCCTTGAAGATTCTTACCTCTCTTACCTTAGCCTCTCCAAACAATATTGTGTTGTCTGCAAATTGCTGGAGTGAAATGGCCTGACAAGCCATGGTGATTGGATTCCTGTTATCCTTCCATCCTGGAGTGCCTTATTTAGAGTTCTTCCCAATGCTTCTGCCATGATGATAAACAGGAAGGGAGACAGAGGATCCCCCTGTCTCAGACCTCTGGAAGCCCCAAAGTATCCTTCCAAAGATCCATTAATTAGAATGGAGAATCTCAGAGTTGCCACACAATTGAATATCCACTATAGCCATTCTCTTTAAAAGCCAAAGGCCTTAAGAACCTTGAACAAAAACCTCCAGTCTACTCTATCATAGGCTCTTTTGATGTCTAGCTTTATCAGCATATTTTGTTTCTTAACCATTTGGGTGGAGTGTATATCTTCTTAGGCTATAATTACCCCATCAAAAATTGATCTACCAGGTATAAAACTAGTTTGTTCCTCTGATATAATGTCAGGGAGAATTCCTTTGATTCTGTTTGTCGTTGCCTTTGCTAAAATCTTGTAAATGGTGTTGCAGAGTGCAATAGGTCTGAATTCCTCAAGTGAATCAAGCTTTTACTTCTTGGGGATGAGCTCAATAAATGTGTTATTAATCTCTTTTAGCACCTTCCCTAAACTAATTGAATCTTTAATGGCCTCCACTACCTCTCCACCTATAATGTCCCAACATTTCTGAAAAAAGATGCTGGAAATTCATCAGGGTTGGGGGCCTTATTAGGGTGTAATTGAAAGAGTACTTCTTTGATCTCATCCTCAGAGAATTTTCCCATCATCATTTAATTTTGTGCCTCCATGACCAATCTGGGAATGTTTGAGAGAATCTGTTGTTGTTCCCGCAGGTTTGACCCATTCCAATTGTTTCGGAGGTTTTGAAAAAATTCTATTGATTTTTCAATGCTTTCCTCTGGTACCTCAAGAACTCTGCCCATTGAGGATCTGATCCGAGTGATTCTGTTTACTTCCCTTCTTGCCCTAGTACCATTATGGAAGTATTTTGTGTTTTTGTCCCCAAAGTTAAGCCAGAGCTCTCTGGACTTTTGCTTCCAAAAAATTTCTTCCTTTGACAAAATGTCTTCTAGTTTTCTAAGAAGCTCTTTTCCCTTCAAGTAGCTCTAATTATCCATTCCCTTGGTAACCACTATTTCATTCACCTCCTGCAAACTAGATCTTCAATTTTTCTTTTTTCCTCAAAGATGTTTTTGAAACAATTCTTGTTCCATTCTTGTAGTTGTTGCTTTATCACTTTTAGTTTTGTGATAATGGTAAACATCTTAGATCCCTCCCGATGGACCTCATTCCACCAAATCTTTATTAGGTCAAAGGAATGGAGGTGTTTGAACCATATGTTTTCAAACTTGAAGGGACTTCTAATAGGTTTCCTTTCTCCCCAAATTTCTAAGCTGATTGGGAAATGATCTAAACCTGAGTAGGTTTTACTATACTGCTTGTCATAGAATAAGGAAAGCTTCTCAAATCACCTTTGAACAGGAATCGATCCAGATGTTCTGCAATGTTGGAGAACCCAAACCTCCTTTTTGTCCAAGTGAAAACCTCATTCCCTATCTGAATTTCCATCAGCATGTTTCTTTCCATAAAGTTTTCAAAGTCAATATGTGATTGAAGCTTTCTTCTAACACCCCCCATTTTGTCTTCATAATTTAATATCGCATTAAAGTCCCCCTCCCATAAAACAAAAATCATGAACTACATTGTTGCAAAATGTCTCTATTTCTATCCACATTTCTCTCTTCAAAATGAATGAATTTGGTCCATAAACATTAAAGAGAATAAAGTTTAAATTTGAGGATAGAATTCTGACCTTGCTTGCTATCCAATACCTACTTGTTGCTAGTTCCTCCACTAGAACTTTTTGAGGTCTCCAGAGAGTTAAGAGTCTACCAGAGGCTCCATTCACATTGACTACCAAGTGCTACCAGAGTTTCAGTCTGTCACAAAAAGTCTTCACTTCTACCTGAGAAAGTTTGGATTCCTGAATCATAAATATGTCTGCCTGTGACACCTCCAATAGGCATCAAACCAGCCTTTTTTTGTTAGGGGCATTTAAGCCTGTAACATTCTAGGAATATATCTTCATTGGGCCTCAGGAAGGGATTCCCCCTTCCCTATCAAAAGCACCTCCAAAATCTTTTTTTGCCAGAGGCTTCTCCATCAATTTTCTTCTTCTCTTGGTTTGAAGTCTTGCCTCTCTTCTTGTTATCCCCATAGTCAGGATTTACATTTACAGGCTCCCTTGTTGCAATACCTAGTTTCTCCATCTCTGGCTGCCGTGTAGAAATGACATTCTGATTTTTTGCTGAGAAGGGGGTGTGTTCCTCTTCTTCCTCATCCAAACCTATTTCTTCCAAAATTGGCCCTAATTTCCAGAGACCTCCAGAGAGAAAATTCTCCCCCATCTCCCCTTTCTTAGCTTCCTTTGCCAATTCCAAAATTTGTTGCCCACTTTAATCAGGGAATCTAGATTTTCTTCTTTGAAATTTTCTCCAATAAAATCTATAACTTCTGAAATCTTCCCATTTACCCCATTTATATCTGCTCTTTGATATGAAATTTCCTTTGCCTCTTGAACACGCCTTTCTCGATTGTGCTCTTCATTCATCACCTTCCCTTGATTGGTCACACTTGTACTATTACTCCTCCATTTCTACCTTCCTGGGTTGCCTGTTTGTCATCTCCTAAAGGGGACTCTTTCGATTCATCATGTATTTATTTTGTTTTCTGGACCTTACGCCTAAAACACAAAACCCTAGTTACCCCACCTCTAGGGCTCAGATATGGAAAAAGAGTTTGTCTCCATTCACCCCATTCTGTATAAATCTCTAGTTCCATCCAATGAGTGCTGTTGGGATAGTTCTCAACATAGATTCTTACATAGGATTCGATTCCATTGGGGTTAGGACTTTCCTCCGCAAAAATAAAGGTCCCAATTTGATTGCCAATTTCTTCAAGCACTGCCAAATCCCAAAATTCTTCAGGAAGGTTAGGCAATTTGAACCAATCCTAAACCTAATCCATCTTATGTTTGTAAGGGTCAAAGAAAGGTTCCCATCTTCGGATATAAAATCTGTAACTCGCATTCCAGAGGTACGAATTGAAACACCAACAGTTTTCTGGTGCCCACCGTGCGGCATGAGGCATAAAACTTCAAGCAAGCTTAGGCTTATTTCATGAGAATGACTCTCTGGCATCCTACTACTCCAGTTCAAAAACTAAATCTTACACCACCTACTATTCAACCAAATCTTATACGCGTGGAAAGAGAGCAAACAGACATCATTAGTAGCCTAAGGAGTTTCATATTTGCGCAAAAGGAAAGTCCTAATCAGTGGAGAAACACAGCTACTATTCTTGACGAAGAAGAAAAGAGGTTGGAGAAGCATAAAACATAGTTCTTGAAGTCCAGCTAGTTCCCAAAGTCAAGCAGGAAGAGCCTCAAGAGGAATGAATAATCTAGCCTAGAGCAATGGGTGATGCAAATAATAACAATCGTAATAACCAGAATCAACGGCATCCACCCCCATTACCTTGGGGTAACAACATTGGACCTTTGGCACTAGCAGAATATCATGAGCTTCCTGAAGGATCAAGAAAAAGTTTTCTAAATTTTCATGGTGATGGCAAGCAACATCTTGATGAGCACATTTCTGCCTTCACTACCGCCTGTGGGATTCTTGGCATTCCACATGAAGATGTTATAGTATGTTTGTTTGTGGAAACATTGCAAAGCTCAGTAGCTGAATGGTTTAATCACCCTGGCTGCCAGCTCTATCACAAGTTGGGAGTCGATGAGGGAGAAATTTCTCACCCATTTAAAGCCCGTAGAAGACAGTCATGTCTTGTTTGTACAACTCTCAAACATCAAGAAAGATAGAAGTGAGCCAATGCAAGAGTTTGTGGCTAGATTCAACTATCTGGTTGGAAAAGTCTTGAACACCTTGAATCCTTCATCAGAAATTCTACTAATTTGTTTCACGAATGCACAATCTTTAGAAATTTCTTTCTACCTCAAGCAAAGACATGCTACAGAACTGCAAGAAGCTCAGGAGTATGCTATTGAATTAGAAGATCATATGCTATTGAATTAGAAGATCATATGATCACTTCAAGAAAGATCCAAAGAGATTCAATCAAGCCACTGGTGCCCTTGAATGTTGTACCACTTCGGCAAGTTCCATCTCCTTCAAGTATACTAGATTCTTTCATTAACTATGTCAGTGATCAACCTGCTCCACTTGTGCGTCAAGTATCACCTATGCATCAAGAGGCAGATGTGTCTTCTGCAATACAAATCTATTGCTTGTTCCACTCAACAAACCAACATGATGGAGAAAATTGCCCTGAGATGAGAAGATTCATGCAAATATTAAAAGGATCAAATGAAAATAAAGGATTTTTGGATAATCCTGAACGTCTCTTTGATGAGTCTGATGGCGGCTCTATGAAGGGATTTTACCAGTATAAATCAAATATTAAAAGGGATCATTTTCGTAACTCTGTTTCAAGCGACATCATGTGTTTGCATATGGAACATGAATGTTCATCGGAAGCTGAAAATTTGCATAATTTCTTCAAATATGAAGAAGGATCGTTGATGGAAGAACTTGAAGAAATGCACAACTTACATACTTTCTCTGAGAAAGAAGTGCAACAATCTTCTCAAGAGAAAAATTACAAGGAAGAGATCAAATATGCTGCAGAGAGCAATGATGAATCCAATTTGTTCTTCTCATCTTTTGAAGGTTGTTTTGAAGAACCTGCGTCAAATACATTCAAAAGAGAAGAGACCAAAGAAGCATTGCAATTGGAGCAAGAACAAGATCTTCATTTTGAAGATGATTCATCATTGGAGGAATTTCTCAAAACTGGAGATCATATGGAAGATTCATCATTGGATCTCGACAGTTTTCTACATCACTTGGAGAGTGATTCTTTAGTAGAGGATACTGTAAATTTTCTTTTGCAATTTAGCTTGTCTTCATCTTTGTCTTAAGAAGTTTTCATCAATGAAGAAGATGATGCTAAAATTTCAGAGGTTATCCATGAACCTGTGCAAGAAAGAGACATCACGGATATGATAAAGTCAACACAAAATGCAACATATGAAGAGACTTGTGGAGAAGAAAAGTTCATGGAATATTCAGTCTTTGTCACTAAAGAGAATCAATTGGATAAATCAGAAATCCTCGACAAGTGTATGGTGAGATATGCCGTATGTGAAATCGATCAAGCAGATGAAGATGAAACACAAAGCCTAGAGGAATTTGTCTTTGATCCTGCTTGCCTATCAAAAGAAAGGTACATGGTTACTGAAGATGAGATGCTACCAGATATCTGCATTCATGGTCTCATGGATACATTTATTGAAGAAGATTGCTTTATCAAGGTTGGTGAGACTCAAAATGATGGATGGCGAAGTGAGCTACTAGGTGAAGATATTATCCATCAAGTATACTTTGATAATGATTAAGAGCTTGAAGATTTAGATCTTGATGATTCATCAGATTCTGAGGATTGGATAGATGAAAACAAGACTAATGAGGATGATGAAGAAGCATCTGAATCACTAGATAAATGGATGACAACAGTTGTGGATCTGGTAAGCCAAGAATTAGTAATGAGGATTGTGTATGAGTAGCTTCGACCTTTTTCAGAGGATGATACATTGACTAAGTTCAAGGTTGCGTATGTTCAAGATATAAATGGAATTCAAGTTCTATATGTGGTGACTACCAATCCCAAAAGAATACTTTGGCCACAAGACCTTGCTCCATATCTTCAAAAAGAGGTTCTGTACCTTCACATGTTGTAGAGACTTCTTGCTTTAGAAGAAGTTGATCAACCTGAGCTCTGGCGTATCAACTAGTTCCTCATGAACTTTTCATGGCCCGAACGTGAATACCCACCTGAATCATGGCTCTTTGAGAAGGTGTTGCAAAGGAAGAAAAGCTATGTGTTGTCAAGACAAATCTCACAACTCAGGAGAAAAGACTCTTATTTTTCTGAACCAGTTGATGGTTTTGTGTAACAGTTAATTTCCTTCTTGTCCTCGCTTGAAAGGGCATTTGTGTGTGTCTTGTGTTGTGTTTCCCCTTTCTGTAATGTGATTGTTATGTTGTAATGTGTTTCCCCCTTTCATAATGTGATAGTTTTGTTCTTTGTCTTCTGAGAAGTTCCAACTCTTAGGTGATTTTAGGAAGTCCGGTTTTAGGTGATGCAGGGAAAAGTCTTGTTCTAGGTGATTAGGAAAATGTCCTAACTCTTTTCCCAATGGATAAGGCACTGATCTAAGCTAAAAGTCCAGAGATTCTCAGTTCTCCTATGCTGTAAGTATCCGACATGGTCCCCAGACAGAGCTAATTGTTGTACCCAATCAAAAATTTTGCTTCATTAAGGCATTTTGAGAAAGTCTAGAAAATTTTTTCGTCAAAAAGTCAAAAAGTCAAAATTTCTATTTTTAGAAAGTTTCTAAAAATAGACGTCAAATTAGGTTTTCTGGGTTTCTTGAGATACAGATGCTGGCAAAATTTTCTAAAAATAGAATCTCTGATTCAGGTGTCGTACCTGATTCTGATTGGCTGATTTCGCTTCACGATCAAGGTGGTCCAGATGGAATCTGCAAAAGGTCGTGTTTTCTCTACTAGGTCAATTCTACTTTTTTAGAAGACGGAGCACAAACTCCAAGGCCATTAATGGAGGAGTTTCATCTGCCAAGGGTCAGTTTCAAGTTTTCAGGGCTGTTTAGAAGACGCAAAATTGTCGAGTAGCCGTCAACTGATGAAGAACAAAGAATGGAGCAAGATGAATCTGGAAAATGAGGAAAAGATGGAAATCATCAAAAAATGATTAAGTCTGGGAAATCCAAGCACCCCTAGACGCTGGGGGCACCCAAGCAACCCAGCATTAGATTTTTTTTGCATTTTTTGAAAAACGTCAAAAATGCCTTGTCAGCCCACTTTCAGGTGGATAAAAATAGTCAACAGGTCCTGAAAAGATGGAATTCACGTTAGATATAACCAGGCTATCCAGCCCATTCCTCATCCAGTGGCAGTTGACCAATGAACCATCAAAATCAGTGACAGGAAGTTGTTGTCGACACGAAAATCGAGGTAAACTGTAAGCAAAACTTGAAAATCATGAAAATTTTCTAAGGCATAGATTTTTAGGAGCCCATGGAGGCTGGGGACTCCCATCTTTTATTGCCTTAGAATTTTTTCCACGCTTTTCGAGAAATGTCAAAAAGCCTCCGTCAGCCCCTTTCCGGGGGGTCAAAATCAGTCAAAACTCAGTCAAAATGCCGGTAAAAGATGGAAATTCATCTCAGGTAGGTACAGGCTACTCAGATCACCTCCCATCCTGCTCCAACAGTCAACCGAACAACCTGACACAAAGATCGAACGGGACCTGCGGCACGCAAAACGGAGAAATGGAAAGAAAAATTGAAAATCTTAAAAATATTCTAAGGCACAATTTTCTTGGAGGCCCTGGAGGCTGGGGGCTCCCATCTTTTCATGCCTTAGAATATTTTCCATGTTTTTCTTAAAAAATGACAAATCTTCTTCCGTCAGCCCGGTCATATTCATAGATAATCAGTTTGGCTCAATTTTTGAGGCAGACACAAGGTACAATCAACTTAGTTTTCATCAGGCTTACCTGTATACCAGATCATCAAACTCAATTTTGTTTTTATAGGTGGAAATTGACAACTAAACAGGGGTTTACAGTCACCGTGCGTGCAGAAGACAAGAAATTGAAAAAATTGAAATTTTCAAAAAAATGGCTAAGGCATGAAAATCCAGGAGCCCTTGGAGGCTGGGGGCTCCCAAATTTTCATGCCTTAGAATTTTTCATGTTTGATAGTGTTTTTTCAACAGCCGCTTCCAAAACTTCATCTGGCGACAGGTTCCAGAGGTCAAATTTGTGGTCAAACATCGTCAGATCGTCAGTCCGAGGCTGGGGATGAAATCAAGATTGATAAGTCTTCAATGTGCCATGATCAGTCAGCTTTTTTAATCAAACGGTGATAGTTTTCCACCTTGTTGAAGTCAAGGATAGGTCATACTGGAGTCAAAATGAGTGCAAAAAGTGTCAAAACGAAGGAAAAATTGTCTAACACTTTTGCAACCTCACGTGTTTGATGACATCATCAAAGAAGATATTTTTAATCATCTCACACATGAAGCCATAGGCAGCTATAAAATAGGGATTCTTCCTATTTGAGCATATCTACTTGGATTTGTGCTTTAAAAGATGCTTTCTTCATGGATAAGATTCAACCTTTATTTTTTCACAAAGAAAGTTGCTTTTTTGCCCTAAAGTTCTATAAAGACAAGCTTTTGGCTTCTTTTATTCATTACTTTTGCAGGTTGCATCCAGAGGAAGAAGATTTTTATTTTCTTTCCACGAAGATTCGAAGATCCAAACGAAGTGTTTTTTCAGCATTCTTATTAGTTTCGGGATGAGGAAGCACATAAGCACACTTTTTCGAGGTCCTTTTTTCTAGGGGATTGTTTTTCAGAAACATGACCAAAGCTTTTTTAATTTTCATCGAGATGGGTCCATCCAGAATTTCATCCTCTTGAAGATTGGGAAATTTTATTTTTCTGGGAATATGCTTTTTGCTACTTTTTCGTGAAACCTTCTGCTTTTTCAAAATCTGACGATCTGGGTTGCTTCAAAACAGAATTGCCTACAAAACCCATGTGCTAGTGTTTTTGCTCACATTTTACTTTTTAGAAGAAATCAGCAAGTAATTTTTAGCTTTTTGTCTAAGATTTTTCTGACATAGGCGTGTTCATAGTCATTCTTCAAATCTTTCAGTATGCAGTACTCTCCAACAAAGATCAAGCCTAAAACGATGTTGGTTCACGATTACCTAAGAACTTTTGAGACAGACTTGCATAGAGTACTTCTAGTGATCAATTTGCATCCTTTGGAAGATGTAGGAAATAGTACTATCAAGAATCTGGGTCACTCCAGGTTGCTTGTAGCAGCTTCATTCCCCATTTTAGTGCAAAGTATCGAATTCGTAATTGCTTGTATGAAGCACTACAATTCAGTCACAAGAGAAATCCAATCAGCAGATGGAAATGTGCTCTGTAGCCGCAGGCCAAATGACATTGAGAAGTGTTTTTCAATACCAATATGGAGGGAGAACTTGGTTGTTTCAATTGAAGAATGCAAGAGGGTGTGGCACAATGATAAAGAAAAATATTAGAAAAGGTTTCTCAAAAGTGGTTGAAAGAAAAGTAGAATGTTTTGCTAAAGAACATTGGGCGTGGATGTCTTCAAGGTTTTTAGAGCCAATCTTGGTAGAAGTACCTGACACACAGATGTGAATCTCTTGAAGTTGCAACAGATAATCTGAAAGAGAGAGTGTTGAATGATGGAGAAGATGAAGCAGCCCTCAAGGCTAAAAATAGGTAGCTGCGGCAATATATTTATATCAATGGATGACATCACCATAAAGTAAGAATGTAGATGAGGACGTGACTCAAAAGAAAGCAGCTTTAACTCAATGCTCATCCAAAGCTCATCCATTCTTTATTTAGAAAGAAATCACTTTGTAATAGTTGGAGTTTTCTTTGCTTTAAAGCAAATTGTTTTAAAGCATTTGTTATTTGTAATATTTGTCCTAGAATAGAAATAAAGCTTGCGAGTTGGAAAGCTAGTTAGGTTAAATCAAGGAGATTTTAGGGTTCCCTACTCCTTTGATTTAGTATAAATAAGGGCAGCCTTGCCCATTGTAAGTAATGGTAATTGTGATAGCAAATTTTGTTGTGCCTATTCTAGCCTGCAGAACTGTTATTCCAAGTGCTACTTGTTCACTCTGTGTTATCTGTTTCCAGTGTTCGATCACATATTGTATGTCTGCCTTTTGCTACAATATTGATGTCCTAGAGTTGTATCAACTTTATGATATTGGAATAGAAGTCTCATGCCTGCCTTTGCTTAGATTTTCTATCTCACTAATCATCAAGTTTTGTCATCAGATGTGTGGCTTGTGTAAATTTTATTTCAACTTTCATCATTAAAGTACAATGAGTCTTGTGATGTGAATTTGGGAGAAATTTATTTAAGTTTTTTGTGTTAAAATAAATCATTCCTTGTCCACTTTTGATTTTTGTGCTCTGTGTTTACTCAGAGAATCAAAAGAATCATTTAGTTTAGGCCTAGCTGTAGTTAGAAGTTTTAAAATAGAAAAACCTCTTCTGCAACGAAATATAGTTTTATAACCTTGTGCTCGCAGCTGAGAAACAAAAAAAATAGGCAAATTTGTTTTATTTATCTTTTAAGCGAACATTAGCAAAAAGGGAACTCCCCCTCATAATAGGAGAGCAGTTTATTTGTGCATAGCTGTCTATTTCCAACTCGCATTCTAGAGGTGTGAATTGAAACACCAACAGTAGTCCATTAAGGATGTCTATGTTGATGGATTCCCAAGGCCATGTTGGGATAGAGAGAGGGGTGTAAAGGTCAACCTTCATATTTGTATGCTATATGATGTTACAAGGAATGCAATACTTAATGTGGTGCTTAATGCCTAGGTGTATGTGAGGCTAGTAGAAGTGTTGTTGAAGCACTGCTAATGTTTTGGTAATGCTAAAGTGTCTAATTGTCTTAACCTTCTGGTAACTCTACTTCTATGCATTTCTTGAATCAAATCTCTTCACAATTTTGTAAGGGCCAAACTTCTTCATCTTCAACTTATTATATGTTCCAACTAGAAGGATTTCCTTCACAAGATATACCATTACTTCTTCTGCAACCAAAAAATCCTCGTGTCTCCTTTTCTCATTGGCCTTTTTCCTTATATCTACCATTCTTCTTTCCAAATGATTTATGACTTTTATATATACCTCTTTCATGTATTCTACAAATTATTTTACCTCTACACTCCTCTTATCTTAATTACTAATGTCTCACAACTTTGATATATTCCTTGGACTATTGCCATATGCAATCTCAAATGGTGTTTTCCCTATACTCTTGTTTACTAAATTATTGTATGAAAGATCTATTTGTAGTAGAATCATGTCCCAATTTCCTATTTTTCTCCAACTAGACATCTCAAAATATTACCCAAAATCTTGTTTACAACTTCTATTTATCCATCAATTTGTGAGTAATATGCTAAATTGAACTTCAAATCTATCTTAATCTTCCTCCACAATGTCTTCCAAAAGTATCCAACAAACTTTGTGTCCCTATTTGAAACTATACTCTTTTGAAAACTATGCAACCTCACAACTTTCTTGAAAAATAAATCAACTATATATACTGCATCATTGTTCTTCTTACATGGAATGAAATGTGTAATCTTAGAAAATGTGTCCACAACTACAGATATTAAGTCACACCCTTTCAACATTTTTTATAATCCTAATACAAAATCCATACTTATGTCTTCCTAAGGTCTGTTTGGTATTGGTAATGGATGATACAAACCAACATTTTGACTGCTTCTTTTTACAACATGGTAAGTCCTGCAACCTTAAACAACCTTACATCCTTGTATATTTGCAACCAAAAATAGTACTCACTTACCAATGCAACTATCTTGTCTATCTCAAAATTTCCTACAAAACCACCAATATGCTTCTCCTTAATCAATTTTTCTTTCATTGAACTTCTTGGTATGCACAACTGACTACCCTTAAACAACATGTCATTTTGAATCATGTAACCCAACCACTTTCTCTGTACATGCTTATTGGTTCATTACATACTTTCTATGCTTTTGTAAAATAAAGGTCAGTTTCATATAAATGATTTATCTCTTCAAATCTAATTACTTCTACTCTCATTTTTGTGAGTAAATTATTTCTTCTACTCAATGCATCAACAACCTTGTTTGACTTTTCACTCCTATGTTTTAGCACAAAAGTATAACCTTGCATAAACTCAACCCATCTCATGTGTATCTGGTTTAAATTATCTTGGCTATTCAAATATTACAATACATGATGATTAGTGTACAACACAAACTCCTTTAGCAAAAAGTAATGTCTTCACTTCTTCAATGCTTGAACTATGGCATAAAATTCTTGGTCCTAGACTAAATGTCTTCTCCTTGCATCATTCAACTTCTCATTGATATATGTTACCACACTTCCTTCTTGGCTCAATATTGCTCTAATTGCATTCTCACTTGCATCACAATCAACCTAAAATACCTTGTTGAAATTTGACAAAGCTAATATTGGTTGTTCTATCACCTTATTCTTTAGCAACTCAAAAATTCTATCTTCTCTTGATGTCCACTTGAATTCCTTCCTATCTCCCCTCATTATTTCAATTAATAGTGCTTAAATACCACACAAAATTTTGACAAACTTCCTATAGAAACTTTACAAACCATGAAAAGATCTTACCTTTCCAACATTTGTTAGTGTAAGCGACTCAACAATTGCTCTCACTTTCTTTGGATCCATTTCCAATCCTTTAGTTAAAATTACAAGTCCCAAGTATACCAATTCCTTCTTCATGAAACTATATTTCTTCAAATTGATCAACAACTTTTCCTCTCTTAATCTCTACAATACTAATTTGATATGCTCCAGATGGTCTTTCCTAGTTTTACTAAAAATTAAAGTATTATCAAGGTCAAAAATCACAAATTTACCCAAATTGTTTTCAATACCTCATTCATCAACCTCACAAATGTACTTGATGCATTAGTTAACCTAAAAGGCATAACCAACCACTCATACAATCCCTTAATAGTCTTGATATTGTCTTCCATTCATCTCCTCAGATTTTAATCTGATGGTAACCACTCTTCAAAGAAATCTTTGTAAAGCACTTCACTCCACTCAAACAGTCCATTATGTCTTCCATCCTTGGTAATGGGAATCTATATCTTATAGTGATCTTATTTATTTCCTTGGAATTAGTACACATCCTTCACTTGCCATCCTTCTCGAGTGCTAGTACCACATGTACTGCATATGGGCTCAAACTTTCTCTAATCAACCCCTTCCTTAATAGCTCCTGCACTTGCAAGTTCAATTCTTCATTATCTATTGGTGTCATCCTATGTGGTGCTTTATTTGACAAGCTTTCTCTTGGAATTAGATCCAAATGATGATTGATAATTCTTACTGGTGGTAATCCATCTAGCTTATAGTTTGATACGATGTCCTTATATTCTATCAGCAATTTTGATATTTTTTCTTGTGGTATCTCTTCAGTATCTATAGTGGTTTTCTTTGTATTTGTGGTGCCACATATCTTAGGAATCAATGCAAAACATACGTTCTCATGTTTCAAATCATCTAAAAACATTCTCCCATCTACCAAACAATTCTGGCATTACTGCAAACTTGACCTTCTCTATCTTTCAATGGAACTAACCTATGCCTTCTACCATTCTTTGTTATAGTGTAAGTATTTTCTCTCCCATCATGTATAGTACTTTGATCAAATTTCCATGGTCTCCCCAAGAACAAATGACATACATCCATCAGTATTATAACACATAAGACTTCGTCATAATATGTTCCTATCTTGAATCTCACCAAACATTGTTCATTTACCAACACCTTATGATCCTTTTATAACCAAGAAATCTTATATGGATTTGGATGTTCTAACCTCTTCAACTTTAATTTATCAACTATTTATTAATACAATAGGTTATCTATACTACCACTATCAATAACAACTTTACAACACTTACTTCCTACTTTACATCTAGTCTTGAACAAGTTTTTCCTTTGTATTCATTCTTCTTCATCATCACATCTCAACAAAGCTCTCACCATGATAAGTAATTCTCTATTTTCTAATTCATCCTTTGAGCTGGGTGATTTCTTGGGTTCTTCATCTATATATGTAGTTCTTGTGTTACCTTTTGCTCTCTTTTTTGTGTTTCCTTGACTTTGATAACATTCAAATGCTCGATGTCCTTCTCCTCCACACTTGAAACATGTACTTTTGAATATATTTCATCATTTTTCCATATCTTTCTCTACCCCTTTAATATCCATCTACTCTATTTTTATAGTATGAATTACTACCCTCTCTATGATTGTGGTAAGAATTATGATCATCCCTATCTCTACAGTAGGTATTACTACTTCCTCCATTATGGTAAGTAGTCTTGTCCTTGTGGTATGTATTAAGAGTCCTTCTTACTTCTACATATAATCTTCTATTACCACATTGTGATCTATCTTTCTGGAATCTTCCTCCTCTTCCTCTTTGTTAGTTTTGTCTGCTCTCAAATATTTTATTTAGCTTCTCTTTTACCTTGATTATAAATTGAAATGCTTCCTCTATGGTTGTCAACCTTACCAAACTTAATTCTTCTTGAATACTCCCTCTTAATCCATTAAAATATCTTGCAACCTTTTCCTTGCCTGTTGATAGGTTGAAACTGAGGAAGACTTATAAGATAGATTTAATATACAAGAATTAAAATTCAGTTTGATCCTAGTGGCTATTTACACAAGGGTTACAAGTAGTGAGATGAGCATGAATGAAATGCAACTATCTCAAGAAAGAATATGCAAAAATTAAAATCACTCTCTAGTAATTGTTTAAAAATTGCTATAGGAACAATAATGGATTATAATAACTATAAGTTGCTTACAAAAATTGTTCAGGCCACTACAGGAGCTGTGAGTGGATCACAAGATTGTAACATGCTACAAAAACTATACGTAACTGACAAAAATTGTAGCTTTCATGTTGCAGGAAAAATGCTAAAAAAGGAATTATCTAAAGAGGAAATAAATTACAACAATAAATAATAATCACAAGCTCATTGCTAAATAAACAATGAAAGTAATTTATCCTTTCTACATTTCTTCAAAATATAAATTACCATGTTAACCTTTTCATGCATTAAGATCAAATCACATAATCATACCTTAATAATTATAACACATACAAACTAAAACCACATAACAAAACGAATAGAAAAAAAATATCATTGCCAACGCTTCTTGAGAGTGGGCCTTCCTCTCCGTCCATGCAAGAATGATTTGCTACAAATCTTCTTTTAAAATGCGATTGATATTATATTATAATGTCTTTTAGAAAATATTACATCTTCCTCTGCTCTATTACATTGCCTCCACTCTTTATGCCATGGTTTATATAGCTTTTATAGCCCATGACTTACAAAAAATCAACTAGAAATATAGGGAGTCATTTGGCTTATAGTTACAACATCAAAACAATATGGAAAGTTGTTTTTGGCCCATGGCATTCCACATCAGAAAAGTACAAAACTAAGACATCATAGGTTGTAACGAAATAGATAATATCCAACAATGTATAACTTACGAAAATGATTAAACTTAAAAATTGATTAACAATTGGAATTAAATTTGTTGACAAATGTATCCACGAGCTATAGGAAATTTGTTCACCTATTTTTGTTATCTTTATGAGATTTCATTTTGGATTTTAATTAATATTGGTATGATTTTTTCTACAGTTAGTGTTTCGTTTTGAGGCCTTTGCTTAACTGTTACTACTAGTGCTTGTGAAGTTTTCATGTATTTAAGATGTCCTTTTTGAAGGGGGGCCCTGGAAGGTTGTATGGGGGAGAAGGTGGCTTGGGGATTCTTAGAGGATTAAGACCTACTAATAAGATTAGTATAGGAAGGTTGAGTTCTTGTCTTTTCTTAGTTTCATAAATTTATATATACCCTCTTCTTACCCTATAACATTAGGATACTATGGTATCAACCCTTCTTAGGGAGATGAGACTTGTTCGGCACCATAGGTATTTGGATGTTGATTCTTCCACTGCAAGCTAGTTAGCTACGTAGTCATGAATTCTTGGTTATTTGAAAGCATTTGAGCACTAATCATACTTATAAATTCTATTTAAGTGAGCCTCATGTTGCAAGTGAGAGAAGTCATTATATTGATTCTATATATCTCTGAGACATGTAATTTTAGTAAAATAAGTTCTAGAAGTTACTTGAGTGATAGGAAAACATGCTTTACAACTTGATACATAGAATGGTTATTAATTCAAATGCTTGATTTAATTATCAATATGTTTGATAAGATAAGGTTAGAAACCTTGATATGTTGCAAGTAATAGTCTAATAATTGTTGTGATTTAGTATGCATTGATACGAATTTACTTTATACATGATTCTTGTGGCACTTCATGGGATAAATTAGTGTTTTGGCATCCTTGCCTAATGTATGTCAATGTAGATAGTGATGTATTTATTGTTCAACATATATGGAGGTATGATTGTTTTCACAAGGAAGATAGCATCTAGGGTGCTAATTATTTGTTGGTTATCTTGGTTACTTAGTTTTTCACAACTTAGATTTTGAACCTCACTAATGTGATGCTTTGTCACTACGGTGAGTTATTCCACCCTCATCTCTTGAGGGCTTCTAGGAGGAAGCCCAATCTTAAGGGGGGAGGATATGAGACCCCTATTCGATGTACTCCTGTTTCTTTGAGATCCTTGATGTTCCTAGAGATATTTTGATGATTATGATACTCACTAGTACTTATGAATGACACATTTATTTATTGTGGATGGTATTTGATATACTTACAAATGTTATATATTATGATTCGATTCCATATGATATCCTTTGATGAGATTATTTGATTTATGTATTTGTGAATGATGAATTTTATATGTTAGTCTTTGGTTACTAATGGATTTGTGATAATATGCTATTTATGATGGATATTTTTTGGCTATATATTGTACCGACACTTCTTGTTGAGTGTACAAGTGGAATTATTATGTCAATGGATGATGGGGGTCATTGAGCCACTTTATGTCTTTTCGTGTGATGTCAGACCTAGGCATGGAGCCCTAAGGTCTATTGGCCATGATGTTAAGAAATGTGATTTTTAGTGTTATGTGATAAAATGATTATGTTCTTGTGTGGGTTTTAACCTTGTGATTTTTAAAGTGATTTTTAAGTGTTTTTCAGAGGTCTAGGTTGTATTTTATGTTTCAGAAATTGGTTTAGGTCTAAGGTACATAGGTTAGAAGTTTATTTTTGTCATTTGTAATCTTTTAAAAAGGTGTTTAGACCATCCTTAAGCCCCACTTACAAAAGTGACGAAAATGGGAAGGTAGTTGGGTGGTTGAGTTAGTTATGGTAGGAAGTTACTCCTTCCTTCTCTTTAAAAAAATCTTCCTTCATGGAGTGGGGTGTGACCTGCTCATTTTTATGATTTTCATTCAAGGATTCTACCATTAGTGGGATATTGTGATTTGATGTAACATGTTTTTCTTTATTGATTAAATGTAAATATTGTATGTCCTAAACACCTATTTCATTACTTCATCTTTAATTCAACCTATTTCTTTTGGAAAATCCTACAATAATATGATATTTTTCTTACGTTATGTCTTAATTCTCCCTTTCTCTTAGGAACATAGTCAAGTTAGCTATCAAAGAAGGTTAAGATATATGTTAGCACCCAACAATTCGTGATGGAGTGACCACTATATATATGTTAGATAAATAGACAGACAAGCATGCATCAATAACAACACAATATCAAGCTATCTATTACCATCTAACATGTCCTATTATTTTATGGATACATAAATAATGTAACACTATGTGTAATCTACATCACTATCAACTAATGTGAATGACAACAATCTTTCACATTTATTTTTCATTATTGGCTAAATATCACAATAACACACACAAGGTGGTACAATATGCTAAGTATGATTCAACTCTTAATCAATACCAACTCACACAATGGTCATTTGTAAAGACTTTTCCACACATAATAAATAACAAAAGAAAGAATTATAGTTTCACGGTCTTAATTGGTTTAAAAAGAGCATAAATATACATATTTCTATGTTCTTCACTCTATGTGCTTTTAACATATTTTGACTAATACACTTTGACTCTTCAACTTTCCCGCTCGCTGCTTGAATTTGAATTTGAATACCAATGGCTGCTGGGGATCCGGGTGATCCCCCAGGCCCTCTGGTTCAGGGTTGCCCGGGGATTGCTGTAAAGAAGGAGACCATTCCTGGTGTTCTGGACAGTTGCGTGGACCTTTTGGATCACGTGCTTGGTGACAAGGACTATGAGTCTTCTACTCACGTGCTACAAAAGGAGTTGGGGCCCAGGGCCTAGAAAAATGCCCTTTTGGGGGAGGAATTGGAGGGTACTCGTGCTTCTCCAAGTTTTAGAGAGACAGCTGATGGGTCAGCGATAGTGCTTCCCGACATCATGGTGGATAGAGTGGTTTCCACTATGGAGAATGCTCTGGTAGGAAAGTTTTTTTCCTTCAAACCTAACATTGATGCAGTTAGGATGTGGGTGAATGCCAAATGGAGAGTGAAGGGAAGTGTTTCAGTGAATGCTATGGCTAGAGGAACGTTTCTCTTCAAATTTATGGCTAGAGAAGATCTTGCCTCTATCTTAGCAGGGTGCCCTAGATGTACGGGAAGCATAGCTTATCCCTGTGTAAATGGAAACTAGGATTTGATAGTGTTGCGGATCTCAACAAAATGACATCAGTTTAGGTTAGACTCCTGGGTCTTCCGCTGGAGTATTAGGATGAAGAGATTTTTATGTGGATAGCCAACTCGTTTGGTCACTTCATAGATCTTGACAACACCACCAGGAACAAATTGAGGTTAGTCTTTCCTAGATTCAGTGTGAATGTTGATATTAACAAGGTTCTACTTAACAATATTACTCTAGAATCTAAATTTGGCCAATGGATCCAACCTATTATCAATGAAAACTCTAAAGCCTTTTGCCAAGTTTGTAACAAGAAGGGACATCTAGCATCCCAAAGCAGGGCAAGAAAGCCTACCCCAACTTCAAAAGGCCAAAATATTGATAATGATGATGACTACCCCTTTAGGGAGGACCTACTGAATATTTTGGATTCTCCTTTAAAGGCTAGTGCTGATAAGGATAAGGCTGAAAATTCCCCACAGGAAGCCCTGATGGCCAAAGATCACACTATACTGGGGGGACATTGGCTTCTACCTCTCCTCGTGGGGTGGACTGTTCTGTTTTGCTGCCTGCTAGGCTAGAAGATGGAGAGGTTCAACAAGAGGAAATGCCAGAAAAGGAAGATTCAGTGAAGAAGGTGGAGCCTCCTAGGTTGAGTAGCCCTTTAATGGGAAAGGGGGGTACTCAAGATGGATGTGACGCTGATAAAGGGATATCCTCCCCTAGCAACAAAACTTTGGTCCTTACCTTTGGGGCTAGTTCCAGTATCACTGACTCTTAAGGTTGGACTACTACTAAAAGGAAAGACAGGTCCAGGGAAGAACATTCTAGATGTGGGAGCAGATACCAAGCAGGGAAGACTGTCTCAAAGAGAGATTACACAGAAGGCAATTAATAAAGACATTGCTATGGGCAAGCAGAAGACCTTGGAAATTGGCTCCAAGAAGGCCCCAATCAAATGAGAATACTTTCATGGAATATCCGGGGGTTTAACAACCCCCACAAATAGTTCTTAGTCAAGAACTATATCTTTGATAACAAGATTGACATTTTACTGCTTCAAGAAGTTAAGATGAAAAGTGAAGGTTTTCAAGCTGTTGCAAAGAATATATGGCCTAATGCAGAGCACCTGAGTTGTGATGCCTGTGGTGCCTCTGGGGGAATTGCCACTATGTGGAACAACAAGGTTGTCAAGGGAAGGATTATTGAAAAAATAAAAACTTTCTGGCGGTTAGAATGGAGTCTAACAACAATTCCTAGAACTTGATTAATGTATATGCTCCTAATCAGAGGGGTCCAAGAAGGGAGTTGTGGGACCTTCTCTCCTCTCTGTTTGCTAGTGAACCCTTTAGCTGCTGGATGTTAGATGGAGATTTTAACACTCCACTCTTCCCCTCAGAGAAGAGTGGAGGGATCATGGATTACACTTACAACATGATGGATCTGAATGATTTTCTAAATAATGAAGGACTTATGGATCTTGATATTCAAGGAAACAGATTTACCTGGCCTAATTAGAGAAAAGGGCAGAATTTGATTCAAGTTAAGTTAGATAGAGTCTTGGTCTCTCCCAACTAGAAGTTCTTAAGCTCTTACTCTCTTGAAGCTTTGCCCTGAACTACTTTAGATCATAACCCCCTGCTTCTCTCTTGGAGGGATATGAATGGAAAAGGTCCTTATCCATTCAGGTTTGAGATTATGTGGACTAAACACCAAAATTTTAAAGATAAATTAGTGAGTTGGTGGAAGGAAGATGTCCAAGGAATGCCTATGTTCAGACTAGTGCAAAAGTTGTTGATGGTCAAGAAAAAGGTTAAAGGATGGAATAGGTTCAGCTTTGGGAACATTTTTGATGAAAAAAGGAGAATCAACACTAAACTGAGGGAGCTATAAAATAGGATGGAGGAAGGGGATACTTCAAAGGACACTGCTAAAGAAGAAGAGTCTTTGAGAAAGGAATGGAAAGAATTGTTGTTGAAAGAGGAGATTTATTGGAAACAAAAGTCAAGAGTGCAATGGCTAAAGGAGGGGGATAGGAACATTTCTTTTTTCCACTAATCAACAATGAAGCACAAGAAAAGATATAGCATAACTAAACTGATGGATGACAAAGGTATCATGGTTGATTTGGACACTTAAATTGGGCAGGTGGTTGCTTCTTACTTCTTCAGAACGGGTAAGTTGCTGAAGAAACTAAATCATACCTTCATTGCTCTTATTCCCAAAAAACAAGACCCCGTGTGTATGGGGGATTTTAGACCCATAATCCTTTGTAATACTGTTTACAAGATTTTCTCCAAAATCTTAGTGTTCAAACTGCAAACTATTCTTGATAAGCTCATAAGTAGTTTCCAAAAAGGATTTGTGCCAGGCAGATAAATAACAGATGTGGCCATTACCACTCATGAAATTATCCACTCCATGGTAAGAAGCAAAATCTTGGGAATGGATTTTAAATTGGACATATCAAAAGCGTATGACAGAGTTAATTGGGAGTTCCTTTTCACTGTCTTGAGGAAGTTGGGCTTTCAAGGTAAATTTTTGCAACTTATTGAGATCTGTGTCACTTCAATCATATTTTTTGTTCTTGTTAATGGTGTTCCCATGGGTTTTTTCAATGCTGGTAGGGGGATCAGGCAAGGATATCCCCTATCCCCCTACCTCTTCATCTTGCTGGCTAAATCCCTTAGCAGATGTTATCTCTATCTGTTAAATTCTAGAGAAATTAAAGGTGTTAAATCAGCTTCAACATCAACCTTGTAGTGATTCAACAATTTGTGGGCAACACCATCCTGTTTGGCTTGGCTTCAATGATTGAGGCTAGAAAGTGGAAAAAAGTGCTACAAGACTATGCTACCTCAATTGGCCAATGCATCAACTACAACAAAATCTAGGTGTACTTCTTTAACACCCCGTTTGTTCTGCAACAGAAGGTTATGGGGATTCTGTGTTGTTCTGTGGGTGAGCTACTTGGTATTTATCTTAGGCTCCCCTTCTCGATGAAAGATGCCCCTCCTGAGTACTGGAATTCCATCATCAAAAGGATGCAAAGGAAGTTGACAGGATGGAAAGGAAAACTTCTGAGCCAAGCGGGTAAGTTCCAATTACTTAAAGCCTCACTACAAGGGATTTTGGTCTACTTTTTGTCTCTTTTTAAATTCCTAAGTATATAGCTGAGAGGTTGGAGAAAATTCAAAGGAACTTTTTATGGATGGGCATGGAAAGTAAGAAAAGACTGGCCCTCGTAGGATGGGATTAAGTCTGCAGACCAAAGTTACAGGGGGGCTTAGCATTAAGGAAGCTGAACCTACTTAATAAAGTGCTAATCACTAAGGTTGGTTGGAACCTTTTAGCTAGCGGTAAAGACTAGGGAAACATTATGATTGCCAAATAATTCAGGAATTTGGCCCCTGAGGATATTTTACTCACATCAGACTTTCCCAAAGGCTCTGTGATCTGGAATAACATTATGAAATGTAGAACTGTTCTTCTGAAGGGCGTTAAGTGGAAACTGGGGGATGGTGAAATTATCAAGTTTTGGGAAGACAATTGGATCAATGGAGGGCCTTTAAAGAAACTTCAGAATATCCAAGGGTTGGTTAATATTGTTGTGCACCATTTTGGTGGGCTGGTCTGGGACTATTTTCTTATTGACAAAAGGGGATGGAAATAATTGTCAGACTATTGCCAAAGACAGGTTGATCTTATGGGGATAGCTGATGAGATACAACTCTCCCTAAAAGGGTGTAGAATTCCTCTTTTTCCTCAAAAAGATAAATTCTATGGGCTAAAGAGAAGTCTGGGTGTTTTACTGTCAGATCTACCTATAATCTATTCCTACCTGAAAATGCAGATAATTTATGGAGGAAGATCTAGAATCACAATCTAATACCAAAGATTAACCACTTTTGGTGGCTGGCGGTGTAGAACAAAAAACTAACAATTGATAACCTCTGGATCAAAGGTTTCCAAATCCCCAACAGATGTGTTCTATGTATGAAAGATGAGGAGACTATCCCACATATCCTCTTACACTGTGAGTTTGCTAGGGAGGTTTGGTGTTTTGCCTTGAATATTTTAGATGTGTCTTGGTGCTGGAACGAGAATCTGGAGGATTGCATTAGAGCTAGGTCCCCCTTTCTCCAATCCTATTTGTAGAGAAATTTGGGCCCTGGTCTCCCCCATTCTATCCTAGTGCCTATGGAAATAAAGGAACAATAGACTTTTTCAATAAAAGTTCAGAGAGCCTAAGGAAGTGTTTGGCTCAGCTATCAAACTATTGCAGGACAACATCATCAACAGCTCCCTAAGAGCTGCAGAAACTCCCCCAAATGTTTTGGAAACAAATATTATTAATTAGTGGACCATCCTAATAAGTATATGCAGAGTGGATGAGAGTAGGAAAAAATCTAGGGCTAGCACTAATTGGTCCCCTCCCCCCGCGGGCTGGTATTTGCTTAACTTTGATGGTGCTGCTAAAAGTAACCCTGGGTTGGCTAGTGGTGGGGGAATAATAAGATCGGATAAGGGTGCCCTCTTGGCTGCTTTTATAGGAAGCCTAGGTGAAAATACCAATAATGTTGTGTAGGCCACAACTCTCCTCTGGGGCATCAAAATTGCCTTGGCTCTAGGCATACAACATATCATAGTGGAAGGTGATTCTAAAATTGTGATCGAAGTTGTTAAAGGAAATGTTAAAGTTGGCTGGCAGATGGAGGATATTGTTCAGAATATAAAAGCCCTCCTCTTAAATTTCATGGGTAGGGAAGTGAGACATATATATAGAGAGGGAAACAAAATTACAGATCTTTTAGCTAACCTTGGGATTAATCTTAATCCCCTAAGATGCTGGAGAAAAATAGACAATCTACCGTTGAATGTTATTGTTAGCATTTAGTAGGAGACACCTCACTAATTCATCATGGCTATAATCATAATTTGGATTGCTTGGTGTAGTATCTTTTTGGGCTTCCTTCACTTTGAGGGAAGACGTGGCTTTGATGATGACTTCAGGAGCCCCACCCACCCCCATATGGTGACGTGGAGGTTGGAGACCTATGTGGATATTGACCAACTCAGAAATAAACGTGTTCGGTGGCATGGTAGATTTAAAAAGTCTTTTCACCCACCTCTTGAAGTGTTGTAATCGAAAGGCTCGCATGAGCTGACCCTTGCAGGCAATAACGATTTGTTGGCATTTCAATTCGCACCTCTGGAATGTGAGTTGGAAATGGACAGGTATGCACAAATAAATTGCTCTCCTATTATGAGGGGGAGTTCCCTTTTTGCTGATGTTCACTGAAAAGATAAATAAATTTAAATCACCTATCTTCTTTTTGATTCTCAGCTATGAGCACAAGGTTATAAAACTCTATTTCACTACAAAAGAGGTTTTTCCTTTTAATAAACTTCTAACTATAGCTAGGCTTAAGCTAAATGACGCTTTTGATTATCTGAGTAAACATAGAGCACAGAAATCAAAAGTGGATGAGGAATGATTTGTTTTAACACAAAAACTTAAATAAACTTCTCCCAGATTCACATCACAAGACACATTGTACTTTAATGCTGAAAGCTAAAATAGAATTTAAACAAGCCACACATCTGACGACAAAACTTGATGATTAGTGAGATGAAGATCAGAGAAAAAGGCAGGCATGAGACTTCTATTCCAATATCATAAAGTTGATACAACTCCAGGACAACAATACTATAGCAAAAGGCAGGCATATAGTATGTGATCAAACATTAGAAACAGATTACACAGAGTGAACAAACAATTGGAATAACAAGATTTGCAGGTGAGAATAGGCAGAACAAATTTTCTATCACAAAAGTAGCTCCATTACAATGGGCAAGGCTGCCCTTATTTATACTAAAATCAAAGGAGTAGGGAACCCTAAAATCTCCTTTATTTACCCTAACTTGCCAACTTGCAAGCTTTATTTCTATTCTAGGACAAAGATTACAACTAACAAATGCTTTAAAGCAATTTGCTTCAAAGTAAAGAAAACTCCAACTAATATAAAGTGATTTCTTTCTAAATAAAGAATGGATGAGCTTAAGATGAAAGCAAATGCTTTAAAACAAAAAACATCTAAGTTAAAGCTACTTTCTTTTGAGTCACATCCTCATCTACATTCTTGCTTTTTGGTGATGTCATCCATTGATATTCTGGGAAATAATATCTTCTAAAAAGTGAGTGACCGCATCTTTGCCAGGAACACCAATACTCTCTAGAATTATATTCTGATACTCTAACATTTCTTCACCGTTGGAAACCATCTGAAGGAATTCATGAACTTCGCTCACAACTTTGTCAAACTTCACTGTCATTGTGGCAAAACGATCCATCTTGCCGACACTGATATCACCATTAAAATTGCTACGGACGAGAGTCTGGAACTCTGCTTGCACTTCCCTAAGATCATACAGGGTACCATCTTCTTTTTCATATGAACACGGGATTTGAGAAACAAAAGATCTGATGAACTTGAGAACATTCACCACCTTTTCTTTCCACTCTGCTAACTCTGAGATTATACTGTCATAAGTTTTTACTGTGAAAAGATATTGTGCTTTCCAAGTAGAAATAATCTTCTTATCTTCTCTGAATCAACAGAATCATGTGCTATCTTCAAGTTAGAGATAATGATCTCAAACACCGGTCTAATTTCAACCATAGTCTACTGTAACCCTTGGATGCCTTGATGCAGATCATGAGCGTTATACTTTAATTGATAAAACTCTGAAAGTACAACTCTCACTTTAGTCACAAATTCTTCCACCCAATCCTTCATGTGTCTTCCATAGATGACCAGCTGACTGAACTGCTGCTGATTAGCCGGTGATCCCAGATTTGGAGGAAGTAGTAAATCAACTTATGATGCGCCATGAAAAAGGTTGGAAATGTACTGCCGCAGCTACCTAACTTCAGCCTTGAGGGCTGCTTTATCTTCTCCATCCTTCAACACCCTCTCCTTTAGATTATCTGCTGTAACCTCGAAGAGATTTACATCTGTATGCCAGGTACTCCTACCAAGGTTAGCCTTGACAACCTTCAAGTCATCAACCTCGATATCATCAACACCCTTATCTTCTAGAGGTGTTCCAGTTTCTAGGATCATTTCTCCTTTCGCATTCTTTTCAATGTGAACTTGCCTCTTCATTTTGCTGTTTGGTGTATCTTGGTAGATGCTTTTAAGCTCTGTCAAGTTCAATTGATATGAAGACTTTCTCCTCTTTCTTCCCAGAATGTTTTCAAGTCAAGATGAGCCATCTTTTCTTGGAAACTCAATTCTAACTTCATCAACTCCTGATGAACCAATATGTGTCTCAGAGTTATGAACCAGTGAATCTGGCTCTGAATCAATGTGAATGGGAGAAGAAATCAGTGATAGAGGCAGATAAACATGATCTGTAGGCAATGTTTCTACATGTGGTGCTGGTTCAGTAGGAACTTCTGATTCAACTACTGGTTGTTCCTGCTGAATATGAACTGGAGACTCAACCTTTTTCCTCTTCAACTTGGCCATCTTTGTTCCTTCTAGAAGAACACTCATAGCTTTAACCCTTCATTTTGGTTTGGAAGTGGAAGGTTCTGATGGTTGAACAACTGGTGGCTCTGCAACCAGAATGGGTTCTTTCTGCTTATTTTTCAAAAATATCAAACTATTTTTGACAACTCGGCTCGTTCTTTCCTTGATTGAGGTGCTCTCTTTAATTGACCAATTAACTGGTAGCAACGGTTGTTGCTCAACCTGATCTCTGAAATATGTGGGAAGTAAAACTTCACCATCCTTTGACAAGCCCTCTACATCTTCTGACAAGATATCAGCCAACTGCTTAAGAGTAAACCTGTTGTAACTACATTCTTGCACTTCAAACTCATCAGCACGATTAGCCCAGAAATCTTCAACTGCAAGTGTATGCGCACAATTTTGACCAAGGTGTGATGCAAAAACACCACGCAGATCATATGAAGACCTCCTATTGAAAAACTTAAGACCATACCTGGACATTTCACTACCAACCACTTTGACATATGCTCTAGATCTACGTCTGTAAATTCCCATCCCAATTGGAAAATTGAAAGCCGGCTTGCGTCTGCTATGCAGAAATGTATGAACTTCATAGACTTGCCTCAGAAATTCCATGAATGCTACCTCATACGTCAAATATCTTGGCAACATGGCTGGCTCTCCTGAGAAGCCATATACTTTGATGTAGGAGAAAGTGGGAAATTGGATAAACCAATTAGCCCATTTTGCCATCGCCATTCTGGCATCAACTGAAAATCATATATACAACTCATTATCCATATCTCACACTGCATGCATAAGGAATGCATCATTTACACACCTATAATGTCATTCAGCCTGAGAAAATTCTAACTGTGGGAAATGGTGATAAACATGTTGAATGCCCAGAGTTCCAACAATATTCAAACCTCTAAATTGACCTTGAAAAGCCATCAAATACACAAGGTATGACATCATATGGAATTTGTGAGCCCTTTGAAAATTAGTTATTTGCAGGTGGAGCCTATCACTGATGAGTGCCGACCAATCATAGAATTCTATTTCATCAACAATTTGGGACATGATGTAAAACATCCAAGGCTGAAATTTGTTAGCATCTGCTTGACCCGTGATCTGGCTTAGCAGAGTAATCATTATTGCATGTTCTTCCTTGAACTCTCCATGTCCAACATTCTTTGGCATGCCGTTCTGCTTCTCTTTCAACCACCTCTGAGCAATCTTTTTCCTGCATTTTTCTTTATCATTGTTCCACACCCTCTTACATTCTTCAATTAAAACAACCAAGTTTTCTCTCCAGCTTGGTATTGAAAAACACTTCTCAATGTCATTCGGCCTCAGGCTGCAGAGCACTCATCCATCTCTTGATTGGATTTCTCTTGTTACTGAATTGTAATGCGTCATACAAGCAATTACAAATTTGATACTTTGCACTGTGATGGGAAAGGATGCTGCTGCAAGCAATCTGGAGTGACCCAGATTCCTGATAGCATTGTTTCCTGCATCTTCCAAAGGATGTAAATTGAACATTGGAAGTACTTTATGCAAGTCTGTCTCTAAAGTTCTCAGGTAATCATGAACCAACGTTGTTTTAGGCCTGATCTCTGTTAGAGAGTACTACATACTGAAAGATTTGAAAAATGACTGTGAACATGCCTATGTCAGAAAAATCTTGGACAAAAGGCTAAAAATTACTTGCTGATTTCTTATAAAAAGTAGATTCTGAGTGAAAAAGCTGGCACATGGGTTTTGTAGACAATTCCATTTTGAAGCAACCCAGATTGTCAGATTTTGAAAAAGCAGACGATTTCCTGAAAAAGCAACAAAAAAGCAGATTCCTGGAAAAAGCAAGATTTTTCAAAAAAATAGATTCCTAGAAAAAGCAAAATTTTCCAATCTTCAAGAGGATGAAATTCTGGATGGACCCATCTTGATAAAAATTGAAAAAGCTCCAGTCCTGTTTCTGAAAAATGATCCCCTAGAAAAAGGACCCTGAAAAAGCATGCCTCCTTGCTTCCTCATCCCAAAACTATGAAGAATGCTGAAAAAACACTTCGTTTGAGCCTTCGAATCTTCGTGGAAAGAAAAATAAAAATATTTTCTCTAGATGCAACCTGCAAAAAATAATGAATAAAAGAAGCCAAAGCTTGTCTTTATAGAACTTTAGGGCAAAAAAATAGCTTTCTTTGTGAAGAAATAAAGCTTCAATCTTATTTATGAAGAAAACAACTTTTAAAGCACAAATCCAAGTAGATGTCTTCGAATAGGAGGAATCCCTATTTTATAGCTGCCTATGGCCTCATGTGTAAGATGATGAAAAATATTTTCTTTTGATGATGTCATCAAACATGTGAGGTTGCAAAAGTGTTAGCTAATTTTCCTTCATTTTCAACACTTTTGCACTTGTTTTGACTCCAGTATGGCCTATCCCTGATTCAACAAGACGGCAAATTGTCACCATTGACTAAAAAAGCAGATTGATCATGGCACCTTGAAGATTTATCAACCTTGATTCAATCCCCAGCCTCAAACTGATGATCTGACATCATTTAGCTGCAAATTTGACCTCTAAAAACCATCGCCAGACAAAGATTTGGAAACGACTATTGAGAAACACTGTCAAACATGAAAAATTTCTAAGGCATGAAATCTTGGGCGCCTGGTTTTTAGTGCCTTAGCCATTTTTCTGAAAATTTCAACTTTTCAAACTTTTTGACTTCTGTGTGCGTTCCGGTGACTGTGGGCCCCTGTTTGGCTGTTGATGTCTGTTTATCAGAATAAAACTGAGTCTGGTGATTTGGCAAATAGGCAAGCTTGGTGAAAACTAAGCTGATTGTACCCTCTGTCTGCCTCAAAAAATGTGCCAAACTAATTTGCAGTGAATCTGACTGGGTTGACGGAGAGAGATTTGTCATTTTCCAAAAAAATTGAAAAATATTCTAAGGCATGAAAAAGTGGGCACCCCTGGCCTCCAGAGGCACCTGGAATTTTGTGCCTTAGAATTTTTTTTGATATTTTCAAAATTATTGCCATTCCTCAATTTTCGTGCCAACAACTCCTGTTTGATCATCATTTTCTGTCGTTTAGATGACTACTGAGGTAGGACAGGAGGTGATCTATGTAGCCTGAACACACTTGTGATGAAATCCCAGCTTTTTCAAGCTTTTGACTGAGTTTGACCACCTGAAAATGGGTTGATCTAGGTTTTTTGACATTTCTCAAAAAATGTGTAAAAAAATCTAAGGCATGAAAAAGTGGGTGCCCCTGGTCTCCAGGGGCACCTGAAATTTTGTGCCTTAGCCAACTTTGATGATTTCCAACTTTTCCTCCTCACTCCAGATCCATCCTGCTCCGTTTTGCATGCTTTGTCAAATCGATGACTGTTCGTCAGTTTTGCGTCGAAGGAACAATGTTGAAAACTTGAAAATGAGCTCTGGCAGATGAACTTCCTCCATTGATGACTTCGGAGCTCATGCTTCACCTTCTAAAAAAGTAGAATTGACCCAGTAGAGAAAACTTGACCTTTTACAGATTCAGTGTGGACCACACTGATCGTGAAGCAAAATCAACCAATTAGAATTAGGCACGACACTTGAATCAAAGATTCTATTTTTAGAAACTTTCTATTTTTTAGAAAATTTTGCCAGCATCCGTATCTCAAGAAACCCAAAAAACCTAATTTGACGTCTATTTTTAGAAATTTTGACTTTTTGACTTTTTTTGAGGAAAAATTTTCTAGACTTTCTCAAAATGCCTTAATGAAGAATTTTTTTGATTGGGTACAACATGATTGAAGTGTGCGCAGAGTTGGGAAGGACGTGAATGGAAACTTGAGTAGAGAATTGGAATTAAAGTTTTTTATTATCCCTTCTAGATTGTTCGTCTGACGCTTCTCTATTCTCTGCAATTGCATTCCGAGTGTTGTGTATTGTTTGATTAGGAAAATCGGTGGGGAGAAGGTTAGAATGAAGCCCATGAATTGTGGTGAATTCAAAGAAGATGTGCAGGTCTGGAGCATAGCTTATGAGGGTGGGATGACCCCTTTTCTTGAAAGCCTGAATGGCTTTGATGAGCACTTATTGGCCTAGTTCGTTGGCTCTTGGGATGGGAATAGGATGGTGAATGTGGGAGGAGTTCAATTTGTGGTCTCAGAGGAGGCCATTGCTAACGTTACAGGCCTGCCTTGTTCTGGAAATAGGCTCAAGAAGTAGACGCGTGTCCAAGACAACGAAGGATTGAAATTGTTCTACAGGGAAGGAGAGAAGCAAATAAAACTTTAAGGTGGCTTTGAATGGGAAAGCTTGATTAGCCCTTAGAATCGGGTATGTTTCTTAATTATGAAGTATTTTACTCTGGAAGGGAGATATAGGGTCTTTTACCATTATCACTTTGTTTTTCTTAACCATTTTCGACACAAAATTGCGGTCAACTTTCCCTCCTTCCTTCTCTGTAGTCTTGAGGCTTCTGTGATCCAATCCAAAAAGGCACGTGAGAGTAACCCTGAGGTGTCTACTTTGCCTTTGCACCAGCGGCTCATCTTTCGATTGTATCATTACCACCTTGCTCTTTGCCCTACTAAACTCCCTACTGCCTAGCTTGTGGAAGACAGCTCCAATGAAGACCCTGAAGACAAGATTCCCCTTAGTGTGAGGCTTGGAAAGTCCTCCAAACTGAAAACCCTAGTGCCTTCGGCACCTAATTCTCCTTCTAACCCGCCTATGAGTTGTCCTTCGGCCCATTTCTCTAGCCCCCTATGTCTAAGGCCACTTCTCATTCCAAAACTCAATTTGGTAGCCGTACTCTGAGGTCTCCTACTTCAGTTGAGCTAGAGGGTTCCCATGGTCAGTCCCAGAAGGAATTGGCAGAGGGTCCCTGCAACCTAAAGAGTAACACTCCTAAATAGGGCGGCAAAAAATGCAAAAGAGGGAATCCTACTCCTAGCAAAGGTGATATGAAAAGTTGCAGTAGAAGTGTTGAGGGGCGTGGGAATGCTGAACAACAGACTCAAGGGAAGTTGGACAAGAAGGAGAAATAGTTGAAAAAGGAGGTGGAGGTTGTTAAGGAGAGGGCAATGGGAAAACACAGCTCTGTTAGAAGACTGAGCATCAGGAGATTGTCCAGATTGGCTGGGGATAAGCCCCAAGTGCTGAAGATTGTCGATTACTCTTCTGCCTCTGATCAGGAGGGCATTGAGCAAGATGTCAAAATTAAAGAAGTGAAGACTGCCCGGATTCAAGTTCAGGAGGGGACTAGCCATTTTGAGTGCATGAACAACTCTTTTTATGACACCAACAATGAGGACATTAAAGTTCAGGAGACTCCGGATAAGGAGGTGATGAGTGCTAAGATAGAGATGGACAATAAGAAACTTGAGAAGGAACTAATAGAGGTCAAGACCCGTCTTTCAACAATGGAGAGCAAAGTCAAGGTGCTGATCAATTTGGTGTTGAAGTCTTCTCACAGGGTTGCGGTTGCCTTCTTGATTCTGCAGGGAGACTGGACCAATGGCATGGATTCTCTGCTGGAGGATAAGGAGAATATGTTTAATTTACTCACTGATGATTGGAAGGAACTTCTTAGTTAGTTGTTTCTTTTGTTTATGCTTAAAAACTCATACTCTGGTTTTTTTGTTATGCTGTTAAACTGTTGTTATCTGGCTGTTTGAGGCTTTGAGCCTATTTTGTTGCCTTTTGGCTTTTGTTATCGGGATCTGCACCCAAGTTTACAGCTTACTAATATCAAAAACATATTTTAACTGTATCCTCTACCTATTATCATTATTCTATCCTAGAAAGCATTAAGTCATACAAATGATCAATAATATGAGACTTCACATCTTTCCTAAGTAACATTCATTTATTTGAAGGGGTTGAGAAAAAATTATATTCCCTACCTTATTGATGGCAACTTGACAGGAAATACAGACAGTCACCTAGAATGGAACTCAATCTAAAATGATACATGCAGTGATAGGAAATCAACAGTGACAGGAACTCAATCTAAAATGAGATATATTTTGATGAATAACCACTCAACATTTAAAAGATTGGTATATAACTGAGGAACTTTTGTTTAACAAGATTCTTTTATTCCATATTTAGCTAGAATGACCATGAGCATAGGGACTACACATTGATAGATATATGATTTATCATGGGCTTCAAACACCCTTCCCGAATCCTCTGTTCCTCACACACTCAATTCCCTTCCTTATTATCTTCTATGTTTTCCCTACTCGGGGTCCTCCCCTTCACTGCTCGGTTCGTTCTTTTTTTTTTTTTTGACTGTCACTTCCCTTTTCCCCCGCGCTCTCCCTTTTTCTCCCTCCCTTCTTTCCACCGCTCGAGCAGTTGTTTCTTCCTTATCGTTCTTCTGCCAGTTCGGTGACAAGAACTACTAGAGGGGACATGGAATCTCGTAACTTCCTCAATCGTATCCAAATGGAGGCAACAACAACTATCAGAAACTAATTCCACCGATTATTGTAAAGGTCGATTACATGAAATCAGGGAGTTAACAAGTTATTCAAAAGAGACTTCAACAAACATAACTTAAACAACAACTAAGAAAAACAAAACTTATTGGGGAAATGATGCCCTTGCATCACTTATAATTCACTAGAACTATTTATTTAGAATCAAGCCTTATACGCCCTTAATCTAACTTTCTCGTAGACAAATCCACTCATCAATTAAAAAAAATGCTACTAACATTAATAAATTATTAATAATGAGAGGATGATAAATGAATGCAAATGAATACTTTTAAATACAAAAACATACCAACACGTTATGTGAAATGTGTATCAATTTAGTTCAAGGTGGGAAAGGAATGAGAGAGAGTTGGCAAAATTTTGAATTTGATTTTAACATTTTGAGGATCAAATCCATGGTCATGGGATCAAGATTACACCTATGAGATTGACCTGAGGCATGGAAACCATAATATTTAAGTAGGGAACAAATATCAAAGCATGGTGAGAAATAATAGGCATAATAAATGTTAAAAAAATATGTAAATATAGATAAAATGGGACCAAGTGTAAAAGAATTATAAGTATGGATAAGTTTATGAAAAAATAAGCTCAATTTTATAGAAAAATGGAGCATTTATCAATAAATAATTATATTAAGTCATTCCATTAAAAATGGACCAAAAAAAAGGGGGAAATGTGTATAGTTATGCAAATTTCACCATCACACTTCCATTTTCATGATACAAAGAATTAAAAGTGAATGGAATTTTACCATTCCTTAACACATTCTTTCCTTGAAATTTTCAAAACTCGATTATTGCTAATCACTATTCTCCCACTTCCCTACTGTCTATTATCAACCACCTCACCAAGAAAAGTGATTTAGGTGATCGAACCGTAGAACAACACCCATCAAAGCCACCTGAAACTGTGTGTAATTATCTTCATCATATAAAATCTATGATCACGTCAATAAAGCATTAGTGTTGGGCCCAGACTTCTGGAGTGACTCCTCGCACCTTAGCATATGGATGTCGTCGTATTCCTGAAAACTATGCTTATTTAATATCGTGTTCCATTATCGTCATGCCACTACATGCATTATTCCTCAAGCCCTCACTCCTCCCCATTATATTTCACGTTTTCCTCCAAGGAGGTGTTTCCTGAAATGATTCATAATAGTTCGGAAGGAATTATTGTAGCTTAAAAATCTCAATCATGGATACCCAAGCTAAGCAGAGTCACATCAAGCAATAACAACTGTTGAGAATCACCCCCCTAGATTGTGTCATCGTACGTAACGGCCTCATCAAGGTTTATACTCTTACAAAGCTCCTTCCCCTTGAAAAAATCTTGCAACAACTATTGCACTTTGGGTATGCGAGTTAAACCCAAAACTTATGGGGGTAATCCCTCAATCTTTGCTTCTTCTAGAGACAAAATTACATAGGCCATCTTTTACATGCATTCCCATGAAGAAGAAGATGTTAAGATTTATTGTTAAAGTTGTGAGCTTTTGGGAATCAAGGATGGATTGTTAGTTCCTGTCGTAGGTAGGGTAACTGTTGTTTTCACTTGCATATATTAGTTGGGCCTTGAAATATGTGCAATGGCAAAAATCAATCTTTTCTCTATGGTTTTAGTCCTTAGTATATGTGCAAATGAAAAAATTAATGCTTAAACTAAAGTTTTTTTTTCATAGAATTTTGTAGAAGAATTTTTTTTGAAAGTTGATTTTATGATTGGTGGATTGGTATTTAAGCCCATTGGCATTCATTTTTAGTATTAATAAAATCTTGAATTTTTTTTGCCTGCATATGAATGTTTATAATTATTTTTTTGGTTTTCTGAGGGCATTTGCTCATCCTTGAAAACGTCGCAGGATAAAATGTTATATGCAGGTGTTTGGGCCACCGTGTGTGCTGCATGCTCTCATGTGGCATTTACAAAGCAACTCAGTGTCTTGCCTCTCCGTTTAGTTGTTTTCTAATTCCTTTGTGTTTAGTCTCCGCTTCTTTCTCTTCTAATTTGGAGTGCATTGCATTGCATATTTCTCTGTCACATCAAACCCTTGGAATTATTTCTCCCAAATCTAATGTATTTCGGATCCTATACACAAGTCAACGGTTCAATCCTCTCCTCATCTTTTGTGGATTAACTGGCTGAAAAAATATACAAGCCTTTACTTATGATAGCAACATTACAAGTACACATAAGCAAAACCCTAGACTTATATTTGAATTTAAAATTTACAATTGAAATGATACAAATTTCACCATTTTCTTTTTGGTTTTCTGGAAGAATCGTTTAATTAAACCTGCAACGTTGCGAATGTTGTAAGAAGGCTTTAAATTTTGATTGTGAATGTATGGTTGCGGTTTTCATTACTAGTGTTGTTGATGCAAATGGTGTAATTTGTTTTAGTTTAGTTTTTGATAGGTAGTTGGATTTGTTTTATTTTTGTAAAATTTTGTTGCTTTGCAACCCTGCACAGACCATTTTGTATGATCTGAGTGCCTTGTGAAACCTAGCATAACATTTTCTTTTCCATCTCCCTCAGAATATCTATTTAGCAATGGTGTCGAGGCATATCCATTTGGTAGAGAGAGGCTTGGTGAACTTAAAGTTGAGGAGGAGGTTAGAAGGCTTTCACAGTCCTTGAATTCTCTTCTTGTCTCTCCTGACAGAGATTTTGTCATTGGCAATGGAGGAAGAAATGTGAGTGAGATTTATGTTATCATGATCTGAGTAGAGGCGTATATTTTCTTAGGATAACTCTGTATTATGATTATGATAATAAGGATTCCCCTGTTCCTTTTTTCAATATATAGACATGCCATATCTTCATAGTACAAGTTGTATAATTTTATGAATGATATCCCCTACGATTCCATACAACTTACACAAAATTGACTCCTTATTCATAAACAGGTGCCTATATTGGAGTTGGCAGGCAAGACTGTTTGTCTCTATTTTTCAGCTCACTAGTGCCCTCCTTGTAGAGGGTTCACTCCAATGCTTATAAAATTCTACAATGATATGAAGAGTAGAGGTGACGACTTGGAGATTTTTTTTTATCTCCAGTGATCGAGATAATAAGTCCTTTTAGGAATATTTTGAAAGCATGTCATGGCCTACTTTGCCCTATGGTGACCGGCTGGTGAAGAATCTATGGCGTTACTTTGAAAATGAAGGCATCCCCACCTTGATTGTGCTTGGTCTAGATGGGAAAACATTACAAACAAAAGCTGTGGAGTTGGTTGAGGAACATGGTGTTGAAGTTTATCCATTTACAAAGGAGAAATTGGATGAACTCAAAGCCCAAGAGGAAGATAAATGTCTTGCACAGACCTTGGAATCTTTGTTAGTCTCTGATGAGCACAATTTTATTATCACAAATAGTGGTGGAAAAGTAAGTGACTGAACTATTCAACCCTTAATCACCAGTTCTAGTTTAGATTTTTTTTCTGTAATTTTAGCTACACGTGTCCCTAATAGCTAGATAATTGTAAAGAAACCAAAACACCAAAATACCAAGAATTAAAAAAATGCACCATATAGGTAGGTACCAAATACAACGTTTCACCATACAACTATCCTTAAACTCCATAAGATTCTTCAATGACAAATACAATTCAAGAAACATAAATAGTTGTAACTTTAACATAAGGCTAGACATAGCACATAGCTTATTAAGTTTGACCTGACTCACACCCTAATGAACTAACCACCCATGTTATTCCCATCATATGCAGGGTTCTTCATAACCTCAATACATTGGACTAAACTAAGGATACATACCATATAACATTATAATATTATGGGTGTAGGGCCTAAAAGGCACCAACTCTATTGTTTTAGCAACAACTATATTTCCAGAATGTATCTGGATGCAACTGTCTTTTAACTTTTTTCTTCCAACATTTTGAGTCTCCTTCCTGACTTTGCTTTTTCCTTCCTATGTTTTAAGTCTCCTTCCAAACTCCACTTTTTCCTTCCATTACTTTGTCTCTGCTTTGATACTTCACTTTTCCCTTACAACCTTTTAATTTTTTAGTCTCCTTTGAGAATCTATTTTTTCCTTGTAACAGGTCTCCAAGGAGGAGACTCAAAACATTGGAGGGAAAGAGTTTAACGCGGTTGTATCCAAATACATTCTCGAAATGTTTACCTGTGGAAATCTCAAATCATTAACTTTATATTTATTTCAAGGTGCTACAGTTGTCATGTCTACAATCAACCCACTTCATCTCCATCAACAGTAGATTTGTAAAAGAACTACTGAAATGCGCTAGACAACTGAGAGGGGGGTGAATCAGTTATCCCAAAAACTCAAACACTTCTGCACTTAAACATTAATCACTTATCCACAATTATTATGGTTAAACAATGAATGCATGAAATCAGAAACTTAAACACAAATGCAACATTAAACACAAGAGACACCAGATTTTTACGAGGAAAACCCCAAGGTGGAGAAAAACCATAGAGAGGATTAGCTCTCAAAATATATTGCAGTCTTTGAAAAATGATGTTCAGGCTTGGTCACTCCACAAGCCTAGAACATACTGGCTCACTGCCATGAAGTACAACTAGGTCTAGTAGGCTCACTGCCTCAACCCTAAACCTAGAAAGATTACAATGAGGGTTGTTAAACCCTGAGGGCTGTTAAACCCTACTGGCGGCTCACTGCCTGGTTCATTGCCAAGATCAACATCTTCTTCATGTCTGAGATTAATACATTGAAGGACAATAGTTCCTCTGCTCTGCTCTACCTTTCCACCTTTTTCCTTTTTTGCCCATCTTTGTACAAGGACATCTTTTCCACGACTCAATTACAAGTATTTGTTCACTTCATCAACCTTGGAATGATCATCAAGGTCAGCATTACAATCATCAACCATTGGAACAATCTCCAAGGTCAGCATTACAAACATTTACAAAATAGGTCTTGACCTAATACAAAATTATGCTAAGGATTTATAGTATAGATGTATACGGATCACACCATGCCTTAGGTGGGACTCAAACATGATCTTCCACACCACAACACACTTCCATAATCTTCAATGGATCTCCGCAATCACTGGAATTAACCAAGTCGACTAAGACTGGTTACACACTACATTATCTGGGCATAATCTTCAAACATGATCTCAATTCCTTAACATAGACCAATGTAAAGGTAGGAACATGATCAGGAGGTATCCACAAGCACATTGAAATCACCAAGAGAAACCACACAAACTCAAACCACTTTATTCATGAGATTCTTCTACCGAAGCACATGAACTTCACTATCTTCAACTGTCATAAAAGAAAGATAGCTTGTGGACCACCAAAACATGAACCATTGCAATTGTAGGCACTTATCATCATCCTAGACTTCCCTCTAGAACCATAGAGAAAAACACTTTAATGCGGAGGAATGCGGAGCAAAATACTCTCTCAGGCACCAGTGAATAATAAAAAAAATGGGTTTTACTCTGTTGAATGTAACTCACTCAAATCTTCATACTAGAGGCTCAAAATTACGATTTAGCATCTTCAGCCATGTTTCTAAATAACTTCCAATACGCAGACCAAGATCTTCATTCAACAAGAAATGCAGAGCAATCTTCTGGACTGTTCTTCAGTATGCAACTCACTGTCTTCACTGTGATTCACTATTTACTTTCTGATTCTTCCAAAGGGGCTAATTTTCTCAACATCCTCAACCTATAAAGCTTCTAAAAAAATAACAAAACAAGATACAGTTGACACCAATGACAACAAAGATATGTTGACATCAATGACAACACTGATTAGGTAGATACTTGCAACAATCTCCCCCTTTGTCATTAATGGCAACATATGATGTGAAAAACTACAACAACCATCAAGACAAGATTCTCCCCCTATCTTTTTACACATCCACACTCTTTCTCTCTAAGTTTTTCAGATGATTTCTCTCCCCCTTTGACATCAATGGCAAAGGGCACATACTTGCACTCTTCTGCTCTGATCCAATCTCTTTTGAACTCTCTAACTACTCCCTCTAAGAAGTAGCCCTAAAAACCATCAATCTAGATCTAGAGAAGGGACTCTAAGCACCATCAGACTGATGCACTCTTGTGTATCTTAGTTTAGAGTAGGAGGGGTAATAACCCCTAACTTTTCTCTGAGATACTCAAAAGTATCCTTAGGCAGAGGTTTGGTAAAAATGTCTGCAATCTGGTCTTTTATAGATACATATTCCAACTTGACTTCATTCTCTGTCACTTTTTCCCTCAGAAAGTGATATCTTATGGATATGTACTTTTTCCTTGAATGCATTACTAGATTTTTTGATATGTTTATGGCACTTGTATTGTCACAAAAGATTGCAATTGGATCTTCATACACAACTTTGATGTCCTTCAATGTCTGCTTCATCCATAACACTTGAGTACAACTACATGCTGTTGCAATATATTCTACTTCTGCAGTGGACAGAGATATTGAATCTTGTTTCTTTCTTATCCAAGATACCGTCCTTTTTCCCAAGAAGAATGCACCTCCACTTGTACTTTTTCTGTCATTCACATCTCTGGCCCAATCTACATCAGTGTATGCACTAAGAGTGAAATCATTGTCCTTTGGATACCAAAAACCATAATCCATTGTGCCTTTCAAATATCTCAGAATTCTCTTGACTTCCATCACATGTGACTCCTTAGGTTCAATTTTGGAAATCAGACAAAAATTTATTTCTTCTTCTATAGCTCTTCTTCTGGTCAGGATTCCTTTTCTCTTATCTCCTATGATTTGATCTTCAGAATGATTAAGTTTTACATACCTTGGTGTCTTGGTAGCACTTTCTGGAGCTTGTTCCTCTCCATCTGAGCTATCTTCATGCTGCACCACTTTTGAAGCATCTAATTTATCTGATTCATATCCACTTGATTCTGGAAACCTTTCCTTGCTTTCATCAACTTTGACATTTGCACTCTTAATGATCTGATTTAGCCTCTTATTGTAGCACCGGTAGGCCTTGCTCTTGGTGGAGTAACCAAGGAAGATTCCTTCATCACACCTAGCATCAAACTTGCCTAGATCTTCTTCTCTTTTGATATAACATTTGCAACCAAAAACTTTGAGATATTTCACAGTAGGAACTTTACCATACCACAATCCATAAGGAGTCTTAGAACTGTTACCTTTGACTTGGACTCTATTTAGGATATATACAACAGTGTGAATTGCCTCTCTCTAATATACTTCTAGAAGATCAGCTTCCTTCATCATAGTTCTAGCAGCTTCTTGAACTATTCTATTTTTCCTTTTAACAACTCCATTTTGTTGTGGAGTTCTAGGTGCAAATAACTATCTTTTTATCCCATGTTCTTCACAAAAGAAATTGAATTCATTTGATATGAACTCTCCTCCTCTATTAGACCTTAAACATTTGATCTTCAAATCCATCTCATTTTCAACCATTGCCTTAAATGCCTTGAACTTATCTAGAGCTTCTACTTTTTCTTTCAAAATGGTAACCCAAGTCATTCTAGAATAATCATCAATAAGCAACATGAAATACCTATCTCGTTGCAAACTTCTTACTCTAGTAGGTCCACACAAATAGGTATGCACTAGTTCTAGTAGTCCATCAACTGATTGGTCCTTGCTTTTGAAACTTGTTCTTGTTTGTTTCCCAAATTGACACTCCTTGCAAATAGGATTAGCAGGCTTCACAAGCTTAGGCAAATCTCTAACAGCTTGTATAGTACTTATCTTCATAATGTTATCAAAATTGATGTGACATAACCTTCTATGCCATAGCCAACTTTCATCAGTCTGAGCTAACAAACAATAGTTATCAGTTCCTTTCAAGTGATAGATATTACCTCTGGTCTTCTTACCAGTTGCAATGACTATTCCCGAGCTTTCCCTGATCTTGCATCCATTGTCTTTGACTCTTAAATCATAACCTTTGTCACACATCTGACCCACACTCAAAAGATTGTGCTTTAATCCTTTCACATACAAGACATCTTCAGTATTATGCTTGCCATCAAAAGAAATAGATCCTTTTCCACAAATCTTACCAGCTATATCATCTCCAAACCTAACCAGTCCACCATCATATCTTTTCAAACTCACAAACTTACTTTTGTCACCAGTCATGTGGTGAGAGTAGCTACTATCAATAACCCATTTATCTTTGTCTTCAACAACCTGAGCAGCCAAAGCACTTTCCACTGGTTTTTCTTCCTTCACACAGCTAGTAGGATTAGTAGACACATGTTCTTCCTTAATAGCAATAAACAAGCATTCATTACCAAAAGTTCTAGCATTATCTAGTTCACCATTATCTGATACTCCTTCATCATCATCAAAATCTTCAACATAATAACATTTCTTTTGGATCCTAGGCCTATTCTCATATCTTTTTCTATTTCTTTCAATTCTTTTAGGACATCTGGAAGCAAAGTGGCCTACTTTACCACAGGAAAAATATTTAAAAGGTAATTTACCTTTAAACTTACCAGATCCTCTTTGCAGTCTATCCACAAAGTTGGCTTCAATTTCATCAAATTCATCATCAGATTCTACCTTGTACTTTTCTGATCTGGAGGTTTTCCCAGAAGTACTGGCTTTGAAGGCAATCTCGACTTTTGGCAGGGCATCACCAAACTCTCTCATTTCAAAGGCAGTAAGCTTACCCAGTAACTAATCTCTGTCAATAGTTTTTACTTGCATAAATTCTTCAATTGCAGCCACCTTGTGACTGTAGGACTTTGGTAGTGATCTGAGAATTTTCATCACAACCTCCTTATCACCGAGAGTTCCCCCCATACCTTTTATCCTGATGACAAGTTCATCAACTCTTTGCATAAAGGTTATGTTTTCATCTTCATCCATCTTCAAACTCTCATATTTCACTTTTAGACTTTGTAGCTTGGCCTCCTTCACATAATCATCTCCTTCATACAGATTTTTCAACTTCTCCCATACCTCATTTGCAGTTTCAAGATCCACAAATTTTGTCAGTACTGAGTCATTTAATGAACTTAACAGAGCATCTTTTGCTTTGACATCCACCTCATATTCTTTTATTTCATCTTCAGTCGTCAAACCATTTTGAGGCATGGTGTATTTTGCTTCTGCAGCTTTCCATACTTTGTAACCAAGACAAAGAAGATGGCTTTTCATTTGTGCCTTCCAAAGAGCATAATTCATCCCATCAAAATGTGGTGCTTCCTTCTTATAAGACATTTTGGATCTTCCTCGAGCTATTAGACTTTCTTTAGAGGAACTTGGATCTAATACCAATTGTTGAAATGCGCCAGACAACTAAGAGGGGGGGTGAATCAGTTGTCCCAAAAACTCAAACACTTTTGCACTTAAACATTAATCACTTGTCCATAGTTATTATGATTAAACAATTATGAATGCATGAAATCATAAACTTAAACACAGATGCAACATTAAACATAGGAGACACCAAATTTTTACACAGAAAACCCCAAGGTGAGGAAAAACTACAGAGAGGATTAGCTCTCAAAATATATTAGAATCTTTGAAAAATGATGTTCAGGCTTGGTCACTCCACAGGCCTAGAACATACTAGCTCATTGCCATGAAGTGCAACTAGGTCTAGTAGGCTCACTGCCTCAAACCTAAACCAAGAGAGATTACAATGAGGGTTGTTAAACCTTGAGGGCTATTAAACCCTACTGGCGGCTCACTGCTAGGCTCACTGCCAAGATCAACATCTTCTTCATGTCTGAGATTAATACATTGAAGTACAATAGTTCCTCTTCTCTCCTCTATCTTTCCACCTCTTTCCTTATCTGCCCATCTTTGTACAAGGACATCTTTTGCATGACTCAATTACAAGTATTTGTACACTTCATCAACCTTGGAATGATCATCAAGGTCGGCATTACAATCATCAACCATTGGAACAATCTCCAAGCTCAGCATTACAAACATTTACGAAATAGGTCTTGACCTAATACAAATTTATGCTAACGATTTGTAGTATAGATGTATGCTGATCATGCCACACCTTAGCTAAGACTCAAACACGATCTTCCATGCCACAACACGCTTCTATAATCTTCAAGGGATCTCTGCAATCATTGAAATTAACCAAGTCGGCTAAGACTAGTTACACGCTACGTTATCTGGGAATAATCTTCAAACATGATCTCAATTCCTTAACATAGACCAATGTAAAGGTAGGAACATGATTAGGAGGTACACACAAGCACATTGAAATCACCAAGAGCAACCGCACAAACTCAAACCACTTTATTCATGAGATTCTTCACACCAGAGCACACAAACTTCACTGTCTTCAACTGTCATAAAAGAAAGATAGCTTGCAAACCACCAAAACATGAACCATTGCAATTGTAGTAACTTATCATCATCCCAGACTTCCCTCTAGAACCACAGAGCAAAAAACTTTAATGTAGAGGAATGTGGAGCAAAATACTTTCTCTCAGGCACCAGTGAATAATAAAAAAAGCATGTTTTACTTTGGTGAATGTAACTCACTCAAATCTTCATACTAGAGGCTCAAACTTAGGATTTAGCATCTTCAGACATGCTTCTAAATAAATTCCAATCCATAGACCAAGATCTTCATTCAGCAAGAAATGCAGAGCAATCTTCTAGATTGTTCTTCAGTATGCAACTCACTGTCCTCACTGTGATTCACTATTTATTTTCTGATTCTCTCGAAGGGGATAATTTTCTCAATATTCTCAACATATAAATCTTCTAAGAAAATAATAAAATAGGATACAATTGACACCAATGACAATAAATATATGTTGACATCAATGACAACACCGATTAGCCACATACTTGCAACAAGAACCACTTCATTAAATGTTGTAAGTGTTGGATTAAGGGTGGTGCAATGCTCATTTGGAGCTATAGATTTTAACTAACCCTTTTCATTGTATGATAGGTGCAAGCCTTTTATATGTGTGTTAATAGAGCCACAAATGAAGTGATCATTCCTGACCATTATTCTGCTGCAGATGCCAATTTTTGAGCTTAAAGGCAAGACCGTTGGTTTATATTTTTCTACTCATTGGTGCCCACCTTGTCGAGGATTCACACCAAAGCTTGTACAAGTATACAATAAGCTCAAGAAAAATGGAGAAGCTTTTGAGATTGTTTTCCTCTCTAGTGACAAAGACCAAGAAGCCTTTGAAGAATACTATGCTGTTATAGTCAAGACTTGAAAAACTACTTTTTTTTGCATTTCTAGATTTCTCCATTTCCCCCAATCTAACAAAATGACATCCATCCTTTGTTTTGTGATGTTTTTTACACAAAACTTTTATGTCTAATAATTATTTTTTATTTTGTAGCGTCCATAGTAGAAAAAACCTCCTTGTTTTGCTTAAGGTACTTAGGTTCAATATGTTGACTCCCAGTTAGTGTTAACTAACAAAAATGGGGAAATAAAAATATGACATGAATTTCAAAAATCAAATTTAATCATCTGCCTTTCTAGCCATAATAGGGAGATCTTTCTTGCTCACTTCCAAGCATATTCATTGAGAGAAAGTAAGCAATTATACAAGTTTGTGAATTTCATCATTTATAGATCATTCTTTCTTCGTTAATCATTTTCCTCACCCTGAGTCAAACATGAAAAGGCACTACTAAGTGCACATTAATACAACTTTTTATTTGCATAAGTCATTTCATTTTTTGAATTGCAAGTTAAACAACTTTTAATGAAGAGCAAGCACTTCTTCTTTGGTTTAGTCCTCTTATATTAGCTTAAATGTCAAGGAGGGGAAAGGATGATTATGAATCATTTTGTTCAACTTAATTGCTCTCATTTTTGTCACTCTCTTGTCTTACAAGAGAAGTTGTGCAATCTGCAGTTTTCTTGCCTTGTTTCCTTCTGTGGCTAGTGTTTCACCCTTGAACTACCTATTGGACCTCATTTTTCTAAGCAGTCCTGTTAAACCTCACTTGAAGGCTTATTTGACCTTTTTGATATTTACACTTCTTCAATTCCAATTCTGAAAACAAAAACAAAGTTTATGTTTTTAAAAATGTTGCAAAGGATGATCTTTGGGAAAAGTGAATGCAAATTTATTGAAACCCTAATGAAATCCTATTTTCCACTCTTGATATGCACAAGTTGAGGAGTTTTTTTTATTTCGTGTGTGTGTGATGTGAAAAGGATACATGTTAGCAATATAGAGGATATAAATATGGTGAGGATTGATGGATGATTCATGGTTTTATTCTATAGACCCAAACAAAGGAACAACTAACATCCCATAGCTGTTCATTTAAGCCTTCCCATGTTTTCTTAAAGAAGTCTATTTTAAAGGAGGTTTAGACAGTTTATTTATGATATTCCTAGGCAGAATCTTTGAAGGACTAACCTAGATAGGCGTTGAGTAATTGCAAGATTCATTAGGTGGAGGTTGTCAAACTGCCATTATTGCAAATATTAGTCCAATTAATTTAACTTATTCAGAAACAAAGCACACTCTTCACTAGGTAGATCGAGCAAAAGAAATTCGCACAAGAGTAAGCTATGACTAGATTTTATTCAATTTGTATGTTAATAGTTCATCTTTATTTGGAGTTGATCAACTAAAAGATCTTTGATGGGGAGCCCTATGATATTGCAGGTCTGTATTGCAAATGAAGGGTTGGAAAAACTTGAAGTCCAAATTGAACAGTCCAAGTTGCTCCTTGAAATGCAATCAGAATGTGCTTTTGTTAATTTATTTGGGTCAATCAAAATGTGCTTTTGTTGGAAATTTTCATAGCTTCTTATTTGAATACACAGTACGTCACAATTTTGGCATGAAATTTAACCTTGCATCTAATGCCATACAATTTTCTTGCACCTATAGACAGGGACTGCTGCTGTAGCGCAACCCTTGTTTTATACATGTATTTCATTTATAATATTTAATTATATGTGTAATATTTATGCTTTGATTTCCTATCTTTAAGTAGTCTATTCAGATATAAGAAATATTGTAGTTAAGTGATGTAAGAGCATCCCATGGTGCAAGAGTAATCTTGCATCAACCAAAAATATTTTCTTTTGCTTGTTTATTTTGTTTGCAGGTTTTCGATCATCCGTTAGTCACCATAGATCCTACTCTAGTTCATCACAAGATGCACATTTCATCTCATGGTTTGGATAATCTATTCTATAATGATCCTTCAACATCATATTCACTTTTTAGAAGTTTGTGATCATCGCAAAGGTATAATTTGGTTTCTGATCTCTCACTGGGCTTGATAGGCTTACACTTAGTTCATTGTTCATGGCTTGTGGCAATAAAGGAACACATATAAATATATATTGGACTTAGGGGTGCTTATGATGTGCACCACACCAAGTTTTATCAATCCATCTCATGGCATTCAATTTGGGAAATTACACTATACATTTGACCGACTACATATTTTATGAGGCACTAAGTTTTGTGCCACCTTGCACTCGATTAAGATCTTTCACAAGGCGTGAAGCTAATATATAAGCATTGTTCACCATCATTTGAAGGTTTCAAATTCAAAGTCGGAGTGAAGAGAGTCAATTGATAGACAAGTTGGAGATTCGAGTTGGGAGTCGAAGTTTGAGCATTATATTGTAATATCATTTAAATCCTATAATTTGCATATTTATAATCAAATGATTGAGGCCTAGCATGTAGGAAGCCCATTATGATAGACTTTAATCCATTCTAAGAAGATCAATAAATATCATATCATTGTTTTATTGTTTCATTGAGTTTTTGGTGTTGAGTGTGTGTTGTTTTATTTCATTGCATGGTTGGATAATCCTTCATTGGATCCTTTGTCCACGACTACATCAAATGGTATCAGAACTTAATTTTAGAATCCTAAGGAGAGGGAGAGCGAGTTTGGTATCCTAAAAATTCTTCTTATAATTTGATCACCGACCTGAGGCAGTTTGCACCAAACCCTAAGGAGAGATGCTACTGCGAGAGTTCAAGGTACTACTAACATTGCTGGAAGAATGGAGGAAATATTTAAAATGATGAGGGTGATGAAAGTCTGATTGGCTGTTGTAGAAGAGGATGGGAAAAGAGGTCTAAATCATAGAAATGATGATGAAACTAATGAAATTGTGAGTGAAAGAGGAGATGCACAAATTGCTAAGAAAAATCTACAAAACCTAGAAGAAGAAACAAATCAAGTGAAAATATTGAAGGCTATTTTCAAATTTGGGAAGAGACCTAGAATTAAGATTTCTAATTATTGTAGTGATTTATACCTTGAAGAATTGATTGATTGGATAAATGATTTAGATGAATATTTTGAGTACAAGGAAATTATAGATCTTGGAAGGGTTAGATTTGTAAAAACTAAATTTAAAGGACACAATGTTCTTTGGTGGAAAAAAGTACAGTTAGAAAGAAATAGGAGAGGAAAGGAAAAGATAACAAAGTGGGATAGGATGGTGGTAAATTTGAAGAAACAATTTATACATGTTGACTATGAGTTGGAAAAACTACAAAATATAAGACAAAATGATATGATTGTAAAGGAATATACTAAAGAATTTTACAAGATGATCATTAGGACTAGACATAGTGAAGCAAGTGATGAGGTTCATTTATGTCCTATTTATCTCATATTATAATATTTTTCCTATACCAAACTAACCACCTTTCTACTCCATTTTCATATCATATAATAACCTTTTTAATATTTCCATTACGTATGATAAAACAAAATTCAAGTGTGGCCACCAATGCAATAATATGTCAAATTCATTCAAAAGTTCAACCTAATAAATTATACCTAAGGCAAGGGAGTATATCAAAATTAATCGCTAAGCAACCCAAGATAATAATAAAAATTTCATACTGTTGGTTGAGAATTTAAAGATTCATAACTATGAAACAAATAAATCCATAAATGCATAAATTAAATAAAGAAGCAAACTAATCTCTTAAAAATTTGTCCAACAAACTTACATCGTTACTATACAAGCCACACAAAGGGGAGAAGGAGTATGGTAGACTCAACCTCAATAATTATTCTAAGATAACCATCACATTGGATAACCCCATACCTCTCACCATAACAAACATGCACTATGATGCAGGAACTTCCGGAGATCATAACTTTTGACTCGGATATGGGTTTTCTATGAGATTTTATAGGTGGATACGTTATGAGGTGGAAAGTGGTTTTGCATTCAACCCTAGTGGGTTGGACCCTGTTTTGGCACTTTTTTGGGGCTTGAAACTTTCATCTTGGCCCTCAAAATAGCAATTTAGTGTTTTTTTCTAGATTTTTTTTTAAAAAACAAAAAGTTTCTTTTGTAATAAATCGAAACTCATGTTTCAAATTTAGAATATTAGTTGGCATTTCATCCTACCTTAGTTTTAGGAATCTTTTGGGAGAAAACAAGATTTTCAGGATATGATTGTAAAATTACCTAAAATGGCAAAATCTGACAATTGTCGAAATCTGCCAAAAAAGGTAATTTTTTGAATTTTCTTAGATATAAGAGAGTTTTCTCTCATTGTAGCAGCAGAGTTGATGAATAGAAGTTTTTTTTATGTTCCAGTTTTCAAATCTTTGGCTCTCACATGATTAATGACAAAATTGTATTGAGTGTATGTTGTGTGCTGCATCACACTATAATCAATGTAAAAGCCTAGCGCTAAGGTATAGCATGTGTAGGAGTATCTAAGAGATTTTAAAAAAGTATAATATAGTCTAAATTATCATTATGGTAACACCTAATACTATTCAAACCCATAATTCACTATTGAATTAAAAGGCAAAGGAACCATACTAGAAATAGTTTTCCCAACACTAATATCTAATGTAGGTATCAAAATCTTAACAAACTTGGAGTGTACCCCTTGATAAAGATGCATTACAGACCATCCCCAATGCAACAATATAGTAACATTAATTAGACTTTCCCTATGCACGAACAAGCATGGTTTAACAAAAGGAAAGGTCAATTGAGAGATAGTCATATAATATTATTATAATCTCCCAATAAGCACCCCTTTTCACACACATCCATTTTAAGTTTGAGCCCTCAATATACTGGAATAGAAAGAGGGAGGTAAACATGAACATCACAAGCATAAGATTAAAGGAAGAGACCCACACCTTTGTATGAGAAGGAACACACCTCTCCCATACCATGTATTCAAGCTCACTAACCTCAAAAGTAGTTATTTATATGAAAACAAATCAAGGAGGTACTAAATATCCTATATCATGACTAGAGATACAATCACATAAAATACTAGTGTTACTAGTGTCTGCTTATCACACAAGTTATTTCCACCAAGTCTATTATTTATTGTTACTTAGACATTTCCTAAATCAATCTCATACATTGATAGAATAGTTCACCATCAACTCTCAAACTCGAAGAACCTAGTTACTTACACATCCAACTACATAAGGAAGAAATACATGTCTTAATTACCTACTATGTGTTGTACTTGAAAAAGCTCATTCAGGGACCTAATTCCTCATAAATTATTCCTATATGGCAACTTTTATCTCATTTCACACTCAAATATAGAGAACTAAATACCTATTTCATTACTTCATCTTTAATTCAACCTATTTCTTTTGGAAAATCCTACAATAATATAATATTTTTCTTACATTATGTCTTAATTCTCCCTTTCTCTTAGGAACATAGTCAAGTTAGCTGTCAAAGAAGGTTAAGATATATGTTAGCACCCAAGCATTCATGATAGAGTGTCCACTATATATATGTTAGATAAATAGACAAACAAGCATGCATCAATAACAACATACCATCAAGCTATCTATTACCATCCAACATGTCCTATTATTTTATGGATACATAAATAATGTAACACTATGTGTAATCTACATCACTATCACTAATGTGAATGACAACAATCTTTCACATTTATTTTTCATTATTGGCTAAAGATCACAATAACACACACAAGGTGGTACAATATGCTAAGTATGCTTCAACTCTTAATCAATACCAACTCACATAATGGTCATTTGCAAATACTTTTCCACACATAATAACTAACAAAAGAAAGAATTCTAGTTTCACGGTCTTAATTAGTTCAAAAAGAGCATAAATATACATATTTCTATATTCTTCACTCTATGTGCTTTTAACATATTTTGACTATATCTTCCACCTATTATCATTATTCTATCCTAAAGCATTAAGTCATACAAATGATCAATAATCTGAGACTTCACATCTTTCTTGAGTAACATTCATTTATTTGAAGGGGTTGAGACAAATTTATATTTCCTACCTTATAATTCACTAGAACTATTTATTTAGAATCAAGCCTTATACACCCTTAATCTAACTTTTTCCTAAACAATTCCACTCATCAATTAGAAAAAAATGCTACTAACATTAATAAATTCCCACCTTGAACTAAATTGATACACATTTCACATAATGTGTTGGTATGTCTTTGTATTTAAAAGTATGCATTTGCATTCATTTATCTAAATCTACATCAAAGAACAAAGCACATTAAAGTCCATGCACACTTCATTTGAGAAAAAGTTCAATGGTGAAATTACTCTCTAGTTCTACCAAACTAACGATTAGGTGGCAGATATGTTTATAAAATACTCTTTGTAGTGCCACAAGTTTATAAATTTAATGTAATGCTATGCCTCAAGGAGTTACCATCAAGGGAGAATGTGTCTGATAATGACACCTCCTAGTGGCTAACTTTGTGTATGTTAAACCTAGACCTAAAAGGAAAGACATTTGATAAGACCCTAACTAACAGGTTGGGAACTTGTAAGACCTATAGACTATGTATTATTAAACTGTATTCCTCTTCCATTGTGAAAAAAAATTACATATAAAGACCTAAGGGCACTTGTAAGACCTATAGTGCATTAGATAAGACCTAAGGGCACATGTAAGAGCTATAGACATTGTATGGGAAATTTGTAGGGGTTGTTTTGAGGGGACTTGGGCTCCAAAAAAACATTGTAAGTCCCTTGTATTGCATCATCCTGAGAAAAAAAGGGATATAAATTATGGAAAGAGATTAACCATGTAGTCTAGAATACATGATCTTCATCTTGGCATATATTTTATTCATGTGTTATGTTGGTCAAAGAAGTCCTACATTACTAAGGATCTTCATCTTTTCTTTACAAAAAAATCAACATATACCCCCTATAAACATTAAGGGGGAATGTTAGAGCATAATATTTATGGGGGACCCACACTTATTTATAAGTAGGTCCCAATAGCATCTATAAAGTTCTATTTAATATAATGTTTAGCCTTATATTTATTTATGGCTTAAATAACCATGTAGAGGTGTCACTTATTTAATTAATAAGATTCAAATAATAAATATTGCTTTATTAATTAAAGTATTTACCCTATGACATAGTATTACCATTTAGGTAAAATACTAATTAATAGGTTGATGTTAAAGGTATTTTATTAATTAAATTTATCGCATATCTTAATGAAAAGGTATAACTACCTAAAATGACATTGGATGATTTCATCCTATATTTAAGGATTCTTGAGAGTAGAATAATAAACAATATTGAGAATATGATATATATTATTTTGATATATAGTTTGGTACTGTAAAATTTGCAAGAGATATTGAAGTTGTATGTGGAAGAGGGGAGGAGAGAGTAAAAAATCTAAGTTCCATTATTGTAAGTTTTTCTCAAATATGAATGATGCTTGTTTTTGGGGTTTTTTACCAGTAGTAGTTTTCCCCACATATATCATGATGTTCTATGTAAATTGTCTCATTTCTATATGTTTATTTATTGTTTATATTTTAATATATATTTATAATTAATGGTTATAATGACTTAAATTTATATTTAAAATTTCATGTGGCTTCATGGTTTTGCTTCTACTTGGTGGGACTACGAGGAGTAGAAGTGGAATTTGGATGTATTTACTATCACATGGGAGACCTTGTTTGAGAAGTTTTGAGTGTGTTATCTTTTAGAGCACTTCAGGTAGTGTCATGTTGATGAGTTTCATGAGCTCTAGTAGCTTGGGATGACGATTACTTAATATGAACCACTTGTTCAAGTTGAAGTGGTATGTAGGCTACAATAAGAAAGAGAAGTTACTTTTTAGTAGGTTTGTGAGAGGGTCAAATTCTCACATCATGGGTATAAAACAACTATTACCACTTGAGACTTTGGAGACCATTGTGGAAAATTGGAAGTTAATAGAAGAGAATTTGGTGAAAGGCCACAAAGGACAGTTTAGGGCTCAAGAAGTTGTTTCATATTACATGGGGTCTAGATTTCAAGGATCTTAGTCCTAACGCAAGCATATTTCTAGGATTTCTTCTACACTCTCAAGGGCTCCTCAACTATAGCAACAGTAGTAGCATAAGAGGTAGAATCATTAGTAGGGATTGTAAGGTGGTCAGGCCAATGGTGTTCCATATCACTTTGAGAAGCAAAGGTAGTGTTAGAGGTATTTTAGGTCTTAATGATATGCTAGAGTTGTTTAGCCTAGCCCTAGTGACTAGAGCTATCAACAATTAGGTAGACTACAATCCATGCAGCCTTGGATCATTAGACCATGTTGTTGGCAATTTGCTAGTTGAGTAATTTTTTTTGTCTTCTTACCTATAATCTAAATTATTTTGTCCCTACTATATACATTTAGAAACTCCTATTTGTGTTTTAGTATGTTTGTTAAAATCAAAGGCTAGCTCTCCCTATGTGAATCTTGTGTCCTATAAAATGGCGTTTGATTCTTTTAGGATCGTATCATATGTCTAGCCTAGTGGGAATTTTTTAATCTATTCTTATGTGTTGGTATGCTAATTTTTTATGTTGTGGCCTTATGACTCCTTGTGCTTAATGCACTAAGATGGTTTGGCTTGATATACCAAACTTGGTGTGCTTGCAAGTAGTTTAAAGGCTCCTTGTTGTTGATAAAATATATCACATTGGATTTAACCCATCTATTTTGTTGTCACATGTATAAACCAAAAAGTGGCAATGGGTAGAAGCCTTCAAGTGATGAAAAATGCACGTTGAAACAAAATTGTGTTGTATATTCCCTTTTGCACTACGTCAATGCCACTAGTAATAGTTTGACTCAGTGCATTGGCACAAAGAACATTGATCCTTTTATAATAAATGATTATGCAAAAATGAGCCCACCTATTGAGTCAATATACCATGTATCCAATTGTATTATGCCATGTGTTTTCTTATTTTACATTGTTATATCAAGGGGCATGTGTACATTTCAATTTGCTTATATTTTCCTCATGGATCCTTCAGTGCCAAGTCATAGTTATATTTTAAATATGTTTTCCAACTCTCTACTTCCACTTGGCTTTGTCATAAGCTTTAGACTAAACAATTTTCAATGCATTGAGTCCAATAGCAATGTCTAACAAGCACTTAGCACATTGGTACAATTTGCCTTGTCTGCTTCCACTTGACATTTGCTAACTTGGTGACTCAATACTTCACTAAACTAATACTATGCTACTGTGTTTGCTAATATTAGACTTAATTTATAGGCTTACACCTTTCATCTGGGCCTACTATATTAAACTTGTCTCTTTTAAAGAATGTGCATAATTTCTTACTGAGCACTCTTTCTATGTGGTTGATTCCTATTCATTACACTAGGGAATGCTCTTTATGGTAAGTCTATGTCTTCATTCAAAATTTATTCAATGCAAATTGGCACATTACCATTGATCTCTAGGTTCCAAGGCATCTACAACTAGAGTTCACCCTATCTTAAAAATCTTTAACTTGAGTTTGAATTGCCTTATTTTTTGAACATGCACATGAGAAAAGTCATTAATGAGTCTTCCATATAGCCAGAGTATCCCCTCTATATTGAACTACAATTCTAACTTGTTATATTCTTGATATGAAGCATCCATTATGCCCTAACCCACAACTGCACTCAACCTAACTAGAATTTGTTGTACAAGAATGAGTGATCATGTCAAGTGTATGTTTTAAACCCTAAGAGTCATATAATCACAATAATTCTTAAGCTTTGGTTCAAGTGTTTACTACCAAGTAAGTTAAAATGTCTCCTTATCTTTTGTTTTTCTAGAAATTTCTATTCCATTACTTGATTGAGTTGCTTGTTGGCATCGTTGCAGCCTGTCATAATGCATATAATAATTTGTGCCAAATTTTGTGGTTGAATTTAAAGTCTTTCAAAACCCTAGTCAACCTTAGGCAATTTAGAACCGCCAAGATATCATCCAAACATAAATCCACCAAGGAATTGATCGAGTTTGTCCCATGGGCAACAAAAACATTTAAAAAGTTCATAGGGTAGGGAGTCTTAATTGACCAACTTGATAAATACATGGCTAAAATTGAGACCCCATGACACTGAAAAGTAGAGGCCCAGATTTGTTTACAACATTCTTTAATAATTCATTCAGCCAAATTCCTATTTGTAATCCATGGAGGTTCAACCTTGCGAAGGTGGTGGTGTCAAGTTTCTTTATTAGCCCCAAGTTGGTTGAGTAGATTTCCAAAATGTATAATCACAATACCTGTGTTGTCATTGATGCTTAGGGCAATATGTGTAGACACCTAAAATTGTCCCATTCCCAGATTAGACATTCACCTACCATACTTCACATTAATTAAATAATTCTTAATTATTTGATTAAGTTCATCTATCGATCACCATCAATTTATCCTCCATATTAATTAGATAATTCTAATTATTTAATTAAATCAATTTATCCTCCATATTAATTAAATAATCCTGATTATTCAATTAAATCAATTTATCCACCATATTAATTAAATAATCCTAATTATTTAATTAAATCAATTTTCCTCCACTTAAATAAATTTAAATTATTTATTTAATTAAGGCTAATATTTCATTTCCTTCAAAATAAATAAAATTCAATATTTTATTTATTTATCCATGTGCATGAAATTAAATAATTAATTAATTTAATTTTCTATTATTCCCTCTCCTCCATAATTCACTCTCAATCAGTTTAGATAACTAATCAATCAAATCAGTTAACAAGTTAGTCAATCTAGTTAACTAATCAATCAATTTAGTTGACTAGTCAATCAATTCAGCCATCTAATTAATCAATTCAGTCAACTCTCCAATCAATTCTGTTAACTCCCCTGATGCATGAGAGATAGGGACACTTGTCTCTCCCTCATTCGTTCACATCCTCTCAACCATTCTCAACCATTGATCTCTTTGATCTTCCTCAACCATTGATCCGCATTTCAATAAGTCTATAAATTGAACCTAATTCTCCATTTCTGATCCTCTCTCATCTTCATACAAAATTGTGCTGTTGAAATCATTCAAGAACTTCTTATCTATCATCCTCATACAAGCTTATGCTGACAAATCGAGCAATCCACATATCAAAATAGCAAAGAGCAATCAATTGGAGTTGGGTGCACTTCAGTACGCTCAATTAGTGAAGTTAGATTTGTGAATGCAAAGGGAGGTAAATTGTATTTAATTTGGTTTATCTTTTTTTATGTTTGCGTTCTCAGATTTTGCCTATCACAATAAGTTATTCATTGTAAAAAAAGAGTAATTCCAAGCAATGTTCCATTTGGACCCCAGTGCAAAGGCTATATTGACGATGAAGGTATTGGCCATAAAATATAACAAGAATAGGACAAGCTAAAGGAAAAGCTAACTTCCACATTATTGAGTAAAAAAAGATGACAAGAGATTGTTGGAAATACTTGATGATGAGATTGAGACTCTAAACATGGAAAAATTTAAAGATTACTTGAAGGACACATAGTAGGGCATTTGTTTGGTCACATGAGTTGATGTACAACTAATGATTCCAAGGGGAGCTATGTTATTGGTTTCCCACATCCAACATGCTTAGATAAACACACTATATGATTACATGGGAGTTTCTTGGAAAAACATATGCAAGAAGGATTGGAGAATGTGAAGAAGTGGGGAAGAAACAAGTCTTTCAAGTGGTATTCATTATTGTGCCACACATATTTGCATGTGTTATTTGATGAGTGGGATGAGAAACTAGGGATGGAATTAGTCTCAGGAGAACTCCCAAATGGAATAATAAACCCTATCCAATTATGGAATGCTCATCTCAATAGGCATAATTCTAATACCCACTATTGTATATTTGAGGATTATTTTGCTACCCCAAATTTGAGGAGCCTAGGGTTTGAAAGGCCTAGGTTGACACAAGATTTTCTTGAAATTTTCAAGTCCCTTGACTTCAAGGAAAACCCAACAGTAGGTCATAATTGGGGGGATTAGTTCCTTCATGAAAAATTTACTATCATTAAGGCTTTTGGAGCCTCCATCATGCCACACAAATTATCAATTTGGGTACCAACAAGGATTGCCTTCTTAGAAGACATGTCGAAAATGAACAATGCTAATTACAAACATTTTAGAATTCAAAAGAGAAAAGGCATATTGCCACCTTAGGAAATTTTTTTTGATTTTGTTGTTTTAGGGAAAGAAGGTTATGACAGGTTGGGAGATCATATTATTTACAAATATAACTTGGAGTTGGATAAAGCTAGACTGTATGCCCTTGAGGGATTTATCTATATGTTGAGGAAACAAGTTTCTATGGTTGGATATGAACACTAATACCATGAAGGAAGATACCTCATTAGGAGCTGTAAGAATAAAAATGAGAAGGATTTAAGGACAAATAAATGGAAAAGAATAATGATGGTGAAACAAAGAAGAAGACTAAATAATCTAGATTACAAGGGGGCATATTTTGATATCCAAGACCTAACAGAAAGGATAAGGACCATGTTATAGCATGTTGACATCCTTATCATAATGCCACCTAGAGTAAAGCCAATCAAGATTGCTACCCAAAGCATGATAGAGCTTGATACCCCAATAACATCCATGGGTGAAGCAATAACACAATATCAGGTTGGCACTTCCCAGCTAGAGTAGTCAAAGGGAAAATCCCCCATGGTATAAGTCTCCTTTGCATAACCACAAAGAATAGGCCTTCTATGGGTTAGGACCAAGATTTGACCCCTTCATAGCCCCTTGTTTCCTATGGTGAAACTAAGGGATATAATGATTATTCCTCCTGGTGATCCAATCACAGACATTGTTAGGGCCCCTAGAGTATTATTAGATAATTGAGGCTACTACTCATAGAATTTTTACTTTGTTAGGAAATTTTGATGGTGATTATATAATAAATGATGTAAGAAATAAGACGTGAAGGTTTTATCTTTGATGATAATTTTATTAAAACAAAGGAATTTAAAAATTTTGTATTTAAGCTAAAACACATGCAAATAGAGATCTAGCAACTAGAAGGGAATATGCTAAGATAATGGGAAACCATCTAGATATTGTAGAGTACTTTAGTTTTTGAAGTAAACATTGATAATATGTTTCCTAAGTAGGCCAAGAGATTAGTAAGGAAACATGGTTGCTTGTTGCTTCTAGGGTCAAATCTTGCCTCAATAATTACCTTTGACACTTCAAGGAGAAGTAATGAGGTTGGATATGTATTCTAGAGCATAAAATATGTAATAAATTTTTAGTCAAGATTTGAATACTACCCCAATCCCACTCAGGAGACTCTAGCAATGTGGGAAATTTTCTTGGGCCATGGCAAGACTCAATTATATAATGATCCACAGGGGCTAATTGGGCTATTAAGTATCAAAGAGTGGGGGATAATCAAGCACCAAAGGCAACCTCTCTAGCAGTGAATACTAAACAATTCATTGAGGCCACCACCAAGAAGCTACACATGGATTATGATCAATTACTATAGGATGTTATCAAATTAGATAAAAAACTTTGAGAAGAAAGGACCAAGTCAAGAGACTACTTGGCCTAGATTCAACTACTAAAATCAAGATCTATTATACCTCCTTCCCAAACATCCTAGGGTAGTGGCATCTCTCAGAAGGAGATGAATAAAATAATATATTAGTTAAGGGCCTTGAAAGAAGATAAAAAGGTTTGGACAATCAAGACAAGGCAAGAAATTGAAGAACTAATAAAAGGTGTATTTAAAGTCAAATTATCAAAATTGACTAGGATGGTAAATCACCAATAGGAGTGCCATGCAAAACTTCAGAAATCGATAGGATAGGTTTAGGATTTGAGCCTAAAATGTTGGAGTAGGTGTGTTGTACACCTTACATAACATTGGTATTATTTTATTATGTAAAATAAATATTTAATTGTGGTGCATCATGTGATGTGTTTGGCCACATTGGATATTTATTTGGATGCCACTTGTAATTGTTGTATGTAACATTGGGTTAATTACTTTATTTGTAATTATTTGATTAATTGGGAAAACTTAGTACCAATAATCAAATGCGGGTCAATGGTTTTGTAGACACATGGTATTGGGGAAAATGGTATTACAATACCATATGTTGTATTTGTGTGAGCTTATGTCTATAAAAGCAAACACAAGGGTAGTTGTAGAGGTGAGTTAGCCATTTGGCTTATTGGCTGGATTGTAGCTTCTCTTGCAGGTTGGTTGTGTGAGGGTTTGAAGCATGGCATGGGATGTATGGTTACATGCTTGTTCACTGGATTGTAGGTAGAGAGAGAGCTTGATGTTTTAGAGGTGATCTTTGCATATGTATTTGTTGTTATTTTGCTGAATAATACATGAGAGATGCATGCTTTTGGAGGCTGGATTTTTCCCTCTATGAGGGTTTTCCCATGGTATATCTTGTGTCATCATTGATGGTATGATTGTCTATTTCTTTTGCATGTGGATTTCTGATTTTTTACACATTGAATCTCTTATTGGGTTATGAGGAATTTATCTCTATGGCTGTATATTTCCAACATTTGGTAACAGAGCTTGGTTGCCATGATTTGGGAGGAAATCCCTATTTTATAACCCTAGCTATGAGTGGATTTTTTGTGTATAGTGGAATCCATGGCTTTGCATGGAAGAAATGAAGGCATTTTCATGGTTACAAGGTTGTTTGCAGAATTGGGTTGTTGCAGATCTAGGGTTTCATGGAGATTTGGCATGTGGGTTTTCGATTTGAGCTCTTTGCATAGAGGGTTTTGGAGGTTAGCTTTTGCAATAAGCCTCCTGGGCAAAAATAGACCCTGCCATTGGATTCAGGAGCTGTCACAGGTGAAGAAAAACATATAATTTGCCTATATTCAGAGACAATTTTTTTTGCCTTCACTAGTAGAAATATGGCAAATAAATGACCAGGGGACTAAAACGTTTAGTCACGTGACCAAACTTTTATTCACTAAAACTTTTTGCAACATAACTATAAATGACTAATTTGGTCATCAGTTGAAATGACTAAATAAATGACCAAATAAATGACTAAATAAATGACTAATTTGGTCATTGGGCAAAAAACACAACTAAAGTGGATAATTAAAAAAAAATATTTCGAATTGAGGGAGTGGGTTGTATTATAATATATTATAATAATAATATATTATATTACAATACAATATAATATAATATAATATATTATAATATAATATGATATTATATAATATAATATGATATTATATAATATAATATATATTATAATATGCTCGCTTGAGTTATTGTTTAAACCCTTTTCGCATAACAACCGAAGAGTTAAGAAAATTTCCCAGCATGAATTTTTTTACGGCGTGAGACAATTCTGAGCACTATAATACTCATATATAAAAGCCTATTGACTAATAATAATATATATTATACAATAATATAATATTATATAATATAGATATTATTATATATATATTATATAATATTATAATATAATATAATATAATATCTATATTATTAATATTACAATATTATATTTATATTATATATTATATAATAATATAATATTATAATATTCAATATAATATTATAAATATTATATTATAAAATAATATAATTATTATAATATAATATAATAATATAATAATATAATATAATATAATATTTATATTATATTATTAATATTATAATATATTTAGTATTATATAATAATATAATATTATATTATATTTAATAATATGGGCGCCAAATTTAATTTCATTCTCCATTTCATTTTGGCGCTTCTCATTTTGGAGAGCAGATCGTCGGCGATCTTGGCGGGCATAGTTATTCATAGCTATTCTAAGAGTACTAAGGTTATACTGTGCACTTTGAGCTCCATTGACATGCCCTTAGATGGCAAGGCTTCAAGTGATTTGTTGCAGGATTTGGCCAAGAAGAGCTTTGACATGATTGTAAAATTAGAAGCGTGGATTTGATTCGGCGATTAGACTAACAGGCATTATACCATGGAGGTTTTTTGTGATATCACGATTGACTTGAATGGCTCTTCTGGCCACTTGTCTCACCCTAGAAGGTGTGATGTTGATATATGATTTTAATCTTAGGGTTTGGGTTGATATGTGATGGGGTTAAACTGAGATTTCTTTTTTTCTTTTCTTACTCTGACATGGGGTAGGGGTTGGCTTTTTTTACTATACATAGAGAAACTTTGTAAATGCTATTATAAGCAGAATATATGGGGTTTGTAATATTCTTTTTATCTGTGCCCTTGACAATTTTTTTTCCTAGTACTACGGTAAGGAGTTACCTTACATATTTGGAAATGAAAATATGGCTAGGGTTTGTAGTATTCATTTTAAATGTAGATATGATTAGAGTTTGTAGTAATCATTTAAAATGGAAATATGATTAGCGTTTGTGGTATTCAGTTCAAATGAAAATATGGTTAGGATTTGTAGGAGTGAGTTTACTTGTGCCATTGGCCTTTCCTGTGTAATTTGCTAAATAATTATTGCTTTTATTTGGAATTTGGCTTTACACCAGCCAATTGCATTTGCTTTAAAATTTCTAAAGCCTTTTCAACAAATCCATTTTGTGCATGTCCTGCAATCATTATAGTCAATGAGACCACATTTCTTTGAGGCATTATGTCAAATAGTTCATGTGCCTTGTCTATGCTTCCACATTTTGCATACATGTCTAACATGGTAGTTGCAACTATAACATTTGACAAATTCCTCTATCCTTTATGTTTTGATGGATGTCCATACCCTATTCCAAAGCTCCCATATTGACACAAGTAGGGAGGATGTTGGCAAAGGTTGTGGAATTTGGCTTTACACCAGCCAACTGCATTTTCTTTAAAATTTCTAAAGCCTTTTCAACAAATCCATTTTGTGCATATCCTGCAATCATTGCAGTCCATGAGACCACATTTCTTTGAGGCATTCTATCAAACAGTTCACGTTCCTTGTCTATGCTTCCACATTTTGCATACATGTCTAGCAGGGCAGTTGCAACTACAACATCTGACAAAATTCCTCTATCTTTTATGTTTTGTTGGATGTCCATACCCTATTCCAAAGGTCCCATTTTGACACAGGCAGGGAGGATGCTGGCCAAGGTTGTGGAATTTGTCTTTACACTAGGCAATTGCATTTGCTTTAAAATCTCTAAAGACTTTTCAATAAATCCATTTTGTACATATCCTATAATCATTGCATTCCAAGAGATGACATCTCTTTGAGCCATTCCATCAAACAGTTCACATGCCTTATCTATACTTCCACATTTTGCATACATGTCTACTAGAGCATTTCCAACTATAAGGCATTCTTATTACTCAACATGCTGGTTTTGGTCCATGTTCAGTCCCACACAAGCATGTTCTACAGGAGGAGGTGAGACTTGTGTAGAGACTGGAATAAATGTTTTCTTCCAGAAGGTATGTGTTTCCTCCTATGTCAGTTGTACTGAAACAACTACTCATTTAAGTCCTTGTGCCTGTATTGTGTAAAACACTTCCTAGAATTTTTATCTGATGCATATGTTTGGATGAACAATGAATGTTTTAATATTAAAGTTTTATTCTACCATTCCATGCCCTTTATTGATTGTCTCTCATTCTTTATCTCATCATTTCTGCAGGTTCTTAAGCTAGCTGCAATTAGAATCAAAGGCTTGTCTGAGAGACTTAATCAACCTATTCATTTTATGGAACAAGTTTATTGACTTGTAAAATATGTTCTATGCCACGAGACAAGTTTGTTTTTCAATAAACACATTGACCAAGTCATCCTTTGTAGCTGTTATGGAGTTTCAAAGGTCATTGTCTTACATAGGTTTCTTCTAGTTGGAAACAAACTAGAAAAACGTGATTCCATTAATATAACTAGAAGAAATAAATATCTTGCTAAGAGCTTCTGGAACTGCTTGTGTATTATTTCTGATTACCGATGTTTTAGGGCTTCTTGTTGGATTTGTTATTTGAGTAAAAATCTTACGAGTTAATCCTTGACAAAGAGATTAGGTTTACCAATGCTTGTAATGTGTGTTAACTCTAATCATTATTAAAAAAGTACTGATTAATGTGTTTCATAGAGCTTAATATTTTCAAAATGTTTAGTTAATGTATTGATGTAGAGCTATGATCAGTTTGATATAGAGTTCATAGATCAAGTCACACTGTTAGATCTATATCAATGGCAATTATTGCTCTACAAACTGTCAGTGAAACCAAAACTTTTGAATGGTGTAAAAGGAAAGTGGTGCGATGAGATGTGGTAACTTGTCTAGTATTAGAATCTACCAATATTGGAATAAAATAGTGTGTGCAATTCCCTTGTAAATATTTTTCATGCATGTGTGGTATTATTACAATTATCAATCTTGTGGTATTTCAAATTCACTTTTTTCCTATTCTTTATTAAAGATTGGGCTATTAATTTTAGAGGGTGTCCAAGAAAGGACATATTTTGATATCTCATGGATTCTTGGTGTTCTAATAACTGTAGAGTTTAGTTTATAAGCAAACTACTTCAAAGATTCTTGTAAACTGTTCTTCAGTGAATTCTTGTAACACAATGATGTCTCTTATAGTCAAGTTAGGATTAACACCCTTATTTTTTGTGGGGTAGTTTAGACACAGATGATGATGCTGATTTTAGGCCATGAAGAAGACACCGTGTCAAGTCTCTAGCCACTAACCAAACTGAGGAAGAAGCCTTATGAGGTGAATTTCCATAATCATTTAATTCCTCTCATTGTCATCTCAATTATCACATCTAGTAGTTGTGTATTTTATTCATCTCATAATAAATATTTTGAGACTCTATCTATATGAACTTAAAATTTGCTCACGACTTGTGATGCTTGGCTGCTTGCACAATCTGAATGAATACATTTCCATACTTGTCCATATGTCACCTTCTTCTACTCATGCTTTTCCAAGATTGAAACTGCGGCATAAATCTTCACTAGTGCAGGTAAGCTATACTTCATTATTATTATTTTTTTGGTTGCCTTCTTTTGGTTTTATAGATGGCAAGATTAATCAGGTCACAAAAAGACATTTTCTATGTTTAAATGCCCTAGCTTTAAAATTTTTATACTGTGGACTCAAGTCTCTATTGTGATATGTTCATTAAATTATTCCATTGATTTTAAGCATATTGTCAATAGTAAATACTACTCATTTGTCTTTTAATCTCCTAACTTGATTGTTATACAGTAAAACTCCATTTTACATTCATGAATTTAGTGTATCTTGAACTAATAACAGAGGAGTGTGCATCATATAGTCGTTTTGGTTTGACTTGTTTTCTATGAACTTTTAATCCACACGCTTCTGAATTGTTCATATTTCTCTACAATGCATAGGTGGAGGGTGGTGTATCCCATCTTCCTATTTTGTATCCCATTTATTTTTGTGTACCCTTCATGAAGTAAATGTCTTGCATCTGGAAAATACCCTGCTACCTTCATCTCCCAAGCCAATTGTTCCAACTTTGCATAGATGTGCTATGTTTGTGGATGTGATCTGTCTCCTATAGAAAAAGCATGTACCATTTTATGGCCTTCAATCCAACTACATCCAGGGATCTTTTAATTCCTCTATCTTTCATCAATCTCCTTACCATTTGAACCTCACCCCAGCTACCCACTTCTGCATATATGTTTGAGAGAAGAACATAAGTCGCATCATTTTTAGGATCCAAATAAAAAAGAAGCATTGTTATAAATACTCCTAAGCCTATATTCATATGTGATTTACAGGCACCAAGAAAACACATCCACACAACCACCATAGGTTTAACTGACATCTTAATGATAAAGTTTAGGCTGTCCTCAAGATAGCTAGCACGAGAAAGAAGGTCAATCATGCACACATAATGATTGACTGTAGGAGTAATGCAATAACGGTTACTCATGTGATTGAAGTATGTACAACCCTCATCCACTAAACTTGAATAGCTGCATGCACGTAGAACACAAGCAAGGCTTACAATGCTAGGATATGCTCTAGAGTGCTTCATTAATTCAAATATTTTGAGAGCATCCTTGCAAAATCCATTTTGTGCATATCCTGCAATCATGGTATTCCATGAGACCACATTTCTTTGAGGCATTTTGTCAAATAGGTCACGTGCCTTGTCTATACTTCCACATTTTGCATACATGTCTACCAGCACATTTCCAACTATAATTTCTGACATAAATCCCCCTTCCATTATGCTTTGATGGATGTCCATACCCTGTTCCAAAGCTCCCATTTTGGCACAGGTAGGGAGGATGCTGGCAAAGGTTGTGGAATTTGGCTTTAGACCTGCCAATTACATTTGCTTGAAAGTTTCTAAAGCTTTTTCAAAAAATCCATTTTGTCCATATCCTGCAATCATGGCATTCCATGAGACCACATTTCTTTCAGACATTTTTTCAAATAGTTCACGTGCCTTCTATGTGCTTCCACATTTTGCATACATGTCTACCAGGGCAGTTGAAACTACAACATCTAACATAATTCCTTTATCCTTTATGCTTTGATGGATGTCCATACCCTATTCCAAAGCTACCATTTTTATAATAATGTGAATATGGTATATAAAAATTTAAGGCACCACTAGTTATAAAAGCTACTACCAGTTTTGGTTCATGATTATTCTCTGGTATATACAAATCCAACCTGCAAGAGTTTAAGTCATAGTCTGAGCTAATGAGCTGAGGACCTGCGCAGAGCATAAAATTTTATCCAATTGGACAAGGAAATGGTTACACACTACTCTAGTCTACTTATCAGAGAATGATAGAACATGGCAGCCAGTACCATTCAATGGACACATTTTCAGAAATAATAGTAATACTGTGAAGTCAAACAAGCAATTAGAAACTAAATGCCTTACCATTCAATATACAAATTTGAGATTGTAGAACATTGTTGTAGATTGGAAATGCTACAAATTGAGAATCAAACATTTAAGTATAAAGTAACTCTTCCAAGTCCCTTTCTCCAAGAACCATACATAAAACCAAATGCTTTACATGAAATCTGCCTCCTTATACACGATACTACACAATTTTAAATCTACAAAAATATTAGGAGGCTACTTACCTTGAAGAAAACTAGGTAGAAGGAATTCAATCCAACTACATCTAGGGATCTTTTTAATTCCTCTATCTTTCATCAATCTCCTTACCATTTGAACCTCACCCTAGCTGCCCACTTCTGCATATATGTTTGAGAGAAGACCATAAGTCGCAGCATTTTTAGGATCCAAATCAAAAAGCAACATTGCTGTAAATACTCCTAAGCCTATATTCATATGTGATTTACAGGCACCAAGAAAGCACATCCACACAACCACCACATGTTTAACTGGCATCTTAATGATAAAGTTTAGGTTGTCCTCAAGATAGCCAACACAGGCAAGAAGGTCAACCACGCACACATAATGATTGACTGTAGGAGTAATACAATAAGGGTTACTCATGTGATTGAAGTATGTACAACCCTCATCCACTAAACCTGAATAGCTGCGTGCACATAGAACACAAGCAAAGCTTACAATATTAGGATATGCTCCAGAGTGTTTCATTAATTCAAAAACTTTGAGAGCATCCTTGCAAAATCCATTTTGTGCATATCCTACAATCATGGCATTCCATGAGACCACATTTCTTTGAGGCATTTTGTCAAATAGGTCACGTACCTTGTCTATACTTCCACATTTTGCATACATGTCTACCAGAGCATTTCCAACTATAATTTTTGACAAAAATCCCCCTTCCATTATGCTTTGATGGATGTCCATACCCTGTTCCAAAGCTCCCATTTTGGCACAGGCAGGGAGGATGCTGGCAAAGGTTGTGGAATTTGGCTTTAGACCTGCCAATTGCATTTGCTTGAAAGTTTCTAAAGCTTTTTTAAAAAATCTATTTTGTCCATATCCTACAATCATGGCATTCCACAAGACCACATTTCTTTCAGTTATTTTTTTAAATATTCCACAAGACCACATTTCTTTCAGTTATTTTTTTAAATAGTTCACATGCCTTCTCTGTGCTTCCACATTTTGCATACATGTCTACCAGGGCAGTTGCAACTACAACATCTAACATAATTCCTTTATCTTTTATGCTTTGATGGATGTCCATACCCTATTTCAAAGCTCCCATTTTTTCACAGGTGGGGAGGATGCTGACAAAGGTTGTAGAATTTGGCTTTACACCTGTCAATTGTATTTGCTTGAAAGTTTCTAAAGCCTTTTCAAAAAATCCATTTTGTGCATATCCTGCAATCATTGCATTCCATGAGATGACATCTCTTTGAGGCATTCTGCCAAACAGTTCACATGCCTTGTCAATGCTTCCAAATTTTGCATACATGTCTACAAGGGAAATACTCTGGTAGATAGGCTTCCCCCATCACTATGGGAGCTGTCAAGAGTGAGTGCGAGAGTGCACTCCCGCGCTCACTTTTACAGCTCCCACGGTGATGCGGGAAGCCTATCTATCGGAGTATTTCCAACTATAATTTCTGACAAAAATCCCCCTTCCATTATGCTTTGATGGATGTCCATACTCTGTTCCAAAGCTCCCATTTTGGCACAGGTAGGGAGGATGCTAGCAAAGGTTGTGGAATTTGGCTTTAGACTTGCCAATTGCATTTGCTTGAAAGTTTCTAAAGCCTTTTCAAAAAATCCATTTTGTCCATATCCTGCAATCATGGCATTCCACGAGACCACATTTCTTTCAGGCATTTTTTCAAACAGTTCACATTCCTTCTTTGTGCTTCCACATTTTGCATACATGTCTACCAAGGCAGTTGCAACTACAACATCTGACATAATTCCTTTATCCTTTATGCTTTGATGGATGTCCATACCCTGTTCCAAAGCTCCTATTTTTGCATAAGCAGGGAGAATGCTGGCAAAGGTTGTGGAATTTGGATTTACACCTACCAATTGTATTTGCTTGAATGTTTCTAAATCCTTTTCAAAAAATCCATTTTGTGCATATCTCGCAATCATTGCATTCCATGAGATGACATCTCTTTGAGGCATTCTGCCAAATAGTTCACATGCCTTGTCAATACTTCCACATTTTGCATACATGTCTACAAGGGATATGCTCTGGTAGATAGGCTTCCTGCATCACCGCGGGAGCTGTCAAGAGTGAGTGTGGGAGTGCACTCCCATGCTCACTCTTGACAGCTCCCGCGGTGATGCGGGAAGCCTGTCTACTAGAGCATTTCCAACTATAATTTCTGACAAAAATCCCCCTTCCATTATGCTTTGATGGATGTCCATACCTTGTTCCAAAGCTCCCATTTTGGTAGTCCGTGGGATTCCAATGGTACAAATTTATACACACACAAATATATTATACATCAAAAGGCATAGAACATAATGTAAAAACTTAAAAGTTTTTTTTGTTTTTTATAGATTATTTTTAAATGTTATTTGTAGTTTTTGTGATATATATAGGGGAAAAAACCCAATAGGTGAGATAGTTCCAATGGCTGAGATAGTATATGTGTATTTAAGGCCCAATATTTTTTAAGTTTAGTACTAATATATGTGTATTTAAGGTCCAATATTTTTAAAGTTTAGTACTAGTAGTTGTGACTTTAAGGTTGTTAGTGTTACTATAAGTACTAATAATTGAATGAAATGTGCCCTTCAAATTTAAAAAGCAACCAATCATGTGATGCCACATTAGCCCACCAACAAAACATGACTTAATGCACACCTATTGGTACACCCTTTTTTTTAGGAACTATTTGACACCTCAACAAAAAGCATGTTGATGTGGCATCATATTTGATGATGTGGCCCTGAAACCTTAGTTATACGTAGGGGCATTGCCAAGTAAGCTACTGTAAAATTTTTGGAGTGATTCGAAACTGCCACGTATGATTTTGTGAGGCGTGAAGTTAGGGTGCACCACTACTGGGCCATCTCCCCTAGAGAACAAAATCATCGCTTTTAAATCAAAATGTTACATCTTTTTTTTTGCAGTTTTTGAATTTTCTTTATAACTCTAAACTAGATTCAGATCTGGACAGTATGATACAGTATCTGGATGTATCAGATATGACACAGATATGGGCTTGAATTTTGATAGTAGTTCTCTTATATGGTAGAAAAATAGAAATAAATGACTAAAAAAACTTGAATTTTGCAAGTAGTTCTTTGATAGGATATATACAGAAGCACTAAACTCTCATTATTCCAAGTACGATAAAGCACTATTCATTTCTTCTAACAATTCATATATATGTATTGACTAGTGAATCCCTTATTCCAAATTTGAACACTAAAATGATTGTTGTCCCCATTAGGTGGGGAATGTGAACATATTACATGGATTCAAAAATTTTCTTTCCTTGTTGAAACTATTTTGTTTACAATTTTTATATTGTATTAAGTTAGTGAGACTTGGATTGCCAGTTTCAAGACATTATTGTGCCTTTTTTTTTCAAGAAAGAGTCTTGGAAATTCCTTAAGGTTTATAATATTTATAATATAATATAATATAATATTATAATATATTTAATAATCCCTAACCTATTTTAACCATATGGGCACCAAAATTAGTCTATTGTTTAATTTGTTCTCCAATTCATCCATTATGCATTCTTAACCTGTTTCTTCTTTTGTGTGTATGAGATGGATTAGTTATTGTTGGTATGTGAAGTTAGTTTATCTTATTCTAGCATTGGTAAAGTAGTCGACAAAAGTCAATTGATCTTGAATGCAAATGCATGGTAAAATTTTGTAACAACGAATTTCTTCTAAGAATAAAATTATTTAGAGATATTTGCCAGTGGTTTTTCCTAGTACAAATTAGATTTTCCACGTAAATCTGTGTTGTCTATTTTGTACAGCTTACTACTATTTCATGTTTTATTTATATTGTCTATTTTGTTACTATGTCTAAACAGATCTAAGAAGATCTGTGGAGTCAAGAAGGTAAATATTCTTTCAAAGAACATGTTAAAGTAAGTTACTTATTTGCTTTTTGTTACAAAGGGGCAATTTACTTATTGCATTGCTGGGTTCTGTTTGTGCAAACCAAGGCAAGAGATGCAGAAAAGAAGAAGTAATGTAACAATTAGCAATATTAAGTGAGTTTTGATACATTTATTTAGATTTTGAGATGTAAAATCCCATGATGAAATATTTAGGCTTCATTTTGCAAGTAGTTCTTTCATGTTTTAGAGTTGTATAAGCAAAAAATAGAGCATTGTAACTTAGTTTTCTCAGTCATAGCATTGAGAAACACACTTTGTAACACATTTTTCAAAGCAAAGACATATTTAAGTCTTGTATCTGTTGTAAAAACACCTTTCTCAATAAAATTTTAGTATTTTGCCTTCTTAATAGATGTTTCATTGTGTGCAAATGAATGATTGATTATGTTTTTTTGTGTTTTATGTTTAAACCTCAAAAACAATTAAATAAACTACCAATTGACTAAATATACTACCAACTAACAGAAATTGATGACTAAATATACTACCAAATTACCAAATATACTCCCAAAATGATGACTAAATATACTACCAAATTGATGACTAAATATACTACCAAATTAATGACTAAAATTTTTTTGGTCATAAATTTGGTCATGAGATAAATGACCGGCAATGAACTACCAATGGTCATGTGACCAAACTACTGATCACATGACCAATTTTTGGTATTTTTTAGTCATTTTTTCCTATTTTTCTACTAGTGCCTGGTTGATGCCTTAGGAGAATCTACAGGGGAATCTTTGATGGTACCACGCGTCAGAATCGCCTGCGTTAGCACAGGTATGGTTGTAGAAAATTTCATTAAATAATAATAAAAATTTCTTGATTAACAACTGCAGATGTATTTGATTAAATAAAAAAAATTAAAAATTTGGGGGGCGGGGGGTTTGTACCCCATGTGCATGCCAGTACGCAGGCCATACGGCCTGTCAAGCTGACAACAGGTGACCGACAAGGCTCCCTACCAGTGGGATTGCCAGGGTGATGAGGCTTAGCCCCCTAGCTCTCAGCCCCCGATCCGGTGGGGGCGAAGCCTCAGCACCCCTGCGGGGGTTATAAAACATTTAAAAATTCTTTAAACATTAAACATTTTCAAACAATGCAAAAATTTAAACCATTTTAAATTGCCATTCAAATCCACCACCTACATGCCACCAGAGCACCTCTAGGGTGCCGCTGCCACCGGTTGGCCGCCAGTTGGCCACCGGCCAACCACCTAGTGGCCACTAGTGTTTGCTCCACAAGCCTAATTGGGCAGATTTTTTCTAGGGGGCATAACTTTCACCCAGCAGGTTAGCTTTTTGACTTCTTATAGTCAAAGGAAATCTCTTTCCGCGACTATGTAGTGGTGATAGAGATGTTTCCTAATTTTTCCATTTTGACTACTTTTTTCTAGTTGGAAGCTAGATGTTCGTTTTGAGCTTTGATCGGGCATAATAGGTGCATATGGAATCAGATTTTAGACTTCTTATAGGTGTTGGAAAGATATTTCTGAGAACTATGTGGTGGAGTAGGTTTGAAGATGATATTTTTAAGGTTTGTTGAGATTATATCAGTTTGATCTCATTTTGGTCTCTTTGACTTTTGATGATTTTGTGAGTCGATGGCAAATCAAATTTGGGATGATTTGGTGTTTGATTCATTACAGACTTACATGTTTATCTTTGATTATTCTTGGTTGACAACATTATACATGTATTGTTGAGTTTGCATGTTGCATTGTGAGATCTACAGGTTGTGCAGTGTTGTAGGTTGTCTGTGCTTACAGGTTGCATTTATGACTTAGATGTGGGTTGTTTATGCCCATAGATGTTTCAGTGTTTATGCATATTCTGATTTGTTGCTTGGGTTAGTCACATGTTACATTAGGTTTCTTGTCATTTGAGATATAGAGAGAGATGGTATTACCTGATACAGTCATGATATGGGACCTATGTTTGTTGACTATATGATATAGTTGTGTGAGACTTGATGGGAGTTTAGTGCAGGAACATTGGGTGTTGATCATGGTGTCATGGATGTTCCTTGTTTGGTTGGGACTTTGGCATGACATGATTGTTTTACAGGTGCATGTTTTGGTGGTGTTGGATTGATGTTTGGTTTATAGGTTTTGTTCATCTTCTTGGATTTAGAGATTATGGTTTACTCGACCTTTTGGGAGCTATGTCATTTACAATGAATTCTTTGATTGTGTTGGGGCCATGGATGTTCTTCATGTAGGATATGGTTATCACGATGTCATGGATAGCTTGGATACATGTTTCAGTGGGAGCTATTGACAGTTATGGGTTTGATGATTTGATGTTTATGATTTTGCCATGTATAGCTTGATATCACACTTTAGTGGGAGCTTTGGCAGGATATGGTTATCTTCATGTGATTTGGAGATGTTGACATCTTGGTACCATGGAGGACTCTTGGAGTCTTTGGTTGAGGTGTTGGTTATGGTTTGTCAGTTTTGACAAGTGATTCTTTCTTACAGGATGGTTGGTATTGTGTCTTGGTTTACTCTTGATCACATGTTAGAGTGTTGGCATGATACAAGTTCTCTTGAGACAGGATGTGTGCATTAGTGCATGTGATCTTCCTTTGAGGAGATTATTAGATCATGATGTCATGATGTATTCCTAGGTTATGCAAATGTGCAGTGGGAGATTTGACTATGATCTTGAATATGATTCTCTTGGTATGGGTACATTGATCATGTGCTTGGGAGATTCATGATGGTGCATTTTTGCATTTGGAGTTTAGCATGGATTGATCATGGATACTTGGAGACTTAGGTGAGGCTTGAGTTCTGTTGGATTAGAGACATGTGTTGAGATGGTTACTCTTTGATGAGGATTTCAACAACAAAACCAAGGATCCTACACCTTGGTTGGATGTGAGTCCAACATGGACATGTTGAGGAGATTATTCTTGGAGAGAGCCTTCGAGGCTTAGTACATCCTGGAGGACCAATCTCATCCCCACTCTTGGTCCACTTGGTGGTGAATGATTTGATAGGTATGGCCACCTAATTTTTAGATGCATTCTTTTATTTATATCTTATCTTCTCATGCTTGAGTCTTGAGCTATGGATTATGGTTGTGAGGACTTATTTGAGGAGTAGATGCATGGATATGATTGGTTATCTCATTATGTTTGATCCCGAGTTGTTATGAGATCATTGTATGTAATGGAGATGGTTAGTGGCTTTGGGCTTATTCCTATTTTGGGATGGTATGAGTTTGATCTACCTTTTGGTTTGAGAGGCTTGCATCTTGTTGTTGTATGTTGTGGAGGCTTCTTGTTTTGAGGTTGTAGAGGAGATCATACTTTTCATAGCTATAGCATATTAGTGTGGATAGAAGGACATGGTTATGATTTGTAGGTTGTCTCTTGATTGGTCTTATTCTTCTTCTTGGATATTTATGTTCACATGACATTGGATTTGAGATGTGTATGGAGATTTTGAGTCTCTTTGACTTCTTTCTCTTATGATGTGGAAGATTTGGGAGAGATATGGACTTGGGGAGAGTTATGTTGCAGCTGTTTAGTTTACAGATTTTGCATATCTATGTGTATTCTTTGACACTATGTAATAAAGGATTTAGCCACATCTTCTATGTGCATGCTATTAGTGGATCTTTGGATGCCTTAATCTATTTTCAGATTTGACATTTACTCATGCAATGGGAGTTCCAGGATGTATATGTGTCATGCCCACATTTTCCATGTGGTCACAACACACATCGCACGTGTCATAGCCACATCTGTCATGTGGTTATGACATGAGATATGAAAAACTTTTCTCACACTGTCCTAAAAACCCCCTTCGCATGCGTACGCATGCTCGACGGTGTTCACTCATGGTGAACCACTACAATTTTCGGCGGGATATAAGTACAATTGCATGCAACCAGACGCATACAGATCAACAAGAGGTTCTGTACGACGCCGCTAACGTCATTGCAAGAGTGAGATTACCAAAGTTCCTACATCTAAACCTCGGCAATTTTCGGTAGCATAATGCCTTACGGCGTTAGTGGGAATTACGCTGCACTCATTTACGCACGTGGTTCGCTGATAGGTTAACAACTTCCCACGACGCCTTGTTCTGACTAAACCGGCTAGTGATCTCCCTATTTAGTCATTTTTCAGCCAGGCACGGTTGTCTGTCTCCTCTCTTGTTTCCTGAAACATACTCCTCCTATGACTCAGCATTTTCAACAAGGCAGTTTGATTGCTCTCTCTTCCCTTTTCACGGTTTCTTAACTTTTGATTGTATTTTTATCGCCCTTACCTTAACTATTTCTCTGTTCATTTAGTGTGTTTATATTTTGGTCTCTCTCTCTCTTTCGTTTTCTATGCTTTCTTTATGTGCATCCTGTCCTTTCTTCATGATTTACGTCAATCAGGGTTATCACTGCAGCTATTGTTGATATTAAACCTAACTTCAGGATGACCCAGGTCACATAGGCTGGTTTACTATTTCGCTGGACTCGGTCTCCTAATCTTCCCCGATCTAGGTTCCTCCTCTTCGTATATACTTAGTCAACTTGTTCCTAAGCAGATTTGGCAGAAGGGTCTGTCAACTTAGTTCTCTTATCCCATGTGAGAAATGTCGCGCATTTTCTCCTCTGTGTTTTCCAATGTTAGTTTTTCTTCTTCGGACTCTCTTACAGGTTTACTTATGAGGTCGTTTCCTACAGTTGAGATTAAAATGGCCACATGGATTGTCAGTGGTGGCTTCTTAAGTTTATTTCCAGTGTTCTTTTAAGCAAGGTGATGTGTAATTTTCCTCTTCATTTTCCAGGTGATTGATATTACGTTGATAGTTGAAACTTCCGAGAAACTCTTTCCAGAGTATCACTGAATATTCCTTTACTCTCTTTTACATTATAATTTTATTTTCTCTTGTTTATAATTACTGTTGTTACTATTACTATTAATGACTATTAATACACTGATTGTGACTCGTATAACGTTGTAAATAGATGTAGGAGGCTCTCCACTTTATAAAACCCTGATCCTGGAAATATCACTTCTTTGGTTGTTGTGTTCAACACTTAATAAAAACTACTGTGAAAATATAATTTGTTATTTTTTTTTTTTCTATATCCATGAGACATATTTTATAACGATTTTAAACGAGGGCCCAATAAAATGGTTCATAGATTTACTCCTATGTATATTATATATATATATATCTATATATATATAAATATATATATATATATAAATATATATATAGATATATAATAATTATTTTATTATATATATGGCTATATACATAGACATATATAATATATATATATGCCTATATATAGAGCAATAAAAATGTATTTATTTCCAAATAAACCAATCATATGTTAGGGCCAAAGCCCTAACATTTTATTTGCTTGTGATTCCACAGCCGACGGCGGCCATGGGCGGCGGTGGCCGCAGTGACAGAGAGAGCAGAGTCGGCCGCAGCGACAGAGAAGCAGGGTCGGCCGCGGAGGGGAAGGCCTGTGCAGGCCGCGGGAGTCAAAGGGGAAGGGGGGGATGTGGGGAGTGGCGGAGCCCCACCCACATCCCACGATGTGGGGTGTGGGTGGGGCTCCGCCCCTCCCCACACCTCCATTTATATCTTAGGGCCTGCGGTGGGGATTTCTCCCCACCGCCCAATATAAACCGCGACTGTGTTTTTGTTATCCGCGGGCTTAAAACTTCGACAGACATTTCTTATGGTGCTTTTCGTTGATTTCTATCAACAATAATATATATATATATATATATATATATATATATATATATATATCAACGATAATATATTTATATATATATATATATTCATATATATATATATATATATCTATTTTTATATATGATATATATCATTCAATCTCATAAAAATGATAATTACTCAATTATTCATTCTAGTTTTATTCAATTTCTCTATTATTCTATAAAAATGATAATTACTCAAAATGTGAAATATATATATATCTATATATATATATATAAATTTATATATATATATATTCTTATATATATATATATAATTCATAAATTTCTCAAATTCACTACCTTATTCATTTTCTCAAATTCAACCTGTTATAATGATAATCTCATAACAATTAGATATATATATATATATATATATATATATATATATATATATATATATATATATCCCAATTTCACTTATTCGGTAGAAATGGTAAATATATATTCACTTATTATATGTATATATTTCCATTTTCATAAACATTTCAGATTCTTAAATTTACAAACAGAGAAATATATATACATGCTAGATTTCCTCTAATCCTTCCAAATTAACAGAATCCACTAACTATGGAGAATAAATCAAACATTTAAAACTGTCTTTTCCATTATAACATTGAACTATAAAAACTAACATTTCAACTAGTTAAGCAATTCCAAACTTTCAAACGTAAACAACTCAGTTTAAAAAAATGAACTTTTCCTTTCAGTAATACTTGAAACACAAATAAATTGCTATTGAACAAGGTTTACAAAAATCAACTTGAAAATTTAAGCACATTCAGATTACAGAATTTAAACCAGGGATACAACAACTAGCTTCCCAGATTTCCTTCTCCCAAACAACAAACAACTGATAGCTTATGACAACCAAATAAAAGTCCAGTAATGCAAGATCAAGGAGGTGATTTTCTTCACTCCCAGCATAACATTAAATTACAACAATAACAAGAGAGGAACTCTCTCTTCAACTCTCATGCCAAGAAGATTATCTGCTTCTTCATAAATATCCAACCAGAAGCTCCAAGAGAAAACTTGCGTATCAAAGACAAACAAAAAAAAAAAAAAAAGAAAACACCACTCATCTAGCTCTCCTCCCTTCCGTAGACCCGCAAGTGGGTCACCCCCGAGCTAGGGAGACCATACTCACACCTGGGTACTCAAACACTCCACTTCACAACAGAAACAACAACAATCCCAAGGCACACATACACCCGTGGGTATTTTACACAATACGGAAACTCAACCACAGTGAGTTTCATAAGGGGCAGGAGAGTGGACACACTCGACTCCAGAGTGTCACCCTGACGGATAAGTTAACCAATATAAATTTCTCTTGGTCTCAAACCAAGTGTGATCACAATTTTTGAGAAATCTGCATATGACTCTCAAGTCAAAAATGCAGTCACAGATACATGCCCTCAAGGCTTTCAACATCCCAAAAGATGGAAACAGGTATGCACCCGAGGAGGATCTCTCCTCCCCTACCCCAAACTTGATGAGCATTTCTCCCAAGTGGGAGACGCTCTGTCAAACAACCCGACAATAACCCCACAGAAAACAAATCTAAACACAAAATTTCACACACATTTCATACACATTTCAGTTTTACAAAAACAAAGGTAAAATTCAGACCAACCTTGCAAAGCCCTCCTGGAATGAAGCTGTTGCAGAGTCCACAGAGTTCACTTCCAACCTTAGCCACCAACTCCCTCTCCCTTCTCTATCTTGCAAACTAACTTCTCTATTTTTGGTAAGGCAAAAATGAAAGTTTTCTCAAAATTCAACTAACTCCCTCTCATCCCCAAAATTTGAAAATAAATAACCCAAATTCTTTTTCTTTTAGTTTTGAGAAATGGGGAAGTGACACTTGTCACCTCCTCACCCTTCCCCAAAACCACTATTCTGTCCTGGTGGCTTATGTCACTCTCCATTCCCAAGGGTACTCCTTATTCCTCTCATGTGACTCCACTTTCTCATGGGAAAAATAAAAAAAAGAGTTAAATGGGAACAAGACAGGTGACCCATGCCTCTTTCTCCTTTCTTCACATGGGTGTCCCCACAGTACATGGGGGAATCTCACTAAAGAAGAGGTGACCTTCAATAATGGATGGCATCTCTTATCTAGGGGAATGTAGAGGGGATGGGTTGAGTGTTGGTACAACCCATCATGTCCCCTCCTACCTCCAATTTTCGCCACTTAACTTCAGGGGGAGGTTAAGTTGACTAGATGGAGGTTACTCAAGGGTTACCCATGCCAAATGGGCCCCTGGACCCATGGGGTATAACCCAGGGTCAACTTTAACCCATACAAGACACCCCTGGTCAAGGTAAAGCACAAGAAAAGGGCCTCATAATTAAATACTTAAAGAAATTTCAAATTCAATCTCTTTACAACACAAATTATAAAAATAATGTTACATGAGGGTAACCTAACCCACTCGACCATACGAAAGACCACATTACATCATGACATCAAACACAAAGAGATCTTGGTTCCTCGTGGAACCAGATCGGCTTAACAGGGAATAACAAATAACAAGGTGTGGAATGATCTCCGAAATCTGTGGTTCGATTCGTAATCCCTGCACACTCAATTACAAGATCAGTAACCACATAAAATCATCATAGCCGAAGCAACTTAAATAAAACATGCATTCTCATGACATAGTACAATTTAACATAATTAAAATCATATTACAATTTTCCATCATCACCTAATTCATTTTTCTGAAAAGTAAACTTATCCAAACATCACCCAATTAGTTTTTCCGAAAACATAATAAAGTTTAATAGTCTGACAAATTCCAGGAACTGCTATCCCACAAATATGAAAGTAACAATAACAGTACTGTAAATAGTCATAACAACAGTAGTAAAAAGGGCGGTCCTCACAATATGATTCCTTTGTTGGATGTTCTCATTATGTTGCGGTATGGAGGGTCTTGAGGTTTGTTATCACATGCTTTGTGTTGTTACCTTGGGGGACTTCTTTATTCAGGATTGAGTATATACAAGGACTTGTTATCATTGTGATTTGAGTTGGATATGTTGATGGCATAAGGTCTACTTGTTATCTTTTGTATACCTTGGTTTGGAGGTATGGTTAGTTGATGGATTGGCAACTAGCTATAGTTGCTATTTCAGCTATGATGATTTGATTCTTGACAGCTACTTGAGCCTATTTGTTACCATTGGATTTGGTGCTTGTGTTTGGATATTAGTTGATGCAGGTTTCTTGCTTCTATGTGAAAGTTTAGTGTGGCATCTCTTTAGAGGATCTTTTTCTTAATGAGGCTAGATGGAGGATGGTAAGATTCTTGTTTGAGATGGTGGACACCTTGATTATTGTTGCAGGTATCTTGGAGCACATGGATGGTTATATGGTACATGTTGGGTACACATGATGGTTTCCCTTGATGTTTTGAGTTTACATGTTGATCCCTTATGCAATGTATACAACAAGTGGGAGAATGTTGGAGTAGGTGTATTGTACACCTTGCATGACATTGGTATTATTTTATTATGTAAAAAATATTTTTAATTGTGGTGCATCATGTGATATTTTTAGCCACATTAGATATTTATTTGGATGCCACTTGTAATCGTTATATGTAACATTGGGTTAATTACTTTATTTGTAATTATTTGATTAATTGAGAAAACTTAGTACCAATAATCAAATGTGGGATCAATGGTTTTGTAGACACATGGTATTAGGAAAAATGGTATTACAATACCACATGTTGTATTTGTGTGAGCTTATGTCTATAAAAGCAAACACAAGGGTAATTGTAGAGGTGAGTTAGCCATTTGTCTTGTTGGCTAGGTTGTAGCTTCTCTTGCAGGTTGGTTGTGTGAGGGTTTGAAGCATGGCATGGGATGTATGGTTACATGCTTGTTCACATGGATTGTAGGTAGAGAGAGAGATTGATATTTCAGAGGTGATCTTTGCATATGTATTTGTTGTTATTTTGCTAAATAATACATGAGAGATGCATGCTTTGGAGGCTGGTTTTTTCCCTCTATGAGGGTTTTCCTAGGGTATATCTTGTGTCACCATTGATGGTATGATTGTCTATTTCACAAAAATGCTAAATATTCATTTAAGAGTTTAAATAAAATTATAGACATATGAGTTTTCAAAGCTGTTATATGATGTCTACATTTGTAAATAAAATAAAATCTATGAGGCCTAGTCTTTGGTTGATTTAGCCATCCTTGCCATGATGGATCCCAATGGTGATAAAAAGGTGTTATAATCTTGGAAGGTTGATTTTTATGGTTTGGTACCTATTTTTTTCAACCCTCTACTACAAGAAGAAAAGGTGGATCCCATTCTACTTAGTTGTTAGATTGGCAAGGCTCTAGCCCTTGAAACCAAAATGGATAACTTTAGTAGAGATGTTAGGGTTGTTTTGGAAGCTAGATATGCTACTAACAAGAATAAAATAATGATGCTCCTTGAGGAAAATTGGCCCAAGGATGACGAGTCTGATGAATGGATGAAGAATTATGTAAAAAGTTATTGATTATTCTATCCATATTCTTTCTATTCTTTAAATTTTGTTGATATCTTGATTATTTTATTGTCAAAAGGTAAGAATTGGATGCCATATATGATGATTGAAATAATTAAGTAGGTAGTTATATGCTCTAGTAAAAGTTGAAGTAAAGCATTATACTGATATGCATTAATGAACAACAAAGCACTATCAATCAAAAGGAAAAATATGGTAGAGTTGAGGTGACTCTACGTTTCTATAATTGCAGAAATCATGTAATCAATAGGAAAGGGATATAGAGGTATTTTTCTATATAATGATAGGAAATTTTGGGAATTACCATATGTTCATGTATTAGGGGCTTATTCAAAGGAAACCTATGAGAGAATTTATGAAAGTAAAGTTTAAAAGAGTCATGGAGAAAGAGTAATTTTGTTATCAAGTCAAGTAGGATTCAACATTAAGAGGTCTCATGAAGGATATATCATGGATAATCCAATATAGGTTCAACTGTCTTTCCAGACTCAATTATTAACATGGAGAAGACAAAGTCTTGGCCAACTCCTAGGTTCAAGAAACATATAACTATCTACCTCTGCAACTTGAAGAAGAAATGCTATATTAAATAGGTGGTAGAATTGGATAGGGAGGCAAGTTTCAAAAGGCACTCAATCTCACCATTGAAGAAGCATGAGACCACTTCAACACCCACCTCCCTCATATTGATAGAGGCACTTCCCAACTCAAGGAAGGAATCCAAGTTGACCATGACGGAGAGGTTTCATTAGAATGTCTTCCTAGAACTTTCCTTCCTTCAACAGTGTATGCTGACTAATGTTGGGAGTTGAGGGAATTTTGGTGAGTTATCTTCCTCAACATATCAAGTATCTTCAGTAGCTAATTTGCATTATTCTTCCAACTCACAACCTTTGAAGAATTTGGATCTAGGTGGCACTTTTAAAAGTACTAACCACTTTTTCTAACTAAATGTAAATCTAAATGACAAGTGTCGATCATCCAAGTGAGATAAGCCTTGCCATTTAGTCATAAATATAAATTATTAGCATTATAGTAGGGGCTAGAAATTTGATGTAGCTTCTTGGTACTAGAAATTTAAGACAATTTTAGAGAGCATGTTAGAAATAGATTCATTTCTTGAGTTCATATTTTGTAATGGATATGTATATCTCTTTCAAAAAACTAATATAAGATAGTTTCCCTTTTGTTGAATCCAATATTGTCTCCATTGCTTGATCAATTGTCTCAAGAAATATTTGTCATATTTCCAAGTACATATTTGTTGTGCTTGTGTTGTGATTTGATTAGTCTGTAATCAAGTATTATTGTAAATATTTTCAAATGCAATGTGTGGTATGTTTGGTTGATTAATGGATGATTAAGAATGAATTGCATTTAGGGAATGGGAATGCACTTGAGAGTATGATATTTCGAAGATAGAGCCTAGTAAATCATACTTTCTAAAACTTGGGTGTGCAAATGAAATTGTTGAGATAAATTTATTTATGACTCTATTTAAACATAGATAGGCATTGATCTATTGATTTCTATTCACTTCTTTTCAAATTACAAATGATAAATCCTTAGATATTGTAGCTTATTTTATTTATTCATTCACAATTCTCTTAATGGTAAAGGGGAACATATTTGTTTATCCTTTGCTCTTTTCCCTCTATCCACACACCTACGAATACCTACTATCTACATATGTCAAGACCTACATTATAAATTTTTTGATAGAAAATTGAATTTATCTTTATGTTCTCAAGGGCCTAGTTCATTGGTGGTTGTTTTCAAAATAATTGATCAAAGTTCTTTGAATAGGCGGATTATTTTGATCATAAGCATATATTTTCATGTGGTCTTATAGGAAAACCCTCTTAGTATTGTAGAACTCAAAGTGTAGGAGAAACCCTCTTGAGTCTTGTAGAACTCAAAGTGTAGGAGAAAGGTCGTTCTATAATCATTGTGCGTGCCCATTTGATAATTCTAATAATAGAAGTTTATTATGCCTATGAAAGCTAACAAATACCCAAAGATGAATCACGTAAAATTATTCAATGAGATTCTTAGGAGTTATTCAAAGGATTGGACAACAAAAATTCTTGACACATGCTACACTTGTGGATAGGAGGGCCAAACTTCTAGGTTTTGTCTGTAGGGGTCAACTGTAACTAGTGGTTAGGCTACTATAGGTTCTGAGCAAATGGTTGGAGACGTTAGTAGGTATCACCAAGTGTTTATAGTGATGGATAAATTATAGACTAATCATTAGGGCAATATAATGGAGATGTCAGATATTCTTGATGGTGTATAGGTTTCTATTCTATTCAATTTAGGAGCTTCAGACTCCTTTGTTTCCCCATCCTTAGTTGAGTGATGTAGGTTGGTGGTAATGAGTAAGAATAGTGGTTGGTAGGTTGATTTAACCATAGGTACTAAGGTGACAGTGAAATCACTTTGTGTGGTTACATGTGTTGGATCTTGAAACCTTCACCACCTTCATTGATTTGCATATCCTACCATTGGGATCTTACAAGATCATCCTTGGTATGGATTGGCTTGATGCTCATCAGGCTAGTGTTAGTTCTTTTCATAAGGAAATAGAGTGTGTAGATGATCTTGATGATTATGTTGTCATAGCTAGAGTGCAAAGGGCCATATCTCTCCATATAATTTTTACCATGCAATTGAAACGATGTATGCAAAAGGGGTGCCAAATGTTTGTATCACAGTGAGTGATGTTTCTATGGTGAATGCCATGAGGTTTCTCTTAATGATCACCCACTCTTGAGGGATTTTGTTGATGCCTATCCTAATTTCATCCTTATTATATTGCCAAAGTAGGATGTGGACTTTCACATTGACCTTATTCTTGGAGTTGAGCCCATTCGCATGTGCCATACATAATAACTACTTAGGATCTTAGTGAGATTAGATTGTAGTTAGAGAAGGGACACATTCATCCTAGTGCATCTTCTTGGGGTGCACCTATCATCTCATGAAGAAGGACATATCTCTTCATGTGTGCACTGATTATCGATAATTAAACAAGGTGATGATGAAGAATTGTTATCCCTTATTGATGATTTTTATTTGTTTGATCAGATGAAGGGAGATAAGGCACTCTCTAAGATTTATCTTAAAAAGGTTTTTGTATCATTGAATTCACATTTAGGAGGTGTATATTCATCAGATAATGTTTTAGTTTTGTTATGAACACTACAAGTTCATTGTAGTTCCATTTGGCTCTATGAATGTTGCATCGATGTTCATGAGCTTGATGAACAGGGTGTTCTACACCTATCTAGACCAACCTGTACTTGTGTTCCTTGATGATATTTTTATATATTTGAGGACAATGGAGGAGCATGAAGTCCACTTGCATTAGGTTCTACAATGTTTACAAGAGAACCAACTTTATGGTAATTTGGTGAAGTGTAAGTTCTTTCAGTCTAAAGTGAAGTATTTGGGTCATGTTATAATTGGAGAGGGTATCTTAGTAGATCCCTCAATGATTTAGGCTATTGCAGATTGGCCTACGCCCATAAACATTTTTGAGGTTGTAGTTTTGTGGGATCAACAAGTTACGATAATTGATTCATCATGGATTTCTTGAAAGTGGTGCATCACATTACTTCTCTTCAACAAAAAGGGAATAATTTTATGTGGTTAGATCAATTTGAGAGAGCCTTTTAGGTTCTCATGGAGTGGCTAACTAGTGGACCAATCCTTGTAGTGCCTAATCCTATAGTAGATTTTGTGGTTTGCACAAATGCTTCATTAAATGAGATATGATCTATCCTTATGTTGGAGAAACATGTGATTTCTTTCAAGTCACAAAAACTCAAGTAACATGAGCTTAATTAATCTATCTATGATCTAGAGTTGACAATGGTCATCCATGTGCTTGTGTAGTGGAGACACTTCTTTTTAGGCTATTAGTTTGAATTGTGTACTAAGCAACATATTATTTAGTCATCAAAGGAAAGGAGAACATTATTGCATAAGCCTTTAGTAGAAGGTAACACAAGGTCTTAGTATTGTCCTTAAGCATGGATTTGAGGGGCCACATTCTTGATTAGATCCTAGAGGACCCATGGTATTAAGAGGTGTGAGTCAAGATAGATTCTCAGAGGGCCCTTATGGGCAAGTTTTCTGTCATTTCCTTAGAGATTGATGGACTATTATGACATATTGGCCATATTTATGTTCTAATTTTAGGTGGTCTTTGCATTGATGTGTTGTTTAAGGCACATTGTACACCTTAGGAAACACATCTAGGTGTAAAGAAGATGCATGCCAATATTTGGCAATTGTATTAGTGGGAAGTGATGAGGTGCAATATTGCTAAGTTTGTTGCTAGATGCCTTAAGTCCTAGAGGGTAAAGGTAGAGCACCAACACCCCACGGGTCTTGCACAACTACATGACATTCTTGAGTGGAAGTGGGACATGATTTATATGGACTTCATCATGGGTTTACCTTTGTTTGCTGCCATCATGATACCATCATGGCGACAGTTGACAAATTGACTAAGGTTGCTCATTTCTCACCTATGGGGATGTCTTATAATTTCACATGGGTGGCATTTGTCTTCATGCAAGATATTATTCACTTGCATGGAGTACCTCATAGGCATAATAGGCTATTACCCTGTGTTCAAGTCCATGTTTTAGACATTGTTGTGGCATGTTTTGGGTGCTCAACTTAACTTTAGCTTAGCCTATCACCCAAAGATAGATGGTTAGATGGAGAGGGTGAATCAGGTGCTAGAGGACATGCTCTACATGTATCTTATGGACTAGTAGTCCAAGTGGGAGGACTATTTGTACATTGTTGATTTTGTGTATAACAATGGGTATCATAGTTCTCTTCGCATGGTTCTGTATTAGGTTTTGTAAGTTCATCCTTGTTGCACTTTATTGAGTTGGTAGAGTATTGAGGATTGAGTTACCCTTGGACTTGAGATGCTTCACAATAAGAAGAAATAGGTTGTTTAAATTAGAGAGCAATTATTGACTGCCCAAGGTTGACAAAATAAGTATGTTGATGTCAATAGATTGGATCAAAATTTCTTGGTTGGAGATCACGTGCTTTTGAGAGTGTGACTATACAAGAGCCTGATCTATTATTGGAAAAGGTTCTAAGATTGCATTGTGATTTGTTGGGCCTTTTGAGATCCTTGAGAGGATTGGTCCTATCATATACCAGCTTGCCTTGCCATCCAATCTTCCCACATCCATAATGTGTTTTATATTTCTATGCTTAGATAGCATATTTTAGATGTGACACATGTTTTTGATTGGGGTGCCTTGCAAGTCAAGGAGGGCAGTCAACTTTCTTTGGAGCCTGTTTGTATATTACAACATTGGGGGCGAGCCTTCAAGGTCAAGACATGTATCAGGAAAGGGTCCAGTAGGACCATCTTGATGATATGGAAGCTACATGGGAGGATGAGATGTAGTTGAGGGTTCTATATCCTCACCTTTTTAAGGCTTCCAGGAGTAAGCCTAGTCTTAGGGGAGGGGGATGTAATGCCTAAAGGTGCATGTGCCTTGTATTGTTGTTTGACTTTAATTCTGGTACTAGTTTCATACTTATTGATGATGTTTTATGTTGTCACCAACATACTTTATCGATGATGTTTTGTACACTAAGGTGTCTAACTATGTATTATGGGACACATAATTTGTTACTATATATGTTTAGACTATAGTAGTGCTTCAACTTCATTGTTTGCACTATACATTTTTATATGTGATTATGATTATGTTATCTAGTTCAACATTTGATTTTTATGGTTATTTATTTCTACATCTGTGATATCTAGATCATGTATCCTTAGATTATTTTCAGTTGATGTAGTTAATTGATATTGTTTTATTTGATTATATCATGTTAGATGTTTTATGCTATGCTTCAGCTAATAGATATGTTTGATGTTTTATTGAGTGTGTAGGCACATGTTTCTTGAACAATGGTTAATTGGAGACAATTGGTTTGGGTAAATATGTTATGTTTTTTTTTTTTTGAAAAAGTGGCATAGCCACTAAAATTTATTAATTTAAAAAGAAAATACAAAATGCCTGATTCAAAGAGGCATACCAGTAGGAAAGAATTAGGCAAAGAAAACTTCTACTTGTAGCCTTTTAACTTAACTAATTACAAAGACGACTCAAGAGGATGAGTCAGCCAAGGCAAAATCAATGATTTCGATACAAAACTAACTTCTATGTTCTAAGGGAACTATTACAAAATTTTCATCTGATACATTACAAAATTTATAGGAAACCACATAAAAACTCCCAAAACCATCAGATAACATCTTGCCAGCCATCAGTAATTAAACCCTGCTGTCGACGTTCCTCTTCTTCAGCTGGCTGAGGGGGCGGTGGAGGAGGAGGATTATAATGCAGAAGGAATGATAGAGCATTAAAAACCCTTGTAGCATCATCTTTCACCTACCTACACAACTCATTCCTATGACAATGAACATAATTATGAAAGGATACAACACAATTATTTTAAAGCCCATGTAGCATAGCATTATAAAGGCAATGAAGCGCATGTCGACGGAAGAGATCCCTGTGAACAAACAAGCCACCCACAAGAGCAGTACCCTCATACAAATTGTATTCCACTAAAACTTTCATTAAAAACATCCACATAAAAATGATCATCATGAACAAACATAAAGCCCAAGTTCCTTACTAGGTTAGAATTTTGCAATAAGTCCATAGCATTAGAAAGAAATTGCGAAGCAACTTGGGAAGGATATAGAGAACTGGGAAAATGTAAAACATCCCGACCACAAACCTGTATGGTCACTCTCTCTACATCTTCCTCATAAATCTTGAAAACTACATGCATAGAATTCAGATTGAGAAGGCCTAAAGAAGGCCGTTCCCAATTTCAGATAGGTAGACAAATTCTTCTGTTTCGCTGGGCAGAGGCCATAGAAAAAAACTTCTCTCATAGAGAAACCAGATTAGAAGATGGAAACAAAGCAAATAGAGCAAAAGAAGGGGATGACAAAAGAAAAGTGATGCACAAGACTATAATAACTAATTCCCCCAAGATACAATGAATGAAATCAATACTGAAAAGATATACCGTTATGCAAGATCTGCCACCCTACGTGCAACATTAAAACAGAAGGACTACTCACCATACACAAACTGCCCATAGGACTAAAGAACAACGTTAGTTGTCAGAAAGGAGCCGTTGCAACTAGAGGATTCTCAATTTAGCAGCTAAAAGATAAAAAATTTACCTTTTTTAAGATACCTTCTACTAAATTCACCATAATTAGCCTCCATGTTAAATTGTACTTTCTTTATCTAAAATGTAGTTAATCCCTGGGATCAATGAAATGGAGGTGGAATCCCATTCATAGTAAGAGTCATTTATACAAATAGCATAATTTGCTAAAAAATCTGCTAAAGAATTACCTTCCCTGTAAGTATGGACTATATTAAAAGATTGAAAAAGATCAAGCAAATTCCTTCCGGATTGCAAATTATAATCAATTTTCTAATTTGGCAAAGACTTAGAGGAAAATGCCCTAACAATATTCAAAGAATCCCCTTCCACTATTAAGTTAGGAATCTCACACTTAATTGCAAGATTAAGGCCTACTAATAAAGCTAAAGCCTCTACCTCATTATTTGAACACAAACCAAGTTTAACTGATAGAGCTCTCAGAACTGAGCCATTGTGATCTCTCAAAACACAACCAACACTAGATTCACCAGGATTCCCCTTACTTGCACCATCAAAATTTAGTTTAACAAAAGAAACAGGCGGAGGGATCCACTTAATGGTAGATCTATCCAATTTATTGTCTGAAATGAAACAATTTGAATTAGGCAAAAATAAAAATTTCCATCTCTTTAGCATAAGATCAACCCAAGAAGTAAAAACTAGGGAACCAAACTTTCTAAAATGAAGAGAGGCTGAGACTAGTTCTGAAATCAACTTCTCAAGTTTAACAATAATTACATCAAAAGGATTGTGAATGTTTCTAAAAATTCTACTATTTCTTTCAAGCCACAGAATCCAAATAACAATACTTGGAGAGACCACCCACAAATCATAAAAGGTGGAATTTGAAAACAAGATAGGCCAGTTTTAAAACACTTGAATGAGAGAGGAAGGAAGGGGGCCCTGCCAACACAACTTTGAGAATAACCAATACCAAACTTTTGAAGACAATTGATAATTTAGCAGCAAATGATCCACAGTTTCCTCCACTTCAGAGCAAAAAGCACAGAAGAAAGAATTAGCAATCCCAAGCCTAACTAACCTATCACTAGTAAGGATTCTATAATTCAAGGCTAAACAAGCAAAAGGACCTGCTTTAGGCAGACAGGGACCACTCCAACACAGTTTATAAGGCCAATCAATTGGAGAAATAGAATCCTTACTAATGATACTTAGATGGCCTTGCTTGACTGAATATCAACCAGATTTAGACAGTACCCAAATGAGTTTATCTCTACCTCCTGATAAAAAAATCCTTCTCCCCTTCAAGATATTCCTAAGCAAAGCCTTCTGCTCTAAAGGAATTAGAAAATCATCAAAGTTTTTCCACTTAACTTGATTAGTTACCAAATCAGAATCTACTTCAATGTAATCTTTAACTTTAGTTCCCCAAACTTGACATAAAAACAACTTAATTTCCTGAAGACCTTCTACATTTTTTAGTGGCTGATAGCTATTCCAAGAATCATCCCAAAAAAGTGTTGATAACTGAGTGGGGGGGTGAATCAGTTATCCTAATTATTTCTACTTACTGAACTTTCTTATTAATCAATGCAGCATTAATTCAAATAAGCAAACATAACCATGAAATGAAAATACACATGACATAATATTTTTGACGTGGAAACCTTGTTAAGGGAGAAAACCATGGGGTGATTAACCCAAGATTGTATTCTCTGTTAGAAGAATGGAAATACAAAATGACACTTGCCAATTAGGGGTCACTGCCTGAGCACACTGCTCACAAGAGGTACACTGCCTACAAGAGACACACTGTCTACAATTTATAAAGAGTGTAATACAATACTTGAACTGATAAGGAGCATCTACATATGCTAGAGTTCAGTTTCGGTTAGGCTCAGTACATTGATCTGCTGCACTTCATCTTTCCTTTTCTTTTGTGCTGCTCTCCTTTCACATACCAGACCTTCCTTACTGCTTTTACTCTGCTCTACTGCTTTTCTTCACACATCACCAAAAACCACAACACTTCTCACAACTAAATCCATCTTGTATATATATCCGCACAAGTGATTTCATCACCTTTCTAGTCGGCATCCAGAATAGTCAATCTTTTCCACAAACTCTGATCTGTTGGCTGAATCCTTGCTTACCAAGTAATGCGGATCAAGGATATACTTGTAGAAGTCATTAATCATGTCAGCCAATCATAACTTATGCCTTAATAACCTTTACCATCATCAGTAACACATCCGGAATAATGTCTGATGTTCTGTCGGTTAGTTCTTCCTTTGTCCATACTGCCAATCAGGAGCCCGCTACTCAAGTATTCATATCTTTTTCTTCATCTATCACCGGAGGCTAAATCCTTGGAATCTATCAGTCAAGGTAGTCCTCTTGACTTCCCCAAATCTGCACTTCACCAAGATACTTCCTCTGAGAGATCCAGACCTGACTGTCGGACCTCGCCACATGCTTTGTTCTTGCTTACCGGACCACAACATTCTTCACTCTGACTTCTAGTAAAGACACACCATGTCCTACGGATGTGTGGGATGAACTTTGTTGCCATCAATGACAACAATAATGAATCCATATAGTGTCTCTTGCCAACAATCTCCCCCTTTGGCATTGATGGCAACACTTAGTGAAAAATGACTAAGTGTTTACGCTATGCTCCCCCTTGGCTGATGCTCTGTTTTTATATACATTTTTGAGAGCTCCCTCTTAGTTAGATACCTCATTTTTCACTACTCTTCAATGGCAAAGGGTGGGAACCACACATCAAAATTTTCAAAAATTTAACTATACTTAGCCGCATATAACATACTCACATAAACTGAAGAATGTCTGCAAAAGTTGTCTTCAATTGGACGAATTCTGCTGCCCAACTTTGCTTCATTCTATCCAAAATTGATATATGACCGCTCAACAGGAATGCAAAAGCTTCTGCCCTCTTAAGATTTGTCGGATCATTGGTTCGGGCAGTAGTCTGAGCATCACTTATGGCCTCATGCATGGCCTCTAACTTAGGGATAATGATCCCTCTAAGTTCACCCATCCGGCTAATTATGTTCTTCCTTTCCTTCTCAAAATTCTTTATTGCATTTGTGATTGCAATAGACTGACACTCTTGATTTACTATGGAGGATGAGAGAGGATCAAAACTTTGAGACAAACTTAGTAGTTTATCCTCTTGCTCTTTTACTTTCTTCTCAATATCTTTGGTCATTGTGGGCCAAGATAAGCAAAATTTGTACATATTTCCGCCATCTTTAAGAGCATTTTCCAAGCTCTTTATCCCAATATCCATAACTCTCCTATCATTTGTTATCAGACCCTGTACTTTGGAGAATCTCTTATCCAAAAACTCCTTCCGGACCTTTTCTTCAGCTGACTTCTCTAGAGAATCAAAATGTGTGCTAACACTGTTTACTAGAGTTTTGAGATTACCGGAAGATGAGACTGTGGGATCCTTCTAAAAAGATGGCATGATATTTTCCAACACTTTGGATGCTACTTTTATAAGCTCATAGTCTTCCATGTGAGATTTCAGTAGTTTCTCTTTGGCCTTCGCATTTGCAAATGAAGCTATCTTCATTGTTTGTACTGGAGATAGAGAGTCAAAGTCTAATGGCCCTTTTAGTAATTCCGGTTCATCCATCTCATTAGTTTCTTTTGTCAAGAAGTCCTTGACAGATTCTGCAGTGTCTCTTGCCGGAGACAGATTCTTCTTCTCTTTTGCAGTGTCACTTATGTTCTTTTCAGCTTGACTTCCTTCTTTACTTTTCACCTCTTTTTCTTTCTCCTTTATTATTTCTTCTTCTTTAGATCTGGAGTCAGTAGGGGAAACTGGAGGAGTGATGTTTGTCTATTCATGCACTTCCTTTTCTGAAATAGAGGATTCCAAGTCCTTATCCTTTTATGTACCGGTGTCCATTACTTCTTCTGCCATTTTCTCAGTGGACTCTTTTGCAATATTTGTGGCCAAGGGGTCAGCACCCAAGTCCCCTATGATAGGAAGATTGAATCTTTTGAAGGCCTTCCGGAAGATCTCTTCTGTTTCCTTGGCTACCTTGTCAGTCTCACCAAGCATGAGCTGATTCATTCTAGCTTTGCTCCTGAACTCATCCTTGCAATCTTTAAAGGTCATATCCATTTGCTTTGAATCAATTGAAGGATATAGCTGAATAGCTATCCGTTCCCGGATCTCAAGGTCTTTTGCCATGGCATTATTCTTTCTTATTTCTAACTCCTTTTCTAGGCTCTTGGGAATAAGAGATATAATTTCAATAAAAGCCTTATTATATATGTTCAGATACTTAACTGTAGCTTCCTGTAAGATCTTTTGGTCAGCCTCATCATAGAATTCGGCCATTGGTTGAAGGTTTCCATCCACAGTGACTGATTTGATTACATTTTCTAGAGACAGGGTGGGCTTTTCAAAAAATTCCTCTGCCATTTCTTCCTTGTCTTGACTTGTGGAAGTTTCACCAGATCCTTTCTTCTTCTGCTTATTTATTTCCTTTATCCCCTCATCAAATTCAGTCTCTTCTTCATCCTTTTGACTCGCATAAGACCTTGTGGCCTTAGTCTTGGTTCTTTTCTCTATTTTACCTGATGATCTTGCTTCCGGTTTAGATGCCCTTGAGCTTTTGGCAGTGGCAGGTGTAGATCTCTTTGATGATCTAGTCTGGGTGGAGGTTTCTATCGGAGCACTTTCCTTTCTTTCCTTTTCCGCCTCTTTCTTCTCTTCCTCAGCCCTTTGCCTCTTTTCCCTATTGGTATCAAGTGCCTCCTTTGAGATGCCAAATCCTTTTGCAACATCTTCAACTTCTTTTCTCACCTTCCTCTTGATCTCTGGTTGTTTCAGTTCCACATGAATCTTTACACTTAGCTCTTCAAAGGTTCCAAACCTTTCTGCCTTTGGATCCTTTGGCTGACTTAGCATGTGTTAAACATGTAGCTCCACAATTTGTTCATCAACTTCATACCCCATAGGCATGATCCAGACTATCCTTGGCTCTACTGCCTCCATTAGGCATTGATCAGTGTCTACCATGAAGCACACTGTATCTTTATATTTCTCAACTAGAGATTGGGGAATTCTCTCTCTAGCTTGCATCATGTTCTGAAAGTTTTTAAAGAAACCCCAGAGAGCTGTGTTTTGTGCTTTGTCATCCCCAAGTCCATGCAAATAATCTCTGATTTGGATAGCTACTGGTCTATCATTCTCCCACACCCAGCCACTAGATCCAGGAAGCTCATTCATGAAGTAGAAGAATAAGCACAATATCAATCCACCATACTTGAATGAATTCTTTTTATCTTTCTTTATTTTCTGCAGATTCTCCAAGAGTTGGTTTAAAAGGAGTTGACAAAGATCGTAGTCTGCATCCTTTCTTAGCATTTCATAAGTGGTGTAGATGGCCATTCTAGGTACTGAATTCTCCCTGCTAGAATGATATATTTTGTATCCAATGATCATGGAGGCAAACTTGACATCCAGATCAGATATGTCATCTACTATCATTGCTCTTTTGTCAAACTTGGATCTGGTAGCCTCACTCACAATTTGATTCTTCACAGATTTAAGAACAGGAATCCCACTGGATGAGTGTAATCCAGTAACTGCCCTGATGGCATCTTTTGTGATTTTGAATGGTCTATTCAACTACATGAAGTTGTCATGTATTTTGCTCAAAATATACCTGACCCATTCATCCTCAGTAAAATAGGGGAAATGTATGCATTGTGCAAAGTGCTTGTTCCGGAGGCCCTTGTATTGGGGTTTGAGCTCAAATGAATCATCTATCAGTTGTTTGTGGTAGATATCCCTCAATTTGAATTCTTTGAATTCTTCAATGTTTGTGTGAATGTAAACCCTAATATCTTCTGTATGCAGGACACCATGCGGAACACTGGAAAAAGCTCCTAGGGGATCTACTTCTAGGGATTTGTAGGGATGTTTCTTGAATTTGGGGTGAGGCCTATCAGTGATCTTCACAATATTCAGAGCAGACATCTTTTTAAAAAGATTTGCAGAGAAGAACAGAAAATACCTTTTGCATCTTTCAGTTTCACAGATTTAGCCGGATCGATTTCTGGATGAATTGACTTCTGCAAATGATCTTTGATGAGCTTGAGGAATTTTGTTGCAGAGCCTTCTCTTTTCATTTCTTCTTGAATGCAGAATGAACAAATGCTTAATGAGAAAACCCTTATATTGCTCTGCAAACCCTAATGTTAAGTTGCAATAAATGCTCGACCTAAGTCATTCTAGTTTGCCTTATTCAGATGACTTGAAGAACTAAATCAATCTTGATCTTAAACATCTTTCAGATCTTTCAAATCTTAACCATAGTTTATTTGGATGTTTCTCTTATGAACCCTTTAATCCACAACTCTTCTTGTGCCAGTTCCAGCACCAATTGACTGGCTGGGGGAACGAGGTTTTCTTTGTGTCTCCCCCTGAGCCAGAGCTCACTTTTTAATTTCTAGAAGGAATATCAGCACCAGAGTCTGGTGTGGACCCATCCCCTACATTCTCTGTACTTTGCTTCACCCAAATCTTGTTCATCTCACTTTGAACTTCATCTATATTCACTTTTTGTTTTCCCTTATCTTGATTCTGATTAAGATGTACTAGACCTCTTTGTCCTGATTCTTACTTCTACAGAATTTTGCAAAATGACCAGATCTATTGCAAATTTGGCAAATAACATTTCTTTGCATATTTGATTGATATCCTCTTGATTTGCATTGATTAGCCATATGACCTATTCTATTGCATGCAAAGCATCTACCATTGAATGATTTGTTCATTTGCATATTTTTGCATTCATGAGATTTGTGACCATACCTTTTGTAGTTGAAACACTGTCCGGACAAGGATGAATTAGTCTGATTCATTCTCTTTCTGCACTAATTAGCTTTATGACCAAAGTTATTACAGTTGTGGCAGTATCCATTGAAGGTTGGGTATCTTTGAGCATTAGGCTGCCTTACTGGCGGTCTTCTAGGTCTGTTCCTTGGATTTTCTTATCCAAAAATCTTCTGACTGGATCCAGAGCTTTCTCCTTTCTCATATCCCAAGCCACACTTGTCATCTACCCTCTTTTGACTTTCAAGAAGAACTTCAAGTTGAACAGAACTTATCTTGAATTTTTCTTTATATTCATTTGCTGTTTGAAGATCCCTTTTAAGAGAGACAATTTGATCCTCAAGTTTTTCTTCATTATCTTTAGCATCTTCAAGATCGGATTCAAGGTGTCTGATTATTCTATCCATCTTGTGGCAGTCTTCTGATTTCTCCTTGAGAGATTATCTTATATCATCTTTAGTTTTTCTTTTCTCTTCAATTTCTTGGGTAAACTTCATAACTCCTGATTCGATCTCATGTCTTACCATGATGATCTCTTTCGATAACTTTTCACAGAACTTGGTTTTCTCCTTCAGATCTTCATTTGTATCATTGGCTTCACCTTGACTTGCCAATTGCTGAAGGTGCTCTTTTCTCTTTTTCATAGAGAGACTTAGTTTTCCTTTTAGTTCATTTATGAAATCATCAGCTTGTTTGAGTCTTTCCTTCAATTCATTGACTTCAGAATTTGACTACTCAAGATCATCTAGGGCAGACTTAAGTTGCTCCTTCATACCATACACATCCATTTGAATTCCCAGATCTTCCTCAAGCTGTTAGGCTCTGTTGGGAGGAACTTAGCTCTGATACCAATTGTTGATAACTGCGAGGGGGGGTGAATCAGTTATCCTAATTATTTCTGCTTACTGAACTTTCTTATTAATCAATGTAGCATTAATTCAAATAAGCAAACATAACCATGAAATGGAAATACACATGACACAATATTTTTGAATTGGAAACCCTGTTAAGGGAGAAAACCACGGGGTGATTAACCCAAGATTGTATTCTCTGTTAGAAGAATGGAAATACAAAATGGCACTTGCCAATTAGGGCTCATTACCTGAGCACATTGCTCACAAGAGGCACACTGCCTACAAGAGACACACTATCTACAATTTATAAAGAGTGTAATACAATAATTGAACTGATAAGGAGCATCTACATATGCTAGAGTTCAGTTCCGGTTAGGCTCAGTACACTGATCTACTGCACTTCATCTTTCCTTTTCTTTTGTGCTACTCTCCTTTCACATACCGGACCTTCCTTACTGCTTTTACTCTGCTCTACTACTTTTCTTCACACATCACCAAAAACCACAACACTTCTCACAACTAAATCCATCTTGTATATATATCCGCACAAGTGATTTCATCACCTTTCTAGTTGGCATCCGGAATAGTCAATCTTTTCCACAAACTCTGATCTGTCAGCTGAATCCTTGCTTACCAAGTAATGTGGATCAAGGATATACTTGTAGAAGTCATCAATCATGTTGGCCAATCATAACTTATGCCTTAATAACCTTTACCATCATTAGTAACACATCCGGAATAATGTCTGATGTTCTGTCGGTCAGTTCTTCCTTTGTCCATACTACCAATTAGGAGCCCGCTACTCAAGTATTCATATCTTTTTCTTCATCTATCACCGGAGGCTAAATCCTTGGAATCTATCAGTCAAGGTAGTCCTCTTGACTTCCCCAAATCCACACTTCACCAAGATACTTTCTCTGAGAGATCCAGACCTGACTGTCAGACCTCGCCACATGCTCTGTTCTTGCTTACCAGACCACAACATTCTTCACTTTGACTTCTGGTATAGACACACCATGTCCTGTGGATGTGTGGGATGAACTTTGTTGCCATCAATGAAAACAATAATGAATCCATATAGTGTCTCTTGCCAACAAAAAGAGCTGAGTTTCCATCCTAAATAACCCAAGAAAGAAAAGGAGAGATCACCTCTCTACATTTTAAGAGAAAATTCTAGATTTGAGAGCCTGTCTTTGGATTTAAAATAGTAAAAATTCTTTCAGATGAAGATGAATCTAAATATTTAGCTTGCATTATTTTTCCCCATTTAGAGTCTAGTTTTTCATATAAACTCCAAATCAACTTAGCACCAAGAGCCTTGTTATGAGCTTCAATGTTATGAATTTCAGTTCCTCCTTGCTGCTTTGGAGAACAAATTTTATCCCAAGAAATTAAAGGAATCTTTTTTCCATTTAGATTAGATCCATTCCACAAACATTTCCTCAAGATATTAACAAGACATGAAATAATGGCCTTAGGCATCATAAGCATTGAAAGAATATACATAGGTACTGTCGACAAGACTAATTTTATCATTAGGATTTTACCTGCCAAGGTTAACCATTTACCTTTCCAAGAAGAAATTTTAGACTTAATACTCTGAATAAGTTTTTCCGAAAACATGTTGAATATGTTATGTTGAACTCCCTCTCTCACTCAATTTGAGTTAAGAGACAAGTCTTTGTGTAAAAATGTGAAACCGTGATCCAAACTAGTGACAATTCTAGATCCATGTGTTGTAAATAAAATTGTAAAGTGTGTGTTTTCTTTGCATGCATTTATTATCTCTTGTTGTACTTGCATTTAATCAATTTTTTAAAATTCTTGATTTGAGTGTTTGTGGAATATCCTTTATGCTTAAGTTTAAAGAGTTTATTACTTTCCCTAGCAAAAATGCCTTATGCATTTTAAATATTGAGGTTATTAAGCAAATGCAATAAGTTAAAATAAATTAATAAAAAGTAAATGCATTAGTCAATTGGAATGAAATTACTTTAAAGTCATTTAGAAAGGTAGTTATCCTTAAGGCATTTGAACAAAAATCTAAGTGAAATATCTATTATGAAAATATCTAATTGCAAATATCCTTTTCAGAAATAACTTGTTGGAATGTGAAATGGAATAAAAGTCACTTTGGGGTTTAGGGATTTTTAGAGAGAAAAGGGAAAAACAAAGGGTTAGAAACACTTTGTTCATTTTGCTTTATCTCCTCTCCTTCATTATGTTAGTGCTTTTTTTGCAAAGGGATTATTGTGGATTTACTTGAGGATTGCTTGTGGGTTGAAAAGCTAATAATTGAATCTTGGAAGAGTTGGCAAGGATTGCTTGTGTGGTGTTGAAGAAAGATTATCTTCTTTGTGCTTGAGGGTTTGCTTAATATATCAAAGGTATTCTCCTCTTTAAATTTTGTGCACATGATTAATTATATTCTTGTTTTGATCATTTCCACTCTAAGTGGCTGCATATGGTTTTCATTTCATAGGTTTTGATTTGAGCAAGAATACATAGATTAGCTTGTTGTGTGTTTTATGTTTTGTATGTTTCCATTTTTGAAAAATACAACATAGCACTATTTGTTGGAAATCAAGGTGAAACTATTGCAATAATAACTTTAACAAATGTATGCAAATCTGAAAATAGATTTCCAAGATTACCCATGGTGATGTTTATGTGATTAGCACATTCAACAATAATAGTATGAAGGAATAAACACATAACAAGTGACACAATATTTAAGTGGAGAAACACTTGTGGGAAAAACTCCACACCTAAAGAGATCCAATGCTTGTATTAATCGTTCAAAGAAGTTTACATCAACATAACATTTCTCTTGAAATTTTGGCAGCACTTCGTTACTCCTCCAACCTACAAAAGAATCATACATACCCCTAACCCAAGGTACCAATTTATAGAAGAAATGGATGTGAGAATACCACTGTGGTATCTCAAAACAAGTGGCAAAATCACATGCAAATTTCATATCCCCCCTTAAAGTACATCCTGTAAACTTAATAAATAATAATAAATCTTCACATGGCCTACAAATGGGAACCTACACCACAACCAATGAAAATTGGTCAATTCTGAGTGCTCAATAAATCATTGATGGCTTCAACGGCTAACATGTACAACATGCAAACCAAGGTGCCCCACTTAGGATAACATGCAAGATACATGCAACAACATGCATGAACATGCAAGGCCTAGTGATCCCCACCTCCATTGTGGACGCCTAGTAGGAATCTTGGGTAAAAGCACAAACCTGTGTCACATTTTTAGCCAATGTTCAGTATAGTATGAATCAAGCTGTTTTTGCCCGAGTTTGACTTGGGCGAGTTATTTTCACCCGAAGCCATGTGGTGCCTATGTGTCGCATACGTGGCTTGTACTTTTTGGGTGAGTCATTCTTGGGCAAGTCAGTTTCACTCGAAACCAAGGAATTAAAAAAAATAAAATGTTGACATATTTCGTGGAAGGCTTTTCTGGAAGACATTGACGTGCTGGGGACAACAGATGGTTAGGGTTTCATTCGAGTAAATTTGTTGCTGTCTGCCACCTTCAAGCAATAGTTCACCACCTTCCTCAACATTCCAAATAACACTTGAAACTCCCCATTTACATGCAATTGAAAGTTATATATATAGCATATACACATATATACAACACACACATAGACACACACACATATATATTATATCTGTGTGTGTTGTGTATATATATATATATACAACACACACACATGTGTGTGTGTATGCTGTATATATATTGGAGGATAACATGAGTATGTGCTCGACTGTATGTGCTTGATAACATACAACATATACAACATACACAACATATATGTGTGTGTGTGTTGTACATATATTGCAGTACATATATATTGTAGATATGTTAGGATTTTAATGTAATTTCTTTGCTATATATATGTATATGCACTATATATGTGTATATGCATTATATATGCTGTATATGCACTGTATATGTGTATTTGCATTATATATGCTCTATATATATGCACTATATATGCTTTATATATAAAAGGAAGATGTTGTATATGCTGTATATGTTGCATATATGCATACGCACTATATATGCTGTATATGCTCTCTATATATGCACTATATATGTTGTATATATAAAAGGAAGATGTTGTATATGCTGTATATATATGTGTATATGATGTATATATTTATATGTGTATATAAATTGTATATGTTGTATACGCCACACACATATTTCATTCATTGAAAAGGCTTTAGAAATGTTCAAGATGCAATATATATAGAGCATATATAGCATATACAATGCATATACAACATATACAATGAATATATAGCATATACACATATATAGTGCATATACAACATATATATAGAGCATATACATCACACACACATATACAACTCATATACAACATATACAACATCTTCCTTTTATGGATTCTTAAAGGACAATGTGCTTGATGTTAAAATGGATTCAATTGCATAGGCAGACTTGTGACCTAAATTTAATAGTTTCTAAATGAATTCAAGTAGCCAACAACAATATGTAGAAAGTAATTTTATGTTTTCTTTTGACTACATTTCTATGTATGAGGATAAAGCTATCTAGTTACTCATTTTAACTATGCTTTAGATGGTGGATAATACAACCGAAGACTAAAAACTAGGTGTTTGTTTTTCATAAATCATATTGATGAACAATCTTATGTAACAAAGGCACTAGGTTTGAAACACATGTGGTAAATTATGTAATTCTTTTGATATTGTGGTGTAATAAGACAATATGATTTCATCCTAGCAATTTAAACTTCAAGATTACACTTTTCCAAAATATACATTATTTCAAATCAATCAAAATCATCTTGATAGTCTAGAAATCAAATAAATCTAAATCAATGAATGATGGGAAATATATAACATGATATAATAGGACCTCCATAGATAACTTGATTCATGAACATATAGTAAAATTGCACATGTAAATTAGGTATGGATTTGTCATAAGATGTGAAGGATACAATTATGTCAAAATTTGGAAGAAATATATGTATCTTCACAGTAAATGATACCATTGTAAAGTTTTATCTAAGATATGATAAGATAGGATAATGCTCATGTAATTGAGGTAATGTGGGATAATGATGAAAATTCTCTATAGCCATGAAAATACTCCTAGAATTCTCAAGTAAATGAGACCACATGTTTATGCTTAAAACACTATTCTTGTATTCATAAATATATTTTTAACTATGGTTGTTAATATTAATTATCTTGTCCACAAAATATTTTTCTTTTTGGTTAGAAATCCAAGGTTAAAAACTATACTTAGAAATTTGAGGTTAAAATTTTAGTTGTGTGAGAAACAAGCAAAATTAAAGTTCACCAAATCATAGTCACAAATCAATAACAAGTTACAAAATCAATAAATCATAGTGGGAAACTATTTATAAACTAATCAATACTTTCATCCTATCAATTTAAACTTTGATTACACTATTCCAAAATATATAATAGGTGTAAACCCTAGACACATCTAATATAGCGTACGTGGGCAAGGCCATCACAGATGAGCCCCCAAGGCATTAGGTCTAGCCCTTAGGCCAGGTTTCCTTTCTACATAGTAAATGATACCTTTATAAAGTTTGATCTAAGATAAGATAAGATAGGATATGATAGGATAATGCTCATGTAATTGAGGTAATGTGGGACAATGATGAAAATGCTCTGTAGCCATGAAAATGCTCCCAAAATTCTTAAGTAAATGAAACCATATGTTTATGCTTAAAACACTGTTCTTGTATTCATAAATATATTTTTAACTATGATTGTTAATATTAATTATCTTGTCCACAAAATATTTTTACTTTTGGTTAGAAATCCAAGATTAAAATCTATGGTTAGAAAGTTGAGGTTAAAAATTTTAGTTGTGTAAGAAACAAGCAAAATCAAAGTTCACCAAATCGTAGTCACAAATCAATAACAAGTTACAAAATCAATAATTCATAGTGGGAAACTATTTATACACTAATCATTACTTTCATCCTAGCAATTTAAACTTTGATTACACTATTCCAAAATATACATTATTTCAAATCAATCAAAATCATCTTGATAATCTACAAATCAAATCCATCAAAATCATTGAATGATGGGAAAGATATAACATTATATAATAGGACCTCCATAGATAACTTGATTCATGAACATATAGTAAAATTGCACATGTAAATTAGGTATGGATGTGTCATAAGATGTGAGGGATACAATTATGTCAAAATTTGGAACAAATGAATGTATCTTAGCTAAGGAACAAACCCTAATAGGTGTAATGAATGTAGGTTAAAATAGGTTAGGATGGTAGGCTAACATATACAAACTTAAAATATAAATAAAAAATATAATCAAATGAAGAATAAACCCTCAGCACATCTAAAATAAGCAATAAAGTCAATTTAATTATATTGGATTTGAAAACCTATGTTTTATAAATATAAACTAATTTACTTGTATGCAAACTAGGTTGTGTGGCGTACAATCAGGTTCACTAAAATATGATGGAAAAAGAATAAGTTATCTTATATAGTTAATCTAGGTTAATCCAATAGAATATGTAAATGCACAAAAATGACTGTGAACTTGATCTCTACTAGTGAACTTAACTTTTACTAGTTTTTGACTTCTACTTTTTTCATTCACTATGTTTTAATATCTATTTACTCTCACAAATTTAAACTAGTATTTTTATTTTCTAGTTTGTACTTAATAGTGAAAGTGAATCCCTTAGGTGAAACTAGGTAATTACATGTTGATTTGATGACTAGACAAATGATCAATGGAAGCACTCTTTAGCCATGAAAATGCTCCTAGAATTCTCAAGTAGATGATGCATTCCTTTTAGTGCACAAATTGAAGTGTAAACATGCCAATGGTATGTATATAAGATCTCAAATTACAAGCCCTAAAATTACAAGACTTCTGAAGGATACATTACATGCAAGCCACTAGACAACATGGCTACATGAGCAAACCATTCAAATACCTAAAGTTGAACATGAAGAAACCTAAGATCTACTATGATATGGTAGCATTAGGGAGACTTGGTTACCCAAATGCATTTTTGGTTGAGCTATGTTGCTGTCTACATATCAAATTGATTTGTAGATAACTGCAACATAGCTCAAAACTAAAAATTCTTTACCATTATCAAGTTTTCGAACAATGTCTAACTTCATATGAGCATTAGTTAAGTCTATAGTGGCTTTGTTCACATATGCTATTCATGTCATGTGAGTTTGACTTGATTATACCGAGTCAAGTTATATTTTCCTTTTTGAGACTAGTTATTGTTTCTGCTTTTACACAATGAAATATGAATTTGTGTAACTAGTTCCCTTGTGAATTATTGTATTTAAGTCAACCTTTCAGTTGAAAGTTCTTGTGACCAAACTATGAAGCCTCTGCACTGCACGTACGTAGGCAAGGACATCACAGATGAGCCCCCCAAGGCATTAGGTCTGGCCCTTAGGTCAGGTTTCCTTTCTGCATAGTAAATGATAACTTTGTAAAGTTTGATAAGATAAGATAAGATCTAGGATATGATAGGATAATGCTCATGTCATTGAGGTAATGTGGGATAATAATGAGATGCTCCTAGTGAGAACCTAATGATGTGAACATAAGAGAAGATGCCTCCAAGGGAAGAATAGATAATTTCTCCCCCAAGGGGAAGAGGATCTATATATAAAATAGTAATTAAAGGATCAACTATGAGCATACAAGAAGAGCTCTTCCTATATTCTAATCTACTGGATAAGACTAGTTATTGTTTCCACTTTTACACAATGAAATATGAATTAATGTAACTAGTTCCCTTATGAATTATTATATTTAAGTCAACCTTTCAGTTGAAAGTTCTTGTGACTAAACTATGAAGCCTCTGTGTTGCGCGTACATAGGCAAGGCCATCACAGATGAGCCCCCAAGGAATTAGGTCTGGCCCCCAGGTTAGGTTTCCTTTCTACATAATAAATGATAAATTTGTAAAGTTTGATAAGATAAGATAAGATAGGATATGATAGGATAATGCTCATATAATTGAGGTAATGTGGGATAATGCTCATATAATTGAGGTAATGTGGGATAATGATGAGATGCCCCTAGTGAGAAGCTAATGATGTGAACATAAGATAAGATGCCTCCAAGGAAAAAATAGATAATTTCTCCCCCAAGGGGAAGAGGATCTATATATGGAATAGTAATTAAAGGATCAACTATGACCATGCAAGAAGAGGTCTTCCTGTATTCTAATCTACTGGGTAAGACTAGAACTATTGTTTCCACTTTTACACAATGAAATATGGATTAGTGTAATTAGTTCCCTTATGAATTATTGTATTTAAGTCAACCTTTCAGTTGAAATTTCTTATGACTGAACTACGAAGCCCTTGCACTACGCGTACATAAGCAAAGTCATCACGGATGAGCCCTTGAGGCATTAGGTCTAGCCCTTAGGTCAAGTTTATTTTCTACATAGTAAATGATAACTCTGTAAAGTTTGATAAGATAAGATAAGATCTAGGATATGATAGGATAATACTCATGTAATTGAGGTAATGTGGGATAACAATGGGATGCCCCTAGTGAGAAGCTAATGATGTGAACATAAGAGAAGATGCCTTCAAGGGAAGAATAGATAATTTCGCCTCCAAGGGGAAGATGATCTATATATATGAAATAGTAATTAAAAGATCAACTATGAGCATGCAAGAAGAGGTCTTCCTATATTTTAATCTACTAGATAAGACTAGTTATTGTTTCCACTTTTACACAATGAAATATGAATTAGTGTATCTAGCTCCCTTATGAATTATTGTATTTAAGTTAACCTTTCAGTTGAAAGTTCTTATTGGTTATGTGTTGTATTGCCAAATTAAGAAAGGTGATAAAAGTTGGTTCTTGGTAAATTGTCTCCCCTATATTTAATTTATGCATTGATCATGTAATTATTTGGACTTTTAAAAATTATGATGTTATACATTGTCTTTCATTCCAATTTACTTTTTTGCCAAACATGTTCCTCATCCTCAAGTTTGGAGTAAATATATTTTAGTTTACATATTGTCTATGATTTAGAAGTGTTTAAATAAAACTTCATTTAAATTTAAGTTAATTTTTACTTAGATTCCATTTATATTTATATTTGTTAAATTTAGTTTGGTTTCAAACTTAGAAATTAAATTTAGTTTAGTTTCAATTTAATTAATTGTTAAAATTTATAAATTAAATTACATTTTAATTATCATGCTGCATATATTTTGACACATGGATGATCAAACTTCACATCAGTCTGATCATCCAGGTGACACTAGTGATAGTTCTACTTTATATGCTGAGACTATTGAGAGGTTTGAAAATGCTTTGAGTGAACTTGACTGAACAATACATAACACACCAAACTTGTCAAATAGAGACAAGTTGGTTATGATCCGAGAGGAGATCAAACGTGTGATCAACATCATTCGATCATACAACCCTTATGAGATTATATTAGTGTTGACATGTTCTATTCATCACTTTCTCAAAGTGTTGGTGGCAATGAGAAATGGTCATCTATTTCTAGGCTGGTTTTAGTAGATAATGTTCTCAGCATGTTCCCATCTTATAGGGGATGATAGAGAGTGAGAGGCTATTCCCCCACCAAGTGTGAGGATCCAATTGTGGGTCCTTTTATCTATCCTAGATTTTTGGCAGCACATCACAAATGGCCTAACAATGATGAGTTGCCATTGTATTTTTGCAAACAATTATATGCAGAGTTCCATTTACATTTATTTGTCAATTATACATCTTTCCCTAAACATGATGGGTAGGGGTGAAGGAGGTTTATAGACAAAGTTGAGTATAGATGACCAAACCTGCCACCTCCTATGAACAAGAGGTCCTTAGTTGGTCCACACCTTTTGGTTCTTCCAAAACATATGGAACTAGCAGAATTTGCACAACCAACACTGACCCCCTCAAGATGCAAGATTGTTGAGAGCCTCATGAATATTACTTGTCTTGAAGATTTGTCTTGATGATTTGACTTGTCTTTCTGATTTAACTTGACTTGATGATTTGACTTGTCTTGATGATTGACTTGTCTTGATGATTTGATTTGTCTATGTTAGGTCTGTATCTGCTTGCCTGTAACCTTTGGCCTAGTGGAACCTCAATGTTATCTCCTGGCTCAGAGGGGTGGACCTCAGGGTTCCACATGGTTGGGTGGAAGAGCTTAATCCATTGGTTTTTCTTGGTTGACCTGATTCGTGATCACTGTAGTCGTGATTCCAGTTCTAGTTTTGTACTTGCATCCTCAAGAGTTATATTATAATTTTAGCAATGTATTATATTGTTGTATATTGTAAACTGACGTGATCGGTCATGTAATCTTGTATTTGAACCTTTGTAACTATTCATCTCTACAAATGAATGATGTAAATCCTCTTCTGTTGTATTATAATGCATATCACTTGTATTGTTATAATTTTATGTTTATTTGATGCAGTTATGTTCCCTAGAGGTGTTAGCTGTTCATTTTATTTAATGTTGTTAATAGTGTAATTATATTTATTGATTAATGCATTTACTTGCTTCAAAAAGAAAATATTCCTGTTATTTTGGACTTGTTAGTCTAACACTCTAGGGTTGCATGACGGGGCATAACACCCTCAACATGTTCTAGATCAGGTTGAGGTTATTGTACATGTGATATTGTAGGAGTTGAGTATAACAGGCTTCTTTCTGGTACCGAGGAGCTTGCACCATCTACACATCTCTCGATCTCCCTCCAATCTTCTAAGCTCAATGGGATTGGGAGGGTCCTTGATGCTGTAGTTGAGGTAATTTATTTAAAAAAATTACAATCTAAATTCATATATATATATTATAAGTTCAATTTTAAATTAAAGATCGCACGCACATGTTCAAGCTTTGACTCTTGATTGAAATCATGTGTACATGTACGAATTGAATGTGTATTCTAGACACATGTTGATGTCTTAGCACCTAGATATGGAGATTTGCATTATATTGGCGATCTTAGAAATCATCATGAGGTATTTAAAAACCACCTATATCACATACATACTTGATTTTTAAGTACACATATATCTTTAACTTTTTACATACACACATCAAGTACAAGTTTTCTAACTAAATACACATGCATATATACATGTACATGTCATATAGGTTCCAAGATTAGGTCATGCTTCTTTTCAGACTCCTATGCATGCTCATCCTCTACATGATCTAGACCGTGGATGTTAGGTAATTCAGAGATCTGTCAAGTATTAATTTTATTTATTTAAAATTAAAACATTATTTATATATTTAAAATTTTATGGTGTTTCATGTGTAGGGCTCAGGTCAGGGATTAGTCCATGGCTCAGGTTAGGGATTAGGATAGGACTTGAGACATAGTGAGGCTCACCACTCGCCGAGATCTATCTAGATATTTATGAGTTGTTATTACATGAGTCACATGTTTTATATTTGTGTACATTTCCATACATTATGAGTATATTTTAGAGACGTTCTTATGAGATGTGCATGTTTTATATTTACATTTGGACATTATGAGTATATTTTAGCTCGATGTTCTTATGAGTCATGCATGTTTTATATTTACATTTGGACTATATATATACACTTATGTTTTATATCTAGAGACGTTCTTAAATTATGAGGCATGTATGTTTTATATTTTAATTTTATATCTTGGAAATTTGGACATTATTGATTTATGATGGAATTTATTTATGATGAAATTTACATAGATTTTTCTTACAAAGATACCGGTATGCTAGTACCATTTGTAGTTACAATATTAATATAATAAAATAAATTTGTACATAGATTTTTCTTAGAAAGATACATGTATGCTAGTTGCAATATTAATATAATAACATTATAATTAATTATTTATATCTAGAGATGTTCTTAAATTATGAGTTGAATATATGTTTTATATTAAATACTTTTAAATATCTTGGATATTTGGACATTATTGATATAATAATGTATTATCATTAATTATTTTAATTGAGATATAATTTGTTATAATTTCATAACTTTATATTGACATACATGGATGTGCCTGATAGGTCTCTAGATGGATAACTATCTTCTTGGAAGAAACTTTATAACTGTCAACTTTGATCAACAATCATGGCCATTTATTGTTTCTAAATAAATGGATGAAGTAGTACATATAAACTTTATGGTTGTAAATCAAATGCTAAGATGATTTGAACAATTCAAAGATATACATTGAAAGCTGCCATCAATAATATTATTTAAGAATTGAGATATAACTGTTATAATTTCATAACTTTGTATTGACATGTGGATGTGCCTGATAGGTCTCTCTGGATAACTATCTTCTTGGAAGTAACTTTATAACTATCAACTCTGATCAACAATTACGGCCATTTATTGTTTATAAAGAAATGGATGAAGTAGTATAGATAAACTTTATGGTTGCAAAGAAAATGCAAGAAGATATCTTAGCATTTGCTTTACAACCATAAAGTTTATCTGTACTACTTTGTCCATTTCTTTAGAAACAACAAATGGCCATAATTGTTGACCAGAGTTGACAGTTATAAAGTTACTTCCAAGAAGATAGTTATCCAGAGAGACCTATCAAACACATCCACATGTCAGTACAAAGTTATGAAATTATAACATTATATCTCAATTCTTAAATAATATTCTTGATGGTGGCTTTCAATGTATATCTTTGAATTGTTCAAATATTCTTAGCATTTTCTTTACAACTATAAAGTTTATCTATACTACTTTGTCCATTTCTTTAGAAACAATAAATGGCCATGATTGTTGATCAGAGTTGACAGTTATAAAGTTTCTTCCAATAAGATAGTTATCCATCTAGAGACCTATCAAGCACATCCATGTATGAACTTATTAAATGAATTGTGTAAATTATGAACTAGATAGATATATAATGTAGGCCCTTGTTAAGTTTGAGGCCCCTAAATGATAATGATACAAAAAAGTTAAAAAGGAACTCAATTGATAAATTTACATATAATGATCTACCAAACCCACATGATGAAATAACATAACTTTAAAAGGCCGTGGCCTAAGTGGCTCATTTGAACATTTAAAATATGAACTATGTAGATATCTAATGTAGGCCCTTTTTAATTTTGAGGCCTGTAAATGATAATGATACAAAAAAGTTAAAAAAGAACTCAATTGATAAATTTACATATAATGATCTACCAAACTCACATGATGAAATAACATAACTTTAAAAGGCCGTGGCCTAAACTTAGCTCAGTTGAACATGTAAATTATGAACATATTCAAAATGAACATGTAAATTATGAACTAGATAGATATCTAATGTAGGCCCTTAAGTTTGAGGCCCCTAAATGATAATGATACAAAAAAGTTAAAGAAGAACTCAATTGATAAATTTACATATAATGATCTACCAAACTCACATGATGAAATAACATAACTTTAAAAGGTCGTGGCCTAAGCTTAGCTCATTTGAACATGTAAATTATGAACATATTAAAAATGAACATGTAAATTATGAACTAGATAGATATCTAATGTAGGCCCTTGTTAAGTTTGAGGCCCCTAAATGATAATGATACAAAAAAGTTAAACAAGAACTCAATTAATAAATTTACATATAATGATCTACCAAAATCACATGATGAAATAACATAACTTTAAAAGGCCATGGCCTAAGTAGCTCATTTGAAAATGTAAATTATGAACTCTAGATATCTATATAAAAAGGGGCTTCTCTTAGCTTCGAGAAATATTTAAATTTTGTACTGACAAGGCCAACCACGTGAAGGTAGAAGCTCATGTGGCCTCACCTAAGACCTAAGACACCTAAGACATCTAAGACCTAAGACACCTAGAAGACATAAGACCTTAGACACCTAAGACATCTAAGACCTAAGACACCTAGAAGACATAAGACCTCAGACACCTAAGACATCTAAGACCTAAGACACCTAGAAGACATAAGACCTAAGACACCTAAGACATCCAAGACCTAAGACACCTAGAAGACCTAAGACCTAAGACACCTAAGACACCTAAGACATGAACACCTTTAAAGACCTAAGACACTTAAGATCTAAGACATAGATACCTTTAAAGACCTAAGACACCTAAGATGTAAAATACCTAAGACACCTAAAACACCTAAGATGTAAAAAACCTAAGACGTGCCTAGACACCTAAGACCTAAGGCACATAAGACATCTAAGACCTAAGGCAACTAATACCCTAAACCCTTTAAACCCTAAACCTAAGACCTAAGACCTAATCTACCTAAATTTAAAACTATATATAGTTTAGAGATCATACCTGCACAGTTCATGAAGTTCAATAATCAAGAACCATTGAAATTAAAATTTAAAAGGAAAGAACTATCAAGAACCATAAATTTTAAAATAAAACTAATTTATTTATATATCTTAGTGTTGGTGTAATTAAATAGTTAATTACACTTTATTAAGTTTACTTAGGGCTAATTTTAGTCTTAGGTTATTCTTAAGTCATATTAGGGTTTTTCTCTAACTTGTAAATATAAAAGCAAGTTCTCACATGTAATTCATTAATCCATTTCATTAATTCATCCTTATTGTGCAAATTATTCCTCTTTGCTTTTTTCTCTTGTAGAAGGTAAATTTTAGGTTTTGTAGGTGATCTTTGTGGCTTGAATTAATTATCAAATTCAACATGGTATCAGAGCGGATCTGCAAGCCCCTTCTCAAATTTAGAGAAAATTTTTAGCAAGAGGCATTTACTGGGTGTGTTTTTTGTGTAAAATGGAGTATTCCATTAGATTCAGAGTAACTGGAAAAGGTAGATTTGTCTTTTGTTTGGCTAAATTTGGTCTGGGGAAGCCAAATCTGTGAAGGTTTCAAGAGTGTTTTTTTAATCTGTAGAAAAACAGAAGTTTCAGAGCTTTTTTGGCCAAAACAGATCTCACCATTGCGCTCAGAAGGCCCAAAAACTCCTATTTTCATATAAGGCACTATATTTTGCTGAAAAAAAGTTTTTGGTTATTTTTTTAGGGTTTCAAAAATGGTTCTGTGAAATCCGTACGACCGTACTGTGCCTCAATTTCTGTGCCAACCTTGATTTCCATGCCATTCTCATTTGAACTGATTTTGATTTTGGAGCTGCATTAGTTTGTGTGCCATCTTGATTTTCATGCCACCTCAATTTCTGTGCCATCTCAATTTTTGTGCATAGGTACATCTGAGTTTTTTTTATTAATTTCTTCATAAAAAGGAATTTTTTATTTTGGAGGGCTAGCCCCTTAGGTTTAACCCTTGGTCATATGGGGGACCAGCCCCTAGCTTCCAAGCAACAGCCCCCAAAGACTCAGTTCCTGGTCATATGAGTGACCAGTGCCCTTGCCGCTAGCTCCCAGAGACTAAGACCTTGGTCACATGGGTGCCCAGGAGCTTCAATAGTGCTTTTTTTTGGTCCTCTTTGTCCTAAAGCAGCAGTTTTGGTAAATTGGGCATATATTGAGTATACGGAGTCGAATTTAAAAAAAAAAGGTGTCGGAAAGCTGGTTCCAAGCACAATCCAGTGGTGTAGGTATTGTTTCCAGGTTTTGACGATTGGTATAATTTATTTCTATTTGAAGTCAAGGCATCGTTTTTTGCTTTCGAGCTCCGTTCTTGCACCCAGAGTCTCCATTTTTCAAAAATGAATAGGCGTTGGAAAGGTATCACAGAGCTCTACACAACCACCTATATAATTTTTTCAGATTCAGCCCTAGGTATATTTTAAATCAGTTTGTCGATTTTATGGCTTCTGTTGGATATCCTGGACATGCTGCCTCCTGGAAAGGTTCTGTTTGCTTTGAAAGACTTCTATTATCTACATAAATCTATTTGCATATTTTGATCCTTAATCATCTAAAGAGATGGGATTCTACCATCAGCATAAATCTAACTGCAGATATTGTGGAAGTAATCAACATGAGAAAGAGATGTGTCCTCATTTCTCACATCATCTCTTTGAAATGCTTGTTTCAATTGCTTCTCCTCTCGATGAGATCATTGCTCCACCATCACCTACTGCTACTTTAGAGTTCAGTGTTGCATCATCATTGGCTTCTAGTGATTCTGTGCAGTAGGTCAATATTAATCTTCCTGATCCACCTCATTGGGATTCCTATCTTGCAGACATATCATCTTTGTTTGTAGAGTCCCATCTTATAGATTTGGAGGACCACATTGAGGACATTTGTCTTCTCTTTGATGACAGCTTCGATGGAGTTGCATCACCATCATCTACTTCAAAGATTATTTTTCATCCTCCTCTTCTTTAGTCACAATTTGGCAGTGGATTGGAGACATTTGAGCAGTTTTCAGGAGCATCATTATTGTCTTTGGATCATGTGCAGAGTTCAGAGTCATTTATCCTTCTTCCTGTATATTCCTATCTGGAATGGGAAGATATTATGCACACATCTGTAGTTCTATTTCTTCCCAAGGGGAGGAATGTTGTTCGACGTTCATGGGTCTTCATCGTTATTCTGTGTCGAGCATCTTCCAGCACTGCAGGAGTCATCTTGAGGAGTGGTTGCATGGTCTCTCTTCTTATCTCTATTTTGGGAGGGAGCATTTCCTCGCATGGGGTTTCATCCTTCTCACTTCTGGGGGGGTCATCAGACCTTCTCTCTTCTTCCTCTCTTATGGGGGGCATTCTTGATTGTACTTTTGTGATAGATTCACTTCTTGGGGGGTCTTAGTTTTAGTCCTTCTTCCATCACATGTTTATGTACTTGTATTTTTTTATCTCTTTTGGAGAGGAGTTTTCTCCCACTGGGTTTTTCTCCTTTCTCTCCACTTTATGAGAGATTCTTGTTGTTCATGGGTACCTAAAATGGCCTTGTAGCCAGGACCCATTCTTGCATTAGTTGCATGCTTTTCATTTCTCCCTAAGTTGCACTTATGGGGGGTGTTGGTGTAATTAAATATTTAATTAAACTTTATTAAGTTTACTTAGGGCTAATTTTAGTCTTAGGTTATTCTTAAGTCATATTAGGGTTTTTCTCTAACTTGCAAATATAAAAGCAAGTTCTCACATGTAATTCATTAATCCATTTCATTAATTCATCCTTATTGTACAAATTATTCCTCTTTACTTTTTTCTCTTGTAGAAGGTAAATTTTAGGTTTTGCAGGTGATCTTTGTGTCTTGAATTAATTATCAAATTCAACACTTAGGAATCTAGTGTGAACATACCTTCATACCATGTATCGATTGGTTGAACTCGCTTTTCAATAATGTAACTTATAACGTCCATGAAACTTTTAAATCTCTTGGTACATATAATCCAAATCTTCTCTATCTTTTATTATCTCTAAAATATTTTCATGATATTCAATAGGCAACCTCCACTTTTGTTGGCCACATCCTCTTTTTGGTAAAGTTTCCAAATTTAATCTTGTTGCTATAACTAAGTGACTATAATGTAGAACCTTTTGTCCTGGCACATAATCAATAAATATAATACCATTTTTATCTATCTTTGTTTGTTGATAATATGTGCCTTCAACAATGATTGATTCAATGGGATAAGTTTGTCCATCACCATTTATCATTGATTCTAACAATTTGGATTTTGGTTGCATGCATTTTAGTAGATAGTAATCTACACCTTCTGTATTGTCAGGTTTTGCAACCACAACAAAAATATCTCCTGTACACACTACAAATAAACATGTTTTTACATTATCTAGATTCAATGTAAATCATTCAAATATTTATAATGACTCTTGACTTAGGTAGAATACAAATTAAAATTCTATAAGTTAAAATTTAATTTAAATTTTCATTTAAAATTTACCTGTAACAATTAAATCTGATACATGTTTGGAATTAGTTGAATATAGAGGATCATAGACATCTATAATGTCACTATCTTCAAAAGGAGGCATTGATACTATTTGTTTCATTTTCCATTGTGAAACATATCCATCTCTAATATTCTCACATTGTAGAATATTTGCATTGTTCTCAATTCAATCAAAACAAAAAAATAATTTTTCTCTCACTTGAATAGTAAGAGGCTTGCTATGTCCTATAGTCATGACTTGATGCAAACTTCTAATACCATTAATTTTTTGACAATTATAAGGATTTTATCGATGAATATCTATGTATGAACAAATTCAAGCTCATCCAATTAAGACTAAACTTCTAAATTTACTTCTTTAATATTTATTTAATTTCAAGCATCCAATTAAGACTTGTGTAAACAAATATTTGTGTATTAAAACAAATTCAATAAATTCATGTACTTGAATTTGAATAAAGTTTTCAAATAACACATTCAATTTACATACATACCTTTAACTTCCCAAAAATAGTGTTTGTTGTATATTGAGTCATGGGCACTAGAATAACTTTTGCACCATTCAACAATTTCATTTGCATTCTATATGGTGTTACCTGCAAGTTCATGTCAAGGTGAAGTATTCGACAATTTTAAATTTACATAAATTATGTATGGTACAAATTTACCTGCAAGTTCATATTGGCGAAGTGCATGCTTCACACATGCTCCTACTCCATCGTGCTCTCCTTTTCCATGTCCACTCTAAAAAAAATCCACAAGAACTTTATGCTATGTCTAGCATGTTGTTGCATTAACCAATTAAATGCTTTTGTAGACTTAAATTGTCTTGTATTTAGTTATATAAACAACCATTTGAAAACCAAAAAATAGTTAAAAACTATATGTATATAAGTAATTGGTTCAAGTCAATAAAGTTATAAATTTAAATTTAAAATTAAGAAAATAAAAATAAAAATTAAATAAACACTTACCAGCACATCCATCAGACCAAATCTAGTGTTGTAATGCACTTATGTCACGTCGTCTCAAATCTTCATAAAACATTCCAAAACAATGTGCTACATAACATCTATCATGACCCGTATCATCATTCATATAAAAGTGAACCTCCTTGATGATAATTTGTTCATATTCACTACTTTCTTCACCATCTACAAGTAACTCTTGACGTGTCTATAGCAAACTTGTACAAAGATTGCGACTTGCTCTGAATGATAATATTGACTTTGGATTTTAGTTTGAGGACTAAATGTATGGTTCTCAGAAAAATCTAAAATAGAAAGAATACAACCCGGTGGAAAACCATTCTTTGAGTCACAAAATTGCTTAGCCTACCATATTGTGCTATGACAATGTTGGATATGCAGAAATATGATATTACGAAATTTAGAGTCCATAAACTCATTGTAGGGCAATTCACTCTCTCAAAACAATTTTTTTGGACTCAACTCCTGACTTCATTAAGTATTTCTCATATTAAAATCTCTTCCAAACAACTGGCATTGAATGATCAATATTCTCAAAGGGTATTAAAAGTTTCCTCAAATTTCCACAATCTATACATGACATTTTTATACACTACACATTGAATTCATTTGAATCTTCTAATTTTTCACATAAGATAGACTTCACAAATTGTGTTGTACTTCCAGGGATGACTAAATTTTGATTAACTATTGCCATAGGTTTTTTATATGACTATAGGTGTAGATGAAATTCAACATGATTTCGAAAACAACAAGTTTCACGTACTTTATTTATACATATGAAACATGGTCATAAACTATCAAACATCCTTTGACAAATCTTCACCTATGGAAATTCTTGCTTGAATGCTTCAAAAAGTTCACTTTGTATTGTATCTATAAAATGTTTTGGATGAGAAATTTTTTTACCATCTTTGCCTTTTATTTGTATAGTGTCCCTTCTATTAGAAGAAATACGGGAGTGGTTGGTCCAGTATCCAATTATTTTTTGTTGTACATCTTCTGAAATTCTATCTTTCTGAGGGAGTTGACAAATATTTACCCAATTTTGGTCAATGTTTTCATCTAATCTATTTCTCTTCTTTATATATCTTTGAACAGTTCTCCTAGATACATTTACTACTTTGACAATTGCTTGAACTTGTTTTCTATGTGATAATTTTTTACTAGAAATTATAGTCATCAATGCTCTACATGCAATACTTAAATTAGTAGCTCGACTCTTGGTTTTAATAGAATCCAATGCTTCTTGCATGTTTTCAACTACTGTTTGATTTAATAAATCTAAAATTTTTTCTTATTATCAAACCCTAACAACTCTAAATAGGGGTCATTTCTTTTTGCCTAAATAACTTTGCACATAATTGTGCTTTTCCAATTATAGAGTCATCTTCAAAAAATTCATCCCAAATTCTTTTAGAGTGAAGTTTTATTGCACTTTTAGGTAACATATGTTTAGGTGAAACCCCAGAGTTGTTGGTAGTGGGGGAGTGATGAGAGATGATCTTGGTAGGTTCTTAGTGGCTGTGGCACTCCCTCTGGGTAGCCAAACAAACCACTTCGCTGAAGCTGCGGTTGCCTATCACACTATTTCCCTTGCTCATGCTAAGGGGTACATAAAAGTTTGGGTGGAAGGGGATTCTAATAACATTATAAATTGCCTAAAGAATTCCCTAAAACCTAGTTGGTCTATAGCGACCCTTGTTGAAGATGCGATTAAGATCTTAGGGACCTTTGAGGAAACTTATATATCTCATATCTTTTGCAAAGGAAATAAGGTGGCAGATATATTTGCCAACCATGGAGTTACCAACCAATCAAAGGTCACGTGAGATGATGTGGCAATGACCCCTAGCAAGGTTAAGGAGCTAATTGTCAATGATTGCAAGCATGGTATGAGGCTCGAGAAGTAATGAAGAGATCATTATGATCTGGAAGGGTCCGAAGGGGAGCTCTCTATCGATGAGTCAGTTCACATAGATTATGGGTAAGTTTAATAGCCAAAATTTCCATTACAAGCTTTATTTCCTTCTCATTCTTGTTCTGCTCTACGGTGGCTGTGAGAATTACAGAGGTCTGAATTTTAGCATGGGGGAGAGAGGAATAGAGTTGAACCTTCGTACTGCGAAGGGACCTGGCATAAACAAAAGGTGTGGAAAATCCTGGAGGCTGGTGGGTTAACTCCCTACATGGAGAAATTACATGGAGCCGACCTTAATATCACCAGGATGTTTGTAAAAAATTATAAAAACAAGGTCTCTGCATATGGCTGGGAGTTATCCATTACAAAAGACCTAATAGCTTCTATCTCAGAGTTATCTAGCAAAGGGAAGAAATTCTTCTATGAACAGAAATACAACGAGGAAGCCTTGAACAATTTCTTCAAGGGCAATGAATGTGACAAATTGGTTAAGCTGCAGTCTGGAGGGTATAACCGCCTTTCTATCAAGCTGATATGGGCTGAGGTGGTGGAAGTGATAATGAGGTATATCACGCTAGATAGGAGGTACATTGTAGCCTACAACTATCATTTTAATTTGCTCAACCATTTTTACCATGGTATGTATGTCTCCATCTCGTTTTATTTTCTTTCCTCACTAGAGTATGGTGTAAAGGAAAATTGTAGAAACCCTAAGTTGCCCATTTTGCATGAAAGCCTTATTCTTTTGATTATGGAATATATGAAAACCAACACTCCTAGAAAAGGGCTTAACGATAAGCATAGTGGCAAGAAAAAAGTGTGTATGGTGTCTAGTGAGGAGGAAACCCAATTGGATGATGAGGACTGGGTTGTGGAAGAAGAGGAGGAAAGTGAAGCTAAGTCTAGCAAAAAAAGGAGAAGGACTCAAAAGAGGGAAGTTGATATTTCTTGGTCAGATGGGTCGAATATGAGAGATGAGTTTGAGGCCTCTCTCAAGGAGGGGAAAGGTAAGAAGACTCTGCTAGTGAAAAGGAAAAATTCTACTATGGCAAAGAAGGGTAAGTAGTTTCCTGAGAAAGAGTTTGAGGATGTGGGGGTTGAACCGGGTAGAGAGAAGAACACCCAGAATCAGGGGAACTATGATGTTATGGCCGATATGGGAGTGGAAAGTGGTTTCAAGGCTAAGGAAACCCCTAGTAAAACTTTGCAGACTCCTAATCCCAAAATTGGCCTCTATTTTCCTGAGATTCTTGACTCGTCATGTAATCTCTTTGAGGACTTTGATGATTTGCTTGCCAAGGCCAAAAACAAAGACTAGGTGGAGGAAGTGTTTGAATTGGTGAAAAATGTGGTCAATTCACAGCATAAGATGACCAAATGGTTCTTTGTTGAAATCAACAAAATCAACAAAATCAACAACAAATTACAACTGTTGCAGGAATGCCTAGGGAAAGGAAGTAACACGACTGTGGAACAAGATAAGTTGATTTTCCAAAACTAGGAAGCTATACCGAAAATGGAAGAAATGGAGTGCGAAATGGGCAGGATGAGGGAAGAGTATGGCACGAGAGTTCAGTATTTGGAGGAAAAATTAATTGATGTTAATAATAATATGGAGAAGATAATGCACATCAGCAAGTTAACCATTCAAAATAGTTTAAATGGTATGAAGGTGTTGACTGAAAAGCTCAAAGAGCTAAAAAAAGACCAGTTCAATGACTTCAGAGTAGAGGACATTCTGAATGTGGAAGAATTGGGCATACAGGACAAAGAGGAAGGCATGAAGGGAAAAGGTAAACATGTCACTATGGGAGATTCTGGTGGCCCTTCAACCCGCACAAGAGGAAGTAAAAAGAAACGGTTTGAGGAGGAGAAAAAAGAATTGATAAATTTCACCAAGATGCATGAGAATTTCTGAGTAGGAAATAGAGGTAGCTGAGACCCTTAAGAAAATGAATTAATCTAGGTTGTTCTTTTTTTCTATGTTTTTCTATGCTTATGTTGTTTATGTAGCTTTCAGTTGGCGGACGATTGGCTTACTATTTTTTGTTTGCTTCTTTTTGTAAAGGGTTTCGGGCCCCCTTCAAAACTTGTTTGACCAATATAATCAAAAACATATGTTTAGGTGAAATCATCTTGAAAAGAGAATTCTCATCCATTTCCATAAGATTTTTCATTCCATACAAAAAGTTTCTATCACTTGTACCAATTTTTTCTTGTACTTGTTCATTAACATGCTCTTCAACTTGTTCATCAATAATTTCAATGGGTTGTTCTTGACTAGATGATCCTAAAGTCAAATTCCCCCTATTTAGTTCTTTTTCATCTCTTTTTTGGTCATACAACCTTGATCTATTTCTTTTATTCCCCATCACAAATTGCTTGTTTTAATTCACCTATACACACATATACACATGCATGTACATCCCAATAAGTTTAAGTTATGGAGTTCAATTTCTACATGATTTTAATCTATCATTCAAGACCAATATATATGAACAATATATACACTTATAAATTTTTAAAATTAATCAATGACAAGTTGAGAATCATTGCACCTTGAAAATTTGTAGCCTCTCTTGCCAAAAAAACTCCTTTTGTGTGCTTTCTCCAAATGCTTGAATTGAATAAAATAAAAAAATAATTTGTAGCCTCTATTACAAAAAAAAATGCTTCTTGTATTTTCTCCTAATGCTTGAATTGAAAAAAATAAGCAAAAATGAACCTGGAACCATCCTATGTGGCATCCTACTTGGTAGCCACCTCCTCCTTTTTAGAATTTTCTAAATCTCTCAACTTGGACCGAATATTTCTTCAGTCAGAATGGATTATTTCAAAAAATTAAAAATACCCTTTTGTAGATCTCTGAGTCTACAATCCAAGTATATATATTTTTTGATTAGTTTTAATATGTTTTTGTTTTAAATTATTGCAAGTAGGTTGTTATAATCAAAGATGACACTGATTAGAAAAAATTAAAAAAATATAAAACCACATCAAATTTTTTTGAAAATTATATGGTGCACTGGAGGAAAGAGTCCTCTCCAAAAGGGTATAATTGGTTTTTTGAAAATGATAAACAATTTATACAAAAGTTAACGTGGAATGAAAACTATCAATTTCTAGTAAGTTTGACTTTAAAACGTTATTACGAGGAAAATATGCATTGAAAACTATTTTTTTTCCATGCACTAGATATTGAACTAATCTATTTGGGAAAAAAATTAGGGAAAAATAAGATTGTTTATTTTTTTGTTTGTGATGTGGACTCGACATCACTTTTTCCTAAAATTTTTAGCAATTCAAAATCTGCTCTTAAATTTATAAAAAAATATCAAAATAATTTTTTAATTTTTTTAAAAAATTACAAGCATAAAATTCATCATGAGTTCTACATTTCATTAGTTTACATAATTTCAAAATTCAAAACATAATTGCGACTTTTATGAGTTGAAGTTGAATTTTTTGTTTTTGTTGGCATATTCCTTTATAAAAGTGTGACACAGGTTTGTGCTTTTACCCTCTTTTTACAATATGCTTTGTAAACACCATCGATGACTAGATCCACCTCTATGATTGCAATTACAATAGTCATAGGTAAATAAATATTAAATATTTTTATCTCTCATGACCCTAGGCATCCAAGTACACATTCCAAGGATCATGGAGACACATGAACATGACTTAGGATTGTAAGGTGAATGTCACATTATCCTAACACTATTACTTTACCAAAATTTCTTTAAAATTGTATGTGACATGAAAAGTGAGATCTCCACCTTGATATTCTCAAAAGGGTGTTCTTGTTTTTTGGAAATTTTTTATTTTAAAAATTGAAGAAAATTTGAAACTTTCATTAGTGGTGATTGAGATTTTTGCATGATTCTTGAAATTGTGAAAATATGAAAATTGGATTTTAGAACATGTGAAACATTTTTATTTGGTGGGACAAAATGTATCATTATGGAAATGTGATTTCCTCCCTTTTGGCTATGGGTGTCATGATTTTTGTCCTTGTTTTATGTGACAAACGTTTGATCATTTTGGACATTTTTGTGTTAGGATGAGCTCTAGAGTTAGGATTAGATTGGACCCCTATTCTCCATTCATAATGGGATACACCCATGTGAAGAGTGTGAAGGGGGATAACATTTAATAAGATAAAATTGATTAGGGATCAAACATTAAAATAAACCTAGTCAAGAGATATTCCACTTCTAGTATCAAACACTTATGGTGGGTTCATGAATGATAGTGGAAGGGACATAATTTCAATCTTGTTGGGGTTGGATGATTGTTGTTGAGAATCTCCCTTCAAAATGGTGTCAAGCCTCTCAATCTCCATGTGAATTTGAAAATTGTTGTGATGACACTCTACATCCTATGTCTAGTAGTCTTCTCTTATTAGTTGTCAGTTAGTTGGTACTTGATGTGTCTATGTGATTCTATTCACATGAGTGTTGTTGGATCATCACACTCATTGCATGTTGCTAGTGATATTGTCTTTCTTATACTTGAGTATGAAAAAGTTAGTTTTCATTGCATGCAATAGGATAGATGTCACCATTTCTCTTCATATGAGTATTATCAGATCATCATACTCATTACATGTCATTGGTGGTTATCATGATTCTATTTTGTGTTATTAGTTATTAATGTCATTTACCTTGTATACTATTATTTAATTATGTTTGTAATTTTTATGGTTAGTGGATGTGTTATAGAAGCCTTGGTCCTGTATCACACCCTTATTGTTTTACACGAGTTTGTATGATTACTTGATCCACCATCTCTTAGTATAGAGGGGTGGTCCTCAGTGTCCCTCATGGTTGGGTGTGATGATCATTGTTGGGGCTAGCCAGATCTATATAAATGCTTTTGAGAGCATGTAGATTTCACTTGATGATTGTGATGTTGTAAGACCTTCATTGTTGCATTGTTGAAAAATATATAATTAAGGACTTTTGTCACTCTATGATTCAATCTATATAAGATCCATGAATGAAATTTATAAACCTATGTAAAATATCCACATTTTTCTAGAGGTACCATATTTTATTCTTTTAATTATTGTCATTTTGTTTGATTGGGTATTGTAATTTTAAATGGAATCCTATGATGTGCTAGTCCTAATTCTTAATGTGTATATGTGTTGGTGTGAATGGTGTATATTACCTAATTGGTTTCAAATTAGGTCCTATTCACACTAGTTTACTTAATTTTACTTAGGGCACACTTAGGATAGTTATCTCTTTGTGTCTCATGTACTATGATTAAGACACTTTCTATCATCCTATGTAGTCCCATATCTCAACCTTGCCTATATAAGCAAGGTCCCTCATGTACTTTTTGTTTCATGGTATCATGTATCATATCATAATATCATAATTCCATTTTACACCAAAATCAAGCAATTCATCCTCTTACTACTCTCTTGTGGAAGGATAATCTTTGGTTTTGCAGGTGATCCTATGAGCTTTAGTCCATTGGTAACTCTTACATGGTATCAGAGATTTAGATCTTCAAGCCCCTTCTGAAATATAAGAGAAAATAAGGTAGGAGCTTTTTGCTAGGTGAAAATCTTGGTTGATCTTGAAAATTTGAGTGTGCTCTTTTGTTTCAACATATGATGACTTGGAGAATAAGAAAAAACTTGATAGAAATACCAAATTTCGAAGGGTTTTTTCTTTGTGGCTTTGTATTACAAGTTCATTTTGGAGCATGCTGGTGCAAATCCGAGCTCACCATTGAGTTTAGGGTATCCAAGAAAGTCACTTTAGCCTTTTGATTTGTCCAAATTGGACATTGGAGGCAAGATCTACAAGGGTTTGAAGTTGGGAGGTGGTTACCATATCTAGAAGGTAGCTACAATTTTGGAGCATTTTGGGTTAAATATGACCTTGCCATCATGTCTAGAAGGACCAAGAACCTAAATATTGATTGTCAATTCGTCAAAATTGGACACTTTTTCCTTGGGCTATTAGGAAAACATTTCCCCTCCTCGGTTGTATGGATCGCAGATAATATTCCATAGAATATTCTATGGAATATGCTTATACATTGGTGGTGTCATCAGATCCACTCAACACATTATCCATTAGATGAAACTATTTTTTATCTACTAGTTATTATAAATATTCTATTGATTTTTTGTTTAGTGAAGGCCCATACCTTACTTGCATAGGGTACCTGTGACTATCATAGGGAATGCCCCACTCCCTTGATGCCATGTGGTAGCATTGGTCCCACTAGTACCACTTCCATCGTATAAAAACCACTGGTGGTATTTCCACCTTGCCCGACAATCCTTGGTCGACTCACAAAACAACTTTTCTGCCATAAAACAGTTAGAGACTAGAATATTTAGGAGTACATTCTCCCATAAAACCACTCTTATTCTTACTTCAGTGGTTTCCAATCAAACTAGTAGTTTATTGTGGATTGAATAGCAATTTTAACCTTTTGATTGGTGGTTATAGTAGATAAAGAGTGGTTTTTCAAAAATCGATGGTGGTTTTGGATTCTGGAGGAATATTCTAGTGAATTTGAAAGATTCTATTGCCTATTTTTAGTAGCATCATCATGATGTCAGCATGACATCATTAGGCCTTCCCCCCTCTCCATCAACATTTTGATTTTGGCACCTAAACTTTGAAGGCTTGTTTCTTAGTCATATGGGCTCCTTTTTTGAAGCATTTTTTTTTATTTGGGTAAAAATTTCATAGGAATTATAGTGGTGCAATTAGTTTTTGATTTTGGTATTTGGTTTTTCTATAAATTAAAAATTTTCACACTTTTTGCTAAGTAGTTCTCATTTTAGGAACTTCCTGGGCTCCGTTTGGGCTCATACAATAACATTTTTGGGTGATGTTTTTTGAAATTGCATAATTTTTCATGTAATTTACAATGATGTAACTGATTTGATCTCATTATACATAAAAATATACTTCTAGTTTGTGGCTTAATTTGGCATTTGTGATGTACTAAGATCAAGACCACTTTGTTGTTTTTGGCTAGTGGCAGTTGTAATCACACTAAGTATAAAGTGCCAAGATCATTTATTGTTGGGAGGTCTCCTGATTAAGTGAAATTAGGGTAATCTTGTGAGTTTTGATCTCATTTTACCATTTGAGGAGGTATCATGGGTTTCTCTATTCATCCTTCTGTGGTAAACCTGAAAAAGAATAACTACAAGTCTTAGGATTATGACGTCCTAAAATATCTTAGGTGGTTTCATCTCTTGCTCCATCTCTATGAACTTTTCCTTGAACTAGGTACACATAATCGAAAGATAGAATGGGAAATCATAAATTATCATGTCCTTGGATTGATTTGTTCCAGTGTTTATTTTGACATTATGTGTTCCATCTCACATATTGAGTGCCCACACACTCTTTGGACCAAGATTTGAGAGATCTATGGAGACACACATTAGTCTCCATTCCTTGATGATCTTTCTTTGGATAGTCTTCGAACCATTGATGATGCAAATAATATACCCTTTGATGATGATACATAAGAGGATCTTGAATATCTAGTGGGTCTCAATCATTGTGATGACATGGAGACTTATCTTGCTTCTCCTTCTCTTCCTATTGAGATTACATCTCCATCACTTGTTGATTGTTTACAATAGGATCATTTTAGTCTTCCTAATCCACCTCATTGGTAGGGACTTTTTAGTGGTGAATCTTCACCAATTGGTGAATAGTTGAAATCAGGGCCTTCAAAAATGGTGAATAGTACGAGCTCTACAGGAGACTAAATCACCCCATTTTTACACAAATTTATTTTGTCTTGGTTAATTCACCAATGTCTTATTTTTTTAAACTAAAAAATTAAGTTGATTTACCAGGTAAATTATGCAACATTGGAGTTGATTTGCCAGTAGTTTATAACATAATTACAAATCTTTATTATATTCGCCATTAATAGTATATTCCTTCCATTGATTTCAGGTCAATATCGCCATTAATAATGAAGTCCCACTTAATTTTAGGGCTATTTTTGCTTTGAAAAGGGGTTTTAATTGTTGCCATCGATTACCTTATTAATCGAACGACTGTGGTTTAATTCTGGGGGGCTCTATGCGTTTGCCTTTGAAAAGGATTGCTAAGGCCCATAATTGGCCACATGATTAAATTTCAGGCCTCAGCAATCCTTTTCAAAGGCAAATGCATAGAGCCCCTCGGAATTAAATTACAACCGTTCGATTAAAAAGGTAATCGATGACAACAATTCACTTTTTTTAGTCTTTATTTTAAAGTGAGATATTTAAAAAATATTGATTCTGTGTGTGCTCCAATGCTTTTTAGATAGTGGATTTGTGCTTGGTGGCGAGGGGCTTTGCCCCTCAACCCCACTTGTATTGCGATAGGAGCATGTTGGGGCCGTTGTCCTCGGACCTCGCGAGGGGGCACTGCCCCCTCGACCCCTGCAATGGTTGCCCCCTTGACCTCCACAAGCCCCCTCGACCCCTGCAAGGGGGCGTTGCCCCCTTGACCTCTACAAGGGGGGCTACCCCTTGACCCTGTCAGTGGCTTCCACCCCCAGGCCCCTACTTCAACATTACACAAAATAAAAAAATATATTAGGGGATTGCACCGACCAACTATGAGAATTTTTAAAGGAAAGATTTGCCACTGTAATTAATTTCTTTAGTAATTATTCACTAGGATTCACCATTGTAATTAATTTTTTTTACCAATTATTTATTAGGATTCGCCAAGATTTTACTAAATTTTTAATAATGTGCATAGATTTGCCAAGAAAATTAATATTTTTTTCAAAAAAAAGGAAAGATTCACCAAGAAAATTAATATTTTTTTCAATAGAAAGGAAAGATTTGCCAGGAAAATTATAGTACTTAGCTAGGATTCACCAGGATTTTATAGGTTTTTAGGGGGGGTCTCCTTAAAGTTATCACTGCTCATTGGGATTCCTATTTATCAGACATTGCACCCTTGTTTGTGGAGTCTCAAGTTTCAAATTTGGAGGACACCTCACCTTTTTAATGGTAATAATTTCATCACATCTTTAGTGTTTTTAAATGAAATTCAATATCTTTCCTCTCCCGGTTCTACTTCATTGATTGGGCATTCAATTCTTGATTTGGAGGAGACATCTTTTTTTCCAGCATGAGGACACCTGAGTTGTATTCAAAGATGCACATTTGGATTTAATTTCCCTTTTCATCCAAATTGTTGTAGTTGCTTCTACATCCACCATTGAATTTGTTTCTTCCCAAGGGGAGAAATGTTGTTTGCAAGTAGTGGATTGTTTTCTATCTTTAGACATTTACCATTGGCACATGAGATACTTCTTTGTGGGGGGATCTATCATCTCAGACTTTCTCTCCTATGGGGGAGTTATTGATTGTATAATGGTGATATAAGTAATCCTTGGGGGGTCATGTTCCTTCTTTCACTTTCTTATTTTCTCTCTTTTTTAGATGGGTTTTTCCCTACAAGTTTTTCTTATTTACTCTATTTATGAGATATTTTGTACATGGGTACCTAACATGGCCTTGTATCCAAGACCCATACATCATCCATCATTTCATCATTTGCATGATTTCTCATTCTCCCTAAGTTGCACTTAAGGGGGGTGTTGGTTTGAACAAGGTATATTACCTAGCTAGTTTGACATTAGGTCCTATTCACACTAGTTTACTTAGGGCACACTTAGTATAGTTACCTATTTGTGTCTCATGTAATATGATTAAGACACTTGTCATCATCCTATGTAGTCCTATATCTCAACCTTGCATATATAAGAAAGGTCCCTCATGTACTTTTTGTATCATGGTATCATGTATCATATCCTAATATCATAATTCCATTTTGCACCACAATAAAATAATTCATACTCTTGCTAATCTCTTGTGGAAAGATAATCTTTGGTTTTGCAAGTGATCCTAGGAGCTTGAGTTCATTGGTGACTCTTACAATATGTAGTTTGGTTTCAAATTGAAATGAAATTATGAATTATATGTTATGCTATGAACATTGTATGATTGAGGATTAGAATCATTAGTTCATGTTTTGTATTAAACTCTTTGGTAGGAGTTAAGACCACTCATGTATGTTATTGTCACATGGAAGGAAAATTGGTAATTCTAATGAATAATATCTTTTTGGCTTTAATTTAATTATTGGAATTTGTAAATTTTAGACATGGTAAATTGGGCCTTGAGAACATAAGAAATGTTTATTTCAATATATTTCTAAATAACATTTGGATCAAGGTAGATACGCCTTGTTTTGTGTTAGCTTGCTTTAGGCTTGTAATGGCCTATCCTTGCACTTGTCTTGGGTCATGTGACCTTGCTTCTTTAATTGTGAGGTTGAAATCTAGTTTCAAGGGTTAATCATGCTGTATTCTTGTAGAGAATGCCTTAGTTAGCCTTGGAGTCAAGTTTGAAGCCTTCAGGATCCCTATAGTATAATTCTAGGCTATACACTGACCTGAATCGCTAGACTCTAATAAAGATGATTTAAACTAGCAAGAGGGGTGATTCTAGGATTGCCTATGGGATTTTCACTTGTAATAGGGGTGATTTGGTTGGCATGGGTGATTTACATTAGTAACAGGGGTGATCCTTAAATAGTTGACATTTTCTAAACTTTTTTAGTAAGTTTCTAAATAAAAAGTTGATCTCTAGTGTCTGCCTTACCTACCTATCATCTTGGTTTGGAAATTTTTGAGGTACCTTTCAAGTTATTCACTCCTTTGTGTTGAAATTTGTACCTTTGAGTGAAAATGACTAGTCAACTATTTGACTTGGTGAGGTCTTGGATCTCCCAATTATCCTACCTCATGAGTAGGTAATCCTTGTGTTTAGATGTTGTTTCCACATCCTTGCGGATGTTGGTTATGCCCTCTTTAGGATGTGTAATGAGGTGACATTTTTCTCTCATTCTAATCCTTTTGTTCATGAGAGAATAAGATCATGACCTAGTGCTTGATCACCATCCTTAGAGGTAACAGTATCCTCTTATATGGTCATCATGGTGAAGTTGTCACACAATAAGGTTAAGACTACTACTTGTGTCATTATGATCGATGCATTAGCATTGTGTTCTTTGAATGCCATTGCATTATGTCATGGATTCTCAAGTGTGTAGGTGTGTAATGTGGCATGTTGATGTCACATTTGTAATGCAAAAATAATAATTCTTGATCCATTCTTTTAATGTTAATGTCTTGGGTGAAAGCTTGGGGCATTATAATAGGTTAATGGGGAACAACCAAAATTTGAAGTTTGTGTAAAGTTCAATGAAGACAATTGAAATATGTTAAGGGATATATGTGATAAAAAGAAAATAGTAGAGATAAGTAAGATTGAAATGGAGACCTGGAAATCTTGATGAACAAGGTCATCCAACTTAGCATGACTATAATTAAGAACTCTTCTTAGATAGAATAACTATGGTTCAAGAAAACATGCTAGAAAGGAAAATTAAGATCCCTTAAGTGAGCCCTAGTAAAAGGATAAGGAGTCAAATGAAGTAGAAGTAGAGTAATCTTGTAGATTTGCATATTGAGGTGATGGAATATCATCTAGAGTTCCTGAGGGAGGAGTGGAATATAGTATGCTCATTGAAGGATATTTCCACTTCTCAACTATAAGTTTGGTTGTCTCTATTGTTCTTGTGTTGTTGGTTTGTTATTTCCTTGTTTTTTTCGGTTAGTTTTTATCTTTGTCCCTTGTGTTCTTCTTAGAGATTTTTGTTTTACTTTGATTTATGTAAGCCTTTAATGTTTATCTTTTGATTAATGTAAAAGTGTTAGGCCCTTTTAAAAACACACTTTTACTTGCTAATAAAAAAGAGTCAATAAGCTCAATAATCATGTGAAATAGATAAAATCATGTGATAAGCAACAAATAAGACATCAAACTATGATCAAGTAAGTGCATGTAGTAAAGGATGATGATATGCCCCTAATTTTGGCCCATATGATGAAGACAATGATCAAGCAATAGTAATCAAATTGTTAGGTATGAACATGTAAGCATAGATAAATTGTAGACACCTAAAATTAACCACGTCCTAATAACAATCTAACATCACTTTTGACACCTTTTGACACCATCCCAATCCCATCACAACTACATACATCTTAAAAATAGTTAATTAGATAAATTATATTTATTTAATTAATTAAGATTACCCTTTTAGCATTCATTCCATCATCAAATTAATTAAATTAATTATATTTATTTCCCACATCCTTCTACACTAATTATTATTAATTAGATAAATTATATTTATTTAATTAATTAAGATTTTCCTTTTAACATTCATTCCATCATCAAATTAATTAAATAAATTATTTTAATTTCCCACATCCCTCTACACTAATTAATTAAATAATTTCATTATTTGATTAATTAGTATAAATCATATTCTAAATCTCCATTTATCCTAATTAAATTCCATTCTTATCCATTATCCACAAATAAATGAGTTACAAATTCAAGAAGTCACATGACTAGCTAAAAGTTATCTAGATTCATTAACCTAGACACTCCCAAAAAAGTCAAACTAACTTTATATCTCAACCATCCATTCCCATACTAAATCTTTTAATCCTAGCCATTCACATAAATATAGGACCTAGAAGCTTTCATCCTTGCCCTAATTCTTCTCATTTAATCCTAGCCATTTCATCTTTAATCCCAACCATTCATCCTTATAGAAATTCCTAGAAACTTATAACCTTGCCCTAATTTATCCAATTCAATCCTAGCCACCCAATCTAAACGAATCATAACCCTCCATTCCCCTACCTCAAATCTATAAATTCAAGCCATTTCCAAGAATTTGACATCAAGAAATATTTGTAGGTACATGATGTCATATTGAGGAGTCCATTAGAGGAACTCAACATAGCAACCATCATCAACATTTCATCATTAGGATCCATCATTTATATCAAGAAAAGGTATTGAGTTTTTTTATTATGCATTTCTTTAGTTTCCTTTTCCTTCATGCTCTAATATGAGGTAGAGGTAGTCTATTAGCCTAGGTTTGAATTTCTAGCTTAGAGATTTCCTCCTAATTCCTCTCTACTTTTACAAGGTGTACGATGTAGATATTTATACATGAATTGGAACTAGGTTGTCAAATAGGTGCATCATAGATTTTAACATGTGTCCAACAAGTATGGTCATGTGGCATATGTAGATAAGACATTGCCAAGTGTCAAACTCGTATTGTGTTGTTTCATTTGGCACAATCATTGCTAGGTGTTGTGTGCCTATAGATGTTAAACTTAAATGCTGTTATTTATTGTGTACAAACATTGCCAAGAATCACACATGTATGGTATGACTAAGCACAATCATGTGTGATGTCACACAATGTTGCATATGGTTGTCTAGACACATGAGAGTAGTGTACATGATCATTGTGCATGTAAGAATTCCATAATACCAAGTACACTAATGAAATTTGTGCATGAGGTTGTGTTTAGATAATCTTCCCTTACTTGAGGAGCAATGGTCCCCATTGCATCGATGGCAAGCTAAGGAAACTACATAAACAATTGCTAAAGAGTGTACCACTTAGCTTGATTTGCATTTTCCTAACCTTTAGTATATAAAACAAATACCACGTGTCATGGTGAGTATGAGTGGTTGTGGTGTTAATGATTTCATTCCTTGCAACTAGATGTGAATGTGTAGGATCTCATTTTGAAGGATGATGGATTACTACTAGCTCTAGGAGAGAGGAAAGTATGCATTAAGAAGTTCCACATTGAATATTAGGTACATATCCAAGTATTGTGGGAGATCAAGAACACATGTTCTCACCGTACATGAGCTAGTTTAGAAGGTTGTCGATGTGCAATAAAGGATATATGTTCTTCATTGTGACATTTTTAAGCACATGATGTTCTATCCAGAGGTTCATGTGTTGTCTTTCTTGGGTGTAAGTGCTATCAAGCTACCACATGGATAAGAGATAGGTCAAACCTTGCCTTGATCTATTAGCTCTTAGATTTAACACTAAATTTTGTCATTCTCTTAGAAAGATCTATGATATAGAGGACTATTGTCAAATAGGATCCAAGAACCAAATTGATTTGGTGTTTACACCACATAGTGTTTTGGAAGACCCTTGTGTTATTCAAAGAGATATTCAAACTACTAAAATACCTTTTTTGACCTATTATTGTTGTGACAAAGTTGGCATAGTCATGCATATTGCTACTGCTCACATACTTATTAGTGTAGGTGTCTCTAGGTGGACCATAAGAAGCACAAACATCTACATATGGGAAATGATATTGTTGTACTATTATGTAGAGACCAAAGTCATATTTGGCCTATGAAGTTAACTCGTGGAGGTTGAAGTGCTAGTTGTTGACGTGTATTGCCCATTGTTATGGGTTTGAGTGATAAATATCATCTTTATCATGCACATATGCCCTTCCAAGTAGGATGTCATAGACTTCTAGAGGTGCTATGTTAGAAGTGATGATGTCCTTCATAGGTTAGACTACATACTTGAAAGTGAATTATTGTCTCACATGAATGTACTTGTCTTGTTGCAACAATCCTAGAGAGTAAGGGTTTGGATGCATATTGGTGGCAAGACCCAAGAACTTGATTGCACCATTTATAGTGGTATTCTTTTGAATGTTTTTTTATAATGACATGCACAAGTTATCAATTGACCCAACACTTTATGTGGAAGAGACACTCATGTTCCTATGAAGTGTTAGTCATCATTGAGATTACTTAAGAAACCATTCCTCCTAATGAGTATCCTTGAATTAATCAAGATCTAATGTGGCTTATGCACCAAGTTACTATTGCACATGATATTCAATGTTGCTAGGAGAAATGGTGTAGTGGTGATGGAACCATGTATTGTAACGCCCGCCTTGTACACCTCAAAGAATTACACATTTATGCTTCATGAAACAGGAACATTTTTTTTTTTTAAATGATTAAGTATGATAACATAACTAACTACGACATATTCTCTAAGGATACAAGGCTGCATTACTTTACAAACCAACTAACATAATTTAACATTCATCAGTAACTGATCTAAATCAAATGCATAATTGAATAACTGATTCATATTCATTACGTACCGTCAGATAATACAATCTACAAGATCAAAACATAACTGAAATACTTTTATTACACATGAGTTCAACATGACATCATTACATTGCCACTTTTAGTCTTAAAGAATGTTCGGTTACACAAATCTGATACAAGGTTATACACTTACATCATCATCATTGGAACAAGTACAACTGGAGCAATCCTTTCTGCATAAGATCCTGACAAGAATAACCAATGGATAAAATAGCTCTTCCACCCGACCATGTGGAACCCAAAGGTCCACCCCCCGAGCTAGGAGTTAACATGAGGTCCCAAACAATAACAGTGAGGTAGACAAAAGACAAACAAGAACAAAGGACGACCCAACGCCAATACAACACATGGCAATAACAACACAACACAACTTGACTGAACTTAACTTGACTTCCAGAGGCAACACATAACGAATGGGGAGAGTACAACTAGGGAATGCTAGACTGCAGTAGGGAGAAGTGTCATCACATGGCTTGTCATGAGTTGTCCTGGCAAGCCTTCCTAGGCCCCGGCCCCCATCTTGGGTTGTCCTGGTAGCCTCTCCCGACTCCCGGCCCCCATACAACGCTCATGCGGAATCAACATACCTTTCGTGAGGACAAGGTAGTCGATCTTGCCATTCCAGGCCTTCTCATCTCATCTCAAGCCTAAACAAGCACTTGAGCCATGAGTGAGGCATCCACTTATCTTGTTTAGTGTGCCTAACTACCCAACCCCAAATTCATTATTTAGGTTATCACTTGATTAATCTACTTCCAACGGGTTATCCTGGCTGCCGCTTTGGGCGCCGGCCCCACGTTGAAAGCCACTCCCCTATCTGCATCTAGAAGACCCTACTCAACAAACATAGCAAACGTCATCATGACGACGATGATACATAAACCATGCAAGGCATTTACCATCTTGCATAACCATTATTTTGATATGAACATATACATGTAATAATGCAAGGCATTTACCTTCTTGCATATCATCTCAATTACAAGGACATACTCTTAATACATTTTCCATGGCTTCCAATGGAGTAACTCATAAGAAAGATACTTTTTCATGAATACCGATGTCTCCCCATTGTCCAATCCAATACGACATCCCAAACAAATAAATAAATAGATCACAACATTCATAAAGAGCCTTTCTACTCATCACGATGCATTTAGAACATTTACATTCTCTCACAATACCATAACCAAATTCCTTATACATGACAAAAGGCGACATGACTTCAATAACTCAGGACACTTAACAACACATTACATGAAGTCAAAACACAACAACCTTGGCCTCTGGAAATGAACCCTTGACAACTTACACTTTGACCATTTCATACAATATCAATTCACACTTAACTAATTATCTAATACCTTTAAGTCACATTTCCAATGCAATAATCATATACCTAATCCTTAATCCATTATCTTTACCAAATGAAGAAACCAAATTAAAACCAATGTCAAACTAAATTAAATTTCATTAACCATAATCACAACGATTTTCTTTTAATCAAATAAACAATGACCACACTATTCTAAATTCCCAATTTATTTGGCTTCAAAAGATAAATCAATTGGTTACTAAATCATTACAAGAATTGATAAAAGAACCACTTAACTCCAGATACAATCTTTATATTCTTACCTTCAAACTTGTCCTATTAACTTTATTCTATCAAGGATAAAGCGAATAATAACGCTAGGAGAGAGATGTCTTATGGCTGAACGGCAATCACACGAGGCGAGTTCAATCACGAAATCCAAAAGAATTCTTTTATGATGATTTGAAGTTATCTCCGAAATTGATCTTATCCATAGTGATTTAATTCCTTAAGGAGGATGGTCGTAAAAGTGCCCTATGCGAACAACTTGGATTATTTTACTACTGAGATGTAAAATTGCTATAGACTGTTTTACCACTGACGTGAATGATATTTGATTGTATCAGCGTTCGCCAACTTGGAATTTTAATAAATTGATGACACAACTTAAGGGTTTTCTCTCTCTAACAAAAAGGTAAGGACTGTAGGAAAACAATGACACACAGAAATGGCGAACTGGAGCTGTCGAAAAGATCGCTTACGGCCTCTAACAGCGTTCTTCAAATACTCAACGCCATGCAGATTTTCAATTACAAAAAAGTGTAGAAACAGTGTTTACAAACTGAAGGAAGTTATCTCTGACGGAAGGTCGTAGATTACAAAACCTCTATAGATTTCGACTGCTGTTTACTGTGTGAAGGCAAAACCTTCTTCCTTGGCAGCGCATGCCTTTCTATGCTAACTCAGTTATTGATATAACTGATAACTCTGCACTGATTGTACGAATCGTTTTCCAGAAAATAGTTGAATAAAGGTAAAGGTGGAACTTGAGCGCTCAGCTGAGTACAACTCTCCAAAATAGATGGAATGATTGTAGGCCAACAATACTGGATTTGTTGCATAAACTTTAAAAAACTTGCCATAGGGCGATCCGTGGTTATAAAACTGGATTCTACAGAAATACTGTTTTGAATGCAATTGTATGGTGATCCTATTGCTGTACAAGGTTCGCTGATATAAACAAAATGAGTTTGCCATTTCTCTGTCCTCTTGAAACCCCACCTGCAAAGGTTTTACAATTGTTTAACATATTCCACTGATTTTTGCAGTAAGTTTGAACAGCTGTCAGGGTGCATGGTAATGTTTCTCGATATATCATGCATCTCCAAAACAATTGAAAGTTTAGCTTTGAAATATGTTTCATTAGTTGGTACAGTGTGGATCCTACGCTACTTGTATTTAACATTATGGTAGATGTTTTCAATGAAAATAATATTCGATCGATCAGGAGTACTAAAACAAAATAGTGTGCCATAATTTTAAACACGATATATGAAACATATTAGAGTGGGATCTGCCCATTATTTATCTCTTTGGCCAATGTGTCATTAATCTGATAAATACAAATCGCAGTGGTGATGTTACTAGGGTTCAATCTGTTGCTCAACAACATCTGATATGTCCAACAGTAGTGGAAAATATAGCTAATGCAATTCTATATCAAACACTGGATACATCCCAAAATAAGGTGACAAAATGAGCTCAATGCATTATCGCATGGACATAAAATATTGAAATTTCTTATAGATCTTATACGAAATACAGTTTTATAAAATAAATATGAAGAGTCTACTAAACTATCATCTTTTGATGATTGCTCAAGGAAGCAATGTTAGCCAACAAAAGGAGAAGTTGAAAAGGTTTGGAAGTTTTGAGGAATCTATGTATAAAATTGCTTTGAGAGAAAACAGCTTAGGGGAATGAGATTGGTGTTGTTTTAAGCTTCGAATAACAATTAAAGATCGGAAGAGTGAAATGATGAAAGGATGAAAATAACAGGAGCCCAGATTGAAGATGAAAACGGTTGAAGATTTACCTGAAGAGAAAACAGTCCTTTTCTTCAAAACCAGCTGACAAACAAGTTTTGATGGTCTGGTTGCGAATAGAGTCGTGGTATCTAAACTATATGGTGGACTGGCATACAAGGAATCATCGTCTCATCATCTGTCCGGGAAACACTGGAGGGAAAACGAACTGAATAGGCTTCAGTAATCTTCACCAAATCGAAGGACCATCAGACAAAAACAGCGATCTACCCATGACGCCCTAGCTTGCAGATACGAGTGCAGAGTTGATAATCTACAGAAGATCTTTCAATAATCGAATGTGAAAGGGTTTCCAATGACTCCCGCTATGGCATAGGTTAGTCAACTGTACATAGTATATTACCTGGTAATTGGTGAAAGAAGAGGCTTCGAACTTTCATTCCAAAACGGGTGGTAACAAGGCAGTGAATTACCTATGATTATCTGTCCACAACCGAAGTAAAACTAACCACAACAATCCGCAATATATACACAGAGCTCTCAATCATAACGGCTGAATCTATTCGCTGACCTACTAAAAGTGCGACTAGATGTTGCCAAAGTGATCCATCCTATGTGTTCAATTCACACTACTAATGTCTTGTCTTACGTCTGGCCTAAGAAGGATTCGCCTATTCATTGGCTCGATGATAAATCTACATTACACTTGCATTACAGGGTTTTAATGGAACGAGTGAAGGACGGGTATCCAAACAAAGAAATTTCAAATAATTGACCTTGAAGAATTCGTGGCATCGTGGTGAAGGATTTTCTGGCAACATCTGCCTTAAAGCTGCCGTTGGAGGATGGAACACTGCCGAAAAGAGAACATCCTCTTATGACGACCTAGGGTTTGAAGACAGATCAAGACGTCCCTTATTTTTTTAAAAATTCAATGATAACATAATACGGAGATCTAAGTATTGTTGTTATACCACCAATAGCTAAAACCCTGATAAAAATTATAGTGCCGATCAAAGAACCAACAGAATTTCACCCTCAACGCCATGTTTAAATTCATTTTCATTTTTTTTTTTGATGAGATGTCTAGGGTAAATTGATGTTTCCTAAGAATTCATGATTATACTATGGTTTCATCCTTTGACAAGGAGTAAACACAGAAAGGGCAGACGGATTTCACAGGAAGTAATTCAACCACAAGCATTCCATTTGCAAATAAAGAAACATTCAACCCAGCATATACAGATGCAGAATCAGAGGCAGAAATCAAGCATTAGAGGAACTTGGCTACGATGTCAATCGACGAGTCTGCTTCAATTGTTGCAGATCCAAGCTGCCTATTCCAGCCTTCTTCTCCCTTCCTGTACCTGTAATCCTCTCTTTAAGGCCTCAACTGCTCTCCTTTTATAACACAGCCCCTTCCTTCTACCAAGGGACTCGGCACGCGATCCCGCGCAAACTCCTTTCAAGAATATGTATTTTTATTTAATTTAAGGATCCCAATTATTAGATATTATATTTTATTATTATTTTTCTTTATAGCCGACCCAAATTATTGTTATAAATAGAATAGTACTATATCGACAATTATATAATTTTGTACTATACTTTAATTTATCTTATTAATCAAGTTGTAAATCACAATTTACAACATGATTACATCTATTTATTTATTTAAATATTTATTATAATTAATATTATATTGAATAATACAAACTTCTTACAACTTTATTTATCAACAACACTTCTATTAAAATAATAATTTATTTATAGCTAAAATCGACAACTAACGACATTATGCCCATTAAACAACACTTATACTCTTCCGTAGAATAATTCTAATTAAAGCACAACATTGCCACACATACTTAGACACCTGCAGAACTCATTAGACTCCAAGATACGGTATTACCTGACCGTAAGACATGGGCGAATAACCACCACTAACCACAAGGGTAAACTGACGACGAAGGAACACTGACTAGGGACCTCACGTTAACTCCAACCAACTAATCCATTGGCGAAGGCACGCTCAGACCTGTAATCAGGTGGAGTCGATGCCTAGTACCTGCATCCTGCAGCAACGCACAGTTAACCATAACAAGATATACATATACATCACAAGCAGTCCTATCGTGAATGGAAATCGCAGTGGAGTAGGGTACTCGAGAACGAGTAATACAACACTGTTCCATTCACGTTTATAAATAACAATCAACTATATTGAACAGAGTAACAGATTACTAGTCTACAACATAAAATGATCAACTAACTTCCAATCCCATATAATGAATAACATCAAAGCATCTAAACATCAGTTCATTTATCAAATTGTAAAGCATAAAATGACATAATCCATCATCAACATCTGTTATCATAACGATTAGGTTCATAATGAAGTAACAAGATAACAAGAGATCCATCATCTACGGTCTAGGACACTATAAAGTTTAAGCAAACATCAATCTGATGGACGACGAGACGAGAGGCACTACATGTATCACCTTGATGTGGCTTTTCACCCCTATCCCTATTTGGTGTAGATGAAAAGGACATTCTAAGGATTTGCATGGATATATGGATTGTTGTAGATACTTTTGTGTAGAGTATTATTCTTCCACATGAAAGGTTTGTAGCTAGTTTCCTATATTGGCTTTCTCTTGCATGGGGAAACCTTGGCTTAAGCTTTGCCTTATCTTTGATCTTGTATACATTATGGAATGCTTGACCTAATGTATCTAGTTAGTAACTCCATTTTAATGTAAATGTAAGGTGAAAATACACTAATGTATTTGAGCACTTTGTGTTTCTCTCAAATTTTCTCATGTAGGCATGTAGATTAGTCATAATACTCATTGGTGTAGTCTTCTATCAGTTGTTCCTTGCATTGATGCAATTAATACGTTTTCATATATTTTCATAAAGTCTGAAGGGGTAGAATTCCTCTTGCAAAGTGTTGAAAAGGGCATCCTAAGACATTGAAATAAAACATTTTTAGTGTTGATAAATAAATCTTCTTGTAGTCAATGATGTTGTTAACGAAGAATTATGCCTCAAGTTGGTGAATCCAAATATCCAACATTGTGTCATCCAAACATTGGTATATCTAGATTTACTTGAACTCTAAAAGGATTTTAATGTTTTGGAAAAGCATGTTGTCTAAGGTGTTGTGGTGTTGTCTAATTTGACATATAAACTTATGAAACTATTCAAAGAGTTTTAGAAAGCTATATTTCTAAGATCCATGAATCATTCCAAGGCACATGCATTGAATAATTTAATCTATTTTTATTGTTTGTTTGAATTCTCAAAATTTGAACCAAGTGTGCAACCCTCCTTCTATTTTTATCCAAAGAAAGAGGTTGGCTTTGATACTAATTATCCAAATCCCATGTGGTTTGGGGGATGGTATAATCTATTAGCTAGTAATAAGCAAGATCATAAAGTATGTAAATGGAAGAATATAGCAATATACCAATTTACAAATTTGGTGCACATAATGTTTATGGTAGATATAACACTAAAATGTAGAGGAAGGAAACTAAGTCCTCTTGAGTGTCATGAAGAAAATAACTATTAATGTTTACCAAAAAGAAACCAATAAAATAAGAAGGTTACCAATGTGTAAGAAAACAAGGAAGTGTATGGTTGTATGTGAGAGGTTCTTATTTTCCTTTCTACCCTATTATGTGCTAATTAAACTAAAAATTTGAGTTACTTTATTTAATAAGAGAATAATAAAGTAAAGTAAATTAAAAAGTGCCTAATCTAACACTAAAGCGTTGTTGCACTAAAAGAAACTTATTTAAAATTAAAAAATTACATGTGAAAAATCAATAAAAAGGAATAGGAGAGTGTCCCTAATTTCAAAGGTTGACAAATTAGATGCTAAAAAGGAACTGCACAAACTCATATGAAAACGGATAAGAATCTAGTAGGAATGAAGGACTCTACCTAAATATCATCCATTTCAATGGTCAAACAATCAATAGCAATTATATACCTCATCCACAACAAAAAGTGGTAAATATTTGTCCTACTTTTATTGGCCAAAATTACTCTTTGACTGTTGAAGTGGATGATGTTTAAGAATAGCTGGAATCAAGTACAAGGATGCCTCTAGAATCATGATAGAGACTGTTAATTATAATCACATCATAAATCAATATAGACATAAATTTTTTAGTAGAGACACCTCAACCTATAGAAAATTGTGGTGGATGTAAAATAAAAAATTAATCTTAGAGAAAGTAGATATGTAGCCAATAAACCTACAGTTACAATAGAGGGATAGGTTGGGACTATTTGGGATCTAGCTCAATCAGGCCTATATTTAGTTTATGTCAACTCTCCAACAATAAATGTAGAATAAAATAGTGTGTGATACCTATCCTAGTGTAATTTATGTTAGGAATAAATAAATGTATCTATAGGAAGTAATAAAAACCTAGAAGCTTTCTATTATGTACATCGCTTTATGTGTGGAAAGGGAAATAGCATAATGGAAGCAACAAATATGCCAAGCTACATATTTTGAGGCTACATGTTTTATTTTAGAGGGAGCTACCATGATGGCAATGGCATAGGAATCTATAAGAAGAAATGTAGAATTTATAGAAGGGAAATAAATATACGACAACTATTGCAAAGTTAGCAAATAAAAGAAATATAAGATGAAGTAATATGGAAGATACACTCAAAAGGTTGGTTTTGAGGTTGCAAGTAGATAGATAAATGTTTCTTCAACCTCAAGAAGATCACGCCAATAGTAAGTTGCGAGAATTTTTTAGAAAAGTCTACAAAAGATTGCAAAATTGCTTGATTGAAGATTAATTATTGTGTGATGTGATTAACATAAAGAATAGTATGATTAATAGGAAAAAGGTTGAACAGAATTAGCAATGGTGTGGGTTCAAAATCCATTTGACAAGAAGAAAAACAAGATAATTTAATTTTGTAGTAGGTCATATGATTCAAACTTACATACCACACTACCAAAAATGCAAATATGTCACCACAAATGTGGTAACATATGACTTAAAATAAGTCCAAACAATTATGAGGAGCTAGAAAAAAAAAGACAAAGTTGTTTGACATCTTAATTACTAAAAAAGGCTAAGCGAGCAAGCTAAAGTGAGTCCCAAAACATGTTATGGGTGTGGTCACTTAATTGAGTGCAATACATAGAGTAGAAATTGTAAAATTTACAATTTCCAAATCTACATTTTGCCCCCACTAGGTGATATAGCTACACTAAAGTAAGTGCATAAAAGTAAATGCTTAAAGTAAATTGCATAAATTGAAATTGCTAAAAAAATGAAATATGTGGGTACTGTAAAAATAATATAAGAACATGTAAGGGTCTTGCCCCTAATTCTTCATCTCTACTTTGTTTCCAATGTGTTACTTATCTATAAGGAAAACACATAAGAAAAAGAAGTCAAAGGTCATTAAGAAATATTATAGCATGCAAATAATAAACATGTCTATCATTTGCATCTAAAGAGAAAGATTTAGAACTTAGAAGAGAGAATGTGTAAGAGAGATGTTGACATAGGATAAAGAGATAGAAAAGACTTACTACACTAGGTGATATAGCTACACTAAAGTAAGTACATAAAAGTAAATGATTAAATTAAATTGCATAATTTGAAATTGCTAAAGAAATGAAATATGTGGATACTGCAAAAATTATATAGGAACACGTAAGGGTCTTGCCCCCAATTCTTCATCTTTGCTTTGTTTCCAATATGTGTTTCTTATCTACAAGGAAAATACACAAGAAAAAGAAGTCAAAGGTCATCAAGAAAGATTATAGCATGTAAATAATAAACATGTATATCATCTCCATCTAGAGAGAAAGATTTAGAACTTAAAAGAGGGAATGTGTAAGAGAGATGTTGACACATAGGATAAAAGAGACTAGAAAGACAACAGGGCTAGATCAAGATAAATGAATTAAATAAATGATCATAAGATACCCAGTGCTAGGAATCATAAAAGATTATAAATGATCATAAGATACTCAGTGCTAGGAATCATAAAAGATTGGCATAGGGACCAAAATAAGTATGGCTGTAGGGCCATAACAAGAGTGGCTTAGGAACCATAAACCTAGATGCTTGGAAAAGCCTACAAAAAAAAGAAAGTATATGCCCCCTTTAAATGATTGTATAGTATAAGTTGTATGCAATCAATTTTAAGGAGAAAGGGAAGAGGAAAAATGAAAAAGTGTGCCAAAGGAAGTATGAAGGAGCAAGAAAATAAGAATTGTTCCTAGAAAAGAGTAAGAAATAGAGATATGTCAGTAACATAAGAGATGTAGTTTCTAAAGAAGCGTATAATAGTAGAAAAATGTCCCTAGAATGAAGACAAAAGTAAATGTTGTTACAACATAAACAAGATAATGATGCACCTAGAAGCATGCCCAAAAAAATGGCATTGAAACAAAAGAGAAGAGAAGGGCACATGACAAGTAGAAAAAAATTAGAGAGCAAGGGTATCAACAAGGCACAAAGGGATCTATATCCATGGAGTTAGTTTAATAAGGGATAGTGTCATATGAATTATGATCACCTCCCAAGCATACAAATAAACAAGCACAAAGGAAGAAGTAGGGAACAAAGGAGTGGAATACAACAAAGAGAATGCTAGTGTGTGGTTCTAGTTGGGTCATTATGAAACTAGTATAGAATATTTAAATTCTTCGTGTCGTCCCAAGTGAACCAAGAAGAGGAAAACACAAAAGAGATAACATAGATGAACACAAAAAGAGAGACATAACACATAGATGGGTGAAATGATAAACATGCGAATATTTGAGAATAATTTTGAGTGAGCATGAGAAAGGTACTAGCACCACAATGATTTGCATTGTCCCTAAATAACCAAGATATCTAAGAGAAATGAATAACATAGGGAAGCAAATAGAAACATATAGAAATAAGCACAACATGACATTCTTCATGTATTTATGTACCTACAAGGGTATCATGAGTCATCGAGATTGAACTAACAACATACATTAAACAAGACATATAAGGTAAAATTAAATCCATATAAGAAGTGAACATAGGTTGGAAATCTAAACAATTATCATTTATCCACCTATTGGGTGTGAACCCAACCTTGTGTACAAAGGAAGTAGGAGAAAGAGGAGCAAGAATGAAGATATAATCCAAGGAATGTTAGCAATAGAATTAAAGAGAGTGTCACCAAAAGAATGAGGAGGTGTATCAAATGCTAAAGGAAGGAGAACAACATGAGGCAAGGTAGAAAAATGGCAACATAATCCTCATGAATTCTAGTAGATGTAACAAGCTTAAGAGCATTTGTAGGAGGTTACACATGGTCCACAACATCATCAAACAAAGTAGGGGATGATTTAGGAGGAGATAACAAGTCATAAGGGATCATAATCTTAGGTCAGTTGATAGAGATGGATAATATGAGTGGTCAACAAGGGTAAGTGCAAGAAGTTGGGTCCACTTTTTGGTCAAAAAGTGGAAGTGTTTTTCTTGAAAATTAAAGTTTATCACAGTTGAAGTCAAAATTTGAAGCACTTACATAGAATATTAAGAAAGTCTAGTAATATGAACTGTAGTATTTTGAGTCTAGTCGTCAAATATGTAATTTATTCTAATACCCAGATGATACAAATTAATTTTGCATAGGCTTGTACAAAAACCACTTTTTAAAAATCACCTTTTTAGAACCATACCATGCACGTGTACGACCAACATAATTTAACCTAAATAAAAGTATTTTTCTAAATCCTTTTGGGGAAAGATGTGTATTATAGTGAAGTTTGATTAGGGAATTTTTTAATAATTTTTTTCAAATATTTTTTTATTGGCCCTAATTGTTGTTTTTGAATACCCCTCATGTACGACAAACACAATTTGAGCTAAACTAATCATAAAATGATTTTTTTTCATTGTGTAAAGAATGATGTGTAGATTGATGCCATATAATTTAAAAAAAACTTTAAAAAATAAAAGTTATTAAAAAAATATAAAAACCTGACATTTCAAGTTTATGGACCAATTTGCTCATTAATTAATTAATAAATAGAAAAATAAGTCAACTCATAAAAAAATTATATATTTGAAAACTACACATCGCCATCTATGATGGGTTTTAATTTCATAAAAAAATTCAAAAAAAATATCGTCAGCCATAGTGGTAAAGTTAGTCTTTTCTCTTGCTTTGAACATGAACTTGTACTTGCAGGTCCAAGGCTAAGGGTCAACTTACCATGCCTTTCCCAAGCCTAAAACCAAACCAAAAATACAGGTTCCATATTCAATTTTTTAAGAACGGGTACTTGTTCCTATTGGTGCAAAAAATGAGCCTACGGAGCTTTTTAAAAAAATATATCTTTATGAAATGGGTACCCATTTAGGCTTAGGCACCCATTTCTAAATGGGTACCCGTTTAGGCTTGATCACCTATTCCTATTTGGATTTTTTTTACCTGACACTTCCCCTATATGTGGACCCAACTTCTTGTAGGAACCCTAAATTTCTTAGGAGGTAGGATAGGGGAAGGGGTAGGGTGATAATGGGCATAAGGTTCTAATACATTAGTGAAGGGGGTAGAAGCTAGAGAATCTGTAATGCCCCGCCATGAAACTCTAGAGAACAACACAATAACACTATACAACAAGACAATTTTTTTGTTAGGTAGAATAATTAATTTGGACTTGTATTTAACCACAATTGCAGCATACTATAATGCACTAATAAAGAGTTGAAGAATGTTTCCTCTAATGATAACATTACTATGATGGTACTACAAAAGTCTTATCCTGATTTTTTTTTCTTTGTAACAATAACCCGCAATTAAAAGATTGATTCCCCTACTCATAAAAGAATAAACCTAGAATTCTATTAACATCATGATCGAGAGGAATCTATTCCTTAAACTATTAAGAACATAACTCCCTTTTAAAATAGGACAAGGTTACCAACATTTCCTAGAGTTAAAGTCTCATGACTATACATTGCCCAAGGTATCTCTCAAGAGAGCACCAAAGTTTAACTATGCGTAAGGAGGTAATAAGAGGTCTGAGGTAATGAAATTAATAAAATGTAAAATACTAACCATATGAACTTAATGATGATATTCAGCACTAAAGGCTACTGCTATTAATTAGCCATGTTTTCCCTACTTAGTAACAAAACATCCACATTCTATACTTCCATTTAGCTAAGCATCATCAACAAAATAAGAATACAAGATGGGAAGAACCTAAGAGGGAATCTGGTCTATACTTATCTTAATCAAAACCTGAGGTTCACAACATTCTATTTAATTTACGAATAAGGCCCAACAATTTAAGGAACCTTCTTAGAAAACATCACCAATTCTAGAGTACAAAATATGGTTTCTACAACTATTATACATTACTTCCATAACCTTATTAGAAACATTAATTCTACTTACACAAGATCCGCTTATGCTATGATGATCTAGGTTTATGACATTCAAATAAGGCAACAAATATGCTTCTTTCAAGATTTACATTGAAATGTTTGCTTTTTCCAATTTCACAAGCAACAACCCTTAGAAAAACAACCTTTACATTTAATAAATAAAGGATACATATAATATTTAGAACATACAATATTTACATTTAACCAATAAAGAAAAACATATAATATTTATATTTAATCAATAAAGAAAAACATATAAAATTTACATTTAATCAATAAAGAAAAACATATAATATTTATATTTAATTAATAAAGAAAACATGATACCTCAATCGCAATATCCCACTAATGGTAGAATCCTTGAATGAAAATAAAAAATGAGCCAGTCACCCCCACTCCATGAAGAGTTTTTAAAGAGAAGGAAAGAGTAATTTCCTACCCAAAACTAACTCAACCACCCAACTAACTCAACCACCCAACTAATTCAACCACCCAACTAATTCAACCAACCACCTCCCCATTTTCGTCACTTTTGTAAGTGGGGCTTAAAGGAGGGTCTAAAAACCTTCTAAAATATTATAAATGACAAAAATAAACTTCTTACCTATGTACCTTGGACATAAGACAATTTTCCAAACATAAAATACAACTTAGACCTCTTAAAAAACACTTAAAAATCATTTTAAAAGTTACAAGGTTAAATCCCACACAATAACATAATCATTTTATCACATAAAACTAAAAATAATATTTCTTAACATCATGGCCAATAGACCTTAGGGCCCCATGCCTAGGTGAGACATCACACAGAAAGGCATAAAGTGGCTAAATGACCACCATCATCCATTGACATAATAATTCTACATGTACACTCAACAAGAAGTGTTAGTACAATATATAGCCAAAATATATCCATCATAAATAACATATTATCACAAATCCATTAGTAACCATAGTGTAACGCTGAATCAATACACTCTTGATCCAATTGTTAGGCTTCATCAATTGGATGATAGGACTGTCTCCTCTCTACTCTAGGGTCTGGTTAGTGCGTTTACTAGTGTTCAATGACCTTCCCTTAATTAAATCAATTTAATAGTAGTAATAAAATAATTCATATTCAAACAACTTTAAATAATTATTTGAACTAGGTAATTATCAATTACCAATTTAATCTTATTAAATATTATTAATAATAATGAGAATATTATATAACCCTATTAAATATTATAGTGGATCAGATATTAGTATGACTATATAATGAAATCTAGGCATACAACATAACCCACTGAGTAGGACAGCCATTAAAAGCCAAATCAAACATGTTCACAAACCGGGGCCCAAACGCACTTAACCAACAAGATCCATCAAATATAAATCAATGCAACACCTGACATACTGACAGAACTGACAGGTTGATCTAGGCATGTCATGCAACCTGATTAAGGATGATGACTTGGGATGTGGGACCTTAAGTTATCTCTGGAACAACTTATCCATTGGGTTCAAGGCACGCTCAGACTTGTTAATTTAGGTGGAGTCGATGCTGGATACCTGCATCCTGCAACAAATGACACAGTCAAGCATGTATAGATGCACAAAAGCTAACACTAGGTGAAAAGGGGAATCTCAACATCACAGGGCACTCGCAAGTGAGTGATGTGACATCGTCCTTTCCACATCATATCAATCTAGATTAGATAACACATAATCATAACCAAATCGAATCTATCTCGTTATCTGATCAGAACCATACACTGAACATATAAGTGCATGAAATTGAATAAGTCTCAGAAGTACCATCATAACAATTAAATCTAACAGAATCGGTCCATGAGATCCATTCTAACATATAACAATTGTAGTAAGATCGACATCTTAATCATTAGAATGCAAAACAATGTCAAAGCCTGCATTATCAGTGTCGTAATAGAGATTATCAATAAAACACATTAACTATCATATGAAACCACACATGGATGAAACATCTATCAATATTGTACAACATCAATTGTTTACCTTACCTTAATTATTCCTATTATTATACCTTCATATTCATGCGCCTTGATCAGTTCACCTGTACATCCAAGGTGCGAACAGAGGGTCACTACAGAATCAAAGAAGGGTGTGATGGTGGGAGGAGGAGGGTCCAAGACAGGGGTAAGAATAGGAGAGGTTATGTTAGAAAGGTTAAGAAGAGTGATGAAAGGAACAATGGAAGGGGTAGGGAGCAAATGAGGTAGGGTGGAAGGTAGGAGAAGGAGATAAATCGCTTGGCACTTTCCTTTATATTTAATTTTATGTGGGCTAGATTGAAGAAGAGGTTAAATTTTAGTCTTAGGATGATGGTGAGGTTGAACAAGAAGAACAAGTTGAGGTTGAGGTTGAGGAGTAGGCAAAAGAATAGGTTGAGGTTGGGGTCGCATAAGAGTTTGAATTTGTAGTTCAAGTTGAGGTGTGGGTTTAAAAGAGTGAAGATAGATTGTAGGATGAGCAAAGTGCTTAGGGTCAAGAGGTTGGTTATTAGGTTTAGGACAGGGAGGAGGCACTGCAAGCTTAGGCATTTGGGGGTTAGGAGATCAAATATAAAAGCCTTGGTTAGGTTGTAAGGTAAGTATTTTAGACTTAGCAAGGTAAACATCATGAGAAGGATCATAAGCTATAATGTAGGCCTTCTACTCAATATAACACTCATAAAGATTGAATAAAGTATCACATCAAGTATACAAAGGACCAGATGGTTTATAATGAACAAGTTATATAAAAGTGACCAAGCTAAGAAAGGGGATGGTACTTGTGATGTGGGATGGTGATCACCTTATTATCATAGATAAATGTGAAACACTCATAAATCACATAAGGGTAAACCTACATAACATCAAGCCAATGATGGCCTAAGAGAACATATAGATTTCTAGGACTATCCTAGATGGGAAGGATAACACAACTAAGCATATCAATTAAAGTGTGATTATAAAACTTTAAAGAGACACTAAAGAAGGAATATGAATCTTGATGATGATGGGTATTATACAATTTTTCCTTTGTTACTATGTTGAAGGTGTAGTTAGGGTCCACCATAATCCCATCAATGGTCTTATGGGAAACATGTGCTTCAATATATAGATAGGTCCATGATATCCACTATTAGGAATTTCATCAAGAGAGAAACCAATGAGAGGAGGAGAATTAGAAGGGGAAGAAGAAAGACCCACTTCAATTACAAGACCTACTTTAATTTCTCTAGCTAACTTGGAAAAAGAGAAAAAGTCAAGAGAAATAGGAATAATAATAGTAGTAGTAGGAGAAGAAACTACCATTGAATCTACATGATTAGAATTATTATGTTGAGGAATGGGGTTGGTAAATATTTACATGTTTGAGTTAAGAGGAGAAACTAACTTGTTTCTTTTATCATTCACCCCTTAAACATGCTTAATTTTATTATTAATTAGATCATGTACTTGGTGTCTAAGGCACATGTATTCTTAGTGTTGTGCCTTGGGACATGATGGTACTAGTAGTGGGATTTTGAATGATACCTCCTTGATAAATGTAGCAAAGTATCTAAGGGGAGTACATGAGGAAGTTGAATAAGATTGTTGGATAGAAGTTTTTAGAGGATGGAAAGATGAGAGTTTACGAATTGGGAAAAGTGATAAGAATTCTATGGCTTAACAAATGTTACAAGTAAAGAGGTAGAAGAATTCATTGAAACATATACATGGTTTACAATAGGCTTAGATTTAGGTTTAGGAGAAAATAAATTTTTATTATTTTTTCTTGAAAGGTTTAGGTGGGTATTTGGAAGGATAAGACAAGGAAGGAGCTAAATAGAAAGCACAATTAGGAGTAGAAAGAGATTGAATGAGGTCCATTGTGTTATCATATTCCTTAAAGGTGGCACAAAGGTTGAGAAAGAAAGCATATTTCATGAGAAGAATAGTTTCATGGATATTTACAAGAAGGATTTCTATGAAGACACACTAGACATCACCATAAAGTAGAGGGTAAGAAATTTGAGAGAGGAGGGATTGGTAACAAGGCACAAAGTCGGTAAGTTATTATTTGGAACCCTATTTATAACTATCAGTGAGGTCTATAAAGGTTACTTGTAAGATAATATTGACCTGGAAGTGCTACATAAAAGCATTGGCAAGATAATTGATTGAGTTGACAAAATTATGTAGTGATGAGTAGAACCAAATTAGAGTGTGAAGGAAGTTTTAGCCAACATATAATTATCATAAATATCACCAATATAGGTATAATAGAATGATACACATGCATTTTAGGGCCCCCCTTATAAATATACATATCAACACAAAGAGCCACAAATATAGGTGGGAAGGGGTACGAAAGAATTTTGATAGAGATGGGGTTGTAGTGGAAGATCATGCTAATCTTTGTTATAGAAAAAGAAGAGGGAAGAGAAACAAGTTGGCATTGCATGATCCTTGTGTTGTGAATGAGATGAGTGACGAGAGGATTGAAAGGAGGTGGTAGAGAAGGAATAAAACTAGTATAAGGGTAGGGATAAGAGTCTGCACAGTGGTGGTAGGTATAACATAAGTGGGAGAATCCATAGGTTGGGTAAGAGGGGTGGAGATAGGAATGTAAGAATAGGTAGAATGGGTAGGTGGTGGGAAGGGATGGGTTGGGAAATGAGATAGGTGATGCAGGAGCATCCTAGGTTGCAGAGCAATCTTGCATCAACCAAAAATATTTGCATTCTTATTCTTTCATTTTTAGTTCAGCTCAATCAGTGCAGTTTTCAGCATTTTGTATCACATTTCACTACATCTTCATTTCAAAGCTCGTGGAGTAGGAATTAGCATCTACATATCATCATATACATCATATTCAAATTTAAGGTCATTTGGATTTGTCTGCTAAAAGTTATCTCTATCAGAAGATCATCAATTTTCACAGAATAGAGCATTCAGAAAACCAGTTGAAGGAGAAGGTTGTAGAGCATTCCATGACTTGCGAAGCCAAATGAAACATCATACACGACAAATATTGAGCAGATAGACCTTCCTTGAGGTTTGCACCAAGTTTCATGCATTTGCAGAGTATTACCAGAAGTTAAAGGTCGACCTACTTGTTTCTACATGTTACATCCTGTTGACATTTTCCCAGACTGGATGCTTATTCCCAGATTTCCCTACAAGGTAGCCATCAGTGATCAACAGGATCTCTGGGCCAGGGGCCAACAGTGTAGGAGATAGACTCTATATTTTATCTCCTCTTCTTCTTCAGGCTCTGCAAGACCTAGGGGGGTATTCCCTACTCAACATCCATGAGGATATGCATACAAGGCTGGGATGCTGACAGAAAGCAGATAAGTCCTCCTGTAAGTAGACCAAAACTGAAAGATAAGAGCAAAGGGGCTAGCTTTGGGCCTATTTGCAGTTGTAGACAGAGGACTGAGGATCCTAAAACTAATTCTAATGTCCTAAAGATTGTTTTAGATTTAGATTTTGATTTTAAGTTTGGATGTAAAGCTGGACATGGTTGTAACACAAACACAAAGCAAGATTGGTGCCTATCCAGGGCCTGGAGTCAGTAGACATACACCTGTGAATGATCAGCATGAACAACTAAAACTGGATTTCAGGGGGATATATGTGATACCTGCCTTATAGATATCTCCCAATAAAGAGTGTTAAGTTATCTCTACTTATGGCATCCCTACTGCAGTATACCCTTCTCAATGCTCAACCTGAAAACAGTTTAATCTACCCCTTGAGCAGAAGTTAAAAGATCAGACATTCAACATAGGAATTCTATGCTCTAGAATCTAAACATTACCCAGATATCCAGATTCAGAAGAAGAATACATGCAATACTGGAGACAGAATTAACAAAACACATGCTAAGATAGCATTTCTCATATAAGATTAATCATGAAATCAGTGGGTTCATGCCAAAACATACAACAAGAGATACATAGACTCACAGGTTTAACTGTACAGAGCAACCAGATCAGCTTGTTTTGAATTACAGAGCCAAAAATCTTCAACTTTCAACAACATCATCAGGATGATCATAACCAAGATCACCCGATGATAAAATATCACCCCGGCGAAAGATCATGCAGGCAGAAAATATGATGACCCTTGCAAGCAACACGGCGATAACTGGAAATATGATCATGATGATGACGACCCTTAAGAAAAAACAAGTCGGGTCAAACAATTCAGAAAAATAACCCCCTCGGAAGATTGGGGTGACATCATCATCATAAAAGGGCAGGGTGATAATTGGAAGATCACCGGATATTTGAAAAATCACCCCCCGCAAGAAAATTAAGGCACATTGTAGCTCATCAGCAGGATCGGGATGATATCCAAACATCACCCGATATTGAAATACGATGATCCTGATGAAAGACAAGTCGACAGAGAACATGATGATGCGGACCATCATCGAAGACAATATGATGATGATGATCTCCTCCTCAAAGAAAATATGATGATGCAGTTGAAAAATGCCGAGGAGGTCCAACACTTAGGAAAATGGGCAAGAAGACATAGGGTTCAAATGAAGAAACCCCCTAAACATGAAAAATCAACCTCCAGGTCAAAATCAGTGCTAACACATCCTTCATTGGATTTTGTAACCTATTGTGGCCGATGTGGAGGATTTGTTGAGCTTGTAGATGATATATATATATATATATATATATATATATATATATATATATATATATATATATATATATATATATATATATATATATATATATATATATATATATATATATATATATTAGATGCATTAGGAAAGTAGTTCTCCATTTATGTAGATTTGGGTAGTTAGATTCTTTTTGGGAAGGCACTTCAATGCCCTATCTTGCATAACTGATATATATATATATATATATATTAGATGCATTAGGAAAGTAGTTCTCCATTTATGTAGATTTGGATAGTTAGATTCTTTTTGGGAAGGCACTTCAATGCCCTATCTTGCATAACTGATGCAACCCAAAAAGTAGGCCTGTGAACCCTTTGATTGTAGCCCACATGTTGCCGGCATGAGTATTTTAATTCTTTGATATTCTGAATATATGAATCTTCTATTGCATTCTACAATTGAGTTGTTTCCGTTGTGTTTACTCTAGCTGCATGGTTTGGACAGTTCATTCTGTGAACCCTCCAACCGTGATTGCACCAAGTGGTATTAGAGCAAAGTTTTGAATCCTTTTGGAAGTGAAGGCATTTTGTAAGATCATGTTGTGAACATATTTTTGACCTCAGGTAGTCTACTTGTGTTCATCAATAGAGCCGATTGTGAGGTAGTTGCTACCTTGTAGTCAGATCGTTGAATTGAGGCAATTGCACTGGATCTTAGGAAGAGATGCCACCAAGGAGGATGCCTACTATGGGCAATGTTGCTAGAAGAATGGAAGAAATGATGGAGATGATGAGGACAATCAAAGTTAGATTGGATGCTATAGAAGAAGATAGAAGAAGAGGACTAAACCCTAGACATGATGTCGAAAGTGATGATGAAGAATTTTAGTCTACTGAACAAAATGAAGAAGCCATAGAAGAAGAAGAATCAGATCAAGCGAAGATGTTGAAAACTATTTAAAATATTGGAAAGAGAACTAGAGTGGATGTACTGAACTACACTAGAAATTTGAATCCAGAGGAATTGATTGATTGGATAAATGACTTGGAAGAATACTTTGAATATGAGGAAATTGAAGATCCAGAGAAAGTGAGATTTGCGAAAACTAACTTGAAAGGACATGCTGCTATTTGGTGGAAAGAAGTTCAATTGGATAGAAATAGGAGAGGGAAATAAAAGATCATAAAATTGGATAGAGTGGTGACAAAGTTGAAAAAACAATTTATACTTGCTGACTATGAGTTGGAATTATTGAAGAGATTGCAAAACTTGAGACAAAAGGAGAAATCTGTAAAGGAGTATACTGAAGAATTTCATAAGCTGATCATAAGGACTAGACATGGTGAAGCAAGAAAGGAGAAAGTGGCAAGATACATAAATGGATTGACGATGAACATTCAAGAAGATCAAAGTCTGGTAAGGATAACGACAATAGAGGAAGCTTATCAGTTTGCACTAAAAGTTGAAGACAAGTTGAATACGGAGCATGAGAAAAGACAAAGAGGTAGAGGAGGTAAGTTTCAAAGAGGTAGAACATATTCCAGAGGAGAAAGATCATATGTGGAGCATAACAAATAAAGTAGTCCATACAAGAAGGAAGATAGAGATAACAATTCATACCAGAGAGATGATAGAAATTTCTATCATAGAGGAAATCATAATTCTTACCGTAATGAAGGATACAGGAGAGATGAAAGAGGGTTTGATAAGAGAACATTCATAGGAACTTGTTTTAAGAGTGGAGGTGAAGGACACAAAGCATTTGAATGTCATCAGGGAAGTACTAGCAAGAAGATAGAGAACAATGCAAGAGCAGCTTATGCAGAAGAAGAACCTGTTGGATCACCTGGTTTAGTTGGAAAGCTAGAGAAAGGAGAATCATTAGTCATGAGGAGACCATTATTTCAAGTAGAGACAACTGAGGAACCACCGTAGAGAAAAAGTTTGTTCCGGACTAGATGCAAATCAGAAGGTAAATGTTGTAAAATGATCATTGATAGTAGCAGTATTGATAATTTGGATTTAGAAGTGATGGTGACTAAGCTGAACCTGGATAGATTGAAACACCCTAAGCCCTACAAGATAGCATGGATTCAAGATGAACACAAGGTATTGGTGAGTGAACAATGTTTGGTGAAATTTCATATATAGGATCTTATAATGATGAAGTATTGTGTGATATTATGCTGATGGATGCATGTCATACATTGTTGGGTAGACCATGGCAGTATGATAGAAAAGATATACATGATGGGAGGAACAATACTTATACTATAACATCAAATGGGAAGAAACATATCTTGATACCTTTGGAAGATGAGCCTACAAGTGAAGTATGTGGGAATGCTATAATTTGTTTGGTTGATGGAAGGAAATTTCTGGATGGTTTGAGACATGAGAATATGTGTTCTTCTTTGATTCCTAAGAAGTGCAGAACCCTAAGTACATAGACTGTTACCAAAGAAGAAGAGTCACAACCAGAAGAGATAACTGAGTTGTTGACAGAGTATGAAGACATCATATCAGATAATGTACCTGAGGGAATGCCACCAATCTGGAGTATTAGTCATCATATGGACCTTATACATGGAGCTAGTTTGCTTAACAAAGCAACACATTGGATGACACCTATAGAGAATGAGGAGTTGAATAGAAAGATACAAGAATTGTTGAGAAAAACATTGATTAGAGAAAGTTTAAGCCCATATGCGGTACCTTTAGTACTAGCACTAAAGAAAGATGGAGAATGGAGGATGTGTACATAATCAAGCAATCAATAAAATCACTGTTAAGTATAGATTTCCATTGCCAAGGATGGATGACATCATGGACTGTTTGAGTGGAGCGAAACATTTGATAAAGATAGATTTGAAGAGTGGATACCATCAGATCAAGATTAGAGAAGGAGATGAATGGAAAACTACATTTAAGACAATTGAAGGACTATATGAATGGTTAGTGATGCCCTTTGGATTGACTAATACACTGAGTACTTTCATGAGGTTGATGAATGATGTTTTGAAGAAATTCTTGTGTAAGTTTGTTATTGTATACTTAGATGATATTCTAATTTTTAGTAAGACAAAAGAACATTTGTGGCATATTAGACAAGTATTACAGAAGTTGAGAGAAGAGAAATTGCTAATAAACATCAAGAAATGTAGTTTCATGAAGGAAGAGTTGGTATATTTGGGATTTGTGATTTATGCGAAAGGATTGAAGATGGACTCTGAGAAGGTTAGAGCAATTGTTGAGTGGCCAACACCAGAGAGCATTGGAGAGGTAAGATCATTTCATGGATTAGCTAGTTTCTACCAGAAGTTCATCAAAATTTTTAGTTTAGCATGCACACCAATGACAAAGACAACGAGAGGTGATAGAAAGGACTTTAAGTGGACATCAAGAGTAGATAAGAGTTTTGAATTATTGAAGTAGAAAGTGAGAGAAACCAATGTTAGCATTACCAGATTTTAACAAAGTATTTCAAGTAGATTGTGATGCTAGTGGAAATGCAATAGGAGTAGTACTAAGTCAAGAAGGTAGACCAGTAGCATATTTTAGTGAGAAGTTGAATGATGCAAGGAGAAGATATTCAATTTATGACTAGGAGTTCTATGCCATAATTCAAGCCCTGAATAAGTGGAGACATTACTTGTTGCCTAAGGAGTTTGTGTTGTACACAAATCATCGAGCTTTAAAATATTTGAACAGTCAAGGAAAGTTGAATCAGAGACATGAGATGAGTAGAGTTCATGCAGATTTACACATTTGTATTGAAGCATAGGAGTGGGAAGTCAAACAAAGTTGTAGATGCATTGGGCAGAAGAAGGAATTTGCTGATAGAGATGAGAGTAGAAGTATTAGGTTTTGAGGAACTAAAGCACATGTATGAAGAGGATCTTGATTTTGCAGAACCATCGAGAGCATGTAAGGAACCTGTTGTGATAGATAGAAGTAAGTGGTTGGATTATTTCATTCAAGAGGATATGTTGTTCAAAGGAAATTAGTTGTGTATACATAGGAGTTCACTGAGAGATAATTTGATCAAGATAAAAACACAGTGGTGGATTGGCAGGACATTTTGGAATTGACAAGACAATAGCTTTGGTAAGTGAATATTACTTTTGGCTTCAGATACACAAGAATGTAAGGAAGTTTGTGCAGAGTTGTAGAGAATGTTAAGTTGCAAAAGGGAGTAGTCAGAATACTAGTTTGTACTATAATGTTTGACAATACCAGAGAGACCTTGGGAAGACATAAGCATGAATTTCATATTAATATTTCTGAGAACACAGAGGGGACATGATTCTATATTTGTAGTGGTGGATAGATTTTCAAAGATGTCACATTTCATATGTTGTAAGAAGACAAATGATGCAGTGCACATTGCTGACTTATTTTTCAAGGAGATTGTGAGATTGCACGGATTACCTAAGAGTATAGTTTCAGACATGGATACAAGATTCATTGGATATTTTTGGAGGACATTGTGGAAGAAGATGGAAACATATCTAAAATTTAGTTTGACATTTCGTCCATAGGCAGATGGACAAACAGAAGTGGTAAATAGGAGTTTGGGTAACTTGTTGAGATGTTTAGTAGGAGAGAAGGTAGGAAATTGGGATCTAATTTTACCACAAGCAGAGTTTGCATACAATAATTTAGTGAATAAGAGTATAGGGAAGACACTGTTTGAGATTATGACCAGAGTGGAACCTGGGGGAATTACAGAATTGAGAGACATCAGTATGGAGAATAAGAGAAGTGCAGAGGCAGAAGAATTTGCAAGATACATGGAGACAATACATAATCAGGTTAGAAAGCATTTGGAGGAAATGAATAGCAAGTATAAGGAGCAAGCAGATGAGAAGAGGAGACACAAAATTTTTAGTTGGGGATGAAGTAATGGTATATTTGAGAAAAGAGAGATTTCCAGTAGAGACATACAACAAGCTGAAGATGAAGAAGTTTGGACCATGTAAGATTCTTAGGAAGTTTGATTCAGGAAATGCATATGAAGTGGAGCTACCAGAGACATTGGGTATATCACCTATATTCAACATTGCAGACCTATATCTGTATCATGAAGGAGAATCAAGTGACAACATTGAAGATGGTTTGAAGAATCAGTTACCACAACAACAACCAAAGTAGATAAAGGACATCTTGGACAATAGAGTTGGATGTAATACTAGAGGCAAGTAGTATAAAGAATATTTGGTAAAGTGGAAAGGCAAACCAGAAGAAGACTCAAATTGGATTTCTCAGGATGAGGTAGATCGCCTTGGTTTTCCTATAGCCCTAGAAAAGTGAGGGACTCACTTTTTCAAGAACCTTTGGTGTCTGATGCAGGAGCATCCTAGGTTGTAGAATAATCTTGCATCAACCAAAAATATTTGCATTCTTTCTTTTCTTTCATTTTCAGTTCAGTTCAGTTAGTGCAGTTTTTAGCATTTTGTACTGCATTTCACTGCATCTTCATTTCAAATCTTGCAGAGCAGGACTTAGCATCTACATATCATCATCTACATCATATTCAAATTTCAGGTCATTTGGATTTGTTTGCTAAAAGTTATCACTATCAAAAGATCATCAGTTTTCATAGAACAGAGCATTCAGACAACTAGTTGAAGGAGAAGGTTGCGGAGCACTTCCATGACTTGCAGAGCCAAATGAAACATCATACACAACACATATTGAGAAGACAGACCTTCCTTGAGGTCCTCACCAAGTTTCATGCATTTATCGAGCATTACCAGAAGTTGAAGGTCGACCTACTTGTTTCTACACGTTACATTCTTCATTGGAGTCTGTAACCTCTTGTGGTCGATGCAGAGGATTTATTGAGCTTGGAGATGATATATATAGATCTCTTAGATGCATTAGGAAAGTCGTTCTGCAGTTATGTAGATTTGGATAGTTAGATTCTTTTTGAGAAGGCACTTCAATGTCCTATCTTGCATATCTGATGCAACCCAAAAATTAGGCCTGTGAACCCTTTGATTGTAGCCCGCATGTTGCCGACATATGAGTAGTGTAATTATTTAATATTTTGAATATATGAATCTTCCATTACATCCTACAATTGAGTTGTTTCCGTTGTGTTTAATCTAGCTGCATGGTTTGGACAATTCATTCTGTGAGCCCTCCGACCATGATTGCACCAATAGGTAAAGGGGAGAGATTGAGAAGAAGGAATAGGCATGTAGTGGGAAAAAAAGTTGGTAGAATAGTTTATAGTATCCATAGAGTGGAAAGGGTTAAAGGAGTTTGAAAGAAAAAAATAGGTATTAGGAAAGGAAGAAGGTTGAAGCTTAGTGGATGAAATGGGTTAAATGAAGTGGAGACACTAAGAAAGGGTTAGGAAAGAAAGATTTAGTGGTAGAGAAATGTTCATGCATATGGATAGTGACATTAAGAACATGCATGGAAATTTGGGCTTGGGAAGGAGGGACGATGGAGGTGTAATGGGAGCATAAATTCTAATAGAAAATGTGGTATAAGTAGGATTGATAGGGGCATGAGTATGGATGATGTGACTAATGCCTTGTAAGATGTAAAGTACCTTAGGGTGAGAAAGGAGTAAACCACATACGAAATCAAGAAGGGAAGTAGTGTTAGTGTAATCCTCATGGGTTTATATGTACTACTATAAAACCTATAGGTGATTAACAATTTTCTAGCACTAGGCAAGCTCAACTTGGGCTAAGGAAGCCTCATGGTTGAATTCATAAATGATAGTAGAGGTGAAATAAGGAACATCCATAGAAGTAGTAGGGAGAGGAGGAAGACACATGTAGGATTAAGATGACCAATATGATGAGGGGGAAGGGAGGTAGATCTAGAAAGGAGAGATCTATAACAAGCAAGGTCATGAAAGAAAAATAAAAGAAGGAGTAATAAATTGTTTTTAATATTTAAAGGGAAGCTTGAAATGTTTTAAAAATCAAGTTCACCAAACGAAAAGTTGAAGAAGTACACTAAGTCTTCCTAAGTGTAATGTAGAAAAGAACGATTAGTGTTCACAAAAAAATGAATAGAACAACAACAAAGTTATCAATGTATAAGAAAAGAAGAAAGTGCATGGTTGTATGTAAGGGCTTCTTCTTTTTCTTTCTACACTAATGTTTGCTAATTAAACTAAAAAAATTAATAACTTTATTTAATAAAAGAATAATAAAGAAAAGTAAATTGAAAATTGCCGAATATAGCATTAGAGGTTTGTTGCACTAGAAAGAAACTTATTTACTTGAATGAAAAGAAACTAACTATGGGAAACAAATGTTTAAAAGAAATAAAAAGACACAAGAGAGCATCCTTAATTTCAAAGGTTGATGAATTGGATGCCAAATAGGATTTACACAAAATGGTATGACAAAGAACAAGAATATAATAGGAATTAATTATAGGGATTCCTCCATAATCATGGTAGAGAATTTCTACTCAGATTTGCATCCTAAAGTTGTAAATGTTGATAAACATGGTAAAATACTACCATAAAACATGTTCACTTAGTATGCAAATCCAAATTACTGATTTAAGTATCATGAGGTTATCCATAGGATAAGTGTGAGATATTTAAATCAACAAACACATAAAACTATAATTTACATGGAGAAACCATTTTGGGAAAAAGATTCACCGCCAAAGAGAGCATAAGCCTATATTAATCCAATAATAATGTGTTACAATAATACATTTAGCTTCTTCCTTAAATCTGCCAGCATTCCAATAGCATATCCTTACTTCACCTACAAAAGACTCATAAAATAAACCATCCAAGGCATCCAATTTATAGAGAGCCAGAGAGGGAAATGGTTTCCTAAAACTAAAAGTACCAAAATCCATGGTATGACAAAATCCAATGCTCCCATGACCAATTAGTGAATGCTCCATAAATAACAATAACTACTAATAACATATTTGAACCATGCGAAGAGTGGGCACACATTATAAAATATGGTACTCCAAAAATGGAGTAGCCAACCAATGTGGACCCCACCTGACATGCAAAAGATGATTAAATCTCTCTCTCTCTCTCTCTCTCTCTCTCTCTCTCTCCCCTAGCACCTAGGATTGGAAAAGTGGTATAAATGAAGTCAAATCACTTTGTAACCATCACCATCATAATTAACCTCCCTCACGAATGTCACTATAACCAATATTCCAATTTATGAGGAGACTAATAAAATAATACTTTCTATCAACCACCTACATGGGCAACTAAGTACTCATTCCCATGATGTTGGAGATCCATCATTAGATATAGGATTGTAAGGTTAATATCACCTCAATCCTAACATTCTCCCACTTGATATTATACATTACAATGACATAAATAGGAAACACAAAATGAATCAAGTACACGATGCAAGACCCATAGCCTCCCTACACCAAGAGAACTTGCTTGTGCTCATTGGTTTCATAAGTGAATTTGTAACATTATCTCAAGTGTCAACCTTCTAAATCATGACATTACCACTCTCCAACATCTTATGAACAAAGTGATACTCAACATCAATATGTTTCGTATGAGCATTGGACATGAGGTTCTTGGCCAAACAAATAGCACTGATCTGAACCACCCTACAATCAAAACTAATTCTGAACACAATCTTTGTAACCAAACTACTATTTATAGGCATGTATAACAACAATATGCTGTACTTTGATAGTGGATAAATAAACTATGCAGGCTACCTCTTACTCATCCAACTAACAACACCTTCAAATAGAGAAAACACAAAGCCACTAGTGGACCTTCGACTAGCTAAGTTATCTACCCAATTTGCATCAACGAAGCCATGCATATTCAATAACTTGCCTACATGATTAGAGCCATGATAACATAAGTAATAATTATAAGTTCCTCACAAATATATAAATACCCTCGTAACACAAGTCTAATGCTCTTTACTAGGGTAAGACATAAATGTGCTAAGAATTCTCATTGCTTGGGTGATATTTCATCTAGTGCAAACCATTGCATACAACAGACCATAAACAACACTAGTATAAGGCACATTATAAATATCCTCAAAATAATCATCTAACTTAGGATACATATTAAATTAAAGCTTAGTGCCTATAGGTAAAGGGATAGTCAGTAGTCTACAATTGTGAATAACAAACTGCTACAAAATAGTGTCAACATATTTACTTTGACTAAGCCAAACCTTTTTGTGAACTTGGTCCTTGCTAATTTCCATTCCTAAAATGATTTTATTTTTGATTAAGGGTAAAATAGGTTTTGAAGGGATCTCGAAACTCTGTACAAAATGCTACCAACATAAATAAATAGAGCCAACCAACAACCAGATAACAACTAACAGAAAACAAACAACTGACCAACAACTAAACAAAAAACAAAAAAACAAACTACTACATTTTCTTCAAAGTCTCTACTACTTATAGTTCTTGTTTATAAAAGTCCTCATGCAGCTTAACAAAGCCTAGCAACTCCTTCCTCTCATCCTCAAACTATTTTTTCTTACTTGCACGAGTTTGGGAGCTCGGGCCCCCTAATCAACCTTACTCTTCTTATTCCTGTCTTTCATAACCTATTCTTCTGGGTGAGCTTCTTTACCCTTCACAATGTCAGCGTTAACTTTCTCCTCACGAAGCTCCTTCAGTTTCTCAATCAAGAATCTAATCCCTTCAGCACTATTGTGAATAGTACATTAACTAATTTTGACCACTCTCTCTAGGTTCTCCTTAATTTCATGCAACTCTGACTCTAAGACTATAATCTTGTCATTACAATCTTTTTTCCAAGTTTCCATATTGGTCATTTCCTTATTGAAGTCTTCATTAAGGATAGAGAGACTCTTTTCCATTTGATCCATCTTCAGGATAGCCTCCCATCCCTTCAAAATGTCCTTATCCACATCCCTGTTTATCTCTTTCCTGCCTCCTGAATTCTTATGCAGAGTATTTAGTTTAATGTTAATCTTGTTGATTTCAACAAAGAACCACTTAGTCATCCTATGTTGATAGGCCATCACATCCCTAATAGATCCCAAAACATCTGAGAGCTCCTCCAAGTTTCCATATTGGTCATTTCCTTGTTGAAGTCTTCATTAAGGATAGAGAGACTCTTTTCCATTTGATCCATCTTCAGGATAGCCTCCCATCCCTTCAAAATGTCCCTATCCACATCCCTATTTATCTCTTTCCTACCTCCAAAATTCTCATGCAGAGTAGTCAGTTTAATCTTAATCTTGTTGATTTCAACAAAGAACAACTTAGTCATCCTATGTTGACAGGCCATCACATCCCTAATAGATCCCAAAACATCTGAGAGCTCCTCCTTGTTTGCAGGCTTCGATACTAGAAGAAGAAAATCCTCGGGGATTGAAGGGCTAGGGTCTGGAATGGGTGAAAGGAACTCCAACACCTGACTCCTCCACAACAAGATTATCTTTACCTTGGACATCTTTAAAGATCTTCTTCAGACTGTATATCCCACCTATAGAAAACATCAAAATTATCTTTTTCCATAGGAATATTCATTTTCTCTTTACCTTTCTTCGCCAATAGATCTTCCCCTTGCCCTTGATACCAATAAGGTCACATTCTGAGCATTATCAACAACAGTTTTCTTCTTATCACCCCTTGTTCATTACCTATTTGAGAATCTTCAGAACAAGATAAGGCACATTTCCTTTTCCTTTTTCTCTGGGAAGATTTGGGGTTATCAACAATCTTCTTCCTTTTTCTACCAGGGGTTTGCTCCTCCTCCTCTAAATAATCAGGGTTTGAAGGGGGGCTAGAAATCACCTCTAGCGAATCCCCTGATCCCTCCTCATCTTCCCAGTCCTCTATCTCATCATTCCCCAAAAACTCAGAGTGGCTGGTATCCGTATACTCCACCACCTTATGTTTATTTTTCCTCTTGCTCAAAGCAATTTTACCAAGGATATTTTTGTTGGGGGATAGGACTTTCATATGCTCCATAATTAAAAAAATAAGGCCCTCATGAATAATAGGCAGCTTAGGGTTCTTTCTGTTCTCATTAATAGCAAACTCCATAGAGGCCAACAATAAGAAAGGAAAATGAAACATGCAATTTTTGTTTAAAATGATTAAGCAAGGTGAAATGGTACCCATAAAATTACTACGTATCTCCCTTCGAGAGTGATATATCTCATGATCACCTTAGCAACCACTGCCCAAATAGGTTTGACAGAGGTACGTTCATATCTCAAGTGAAGCTTCACCAATTTACCCCTCTCTTTACCCTTAAAGAAGAGTTGCATAGCATCCTCACCAAATTTATGGTCCTTAAAAACCTTCCAACCATCCGTTGACAGACCAATGCTTTGAGCTAAAATATCTTCATTCACCACCATCTCCCAGTCAAATGCCTTAATCTTTCTTTTCTTCCAGCCTTGAACAAAGATTTTCATCGCAGGAGGATTGTGACTGTGGAGCTTCTCCATATAAGGAATAAACCCCCCCTCCACAACCTTCCAAATTTGTATTTTACAGTGGACCCCAGCGTAGGATAGGGGCTCCACATGATTCCATTCACCACCCATGTTTTTTTGTTGAAAACTTTCGTATCAATCTTCACCCAAACATTGTAAGACATACCCACTCCAATCAGATAACTGTGATGGAAGGTGTTAGAAACGAGGATCGACTAAACACATTGCTGATTACAAATTTGGAGTAATAGATTATGAACAAGGTAGTCGTACATATAGGATAAAGAAGTTGAGTTGACTTCAACACTCAACTAGAGGTGGAAGAAAGAGTGTCGACAAGTGTCTTGGAGAGTTATGTTGGACTCTCCAAGTTGACTCCTAACCACCTAAGGTGGCTTAAAGTCATGTGAGGAATAATGCATAGTTACTTATTTAAATAATAAGTAATAGCATTAGTATTCCTACAATAACATCCCACTTAAGCACAGCTTAGGTGGGCATAATAAAGATGGGTCCTGGCTACTAGGCTTGATGAGGTACCCATGTACAAATGCATTTCTCAAAAGGTGAAGAAAGAAAGAAGACCCTTTGGAAAAAAAACTTTCCTCCAAAAGAGAGAAAATAAGAAAGTGTTCTGGACATGACTCAATGGAAATGCACTTGACACAATACAACTGAAAGTGATAATCTTGCAATACTTGTAAGATCCATGTGTAGAATGTCAATTGCATGCCATATGGCTACAATTCAAATCCAATGTGAAGTCCTGTTTTGAAGACTCTGTGGAAGCCTTCTGTGAAGCAACTCTGAAATATGTAGAAACAAATGAACTGATATCAATCTTCTATTGTGATGAATCTCTGGATGTCCTTTAAGAATCAACTCTGGATTCACATGTAGCATTAGGTGATGATGATGTGGAAGTATTTTTGACACAACTCAATACAATGTTGAAAAAATGTTGAAGAATGATGGAGTAGTGGAAGTGTTCTTGACATATCTCTATGGAAGTGCTCTTGGCACAACTTAGAAATGCTCTCGACATATCTCTGTGGAAGTGCTCTTGGCATAACTCAGAAATGCTTTTGGAACAACTCTATGAACGCCCCCATAATTCAATATTTTTATCCCCTTTGATATTTGTGGCACTTTATAAGTTGAGTGTCTGTAAAACCCTCAAATTGCTTGATTAAACCCCTTAACTGAAAGTGTGGATTAAGAAGTACGAAAGTGTACTAGACACAACTCAACGAAGTGCTCTTGACATGACTCTATGGAAGTGCTCTTTGGCACAACTTGGAAGTGTTCAAAGCACAACTCTATACACCCCCCTGATTCAGTTTTAGGTGACCCCCCAAATTTGTGGCACTTTATAACTTAGTGTGTTTTACAATGAAAATAGGTCCAATGTGTAGGAAATGAAAAAATATTAACTTTTGTAAAAAATGGTGCTCAATTTCGAGCTACCAATTAAAAGTTATTACACAATCAAATTCCTATAAATGACCTATTTAATAAAAACTGCACTTAAAATTAGAAAAAAAAACCTAGAGGTGATAATGGACCTAGCCTTCCAACTACTCATTGGAATCGACACAGAGTATAAAATACAATGGTTTTGATTGTGAGGGGGAATTGGCCTCCTGCCAACCCAGGCCTCACCCTTCATCTTCGTCTAGCGAAGATACAAGTTTAAAATAACCATTGATATGCACAAAGCAATTGTGCCCCTAATATTTAAATACCCCTAATTGTAAAAACATAATTTTAAATGCTTTACAAGCCTATTTTGTTTAAAGCATAATTTTAAATGCATTAGAAAACAAAATTAGGGCAAAAGTTTTGGGGAAGGGCAGATTAGGGCAAAATCTGCCAAAAAATAATGCAGAGAAGGGCCAAATAATGGCATACAAGGGTTTATAGGGGCGATCAATGCTTTTGAACAGGCCTACAATGAGAGAAATGGCGCTTTGCAATCAGGGATCTGCCTTTCGCAAGCAAATGAACCCCTCACAGATCCACTTCCTGGAAGTAGGGTCGAATAAATGTTGATGATGATCACGAATAGAAAATCAACGTCAACCCAAGATCCTTTACCAAATGAAAAAATGGCAGCTGGTAATCTTCTGCAAAGACTGACCTTTCAAAGAGGAGACCAAGAGATGAACAACAGTGATATTGGCGTTTGGCGGCCATTGCTGAGAGAGGCCTATGGCTGGTTGTGGAGGCCTGCAACCTTATAGAGGGCGGTGACCTTTCTGAGTGAGGTGTGCGGCATTCTATGGAGGCATGTGACCTGTTAGAGGGCTCAACCCTTCTACAGGGACTCGCGACCTTCTTTTGCAGGCCACCATCAACTATTCTGCCGACCTGGGGGTGGTAACTCTCCAAGTCGCAACCTAACCATCTAAGGTGGGTGGAGGAAGAAAGAGTGTTGACAAGTTTCTTGGAGAGTTGTGTTGGACTCTCCAAGTCGCGACCTAACCATCTAAGGTGGCTTAAAGCCATGTGTGGAATAATGCATAATTACTTTTTTAAATAATAAGTAATAGCATTAGTATTCCTACACTAACAAAAGGTGTTAGAATTACCCACAAAATGTGTGGCTTCTCTCCCTATAATCAATATAATTTCATTCATCACTTCCTCCACTGTGAATGTACTCATTGGACATTAAAACTGTAGCTTCTATGAGAATTGAGGCACATTCCTCCCAACGTTTGGTAGAATCATGATTAACTCCCATGTTTGCAAAGATATCAACAACTTTATTACCTCCGCTGTAAACATGGGAGAAAGCCACCTCATCAAAATATTCCACCATATTAAGTGAGTCATTAATTAGGGGTTCGATAGTCTAGCTAGGCATTTGTAATTTTTTCAAACATTGAATTTTATTTAGGGAATCACCCTCTATCCACACTTTTTTAAATCCCTTAGAATGTGCCATTTTAATACCATTAAAGGCCGCAACAACTTCAACATAGTGGTTGGTCTGAGTACCCAAAGGGAGTGCCACAATTGAAATGAACCTGCCTCTATCATCCCTTAACACTCCCCACTACCAATCGGCCTCGGGTTTCCTTTGGCCGCTCCATCAAAGTTAATTTTAACCCACCCCAAAGGCGGAGGTTTCCAAACAATTCCTTCTCTAGGTTTCTTCATATTCTTAAAAGGAGTGGAGATGTCAAAATGTAAATCCCATTCTTTAAAATTAGCAAATCTAAGTTCAAGACCCCAATTTTTGAGTCCTTAGAATTTTTTTAGTAGCCCCCAACATAAAATTTTCCTTTATAGCTCTTTTGATCTTTTCAGCAACTCCATCCTCTCTTCCAAAATTTTCTCTAAATATCTGATTATTCCTTTCATTCCACATACCCCACGCCACATGGGGAAGCAAAAGAGACCATAATAACTTAAGGGATGGATTAGAAGAAGGGGGAATCCATTGCTCTATCAAATCCTTGATAGAGTTTGGGAAGACCCAACTTAAATTCCAAAGGGCTAGAATCTTCTCCCAAATAGCTTTTGAAAAACTGCACCCAATGAGTAAATGGAAGGAATCCTTCGAATCATGCTAAAAAATGGCACATCTATTAGGTAGAGAAAACCCTCTTTTACAAATATTATCATACGTCATAACTTTATTTTGGGCTAAAATCCAGAAGAAAATATTATTTTTTGGAATCAAATTTGACCTCTACAGCTTAGACCAAAAAGGGGGGTCTCCAATAGGTTCCAACAAAGACTCAAATCTAGAAGCCACAAAGTAAGCTCCATGAGAAGTATTCCTCCAAATCAATTCATCATTTCTAGAAGCCAAAGGGATATGGAAACATGATAGTAAGGAATGCGGCCTAGCTAACCCAGGTAAGGAAGGGTCAACCTCCGTAATATTCTTCCAAGTTCCTACCTCAATATAGTCACCCACCCTCTCTCCAACACTTCTGGTGTAGACATCTTTTAGAGGTCTAGCCTAGTCGTACTCCGTCAAAGGGGTATCCAATATCCATTTGTCATCCCCAAAATTGATAGAAGCTCCATTACCTAGTTTCCAATTAACACATTTCTTAATAATATTCCTGTTGTCTAAGAAATTCTTCCAAATGATATATCCCAAGGGGAGATTGTTGCTATCTAGAGAATCCCTTAAGTTTGTATGACAGGAAATATATTTCTTAATCATAATATCAGTCCACTCATTCTGATCATGCATAAGTCTCCAAGCAATTTTAGCCAACATGGCCATATTAAATTTCTTTAGCTTCCTTATACCTAGTCCTCCTTGCTTCTTTGGTCTACATATTTTATCCCAAGCCACCAAAGGTATTCTCTTTTTCTCCTCCAAGCCGGCCCACATAATTTTTTTTGAATCTGTTCTAATTTCTCCACATATTTTCTAGGCATTTAAAATAAACTCATAGCATAAATAGGAAGATTTTGAAAGGTGGCTTTAATCAACTGAATTTCACCATCTTGGCTCAACAAGACCTCTTTCCAATCCACCAACTTGGTCTAAAATATGTCCAATAACTTCAACCAGGAGGATTTTGGAAAATTATTATCACAAAGGGGTAACCTAAGATACTTGGACAGAAAGTTCCCCACATTACATTAGAGGATTTGAGAGATCTTAAGCTATGGAGGGACAAGATATTCAAGAAAAAAACAAGCTTTTAGGGAGGCTGATTTTTTGACCTAAAGCCTTCTCATAACCCTACAGAATAGATTTAATAACTCTAGCTTTTGAAACAGACACTTCCCCCATAATTATAGTATCATCAACAAATTGTTGATGTGATAAAGAGGAACCTGTTGAAGATGGATGAATCCCTTTAAGTCTTCCCTCACTAATGGCCCCCAAAATGTTTCTCCACAAAGCTTCCGCCATAATAACAAACATAAAAGGAGAAACATGATCTCCTTGTCTGATACCTCTAGAGGTCTTAAAAAATCTTGAGGGGAACCATTCACAAGGACAAGGAACTTAGGAGTGGATATCAACTAAAAAATGAGATCAAGGAATCTAGCTTCAAACCCAAATTTATTCACTAGTTTAGTCAAGAACTTCAAACTCACCCTATCATAAGATTTCATAAGGTCCATTTTAAGAAGAAAATCTTCCTTCTTATTGATTGAGAGCGAAGGTGATTTTCAAGAAAAGTAATAATAGAATCTAAGATCTGTCTACCAGGAACAAACCCACTATTTTGGATCAAGATTAAATTAGTAAGCACTATCTGCAACCTCATAGCTAGAACCTTAGAGAAAATCTTATAGATAGATTTGCAGAGACTGATCAGCCGAAGTCAGCAAAAGAATTAGCTCCAGGCTTCTTAGGAATAAGGACTAAGAACGTCGAATTCAATTCTTTCAACAACCTTCTACTGCCAAAAATATCTTTTGCAACAACAATAATATCCTTAGCCACAATGTCCCAAAAGATTTGGAAGAAAAAGTGAGGAAATCCATCTGGGCTAGGAGCTTTATTACCCTCAAAAGAAAATACTGTAGTATGAATTTCTTCATCTAAAGGAATTTTGGAAATTTGTTTATTATCTTCTTCCGATAAGACTCTAGGGATCACCTCCAAGATTTTATCTTGAGTATCAATATTACTATCAGTATCAAGGGAGAGGAGGTTTCTAAAAAACTCCATAGCCACCTTTTGAATTTCCAGATCCCCCTTTATCTCAGTACCATCTAAATGAATGGTCTTAATTCTATTAGCTATCCTATGTTTGAGTGTAGAAAGATGAAGAAACTTGGTATTTTGATCTCCACTTTTAACCATGTGTCTCTTGATCTTTGTTTCCAAAACTCCTCTTCTTTGGATATAATGCCATGAAGATCTGAGAGAAGTTCAATTTCCTGCTTTAGAAGGTTGGGATCAACACCTTTAGCTTGAATATCTTTTTGTACAACATCTAGTCTACTTCTAATAATATCCATATTCTTGAATATATGACCAAAAGATTTCTTATTCCAAGTATGAACATGAAGCTAACATTAGAGAGTTTCTTAGCAATCCTGTACATTGCTGATCCCTCCACCCTTATCTACCACCATTCATGGATCTTCTTTTCCAGTTCTGGATGATGAGTCCACATTTTTTCAAATCTGAACGGGAAATTTTTCTTCTTTACCATTTTATCAGCATAAAAAGATATAGGAAAATTATTTGATCCAAGTCTAGTAAGAGCAGATAAAGAGAAAGAGTAAGATGACATCTAGTCAAAAGAGATCAAAGCACGATCCAGTCTCACCTAAATGAGGCCACTGCCTAATCTTCAATTGGACCAAGTGAAACTATCCCCTTGCATATCCAGGTCAATGGGAGCTTGGTTATTGATAAAATCCATAAGGTCTGACTTGCTATCAAGGGGAATTTGAGATCCACTAGTTTTGTTACCCATAAATCTTTCATGTCAAATGCACTACAAACCTGAGTTTTAAGCTCCATGATCATCACCTTGTTGTTACCAATAAACATGTCATCAACAAATAATACAATTATTATATTTTAACCATCAATATATTTAATTTAAATGTAGTGATCCTCTTCACATTTGACATAAGCCAACTTCAATTCAAAAGAATCAAAATTTTGATACCACATTTGAGGCAATTATTTTAAACCATACAATGATTGTTTTAACTTGCAAACCAAATTTTATTTCCCTTTTACCTTGTTAGTGAACAGATTTGTCACTTCAAAATGTCTTTGTATGTTTTTCCCAGCTTGAGGTAGCAAACACACTAACAGTTGAACAAATTATAAATGAATTTTACAATTTTTTCTCTACATTATTTTAAAAGGAGCAGCTTCCTTTGTATGATGTGCGATTTATATTTTTGTGTACTTTTGACACAAAAAAGTAGCACAAAGAAAGAAAGAGAGAAAAAGAAATCCAATTGCAAACATAAGAATAAAACCAAATCTCTCAAGAAGATGGAAAAAGGAATGAATCGGGAGCACAAAGTCTCCCAAAAACTACACATCAAGAACTATCAAAAGGAATAACTAATATGGGAAGAAATGATTTAACATAAGAAAAACCAATCTTAAAGAGATTGCAAACATAGGAATGACAACTCTTTATTAAAAACAAAGTAGCAGCTCAAAGTCTACTATTTTCCCTTACATATAGTTCTCCTCTTTGCACAGGGCAAAAAGAAAAAAAAAGATTTTTTTTTAACCTCCATTATGAACCCACAATGAGTTTTTAAAGGCCTCCTTTTACTTCCCCGTAACTGTTTCTTGAAAGACTCCTTAAATTTTAATTTACAAATTCAATTTTTTTAAAAATCACCCTGTAGGATTACTCAATCTAATTTCATTGCATTACATAAACATGGTCCACCTTCTCCAACATGGGGTTATGTATTTGCATTTATAAATTTGTTAAAATCATAGCCTTCATGTAAGGTTTCATTTTTGATTGAAGTTACGGCCTTCATAATCCATTTTTACAAAAAGGCATATATGTCTTGTATGTGATTTTACATTTCATATACGTGTCTTCCAAAGCATCCTGAGCTATGGTATCTGGCAAAAATCCTGCTTTAATATTCCCATTTGGTCATGATTTGAGTGGATACTGGCAAAATTGGTTGGGTTTGGTATTACACTTGGTAAATATATTCACTTGAAAGATACTAAAGCATTTTTAACAAATGGATCTTTACACATTTGCCATGATCTTCACATTCACTATCATCCAATTCCCCTCTTCATCATTATCTTACCTAGATCCAAACACACATACTGTTGAGATTAAAAATAGAGTGAAACAGAGAAATTAACACACGCACACTTAGAATGAAAAACAAACACCAGATATATCATGGTTCACCTGCATAGCAAGCTACGTCCACATTGAATGGGATATCCCCAACAATATATATATTCTCTCTCTGTTATAAGTATACACACAACCTTTATTCTAGCTGTTCCTATGAAGTCAGAACCAATGTACATTTACAACTTCAACACACACTGTAGAAAAGAAGTGACCTCCAACATATATAGAAGGAGCAGTTACAAACTGCTTGTAAGTTACTTTGTAGTTTCGTAAGTTACTTTGTAACTTACAACAGGTTCCGTTACATTCCAAAGAGAGGAGACCACGTGGTGTGGTGAGTGGGCTTCACCGCCCTAACCAACTCCCACTTGAAGACCAGTCACCAACAGAGAAGGGACACAACTGAGAGATACCCCAAGATAGACAAATCACGGATGAACAAGACTGAGAGAAGCTCGGCAGAAAATGAACTTCTCTCGTTTGATGACCTTTGTTAGAGCATCTGCTAGATTCTGGTTAGTATGAATTTTATCCAGCTTAAGTTTACCTTCATTAATAGTGTGACGAATGAAGTGGTATTTAATTTCTATGTGCTTAGTGCGGCTATGAAAAGCAGCGTTCTTAGCCAAATGAATGGCACTGGCACTATCACAAAACAAGGTAAGCATGAAAGGTTGACCCCATAACTCACCAAGCACACGTTGTAACCATATCAGTTCCTTGGTTGCCTTAGTGAGAGAAACATATTCTACTTCAGTTGAGGAAAGAGCAACCACTGGTTGCAAACAAGAGACCCAGCTGATCGCTGCCCTGACGAATGTGAAAACATAACCAGAAGTGGACCTCTGCTTGTCTAAATCGCCAGCCATGTTAGAATCGGTATAACCACACAGCTGAGTGTCCTGCCTGGAAAAATGGAGCACAAAGTCAGATGTCCCTTTCAAGTAGTGAAGGATCCATTTAACTGCTTGTCAATGGGGTTTGCCCAGATTACTCATAAAGCAGCTGACAACTCCCACTGCATGGGCAATGTCAGGATGAGTAGCAACCATGGCATACATGAGGCTGCCTACCGCGGAGGAGTATGGAATATCGGCCATGTCATCTTCTTCATCCGGAGTGGAGGGACACATGACATAAGACAAACGGAAATGATCAGCCAAGGGGGTACAAACAGACTTGGCATTCGACATATTGAACTTAGTTTAGCACTTTCAAAATGTATTTTTCCTGTGATAATATGAGTTCCCTCTTTTGCCTATTGCGGATTATATCCATGCCAATAATTTTCTTCGCTGCCCCTAAATCTTTCATGGCAAAATGAAGTGCTAATTGTTTCTTCAATGCATTGACAAGTTGCATACTAGTACCGGCAACAAGCATATCATCAACATATAATAGCAGAATGACGAATTCACCATTTGGAAACCATTTATAATATACACAGGGATTTGATTTGTAGCGAATGAAATTGTGCTGAATCATGAAGTAATCAAATTTCAAATACCATTGGCGCGGGGCTTGCTTTAGCCCATACAAACTGCGTTGCAATCGGCAACATAGATGTTCTTTGCCCTTTTCAATGAAACCATCAGGCTATTCCATATACAGTTCCTCGTCAATGTCACCATGAAGGAATGTTGTTTTAACATCTAGTTGCTCCAGTTCGAGGTCCAAAACAGCAGCCATCCCTAACACCAAACGAATGGTTGTCATTTTGACTACAGAAGAGAAGATTTCATTGAAATCAATGCCATGTTGCTGACCAAAACCTTTCACAACCAGTCTGGCCCGCGATCATTTTGTCCCATCAACTTCATCTTTCACACAGTAAACCCATTTGTTTTTGAGCGGTTGACAGTTGGGAGGCAGAGGTACAAGATCCCATGTGTCATTGGAGCTCAATGCATCCAATTCTTCATGTATAGCAGCCATCCATTTGGTAGAGTTAACATCATTGCAGGCTTGTTTGAATGTTTGAGGCTCTGGATGAGTAGTCTGAAACTCAGAAAGAAGGCATTCATAGTCAACAAACTGTTGTGGATGCCATTTTTCTCAAGTGGACCGTCGAAAATGAGGTCCTTGTTGATCATCCAATGAGGCATCCCTCAAAAACTATTGTGTACCCAACTCTGGTAGACTAGCTGGGCGTGGAGGTGAAATATCCCTATCAATGGGATAGTTGGGAGCCACGTTAGTGGCAACAGGTGGCGTTAATATTTCTGGAGGCGTCAACACTGCCCGTGAAACTCATCAATTGGAGGAGGGGAAAGCAAGGGGCGCGTGGTAGAAGAAATGCGCTGGCAGGATGAGGAATCTCCTGTGGGAGAAGGGAGCGGGGCCACTTCTATGGAGCATAGACTGGGCTGTGAGGGTAGGGAGCATGGATCTGACGCATCTAAGGAATGTGGTGCAATAGTGGAGTGATCAGAAATGGGTTGGGTAACCATTTGAGAAGGAGAGTTTGAAATAGAGGGAGCAAAACTAACAGATTTGCCCTTTGAAAAATGTCCTTGTGAAGTGGAATTGGAACCATTGCCAAACATATCAAACTGTTCAAACATAATCATTAGAAGTGTTGCGCTGTTTGTGCAAACCTAAAAAAGACCATTTGCTGAACACAACATCATGACTTCGAATTACTTTCAGTGCAGTTGGATCCCAGAGACGAAAACCAAATTGATCCTCACCGTACCCCAGAAAAATACACTTCTTTGAGTGAAAATCCAGTTTAGTTCGCTGTTCTTTCAGAATGTGGACAAACGCATCACAGCAAAAAACTCTCAAATGATTTAGAGAAATCCTCTTACCAGTCCACCTTTCTTCTGGGATGTCGAAGTCAAGACGTGATGAGGGAGCATGATTAATAAGATAAACAACAGTGTTGCATGCCTCAGCCCAAAATTCTTTGCCCAGCCCGGCATTGGAGAGCATACAATGGGCTCTTTACAAAATTATCTGGTTCAACCTCTCAGCAGCACCATTTCCTGAGGGGTGAATGGGACTACTTTGATCCGTCGAATACCTTGGTCTGCACAAAAATTGTCAGACTCCAACGAGCAAAACTCACCACCATTGTCAGTTTGAAGATAATTAATCTTATGACCACTTTGATTTTCAACAAGAGCTTTAAACATTTTAAATTTTGAAAAAACCTCAAATTTCTTATTTAGCATATAGATCCAAATTTTACATGTGCAATCATCAAGAAAATTGACAAAGTAGTTTGCACCACCAAAAGAAGTTACCTCTGTCGGACCAAAGACGTCCGAATGCACAAGTTGTAAAGGAGATGATTTGGTTTCTTGACCCGTCCGCAAAAAACTGGTTCGATGTTGTTTACCATATAAACAATGCTCACATAAAGACAAATCAATTGATTTAAGACTCGGAAGCTGATTCTGTTGTAACATGACTTCGAGCCCCTTCTTGCTCATATGCCAAAGACGCCGATGCCAAAGTTTGGCACCACTGTCCGTAGCAGCCATTGCTGCTCCCACTTCACCATTACACTCTAAAACATATAAACTCCCTAATTTCATGCCTTTTGCTAAAACCAACTAACCTTTGGTTACTTTCCAAGAGGCAAGTGAAAAGTTTACATTAAAGCCTTGAGCATAGAGCTGACTAACAGAAATTAGATTGCGTTTAAGAGAGTGCACATGTCGTACATCTTTCAAAATTAGTTTACTACCATTTGTCAAAAATAAAAGAACATCACCTTTCCCTACAATCTCACATTCTTTATTATCTCCAAGAAATACTTGTCTAAACATACCTTCATGATAGTTGATAAAGGCATCTCGGCATGGAGTGGCATGGAAGGAAGCACCAGAGTCAAGGATCCACGAGTTTGCTGTTGTGTCATTGGCGAATAAAATCAGAATACCATCATCAACCGTATTGACTTCATTGGTACGAACCTTGTCTTGAGTCTTTTTGTAGTTCCAACATTGTTTCTTGGTATGACCGGATGTGCCACAGAACTAGCAAGCATCCGGTCTTCCTCTAGACTTCGAACGTCTTGATGATTTTGACCACTTTCTATCCTTATACCTTCCTCTATCGTGACTCCTACCTCTATTCTCTGTGCTAACAGCCGTTAGTGCTTCACCACTTGTTCTGTGTTGCCCTCTTCGCATCTCTTCGTTTAGCAACGTGGCTGCAACATCATCATACCGTAACATGATGTCCTTTTTCTTATCCTCTCCTTCTACGGATTTGGATTTTCTGGACACCAAGTTACTTATAGTCATAATCACATTTTCCCAACTATCGGGAAGAGAGCATAACAATAACATAGCTCTCATTTCCTCTTCTAGGTTGACATCTACCAAGAGTAATTGACTAATGACTACATTGAACTCATTGAGATGATTTAACATGCTAGTTCCTTCTTTCATTTTTAAATTGACTAATTTTTTCAACAAAAATACCCGATTGGTTGCAGAAGCTCGTTCATACATGTCAAATTATTTCTCCCAGATTTGTTTGGTCGTTGTCTCCGTAGCCACATTGAACAATACATTGCTTGACAGAGATAAGATAATAGTGGATGCTGCTTTTTGGTCTAAGATGTCCCATTCTGTATCCGACATTGTCTCTGGTTTGCTATTTTTCCCTTGGAGTGCAATAGCTAAGTCCTTTTAAATCAGGAGAGCATGTATTTGGAGTTTCCACAGACCAAAATTTTGTCCAGAAAATTTTTCTATTTTCCATTTATCAGAATCCTCCATTCTGATCAAGGATTCCACAATCCTCAGCAAATGAAGTGCTCTCACAATCCTTAGCAAATTCTCTGATACTCACAATCCTCAGCAAATTGCTCTGATACCAGTTGTTGAGATTAAAAATAGAGTGAAACAGAGAAATTAACACGCACACTTAGAATGAAAAACAAACCCCAGATATATCGTGGTTCACCTGCATAGCAGATTATGTCCACACTGAATGGGATATCCCCAACAATATATATATATTCTCTCTGTTATAAGTATACACACAGCCTTTACTCTGGCTGTCCCTATGAAGTCAGAACCAATGTACATTTACAGCTTCAACACACACTGCAAAAAAGAAGCGACCTCCAACATATATAGAAGGAGCAGTTACAAATTGCTTGTAAGTTACTTTGTAGTTCCGTAAGTTACTTTGTAACTTACAACAGGTTCCGTTACATTCAAAAGAGAGGAGACCACGTGGTGTGGTGAGTGGGCTTCACCGCCCTAACACATACTTCACATAATGAGTGAAATACCACCATCTTGCACAATGAATCTGTCCAAATGTTGTAGAGATGGCATTTCCCATTCTGATGTGTAAACATGGATCTTTATGCTTTCATTGTCACTCGTATCATCTAACCTTTGAAGCAGTAGCCTGTGGGTCACAAATGCCTGCTAAACAGCTGGCATGTAATCATGATGCACATTCTTTTCTGACACTTGATTACCATGCTTTAAGCTTTAGGACAAGATTTAGAAGGCCATTTTCTCCCTTCCCGGCCCACAAGATTTTCTGATGGTCTCATACTATAGATAGTGGGTTTTGTGGCCAATACTAACATAGAATTGATTTGTAAAAGATGGCGTAGTTCTTGAACAACAGTTTCAGAAGCAACTTGCAAAGATAGAGATTTCCTACTAGCATTATTGTCTATTGAGGCAGACTTTGAAGCTCGATCAAGCCAGTAAAAAACACTTATGTTGTCAATCATAAGAAGATGCACTCCATTACTATATTTTTCAATTGTTTTTTGTAGTTGGGGGCGTATTGTCTTTAGAGCAGCTAGAAATTCAAAACTGTCGTAACACCAGATGTACAAGATCTGCTCCATACAAGACACAAACAACTCATCCTCTTGATATATGGGTGTCAACAATGAAGCTTGATTGCCTTGCTTATCATTTGATTTAATTTCTTTTCTTGAATACATGTTATGGTGTGCTCCCGGTCCTAACTTGTATTATAAATCATCAAGCGACTGGAACATTTCTTACATTCATAATTATTCCATCCCTTTGTTGCGCAATTACACCGCATCCTACTGAAAGAAGCATCTAGTAATATCTTTTACTGAAAAGATTGAATAGAGTCAAACTACTATGTTTTGATGTATAGGAATCCCTTCTCAAACCAAGCCAAGAGTTCTTTGGAAGTTCTGCTCCATCAGGTATGTGGAGAGCCCCTTGATGCCTTCCCAACACACTGCATAAAAATCTCAAACAAAGGATTCCGACCCTTTCTGGGAAAAGTAGCTAAGGCCCCAACTAAGGACTTATCTAGATCATCCAACATATTATATAGACAATAATCCACCACAATAGGAATCCATGTAAAAAGCTTTCCCTGCTTTGCCAATCTTGAGCACACTGCCTCTCTATTCACAAAAGTCCTCTTCAACATATCAAACACCATCTCAATCTCCACCCTGTTGGAGACCTCAATGGTCATCTATGCCAGGCCCTTTGTACCTGCCAAAACCGTAAGTAGGGGATTCCTGGCCTGAAACCTCAATCACCAATACTAAAAAACAATGGTTTTCAAGGAGACACCAATCAATATAATGAAATTCCCCATCACAATAGGCACAATTGAAAAGGTAATACCCATCAGAGGGAGCAACCCTGATCCTAGTACATAAGAAGTAAATGGGAACTTGAACTGCATTATCTGAATGAGAGATGCCAAAGACAATACTATTAACGTAGTAGAGACCAAGTATGCTTGGTTGCTTGTAGAAAATTCTGCGCTTCTTGAAAAGAGTAGAGGTGGAGTGATGATACCTCTAGCCTGCAGCTATGCCTTGTATGTCTCCATATCCTATTCGCAAGATCCCATTCTTCACAGGTTGGAGAGTGATGTTAATCTACAGGGAAGAGGGTCAGCAAAAACAAGGGTTTAAAAACCCTAAAAATCTTCGATGAAGAGAGTATCAGGGAAATATGAAGTTTCAAAACTCTTAAAACTGTCGATTAGAGTGTTTTATCAACCGAGTACCAAGTTTGTGAACTTTTAAATATGCTGATCAAATATTTCAGCATTATAAAGTTAAAACTATAATATTTCGATAATATTTTTAACTTTTAAAACTAGTCATTTCCTCCTAATTTTTAGGTCGACAAGGTAAATGAAATTTAACCCAACATATAATTCCTTTGAATAATGTATTTTCCAAACTTAGGAAAATCATTAAAAGAGAATATTTTGTATTCCGTAATATTTTAATGATATTTTTTATAATTTCATAATTTTATAATTTTTGAACACAAGGTCCTTTACAAACCACTTCTTTGTCAGCACTCACAAAACCCCAAATTTAATGTTTTCCATAAACTGTCAGGCTTGGACAGGAAATTTTTAAATCTTCAACCTGTGAAAGGAACTTATCTTGAGGATAATACCATGACTTCCTGGAAACATAATTGTATTGGAGACCAACATCAACCTAGTATGGAAGAATTAGTGTGATGACACTTGGCAATAGTGAAACATTCAAAATTTTCCAGTTCAAAAATTTGGGTAACATACCTCAAACCCATTTGGCTATTGTATATAAATTTCCTCTTCAAGATCCCCATGTAAGAAAACAATTTCAACACCAATTTGTTATAATCCAAAATCACAAACATCAATGTTAGAAAGTAGGAATCTAATGGAATATGGTTTAGCAATAGGAGAAGATAAGTTCACTAAATGCAACTCCCTCTCTCTAGGAGTAGCCCTTAGCCACTGGCCCATCTTTATGTTACTCTAACTTACCATTTGCTGTGAGTTTCTTCTTAAACATCCATTTACAACCAATGGGCTTCCTTCCTTCAAGAAAACTATCAAGATCCTAGATGTCACACCTATCCAAGGCTACCATCTCATTCTACATGGGCTCCATCCAAGAATCATGCTCATTTGAAGAGATATCTTCCTAAAAGATCTCAATTTATCATTGGTACATGACACTAAATACCCAACAAAAATCTAGTGGGATATTCTTGTCAACTGGGTTCCATTGCATTGTGGATTGTCTTAAGGGTCAAAAGTAAGGGATTCTACCTATTCCTCTACATGATCAACTTGGACAAGATCCTTACCTAAATCCTCTTCTTCCTCTCCATCCTCTAATCTATAATTTTGTTGTTTAACACATGCGTCTTCCTACTTCTCGACCTTAGTCTCAAAATGCATTATTTTCTTTCCTTTATTTGCACAAGATCTAAAAACACTCCCCATAAACAATGAAGATGCATTTCTATGCTTTTGGATCCAACTTAGAACATTTTCTTCTCACGGAAATTAATAAAATCTCATAGTTAAATACTATTAAATATGAAACAAAATGTTTCTTGCGTGGCCACAATTCATAAGGAGTCATTTCTAAAAGAGCCAAACATGGAGATTGGTTAATCATGCAATATGCAATACAGACAACCTTTGCCCAAAAGCACCAATTCAATTGTGTACCACTCATCATACTTTTGGCTTTTTCTATTAAGGTTTGGTTTATCCTCCCTACAATCTCATTCTATAGAGGTGAATAAGGGGTAGTATTCTACTGAATAATACTTGCATGTCTAAAGAAAGCATTGAATCCCCTAAAGCAATATTCACCACCATTATTAGATCTCAACACCTTTTTATTATCTAAATGTTTCTCTACAAGCACCTTAAAATCTTTAAATTTGGAGAAAACTTTAGTTTTATAACGTAGAAAATAAACCCAAGTGTATCTAGAGTTATCGTCAATGAATGTAAAATAATATTAAGTTTTAGCCATTGAACAAAAATCCATTGGACCAAACACATTCAAATGAATAACTTTTAATAATCTATTTGCTCTATTACTTACAATAAGAATGCAAACTCTATTCTTCTTGCCAGACACACAGTGCTCACAAAAATCAAAATGCTCATCAGAGTAAACAAAAAACCATCAACCATCTTTTTAGTAATCATGGTTTAAAATAATTTTTTCACCATTGTGGCCCAAACATTGATGCTAGAACATACTTGTATTTTCAAAAGTTCTAGTTACATTGGTGGAATTATAAAATATGGAGGCATCAAGCCTAAATAAAGTCCCACATCATGAGCCTCTCACTATGACTAGATTCCCTCTCACCAACTTGTAGCTAGACTTGTCAAATTTCACATGCACTCCATAATCATTTAACTTGGATATAGAAGAAAGATTTCTCACAAGTCTTAGAATGTGCAAAACACTAGAGAGAGCTTTCACCTTCCCATCACTAAAACATGATTGTACCTTTCCCTTACCAACAATCTAATGTGTACTATTGTCACCAAGGAAAAAATTTTCTCCCTCATAATCTTGGTATGATGAAAACCATTCCTTGTGAGGAACCATATGGTAGGATCAAGCTGAATCAATCATCCAAGAGTCATCACTAGTAACATTAGCAAAAATAAATAATGCATCATTATCACTATCATAAGAGGATTTCTCTATGGAGGAATCATCGAATCATCAAAGATCTTCTTCTTGTTTTTGCATTCCTTCTTCACATGTCCTTTTTTCCTTAGTTCTAACACTTTGCTCTTCATAGGAATTTTGTACTATCCTTTTGACTTGGATTTATATTTTTTCATTCCCCTTTAGACTCACCTTGGTCCTTGGTCCTTCCCTTAACATGCAAGGCATCCTTAGAACCTTCATCATTAGACTTTATCAGGTCATCTCTTCATTAAGAAACATAGCAATAAGGGAGCCCCATATTTGGCTTTACAAAACTACAATTGATAGAAATAATTAATTTTTTCCAAGATTTCGGCTAAGAATAAAGAAACAAGATACATTTATCTTCTTCATCAAGTTTAACGTGTATTGAAGCTAGCTAACTCAAAATAAAATTAAAGGGATTCAAATATTCTACAATAGAATCACATTCCTTCATTTGTAAAGAATATAAACATGTTCTAAGATATAAATTATTAGTTAGAATTTTAGTTTGATAGATATCACCTATCCTCTTCCATAATGTAAATGCGGTAGCTTCGTCTGAGACATTCAAGAGGACAAAATCTCCAAGACACGATCGAATGGTTCCTTGTGCCTTCTTGTCTAACTTTTTCAATCTTCATTAGACATTCCATCAGACTTTTCTTCCTTTTATACAAGTTTCCACTAACCCCTTTCTTCCAAGAAATCCTCCATATTCAACTTCATTATATTGTACCTAAATCCATTTAACTTTTCAATCTCTAAATGAGAGGTAGAGGCCATGGTTTCAATCACTCATAAATATGAAAAACCACCAAGTCAAAAGCTCCCACTGTAGCCAAAAAATCCACAACACTTCCAAGAAAGGCATCCCATTCTAAATAGAACTAAATCTCTAATACCAAATTTTGATAAATAAGATAAACCTCTATAGTAAAATCTTTCTCACTTAGTAGGTAAATTCAAATTACTGATTAAAGTATCATGATTAACCATAAGATAAATGTGAGGAAGTTTAAATCAACAAATTATAAATCAATAAAAACATAACACTAAGATTTACATGGAGAAACCATTTCAAGAAAAACTCCACCACCAAAGAGAACACAATTTTAATTAATCCAATAAAATGTATTGAAATAATACATCCAACTTCTCTCTTCAAATTGAAAACACTTCAGTAGTATATCCTTACTTCACCTGCAAAAGACCCATAAAAAACTATGTAAGATATCTAATTTGTAGAGAATTAGATAGGGAAAACCATGAATGGTTTCCTAAAACCAAAACTACCATAATACATGGTATGAAAAAAAATCCAACACCTCACATGGCCAATTATTTAATGCTCCAAGAATAGCAACCATTACGAATAACATATTTGACCCATGTGAAGAGTGGGGACATGCTCCCAAGAATGGAACTCTAAAATGGAGTGGATAGCTAATGTGGACCCCACTTTCTATGCAAAAGATGCTTCACTCTCTCTCCTAGCACCTAGGATTGGGAAAGTGGTGTAAATGAAGTCAAATCACTTTGTAACCGCCACCATCATATGTAACCTCCCTCATGAATTCCATTACAAAGACTATTCCAAGTTACAAGGAGAATAATAAAATAATAATATATTTCAACCACCTACATGGGTATCCAAGTACCCATTCCCAAGATGTTGGAGATTCAACATTAAACATAGGATTGCAAGGTTGATATCACCTTAATCCTAATATTATAGACATGGAAATTTCTAAGCACCTAGGATTGGGAAAGTGGTGTAAATGAAGTCAAATCACTTTGTGACCACCACCATCATATGTAACCTAACCATGAATGCCACTGCAAAGTATATTCCAAGTTACAAGGAAAATAATAAAATAATCATATCTCTTAGCCACCTACATGGGCATCTAAGTACCCATTCCCAAGATGTTGGAGATTCAACATTAAACATAGGATTGTAAGGTTAATATCACCTTAATCTTAATATTATAGACATGGAAATTTCTAAGCAAAGACAATTTGATTAGCAGAAAATTGTGGTGCACACAAAATAGAAATATGATCTTAGAAAAATTATGTAGCTAAGAAACCTACAATTGGAATAGAGGGAAAGATTGGAAGTACTTGGGAGTTGTTTGATTGATTTCAACCCTGTGACATCTAATGTAGAAGAAAATAGTGTCTGACACCTATCCTAGTGTAATTTGTTCTAGGAATGAATAAATGTATTCATACAAAGTAATAAAAACCTAGAATCTTTCTATTATGTGTAGTGCTTTGTGAATGGAAAGGGAATAAGGGTAATGGAAGAAACAAAGATGCCAAGCTATTAGATGGGGAACTATAGGTTTCATTTTTAGAGGGTAGTTACCATGGTGGGAGTAACACACAAAGCTATAAGAAGAAATGTAGAAGCTATAGAAGGGGAATACATATACAAGAACTATTACAAAAGTAGTAAATAAAAGAAAAATAAAAGGGGAAGTAGTCTTGAAGCTACACTCAAAAGGCTAGTTGTGAAGTTCCAAGTATATAGAGAAATACTACTTCCACCTTAATAATATCCTACCATTAGTAAGATACAAAAATATTAGATAAATCTATAGAAGATTGAATGAAGAATTACTTGATGGAAGATTGATTATTGCATGATGTGATTAATAGGAAGAATAGTGGGATTAATAGAAAAAAGGATAGAATAATTAGCAATAGCATGAGTTCAAAAGCCCTTTGAAAAGAATAAATGCAAGGAAAGTTGACTTTATAATGGGTCATATTGTCACCTAAATTTGCACCCTATTGTTGAAGCTTTTGGCAGTTCCAACAAATTCAGTGAAACTTTGGAATGATCTCAAGGTGTTGGACCTTGCAACTGAGATCAGACCTCTAGAGAAGGCCGGTTCCTCTTTCTGGACTTAAGGTCCAGAGAATTTTTGCAACTAAACCTAATGCTAACGGTCACCAAAGAAAAGGGGAAGAAGGAGAAACTGCAATTAAAAGGGTGATACACCATATTTAGTTCATTTGGTTAGACCTAATATAACACAACAATGATCTCAAAATAGAAGCTCACACAAACTCATGAAACTCTAACAGAGGTTCAAACATAAAACTACAAATAAAGAGGGATGATTCATCCATAGTTTATGCAGCTTTCAAATAAACATAGTGTAGGAATAAAAAGAGAGGCAAATATCGATATTTTATATTTGATCATGAAGGATAAAAAATCCATTACAAAGGAAGAATAGCACAATACAGATCAAAAAAGACACAGAATGACAACCTTCCCTTCATAGTTGAACTTGAAATGAAGACAAGAGAGGTCCAGGAGAGGAGACAGTCCATCAGATTCATACAGTTTTGGGAAATATCATGAGGCCATGATCACACATCAAGCACTTTAGCTTGGATAAGGACCTAGCAACCAACCAACCTCTAAAAAATACATCTTAACATGCTTATATAAATTTGTCATTTCACTGTGAATGATATCTTCATCAGAGAAGAAGAAGGTTGGGTAGATGGTGTATGCGGGAGCTCTACTGCAACGACCGTCTAGGGCTCAGCCTTAACTTGCTACTTTTTTCCTGTGCATTTTTTGTGTGTTGGTGGTGCGGGTAGGTGTTGGAAAGTGGTGGTTGGTGGATGTAGGTGGAGCAGTCATGGTGTGGGGTTTTTTTGGGGACTTTTTGCTGTTGTTAAGGGTGCAGGGGTTTCTTTCTTGGTGTGCTTTTTGCTGTTAAGGTAGTGTGGGGTGGAGCTATGGGATCTTTCAACTTTTGGAACTGGTCTTCTCTTCTCAGGGGATGATTTTGCCCAGGTTTGCAATGGGGTCAGCGACTATTTTGGGCAATGGCTCTAAGAGTTATTTTCAAGATGCCCTTAATAGAGAGGACCCTTCTCCGTCTAGGGGTCCTCAGGGCTTGCATGCAGAGTGAGTAGCTCAGTTTGGAGGCCCTAGGGTTTCCAAAGTAAATGGATGCCTTGAGAGGAGCCAGGAAAGGCCAATCTAGGTGATCCAGTCAGAGTCAGTTAAGAAGGATGTGAGTTACCTGGTTAACCATGCTTTGATCTGATAATTTGTGAGGATCCGTGCCTCTTTGTCATTTATTGATTCTTGGGTTCGTTGTACTTGGAACCCTGAAGGTGACTTGGAGGTTATGCTTGTAGTGAATGGGTATTTTTTGGTGGTGTTCTCAAATCTGACGGATTGCCATAAGGCTTTTGAGGGAGGGTCGTATTTTCACAATCAGGTGGGGATTTTTATTAAGCCCTGGCATATTGGATTTAATTTGACTAAGGAGCTCCCATCCATAATTTCAGTGAGGGTTCGACTTCCTTGGTTCCCACTTGAATTTTGGAGAGATGATATTTTGCATATGGTTGTGTTGCCGCTAGGCAAGCCGGTGGGCCCTTCGCAACAAATGTTGGATAAAAAGGTAATATCTTGTGCTCAAATTTGTGTTGAAATAGATTTAAATAATCCTTTGCTAGATTCTATTGAGAATCGGTTGGGTGAGTCTTCATGGACCCAGCAGTTGGACTATGAAGCCCTCTCGTTTAGATGTCATATATGTCATGAGTATGGGCATCTACAGAAGAAGTGTCCCAGAGCTTGTCGTGCAGGGTCAAATACGGTTAAACCTCCTCAATCTTCTCCCCAGTTGGAAAAAGGAATGGCAGCTGAGGAAACAGATAAGGAGGGTCTTATGGTTGTAAACCTCACAATAGAGGAAGAGGCCAAAAGAGGACTCTTAAGGATAGACAAGCTGATGGGTTATTTAGTCGCTTTGATGTTTTAGAGGAAGGTGAGCAGTAGGGTTTGGCTCCTGAAGCTGTGCAAGTTGAGATAGATCCCTTAGGGATGGCTCAAGGGGGTGCAGGGGATGAGGCCTTGTGTGATATCACTTAGGTAGAAGTAGCAGGTGCTCAAATGGATACAGATTAGGGTCTTGTGATTTCTAGTTGTTTGGCGATAGTTGGGGGACGTGAGGCTAAGGTTGGTCTTAACTTTTACTTTCCAAGTCAACAGTCTGGAAAGGAGGGTCAGTCTCCTTGGGCTTGCAGCCAATCCCAACTATCCCTTAGCATTCAGCAAAAGAATCTCAAAAAGGCTTCCATAGAGAAGCCTGCTAAGATGGGGAGGAAGAAAGATCATGAGAAGGTAAAGATAACAGGTGAGACTTTGGTGGAATCAGGGTCAGTGAAAACCATTGACTCCCACTTCATTGCCTCTCAAAAATGATTGTACTTTCATGGAACACACGAGGGTTGAACAACATCCCCAGACAAAAGGTTGTTTGGGATTTGATTTGTGTTCATTCGCCTGATATGGTTTTCATTCAGAAGTCAAAGTTGTCAGTTGAAGGCCTGTCCAGTATTGCCTCTCGTTTGTGGAGTAGAGGTTAGTGTCAATGCATTGGGGCCTAGGGCAGTGCAGGTGGTGTGGCTTTCTTATGGAATCCTCATATTTTTTCTCCTCTGTGGTGGGTGGCTAGTAAATCCTCCATTTCGGTGGTAGCATCTAGCTTTGAATTGGGGAAGGTGGTTCTGTTCACCAATGTCTATGCTCCAGTTGATCCTTTAGGAAAATCTTCTCTTTGGCCTCATATCTGCTATGTGCACTCATTAGCTCCTCTTTTGCCCTGGATCTTAGTGGGTGATTTTAATGCTATTGTTAGTTTGGATGAGAAGAAGGGGGGTTGGGTAGGCAGGACCCTTCTTCTACTCTATTTCAGGATCATATTCTTCTCTTGAACCTGATTAAATTAAAGCCTTCTAATGGTGTGTTCACTTGGAGTAGTCGAAGATGTGGTGAGCATGCTATCTCTGAAAGGCTAGACAGGTTTCTGGTGTCTAGTTTTTGGGTTGGTAACAATTGGGTGGCTAGTTTAGAGATCCTAGATTGGCGGGGATCGAACCATTGGCCTATTAAGTTCTCCACTTCCTTATATGGCGCATCTAAGAATCTATCTTTTAAGTTTCAACTTATGTGGATCAGAGATCCCTCATTATAGGACTTTATGGTTGATTGATGGAGGAAAGGAAAACCAGCTTATGGCATTTCTATGTACTCTTTTGTCAAGAGATTATAGTATGTTAAGTTTTAGCTTAAGAGGTGGAACAGATGATCTTTTGGAAACATTTTTTTGGCTAAGGAGGTAGCCTAGTCCCATCTAGACTCCATCACCAAGAAGATTAGGGACTCTGGTCTCTCTTTGGGGCTTCTCAGGGTGGAAATAGAAGCCATAAAGGAGCTTGCTAAGTGGGAATTACGTGAGGAAAGTTTCTGGAAGGAAAAGTCACGTTGATTGGCTTTAGGAAGGGGATTGTAATACTTCTTTCTTTCATCATTTTGTTAGAGACAGAAGATATTGGAACGTGATTTCTTCTTTAGTTTCCTCTCAAGGGACTCATCTTTCCTCTTGAGGGGATATTTCGGCTGAGGCTTTTAGGTTCTTTTCTTCCTTGTTTTTAGAGGATTCTCCTAACTCTGTTGAAGATGAAAATATTGTTCTAGATTGTATTCCTTTTTTGGTGTCCAATGAGATGAATGAAGCTATCTTTAGCCCTATCTCTCATATTGAATTAGAGAATATTGTGTTCCAGTTGAAGAGAGGGAAAGCTCCTGGACCAGATGGTTTCCCAGTTGAATTTTATCAAGATTTTTGGGAGATTTTTAAATATGACCTCTGAGAGGTTGTTAAGGAGTCACAAAGGAGTAAGCAGATGTTGAAAGCCATGAATGCTACATTCTTGGAACTTATTCCTAAGATGGAAGGGGCTAGCTCATTGAATCAATTTAGGCCCTATTGCTTTGTGTAATGTTGTCTATAAGATTATTACCAAGTTTATTGCAGAAAAGGTTGAAACCTTGGCTCAACAGGTTAATTTCTGAGGAACAGGGATTTGTTGTTGGTAGGCAGATTTTGGATGGAGTTGTGGTGGCAACTAAGGTCATTCACTCCATGGCATGGTCCAGGGAGAAGGCAATGTTCATTAAGCTGGATATGGCCAAAGCTTATGATTGAGTTAACTGGACTTTTCTTCGAAAGGTTCTTCTAGCTTTTGGATTTGGGACTAATTGGGTGGATTGGGTTATGAGTTGTGTTACTTCCACTTCCTTCTCTATGCTTATTAACAGTGAGCCTACAGAGTTATTTAGTGCTTCTAGGGGCCTTCGCTAGGGGGACCCTCTGTCTCCAAACATGTTTATCCTCTTGGTAGAAGGTTTGGGCAAGCTTATTAAGTCCCATGTGAGTCAAGGGTTGATCCATGGATGGAGTTGGGGCAACAATTTGCCTCCCCACTCTCATTTACAATTCGTTGATGATACTACTCTGATGGGTTTGGCTAGAGTTAATGAGGGGGTTAATTTGAGAAGGGCTTTGGATATTTATCTGGCAGCTTCGGGACAAAGGATTAATGAGGACAAGTGCTCCATCTTCTTTTTCCACACTCCTCGGCTTATTCAGAATAGAATTTCTCAGATTCTCAGATTTCAGATTGGGACCCTTCCTTTTGTCTACCTTGGTATCCCCATTCATGTGGGTACCTTGCCTAGGGGGTTCTGGTAGGATATTCTTAACAAGATTCATAAGAGGGTTAGCCATTGGACTTGTAGATGGATTTCTTTTGCTGGCAAAGTGACTTTATTGAAATTAGTGATTCAAGCCCTCCCCATCTATAGGTTCTTTGTTCAGGGTGCTCCTTCTAGCTTTATCAAGGAGTTTGATGCCCTATCTAGAAAGTTTTTATGGATAGGTAATTTGGAGTCTTCGAAGTGGAGTTTGGTTAAGTGGGAGTCCATTTCTAGGCCAAAGCAAGAAGGAGGACTCGGTCTTCGTCAGGCAAGGTTAGTTGGTCAAGCCTTAGCATCTAAGTTATATTAGAGGTGGTGCACTTGTCAAGATTAGGTTTGGGCTTAGATTCTCAATTTTAAGTACTTGGGGGGTGTGGAAGGCAGAGATGTTCCTAGGATTAGCCTTTCAGGTAATGGCTCTGTGATCTCGAGTACTCTTAAAAGGGGTGCCTCCCTTATTAAGTAGGGTTTGTTTTGGAGTTGTAATAGTGGATTGGATGCCTTGTTCTATCATGATTCTTGGGATGGTTGTCCATCTATCTTATCTTTGTATTTGCATTTACAACCCCTGCACAACCTATTTCTTGAGGCTGGGTGGTCTCAAGTTGAGCATTTCAAATCTCTTCTGCCTTTGGGTCAGGTGGAGGTGGGTCATTGAAAAGATTCCTTTGAGTGGCCGTCGGGTGCTTTGGTGGAATATCGTGAAGAGTCAACTAGGATCCTTGCTAGAAGAATCTGTAGTTCACTGAGGGATCGTGATACTCTAGCCTGGAGTCCTAATCTAAAAGGTGTCTATTCTGTTGGTTCAGGATATCAGGAGTTGGATGGTCAGCAGTTTGGGGAGTCAGACTTTCCTTGGTGGAAATTTGTGTGGAATAAGTTTGCTTGGCCGAAGTGCAATTTCTTTCTCTAGTTGGTTGTTAGGAATTGTTGTCTCACTTGAGATAATCTGCGGAAGTGTGGCTTTCAAGGCCCCTTTTTTTTCTTCCTCTGTAATAGCAGTGAAGAGAATGCTTCCCATTTGGTTTTCTAGTGTTCCTATGCTAGGGAGGTTTGGCATTGTTGGTGGGGAGCTTGGAAGTAGGCATGTTTACATGTTTCTTCTCTGGTGAATTTTTGGAAAAGCTTGGGGAGGCCCCCGGTTAAGGCTTCATTTCTTCAAGTTGCGTGGAATATTGGACCCTCCTGCATCCTGTGGCATCTCTGGCTGGAAAGAAACTAGAGAATCTTTAAGGAGAAGAAGTTAGTGGTTCAGCAAGTGTGGCAAAGGATTTTGGGTATGCTTCAGGAGACTTTAGCAGTTAAGTGTGATCTTTCTTCTAAGTTGGATGTTGGGGACTTAGAAGTGGCTCAAAATTTGGGTATAGTTATTGGAGGTTATTGTCTTCTTTCTTCTAGGAGGATTAGCTAGCCCAAGGGTAAGATTCAGAGGGAGGGTACGTGGTCCTCCCTCCTCTAGGCGTCTATAAAATTAATACTGACAACTCTTCCAGGGGGAATCCTGGTTCTACTGGTATTGGGGGTATAGGGAGAGATAGTTCTGGTGTTGCTCTATTCTTTTTCTCCATTTATAAGGGGCATCAGACGATCAATTGTATGGAAGCTTTATCTATTCTTTGGGCATTGAAAAGAGGGTGTGCCCTTAGATGGCGTAGGATTATCTATGAGTCTAATTCATAGATTGTTATTAACTTGTTGAATGGTCAGTGTGTGGACAGTATGCATTGGTAGTTGGCTTCGGTGGTCAGGTAGATTCTCTATCTGAGCCACTCCCTAGAGTTTGTTTCTTTTCTCCATGTCCCTCAGGAATGGAATAAAGTGGCAGATTGTTTGGTAAAGTGAGCTTCTGATCTGATAAGGAAGTGGACTATCTGTGATTGGGGTTTGTTACCTCAAGATTGTGCTCTAAGTCAGGAAAGTCTTATTTTAGATGATATCAGTGGTTAGTTGGGTTCTTTCCTGAGGCTTGCCTTGTTCTGGGTTGATTAGACTTTGGCTCTGTAGGGTTTTCTAGCCCACAACTTTCTTGTGGAAATGCACTATGCTTGGTGTTTGTTGTTGGTTTCTTTTTTAATAATTTTTTACCCCTCTTTTTATAAATTTGTCATTTCACTATGCAGCTCTGGGCATGAGAAAACCTAATCAACACATCTTCTTAGGGCACAATGCTGTAATACATTTGGCCCATGACCCATGTTAGAGATCTACATGATTTAGAGGGGCACCCATATCCTGTGCGTTGATTTTTTACCTTGGAAGGACTTGTAGAAGTATGGGTCACTTGGGTACTTCATCCACTCCATTCATTTCTTGGTACCTACACATTGAAGATCTTCACTATTCCAACTGCTACATTTGACTGATCTGCAACATTAATTTTTGGGCATTATTTCATCCACTTGCTTCATCATGCAATAATGGAGTTTTTGACACTGCAGAAGCTTGCATATGCAAAACGTGTTTCTGGGTGGGAAAATGAAAGACACAAGCTTTTACAACACTTTAATATCTTTTAAATTTTTTTCATTAGCAGCATTTTAATTTGACAAACTAATTGACAGGTTTGCATGTTAGAGAGCTTGCTGATTCGCCGATGTACACTTTGCTTGTCTTCTTTCTTCTTTCTCTTTATCTAACCTTTGCCTCTTCATCGTCCTATTTTTCCATCAGTGACTCCTCAGTCAGTGAACCATCAAGTTAGTGAACTACTCTCCTTAGTCAATTTTTATTTCTTTCTTTGTCTTTGTCTTTTTCCTCGTCCTCTTTTGTCAATGATTCTCCACTTTCATGAACCATCTTTCAATCTCTTTCCTATTCTTTGTCAATGGGTCGACCTGTCAGTGAACTTTGGAACCTTGAAACCCTGTTAGTAGGTTCGTGAGTTCGTGAACCCGCCGACCCACTGACAATTGTTCCTTTTGAAATTCCTCCCCTTTTTTCTTTGCCCATTGGTGATTTCTACCATCGGCAAACTTGTCGATCGGTGAATTGGCAGGTTTGCGAATAGCTATGTTTGCTGATAACACAAATTACGCTAAGGCAAAACACATGATTTTTTAGGATTTTGGGGGAGGACTTTGCAAGGCAAAACATATAACATGCTTGCAACATAATTGAAGGTAACTTTACAACATTTTTGCAGAATTCAAGGGATCCTTGGGCTATTTTGGCCTAGGGCAAAATACAACAATAGGTCATATTATTTGAAGTTACCTATGATAATACTACACATGTGAAAGAATCATCATATGTGGGGGAGTTTGACTTGAAATAAGTTTAGACAAGTATGACAAAATTTGCTTGACATATTTATTAGACAAAAGTTGCTTGACATATTTATTACTAAAAAAGGGCAATGAAATGAGCTAAAGTGAGTCCTAAAACTTTCTACGGGAATGCTCACTAAAATGACTACAATACATGAAGTATAAATTGTGAAGTATGTGATTTATAACTTTACAATCAATTCTATTTAGAATGAATATCTGAAAATATGAATAGAGGGTTACAATGTAAATCTACTAATTCCTCTCTACTTGTCATGGTTTATAGTGTAGGCATTTGTACATGAATTACAACTAGGTTGTTAGCAAGGAAGTACATAGATACCGATAAATGTACAATGTGTACAGTCATGTGACATACATGGATAGGATATTGTCAAGTGTTAAACCTATACGATGTTATTTATTATGGTGTGGATGCTACCAAGTGTTGTGCATATATGGTCCCAAATGTCAAACCTATATGTTGTTGTTTCCTTTGGCATGGACACCATTGAGTGCCACACACATATGGTATAATCGAGATAAGCATGTGTGGTGTCACATGATGTTGTAGGTGGTTATGTTGATGTACATGAGTAGTGTTGAAGGGTTGCATGAGTAGTGTGGGTAGATGTTTATGAGTAGTGTTGCATGGTTGTGCATGAGAGCTATGCACATAAAGGTTGCACAAGGTCAAATGAAACTAAAATGTGAAGGTACACTCATATCAATGTAGGCATAAATGTATTCCATGTTTGATGTGGACCTATAAGCATAGACATGAAAGTATATGCCATAGGGGGTAACCATGAAAACACATAGGGTATGTATGGATAAGATAACCTAAGGCTAAGGATATAACAATGACCACATGTAGTCAAGAAGCAAGTAGGAAATGATATGTGGAAAATGAGGGAGAGACCATAAGATATGTCAAAATTATAGGTCATATTGAATTTGAAACTAAATACCTTTTGAATCTAAAACCCTAACACTAAATATCATATGTATCTATACCTAGAAATTGAAAACCATTTGAATTAGGATTGAATATCCTCTAAATTTTTATATCCATCTATATCTAATACATAAAGGAGTGAACTGAAAAAAATGTTTATGAATTTGTATTTATACTTGTAAATGAAAGCCCAAAAACTAAATAGGAATTTGTACTTGTAGAAGTGACCTTGAAATATATATAACCCTTTAAAAGAAGACTCATAATAAGTGATATCATCATAAACCAACCATGAAATATAATATGGACCAAGTTTGTTGATATGTCATCCAAAAACAAACATCTAGTAAAGTGTAATAGTGTATGTATAGTGTCTTGTAGAATAATAAATGTAATAAATACCCTCATTTTATTTTCTCTTTACTTTCTTATAACCTTAATCTCCTTTTTCATTTTCTTTACCAATAGATTAGTTTAGGATTAGATTTAGGAACTCTGAAATTAAAGACCACACATGTCTACATAGAGACTTTATCAATCTAAAACTTGGGATCACATTATTCTATACAAAGACTTCATCAGTTTTCAAACTCAAAAGCAAAACTTGTCTATAAGGAGACCTTATCTATTTGGTCCAGGTTTATTTACCAACACATGCCCCTTGAACAAACATTCACATAGACCACTAAGCTACTCCAACATGTTGTGACCCAACAAACATGGACCTTGGAGGTGATTAGCCTTTCAGGTTGATTACCTTTTCAGGAGAAGTAGAGTGATCTTCATTCTACTTGACTTGATGTACAAAAATAGCAGTCAATAAGTGCATGAGTGGATCCTAATCATTTTGGTAGTGTTAGTAGTACCTGATGGCAAGGACTTGTCCATTACTTGTGGATTGATTCACTTGGCCTAATACATGGAGGAGCATAAAATGATATAATCTTGGGGTAGGTGCATGCTTGCACACTTATAACATGATATGTATAGGTTTGTGTATGAGAGTTGATGAGGATTCTTGTACAACTATGTTATTCTAGTGTTGGGATTATGAGCACATTATGAATACTAGGATGATCGGGCTTCTAGAGAATATTCATGATGATATGAACCATGCCTTATAATGCTACACATTGAGGTGATGGTCAGAAGGTAATACACTAGAGAAGTTCCATATACATTTTGATAGGCCAATGGTAAATATTGTGACATGGAGATTGTATAAAGGTATACAAGGGTGGTAAGAGGATATCCACCAACTGGATAGGATTAGGTGTTCACAGTGTTTTTTGGGAGGTAGGCCATAATGATGGAGTGGTTTCACTATGATCATGTGCTTTGATAACTCAGGCTTTGGAAACTAATGCCCCTTAGTATTTGTTGTATAAGAGACACTAGTAATTGCTATTTAGGCTAGGTGAGATGTAGATGCCCACATTTTATATGTAGTTTCCTAAAAATGATGATGATGACGAGGACTTGGAGACATCAATGATGTATGATGCAGAAGTCATAGAAACAATTGGGAGCAATAATGGAGTGTAACAAACTTCATGTTGAGTAGGATAATTTACAAAGGGAGCTAGTAGTTGCTTGAGTGAGCTCAAATATTCCCCCACCACATGCGATACTATGGGCACAATAGTATTCTAGTAGTACACAAAAAACAAGTTGAGATTTCTATCTTGTAGAGGAGATCACGACTAGTAGTAGGACATGCTCATCCACTAGAACAATCTTTGTGGGGAGTGTTAAGGGTGAGGGATGAGAGGGGTTCTTGAGGCTACCTCTTTAGTGCATTTTGGATATGATTGTACCATTTTTGATATAAGATATATATATGTGTGTGTGTGTGTGTGTGTGTGTGTGTGTGTGTGTGTGTGTGTGTGTGTGTGTGTGATTTTTCCTTTTGACCAATGAGATGTGTCGTATAAGTTTATATATGCTTTTTATTTTCATGCATGCTCATGTGTGTATGCAAATGATATGTCTCTAAAAGATGTAAATTCAACCCATATGCTAATAAACAATAAATATTGTAATTAGTTAGGAAATCTAAATAAGAAGATGAATCAATCACTACATCTATAACCATGTATGTAAAAAATGTATTGTTGAAGCTCCAATATCTAAATATCATAGGCATTGAATTCTCTTTATTCTTTTTGCACTTTACATCCCCTTTACAACATGTGGTGGCAAGTATCTAACACCTTCATTTCATTTTCTTTCTTTCAACTCAATTAGTTCAAGAATACTATTTTAATGAAGTCCAACTTCCTTTCCTTTGTATCCAATTTTTTTGCATTATTTTATATCTAAGACCATGTAACTTTTCAAGTGATGGAGAGGAGAGGAATTGGTAATAGAAGTACTAGTCTCTAAATCACTCTTACATACACAAACTGATCTAGAATCCTTATTATCATCTTTGTTCTTTGGTATCATGTGACCATACATAGATGGATCCATATATAGAGGTGAAATACAAAAATTCTTAGTATCAATCTTATACTCTCCTATAAAAGAAGACATGAAATCCAATGTACCTCAATTATCTTCAAGAATAGTGTTATCATTTTATGGGGGATCTTCCTCTTTTGGTTCTTCCTCCTTTTTTTCATCTTTCTTAGGTACCTCTTTTTTGATTGACTTTATGTGATAACAACTTTAGGTTCTATAACCATAAAACAACTTAATGTATGCTCATATAATATCATAATATAAATCGCATTCCCATATTTAAAATTTAATTTATTATGTAGAGTATATTGGATTGGATGCATAACATGAATCCATGGAGTACATGTTGGGAAAAGGTGTTTCAACCTTGTATTCCTAATGTTCATTTTAATACTTTTTGTATGTATTCACTATTTTATCTTTTATGTATTTTATCTTCTTATGGGAGAGTTGGCATCCCATTTGGAGGTGACATGGAATTTTTATTTAGTGTTATGTTAGAAAAAGTAACCTTGGGGGATTTTTCCTCTTAAGGTTTAGCTCCTGGGTCCTTTAGGATGCATTTAGGACATCTTGCATGTTAATTTGACATCTTGATGAGAATACCTTGAAGTTTCATGTGGCAAATGGGACTCAAGGGATGCACTTAACATAAATCATGCCTGAAATAGGGGGGAGGACTTGGGCACCCACGCCCTAGTCCTACCCTATTTTAGGTTAGGACCAATTTTAAAGTGTTGGTTTATGACCATTATTTAGGTCCTATGCCGATACGGTAAGTTTGAATTACGAAATTCTTAGCAGGAATGTTTCTAGTTGCATATATAAGCATGATTAGGTTATCATTTGTAAACTAGATGGAAATTAGATGGTTTTTGGCATACTTGTGATTTTAGAGCATTCAAAATATTCATTGTGTGGCAGAGCAGAACATTGTTCTTGTGTTTGTATTTGCAGATTTGGCATCCATCTCCTCATGGCATGAAGAGCATCTTCCTTCAATGAGATCTTCACTACAAGCTGATATCAATTGTGTTTTCTATCATTTATCATTTGGCTTTCACCTCTATCCCACAGGGATACACACTCTTTATCTGACAATGATGTTCGGAAGACTTGAATGTCTCTCTGGGGCTTGACTGAGGCAAGCCTCTAAACACAACCCCCAACCCATTTTTCTGTGATTACAGGTTATAGGTTGCAGGAGCAGAAAAAGTCAAGTTGTAGGAGAGTTGAAAATTGTCAGAATTGTAGATCAAAGAAGAAAATAGGGACATGGACTCAAGCACCTGCTCATTAGTCCTCTAGATCCTGCAACAAGAAAATCTTTGAAACAACAGGAATAGGTTATAGACAAGATTCCCAGATCTCGACAAAAGCTATGGCACTGGACTAGGGCACCCACTCATTATTCCCTGACTTTTCTATTTTCTGAACTTTGAAATTTGGTACGTATTTGATTGTCATTTGATATCTTTGTATGCAAACATTTTTTGTAATTTGTCTGTTTGTTCACGAATTTACATAATTAGGGTTTTAAGCATAATTATACTTAATTGAACAACAAAATCACACAATTCCAATCTTCCCCTATGTTCCAAGTGATAGAAGGTTTGTAGTAGGTTCCTCTACTTGGCTGGAAGTCCTTGAATGTTTAGTGGTGAAAGGAGGATTAACACAAACTATCAAAATCAACCCTAAATTAATCCTCTTCACTTTTCACCCAAAACATTTTGGTGAACCCATGTTTTTAAGGATTTTTGCACCTTGTTGAGTGTTTTACTTCAGGTTACAGTCATTTCATTCATTCATATCATTGTTCATCTTATTGCATTCAAAAAATTACAAAAAAATTAGCATTTTTAGCTTGCATTTTCAAATAATTTGAGTTAGTTTGCATTGAATTTCAATAAATTTCTGTCATTATCATCAGATTTGATTTAAAATATAGAAATTTTTCATTCATCATTCATTTAGATTGTATTTTCATGCTTGAATTGATAAAAATTGCTTGAAATTATGCATTTTTCCATATAACCTAGTTTTGCATTAGCTAGGGTTTGTAGTCAAAATCTTGTTTCAAATTTTAATACCCTTTGAAAACACTCATTAGGACTAATTTCTAACTGTAGTGTTTCAACATAGTGATTTTCTTGCAAAATTTCACGCCTAGGGTTTGAAAACCTTGATTTTTCACTAGATTTTGGCCTTATCGTCTCTCTAGATTTGCACCATAGGCGTGTTGTAAAGGATTTTTATGCACTAATTACCTGTTATAAGGGTTATTATATGCTGATCCTCCTAAAATTCTTTACAACACCTTTTTATCTTGCTCTTACATTGAAAATTTGGTGAAAAATTGCATATTTTGACTATATTTGCCCTAGGGTTTGACCTAGATTTGCAATCCAAGCATGTTGTGATGGATTTTATGGCTTTAGGTGACTGATATTACTGATATGATCTGATTCACCTCCTAAAATTCTTTACAACACCCCTTTTATTGGGTCTTTGCATTCAAAAGTTGTGAAAAATTGCATATTTTAGTGTATTTCACTAGGTTTTGACTTGTCATCACTCTAGATTTGCATCAAAAGTGTGTTGTGAAGGATATTATTGATTTATTGGACTGATATTAGATATATTACTTTCTACACTTGATCAATTTCCTTACAACACCTTTTCTCTCACTTATTTGCATTGAAAAAGTTGAAAAAATCAAGCATTTTAGGTCATTTTCATACATAGTTTTGCACTTGTCTCTTGCATAAATTTTGAAAAGCTTTTAAAATATGATCTTACATTTATTTGAAAACATATGCATAAGGCACCTTAATTTAATTTTTCAATGGTATCTTTGCATGCATTTATCAAATATCTTGATTTTGGCCAATTTTTAACCCTCATGAGTGAACATCCTACAATATTAGAGAGCTTAATAGAGTTCATCTCCATGAGTAGAAATGAAAAAGATAATTTTGATAGAACTTATCCTATATCTACTACATGCGATGATGACATAAACTTGTCCTCTTGTCATTCTTTCAAAAATGATTCTTCCCATGAGGATATACTAGTACAAGACACTGAAATCATTGATACCTTCCCAACAATAGGAGAAACACAACCTTTGCAAGACAACATGCCTCCTACAACTACAATAGAAGAAAAAATCTCTCATGATGTTGAGGACCCTATTGATGTGATAACATATGTATCTGATGAGCAAATAAACAAACTTGATAATGACCTAGCTAATTTCCAAACATTTCTAGAAAATGAAAGGATAGTGGACCAAGCTATACCTGTTATTCATAACATAAGAGAATTGATAAGAGAAGGACAATATGGTGTTGAAATAATCTAAGGTTTAGCACACATTATACAAACTAATGTCATGCTTCGATATGGTTTAGACAATTACACATCTCTCATGAATACATACCCTCGAGTAGTGGAAGATTTAACAAAACACATTGAGAATGACGAGTATGAAAAATCTTTTAATGGAATGGAATCATTAGCTAAAACTTATGATGATGACAATGATAATGATACAACATCTACACTTCTTAGCAAAACTTTACCTTTCTTTCATTCCAATGCTCTCCCTAGCCAAGAAGAAGCATTAATGAATGCAGAAAGAGATTCCACAGAACAACAAGCTTATTATGACTATTATCAAGATGACTATCTAGACTTCGATGATATAATCGCTATTATAGAAGTGGATAAGGAAAGTACTAAAGTATTACCTCGTCCACAGAGAGATGGTATTTATGCTGAGGTTCCTTCTCCATTTTCCTTTCAAGGATAAGGAGATAATCAAAATACATTAGAAAGACAAATGGAACAACCTACACCTTTTTCCTTTAGCTTTCGAGATTGGGAAGAGGATGATCTGATTATTGATAATCGCTAGCATGAATCTCTCTACAGGTAAGTATTTCTAAATCTTTATCTCTCATGTTGTGTTTCCTCCATGATGTGTTATGCATTGTTGAGGCCTCCTGGGATGGCCCTTGATTCTCTTGTAAGGTCAAGGATACCAGGAGACCACCTCTGTTGTGACCTTTGTATCATCATTCTTCTACATTACTTCTCTTCTATTTTCATTGTTGTGTGTTGTATCTTATGGACATAGCATTGCAGTTGGTGACTTGGGGACACCCTCCTACATGACTATCCCTAAGACACTTGTTTCTCCTCTCTTGATTTATTGTTTCCCTGCCTCTAGCATTTCTATCTAGCAGGCGGATGAAGAAAAACATTTTATATTGATGCGGACCTAGTGTCCCTTTAGAGAGAAATAAAAAATTAGCCTTAGTTCCTACATGACGATGGGGTTATTATATATTATCTGACACTTGGCTAGTAGTTCTAAACACTTTGTGTGATCTTGGTGTTGTCTTATCGCACTTACAAAACATAACAATACTACTACTCCGTGCACTTTGTTTATCTTAAATCTTGCATCATGCATTGTTGGTTATCATGATTATATGGATGCTAACACTTTTCTTGCAAGGATCTGTTTGTGGGAACATTTGGCAATCTTAAGGTACATGTCGCCTCTGAGGGGCATGGGCCTTGCAAGAGCTCGTGTTCCCTTGTGTGTTTTCTTCCTACCTTAACATGCTTGATATTGGCACATGACATCAACCACCTTAAGGTAGGGGCATATATAAGGTAAGCTATCTGTTTTAGATGCTAGCAAAGTGTTTGTTCTTAGGTGCAGTCTTAAAGACGGGTGGCGATGAGTCCCTCCTGCACTCTGAGATTTCTTTGAAATCAACTTGCAATCATTTAAGCCCTCTACAGAGGTGATATATTGTATATATCCTTTTTTATCTTAAGCCCTTTGCGGAGGCGAGGATGGTGTATTTCTCAAGGAGAGTACACATCCTGTCATTTTCAAAAATTCCTTTGTGGAGGCGGGGAGTGGTTCTGTGACTAACTCAACCCTTAAGCATGTCTTTGGTATTGTTGTGGCGAAGCCCAATCATCAGTGTGTGCCTGTAATGGGCTTGAGATGGTGATGAACCTAGAAATAGCTAGGAACACTCCATCGCTTGTTTTTTCCTATTTTCTCCGTGTCTTCCAAGTGTGTGTGTATTGTGTGTTTTTTCCCAAATATAGTCTTAAAGACTGGTGGCAATGAGTCCCTCCTATGCTTTGGAATTTGTATGACATGTTTGATTTGTATGGCATGCTTGATTTATATTGTGTGTCTGTTGCCCCATATGCAGTCTTAAAGACTGGTGGCGATGAGTCCCTCCTGCATTATGGGTGGTGTGTTTACTTTTATTATACTTGCATCTGCATTTCATATATATGAGAAAAAGAAAAATAAAAATAAAAATAAAAATAAAATCATCACTGCCTTCACTGCATTCATTATGTTTTGTGTGTCTTCAATGTTGTATTCTTCGTGTTTTGCATGCCTATAACTGTCTTCTCTGTGTTTTGCGTGCCTGTTACTGTCTTCTCTGTGATTGGTGTGTCTTCTCCGTGCTTGGCATGTTTGTTGTGTTTGTTGACCGTACTTTAATGCATGTATTGACCTTACATTTATACATACATTAAAGTGGGGGCTAAATGTTATGTCATAAAAAGTAACCCTGGGGGCTTTTTCTTCTTAAGGTTTAGCTCCTGGGTCCTTTAGGATGCATTTAGGACATCTTGCATGTTAATTTGACATCCCAATGAGAAAACCCTAAAGTTTCATGGCAAATGGGACTTAGGGGATGCACTTAACACAAATCCTACCTGAAATAGGGGGGAGGACTTAGGCGCCCGTGCCCTAGTCCTTCCCTATTTTAGGTCAAGACCAATTTCAAAGTGTCAGTTTATGACCGTTATTTAGGTCCTATGCCGATACAGTAAGTTTGAATTATGAAATTCTTAGTAGGAATGTTTGTAGTTGCATATATAAGCATGATTAGGTTATCATTTGTAAACTAGATAGAAATTATATAGTTTTTGGCATACTTGTGATTTTAGAGAATTCAAAATATGCATTGTGTAGTAGAGAAAAGTATTGTTCTTGTATTTGTATTTGTAGATTTGGCATCCTCATGGCATGAAGAGCATCTTCCTTCCATGAGATCTTCACTACAAGGTGATATCAATTGTGTTTTCTATCATTTATCATTTGGATTTCGCCTCTATCTCGTAGGGATACAGACTCTTTATCTGACAACGGTGTTCAGAAGACTTGAATGCCTCTCTGGGGCTTCATTGAGGCAAGCCTCTAAACACCACAACCCCCAACCCATTTTTCCGTGATTGCAGGTTACAGGTTGCAGGAACAAAAAAAGCGGAGTTGCAAGAGAGTAGTGCAAACTGTCAGAATTGTAGATCAAAGAAGAAAATAGGGACCTGGACTCAGGCGGCCACTCATTAGTCCTCCAGATCCTGCAACAGGAAAATATCTGGAACATTACGAACAGGTTACAGACAAGATTCCCAGATCTTGAAAAAAATTGTGGCACCAGATTAGGGCACCCGCTCATTAGTCCCCAATTTTTCCATTTTCTGAACTTTGAAATCTGGTACGTATTTGATTGTCATTTGATATCTTTGTATGCAAATATTTTTTGTAATTTATCCATTTGTTCATGAATTTGCATAATTAGGGTTTTGAGAATAATTGGACTTAATTAAACAACAAAATCACACAATTCCAATCTTCCCCTATGTTCCAAGTGATAGAAGGTATGTAGTAGGTTCCTCTACTTAGCTGAAAGTCCTTGAATGTTTAGTGGTGAAATGAGGATTAACACAAACTATCAAAATCAACCCTAAATTAATCCTCTTCACTTTTCACCCAAAACATTTAGTATATTTTGTCCTTACATGAGGAGGTAGGCATCCCAATTTGAGGTGGCATAGTTTGACCATGTGTCAACATCTTGTGGAGCTATAAGATCATTATGAATATGACAACTTCTTATGACACATAAGAGAATGTCAGAAGGAGGTCACATTGGAATCTTGACCAACATTATGATAGGTGTGGACACTTGTCATGGATCATCTTTGAATGGGTTGAATAAGGACAAAATGGGGTGTCCAAGTTTCAGTGGTCAAACATGATGGTTTATGACAATGTAAGATTATAAAGAATTTTCTAAAAATAGCCAAGAGGACCAAGACTAAAGAGGGGTGTTGGAATTTGGACCCATGAATTTGGGCATCATATCTCTTGTGGTTTTTGTTGGAAATTAAGGTGTCTCAACCTTTGCAAATTCCTAGCATTATTTATTTATTTTTATAATAATTTATTGCCTAATGTTGTAATTACTTGCACATTCAGTTTGGTCACATAGTTGAGGTGGCACGGTGACATGTCATCTTGCTTGACATGTGACTTGGATGGTCAAGTCAAACCTACATGGATTTGGGCATCCCATTTGAGGTGGCACTAGTATGCCATGTGTCGGCATCTTGTGGTGTGTGGAAGACAATATTCCATATGACAGAATCTATGACGTGTAAGAGCCAAGTTTGGAGATTCCTATGACAGGTGATGATAAGTGTCAGAGAGGATCTTTGCATGAGGGAAAGGCATCTTTGGGTGCCCAAGTTGGGCTATGACATGTTGTAAGAGGAATATGCTATATTTAGCATTGTATGATGGATTTGTCTTACAACATTTAAGATTGTTATGTTGGGAAAATCTATGACAACTGTAAGATGTGTAAGAGCATCTGCCATAGTCTATTTTTAGCATGGAGTGCTCCTATGTTGGGAAAGTCAAATCTTCCATGTATGACAGATGTAAGGGGTGTATGTGTAGAAAGGACAAGTGTCCTTTGATGTGGTATAATGGCCATGTGGCCAAGGTGGATGCCTATCCCAAGATGCTCTCAATATTTGCTTTGTAATCCCTTTATATTGCATAGTTTAGAGTTGTAGTTGCATAGTGTTTTTACAGGTACTGTTATGCTGCTGGAATAACTCCATAATCGACATTTGAAGACTCTTGGAAGAACTTGCATTGCAAGTGTATTGTAAACTGTAACTGTTTCAGATAATACATTGTGCAAGTTTTAGAGTGTGGGGTTTTTTACCTAAAAAGGTTTTCCCCACGTACATCTTGTGTCAACTTCTCTTTGTCTACATTCTTGTTTTATGTTTGCTGCTATAATATCTCTGATATATGTTTCATATTGCTACAATTGTAAACGTTGTAAAGTATTGGCATACCTCTCCCCCTCATTAGATTAGTTTAGGAAGTGATTTCCACACACCTAGCTTCCTTTTAGTTTTGCAAATGATTTTCCTAAATCATTCATGGTTTCTAGTTTGAACTTTGCCTATTTATTGGTGCTAAAGTTGTAGTTTGTATGAGTTAATTTATGGGTATTGGAATGCTGCTAAAATCACTCCAGATTTGAATATTGGTGATACTCCTATAAAGGCTTTCTCTACAAGTGTATTGTAACCATTTTATTTACTAAATAGTACATTGTGCTACTTTGGAGTATGGGTTTTTTTTCTCCTGAAAGGGTTTTCTCCACGTACACCTATGTTATGGTATATTGTTTATTTTATGTCTATTTGTGTTTCTATTTTCTATAATTGTAAAGATTAAAAATTTACATAATGCTCTCCTCTAAAGACTAATGTAGGAAGAACTTCAACACACCTTGCTTCCTTTCAATTGGTATCAAAGCTTGATCACCTTGAATCCTATGTCTTGGGTATAAGGTTTTTTGTACTAATCTTCATTTGAGTGGGAGCTTACGTAGAGTGAGTTTTGATCTTATTATAGGAAGAGATGGCAAGAACATCCATAATAGAGATAGAGAAGTCTACTAGCACTAATTTTGAGTTGTGAGAACTCAAAATGGAAGATATGCTTGTAGATAGAGATATATGGGTTGTAATATTTGGTACGAGGCCAAATGATAAAAAAAAGAAGATCGGGACTTGATGGATAGAAATGTGAAGGGTCTCATTAGACTCTATTTGATAGATTAAGAGTTATTGAATGTTCATGATGAAACCACTGTAGTAAATCTTTGGAAGAAATTGGAAGATTTGTATCAAGATAAATCTTCAGTTAACAAACACTTCCAGAGAAAGAATTTGTACACCCTCATAATGGAGGATGGTGCATCTATAGTTGATCATATGAATGCCTTCAATATGATAGTTTCCCATCTAAAGTCTGTGGGAATAAAAATGGAGGAGGATCATTGTATGACTTTGTTGTGTTCTTTTCCAAATTCATGGGACCACCTTGTTATGGCTATTGGAAGCAATACCACCAAGTTGAAAATAGATGAGGTGGTTACATCATTGCTTTCTAAAGAGATGCAAATAAAGACTCTTGAATCAGCCAAGGGAGCCCTAGCTATTTGTGGAAGATCAAAATAAAAGGAAAGAAGAAGAACAAGAAGCAAGATGAGTCAAGATATAAATCTCATGGGAGAACCAAATTCCTGGTAAGTCCAAGGCTAAATGTTGGAATTGCGGAAAGCTTATCCATTTTCATAAATATTGTAAGGAGGAGGAGAAGAAGAAAAAAAATGATTTTGATGATGGGTCTTATAAATACTTGTAGTATGATGGTGATGCCTTTGTCACGGCCTTGGCTACACATGCATTAGAAGGTACATGGTTGATTGAATTCGGTGCATCTTTTCACATGATCTCACATCAGGGTTGGTTTACACAATACGAAGAATTTGATGGTGGGAAAGTGTACCTTGGCAATGATTCTTATCTAAAGATTTTTAGCCCTAAAAGAGTCCTGATACAATTCCCTAATGGATGAGTCAAGGGGATGAATGGTGTTCTACATATCCATAGTTTGTTATGAAACCTACTTTTTATAAGTAAATTGAATGATGTGGGTGTGTAGGTTCTTTTCTTGAGCAAAGGATGTAAGATGGTCAAAGGAGATATGGTGCTTGGTAAGGGTGTTTGTATTGACACTCTATTTCAGATGGATGCACACATAATTTAGTGTAATAGTTCTTTTGTTCCTATAATGAAGAGATCTCTAGAGTCTTCACCTTCACCATTGGAACCAAAAACAAAGAGGAGTGTTGCATCCACTTCCGATGGTCATGATTTGGAGACAAAACTATTAGTAGAGAAAATAATGTTACGGCACCAGAGGCTTGGTCACATTAGTGAGAAGGGTCTATAGACCATGCAAAGTAAAAATGTTGTTGAGGGTTGAATTATTGTAACCTCAAGTTTGATTTTTGGAAACATTACATTTATGGGAAATAAAATTGTGTTTAGTTTTATTCTAGTTCTCATAAATCATCTAGGGTATTAGACTTGATACATTATTATGTTTTTGCTCTTGTTAACGTTCCTTGAATTCAAAATCTATTTATTATGTATTTTTCATTGATGACTATAGTAGAAGGACATGGGTATATTTCCTTAGGAGTAAATATAAATTCTTTAGTGAGGTAAGACTTGTTGGGTCCCAAAATAAATTATCCTAATCCCTATAACATTTTTTAATCTCTCAAGGCCAGAGATGTTGTCAAGAAGATAGAAAAGAGGTTTAGCAACAAGATAAGGATGATTGAGGGCCAATGGTTGGGAATGGGTAATCTCCCCTTCTCTTCTGGCTCAACTAAACCAAGGAGGGTATTTGAAGAGGTATCCTTTAACAGGGATTACCAACAATAGAAGACGTGTTCAGGCTTATATTATTGCAACAATAACCAAACTGTTGTCTAAATCCCTAAATACGATCACTAGATTAAGACAAACTTGTTGCACTAAAACCTCTATTTAAGCTGATGCCAAGCATTTCATGTGATAATGGAAGGTGCTAGTATGCATGTTAGGTTTTCTAGAATTGGCACTTTGAAGATTCACTAACAATATTTCTTGGTTTCAACGCAGAACCATGACAATGCATACAATAGTAACTATACTTCAAGACTTGATAGATTTGTTTGATTTATAAGATGTTTCAGTGATCAAAACATCATTCAAATTGGTTCCTTGAATGGGTTACAGAGTATACAGATTAGAAGGGAGAACAACAATGAAATGATATTGAGTTGCCTAACTAAGACATCTAGATGCATGAAACTTAAGAATAGAACTAGACATACTTATTTATCCCTTCTCACACAACATTCATTCATATGTAATCTTAAAATAACTATTACAACATGTAATATATTATGGACTTGTCAAATCCTTCAAATGAAGATTACAATCGTACCACAAATCATGGCAAGAGGAATCTTGTAACAAGCCATAAATTCCCTAAATGAACATTCCCAACAATGGAGACAAATGATTATACTCACAAATTTTACATCGATTCATCAATATGATTTACAAGAAGTTACCCTTGAAGATTTGAAACTTTTACAATGATTGAAACCTTGGTCGTACTACACCCGTTGTCTAAAAAATGCCAAAATAACTAACCCTTTGGAAATAATTTCAATTTGTTATCTATAGCCTTCATAACGCAGATCTGATGGAAGAATAGGTGAGAAAATCCCAACCACTCCACCTACTGCATTAAAAAAACATTTTTAACTACCCATTTCGCATTAATGGTGACCTGCAGAGTTGGCAACATGTTTTCCCGCATTTTCAGGTGTTTCTGGGCCATCTTGCACGCTAACTAGATGTAGCTATGCAACATGATATCTGTTTCAATTTGATCCTGGCCACCTTGTAGGTCTTGCATTTTGTCCTATTCCAAGTTTAGTCTTCATCTTGATCATTATATTGATCCTGATGTAGATCCTCTTCATGTTGATAAACCTGATGTTGATCCTCTATATGCATACTTCACGCTCCAAGCACATTCTCTTTTTCAATCCAGATGTTGGGAAACATCAGATTGAATATTAACTTGTTGAGGCCTCATTTCCTTTGACCATATGGAAGATGTTTGGGTATGTCCTCTTAAAGAGTGTGCTTGAGAAATATCCAATTCAAAACAAGTAGTGCAACTGGACATTGAAAAGTCAACAGGATGTGGAGAATCAACTGGATGTTGAAAAGTCAACTAGATCTAGATAATCAATTGGTTGTTCAATTCATCCAGTGTTCCACATCTAGTTGGAAATCCAAAGGAACTTGACTGGGTCCAAAAATAGAAGACAAATAGATAGAAAAATAAAGTAACTCAAACCCAATGTGACACAATGGAAAATTGGTTCATCCCTCATTCCACATCTAGTTAAAGCTAAACATTTGATAGCACTTGGATGAGTCATGACGTCATCTTCCAACTTGACATATTCCACACCAACATAAGATAAGTGCAACTGGAACCGGATATGAAATGCACTTAACACTAACCCTATCCTACACTATGGACATTTGGTTAATCTTGTGTTCAACATCTGGTTAGAAATACAAAGGAAAACAACCAAATATGAACACGAAGACAACCCGATAGGAATACAAAGAAGTACAACTAGATGTTTGGACTTCTAGATGGAGTGATAAGCATAACTTAGCCAAAAATCATCAAATCTTCACCAAATTTGAATTGTAGGTACCCTTTTGGCTTCTTAACAAGATGCACTTCTTACTTGGGCATAATTCCAATTGGAATGATCAAAATTTGGAACATCTTCCCGTTAGGAAATTTTTAAGAATTTCAACAAGATTTTGAAATTTTGAGGCATGAAAATAGGAGTCCCAACAAGACCAAAAGAAGATGTAGTATAAAATACCATAGAGGAAGTCAGAGAAGGTACTAGAGAGGAAATGGAAGAATAATCCTTAGAAATAAAATAAATGGAGGAAAAGATGCCAGAAGAAGGAACCAAGGATGGTTCTTAAGTAGAAAGGGGATAGAAAGAATAGGAGAAACATACAAAAAGGTGATCAATAAATACTAATAACTCCAATAGACAAATTAGTAATTGATCCAATGAATAAATTAAAGAGTATATGTAAAAATAGAAACAAATAACACTAGTTGTCACCTTAGGGGTAGGCATCATTCTCAACACATATACAGAGCCATAAGCTAATTTAACATAGATCTCATCATTATAAGACTTGAATCAATGAAGCATTTGGAAGTAGTACTAAACAAGATTTTATGCAAACATGCTTGTTAGCAAAGGAAAGCATAGGCAAGTTGATCAACTTAATACAAGAAGTATCAAAAATACAAGTTGACCCTTCCATAGGAACAACTGAGAAATTAGAGACTAACATGCAAGGTATACTAGAACAAATAGGAAACTGGGAGAAACAATAGAAAAAATGAAAGATTAGATAATCAAAGACTATGGTGCAAGGAGATTGGGCAAGACATAGTAGAAGTGACAAAACAACTAGAAGAAGTTAGATAAACAAATAAAAAATTTGGAGAACACTTGCAATGATGTCTCTTCACTAAACAAGTATTGTGTGAATTGGTTCTAGACTACTATGACATAAAAAGCCTAGATTAATAATATGGAGAATCAAATCCTTCAAGCTTCAATGAGTTACAATGCGATGACTGATCTAGATGGGTCACAAAGACAACAATTAGAAAGTGTGTACTCTCAATATAACTAGATGATTGACCAAAGAATGAATATAATCACTCAAATGGAGAAGTTGAGTTTAGAAGTGAAGATTCATTTATCTCAATTATCAAGTCTTCTCGTAGAGATTAGATAGATGGACCCTACTCTCGATGAACCTTCTAGCCTGATTGTTACAAAAAGATTTTACATTGATATCATGGTGTGTATGGAACCTCTAGCATGCTATTTTGCAATTGGATACATCCTATGGCTAGATCAAAATTGTATATAAGCATATTCTACCTTCATGACTTCCACAACTAATGATGGTGAAGTTTTGTTAAATTTTGGTTGCTAAATAGATAGATCTCAAGTTTTTGATAAAGAAAGTACCAGATGGTAGAGCCCAAATAGATGGGACTTATGTTGATTGGAGCAATAGTCCATTTGACTATGTTTTGTTGAAATAGAGCCAACATGCCTCAAGGATGAGACGTAGTTTAATCCAAGGGACATTACTGGTAGAAAACAAAGCTAGCACATAACTTGATAGATTTAGTTGAAAATCTACAACGACAGTTAGATGTATCACTATTAGGTTGAAAACCTAAAAGGGTAGCCTAATGGAGGCTAATGGTGAAAACCTGCAAGGGTACTAGAATTTAACTCTAACAAGGTTACCCTCCTACATAATACAATGATCTAGAGGTTATTGCGGGTACTAGAAAGAATGTTGCAATAGTACCATATGCCTTGCAATACCTCTTAATGGTTGAAGATGTACAAGCATGATCTTAGGGACACATCCCTACACATGGATAAGATATATTATTAATATCATGTACCACAAATAGCATGCAACATAGAAAGACATAGAGAGAGATAGAGAGAACAAGAGAACAAGAGTAAGAGAGAGCATGTGTGCATAGAAAACAAGAGATAAAAATAAGTGTGAAATATATGTGAAATTTATAAGTAAATTTCTCAAGCATATGTGATGGGTATATCTATGCTTGTGGTATGAACACAAGATGCATACGTATGTATAATATATGAAAGGTTGTATCTCACATGGTGCTATGTGAATGAATGAGTATTTTATTTTGTTTGTGTATAATCTACCACATTTATTTTGATTTTATTCTTATTGTATCACATTGGGGTTAGCTACAAGCACATACAAAAATATAGACTCCCACTCTATATTTTATGTCAACAACAATCATAGGTCTAGGACAAAATCATAGTCACAAACTAGTCCTCTAATTCTAGATTTATCCTTATACAATGTAGAATTCTTCTTTTCTACTTACTTGATAGATCTTTGTTTGTTCTATTTATTTTGTCAATTTGAGGGTGAGAAGTATTTAAAAATACCTTATAAGGGTTGTCGCAAGGAGACAAGTTCTCCTAGGTAAACCCCCAAAAACGTTTACAAAGATTCAAAGATACAAGGCAAGGGCCCTTGAATGATGTATGCAAATTCTTTACTCCTTTTAAAACACTAAATAAAAATGTGTTGCATTTAGTTGCTCCTATAATGTTCTATGATGATAGAGAACATTTTATAGATGATAGGTTCTAGATGATTAGGATATGATTAGAGTGAAGGCATTGAAGGTCTTTAAATAATAGCACATAACGTCAAATTGCACCAAACATGTGTTTATTCGACTCACGGTAAGAAGGTGAATGGGGTCAATCATCTAAATTTTGAATTAAATTTTGGAAAGGAAAAGGACATGATCATAAACATGGGGTCACCTATGTGATTATGGAAATGTCCTAGTGTGGGGAAATGGTTAGATCTAAGTGGCTAACAACTATATGGAGGTAGGTGTATAAATAAATGTGATAAATGGGTGAATGTATAAAAGTATGTGTGTGTATGAGATAGGGGCTAAATATATAGGATATGTTTGTATATAAATAGATAAAAGGCTAGGGGAATAAGCCCAACTTCACACAAGATTATTCCATTTGTCAATGTGTACATGTGTTAAGACACTTCCTCAAAATCATCACAAAACTAAATGGGAAATAACATTGCAATTTCACCACTACAATTATTATTATATATAATTAATGATATTAAGATAATAGATATATACGAATACATATTATAAGATAAGTGTAAAGGAAAATAACCTTTCCTTAAGCTTAATCTAGGCTAATCAAATAAAATCATACAAATCAACATAAACTAGTATATTTATATTTTAAAAAATATATCTAAAGTACGCTGAGAGATATCTTTATAAATTACTTCCAGTTAGAATATTTGATATGCTCACATGAGTTAATTTAAACAGACTATGCTACAATATTTTTCATATTCTTCAAATGTAATAAAGATTTCACTCCATAACTGCCTAAGTTTTTCTATTTTTCTATCCATTTGGCTTCCATGAATTTATTTATTTTTTGTTTAACGTGTTAAAGACTTCACTCCATAACTGCCCAAGTTTTTCTATTTTTTTGTCCATTTGGCTTCCATGAATTTATTTATTTACACATTTTAAGAATTTTGTTTACATGAGAATCTGAATCTTAATTGTTTACGAGAATCTGAATCTTTCAGCCCTTGATGTGAGTGTAGAACACCTCTCGGCGTAATTAACCTAGATTAATTAAATATGGCAACGAGGAATAATAAATTAAGAAATATTAAATGATAATTACAGAACAAAATGGAAGGGGCTACTTAGCTCTAGGAACAATGGTCAAGAAAAAAATCTAATGCAACTTTGAAATCAACCACCTCGGGATTGAAAATGGATCCTCTCTATTTGTGCTTCATCTAGGAATTGGAACACTCAATCAAATTTGTTGTGGGTTTATTCCATAGCTCTGGGTCACTTCTATGTAGCACAAATCTATCTTGTGGTCACAAATATAAAATGGGAAATTGCACACTTCTACTTCCTAATTCATTGAATTCACTACTCTATCCTAACTATTAAGAACTGATGATATTTAAAAATACCTTAGGGATATTTTCATATAAAAAGGGTCATGTTCTCCTAGGTTGATCCCCTTCATTGGACCATCTTTATGATTGTGGAAAAGAGTGAAGATAGAACTTTTCAATCTTACAAAGGCTTTAGAATGGTGATGTAGATTTAGGTTCCTTTTAGTGCTCCAACTAAAGTGTTCCTAGAATAATTCTCCTCTCTAATGCATTGGATATGTGAATGATTATCAGATGATAAATGAATACACATTCATTGCCTTTAAATACTACTACATCACAATAAATCATACAAAACATGTACCAAGTTGCTCATGGCAAGAATGAAATGGGTTGGATTTGGTAAAATTTGAAATTTGAAATTTAAAATTTTAGGAGATAGTTTTGTTAGTGCCTAGATTTTCAAACCACTAAATTTGCATAAAATCTAATTTCGGGCCCCCCTTGTGCTAAAATTATATTCCCGATGTTTTCTCTTGTTTCCCCTTGTGTTTTACCTAGTTTGGGCCCTTCAAAAATCCATAAAAACTCAAAAAATGCCCAAGTTTTTACTTTGTCGGCCCTTTTGGGCCTATCAAGAACTTGTTGGTAGTTCTGATGGTTCCTAGAACCTCTGACGGGTTCCTAGATTCCTATCGGGCCTCAAACCCTTGACATTGAGAAAACAAGGAAATGAGGCAGAGAATCTTATCAGTGGTTTCAATGGTTCTTGGAACCATCAGAACCCCTAACATGGTTCTGGGGTTCCCTCTTAGGCCTTAACCCCTGACAACAAGGAACAAAATAATGAAAGACAAAGGAAAAGAAAAGAGAATGATGAGAAGAAAGAAAGAAGTTCCATGGTTCCTAATGGTTGGTGAATCACCGACCAAAAGGAACAAAGAGTGAACAAGGTAGAAAGAAGGAAGAAATAAATGAGTTCTTGGTGGTCGGTGGATTGTTGACATGCATGAACAAAGCAAAGAGAAGAAAGAAGTGGAAGAGAAAAGGAGTTTGGAGGTTCTAGAAGTTCCTAGAACCACCAGAACCTCTGACATGGTTATTGATGGACACCCAGCTCCTAACGAAGAAAGAAGATGTTGTAAGTATGGGCCTAATCGGTGTTGTCATTGATGTCAACATACTCCTGTTGCATTAATGATAAGGATTGGATGAACTATATGCTGAGGATATTGAGAAAAATAGTCCTATCAAGAACAGAGAAGAATACTGAAGGTAGTAAGGTAAAGATCCCAACTAAGATGAAGATCAGAGGTTGTGCTTCAAAGGGTTTGCAGATATGTGTCTTAAGATGATCCAGTAAATATTTTAGAGGTCCACATGAAGATCTGAAGAAGATATGGCCACTTAAGTAAAAATGGTTCTGGCAGGTGTTTAGAGGTGATAGAGTGACACAGATAGGTCCAGTGAGATCTAGAAATGAAATATCTTGTTCTGGAGATTTGGTGGAGTGTTTAGGAAGTCAGTGTGAATTGACAACTTAATTGGTTCGTGGTCTAGAGGTCCACAAGCATCTTTTCCAATATGACAGTGATGACAGACTGTGTTCTTGAGGTTCTAGATGAAGGAGAGAATGAATTTAGTAAGCAGAAGTAGTGTGGATGTTCTTGGTGATTCAGGCAAGCTTGTGGAGGTCTTTGGATTGTGTCCAGTTCGTGTTGGTGGTTCGCATTGAAGATTGAGATCGTAATTGAAGAATTACTTTCAGATGATGATGTTCTTCCTAAGTCTAGCCGACCGAATGATCTTGAAGATGTTCTGTGAAGAATGGCGTGTTCCTAAAGGAAGATTGAAGTCTCAAATCTGTGTGGCCGACAGTGTGTTGATCTGCATGAAGTCCTTTTGTAATAAGTCATGTTGTATTTATGTATTTGCTCTGTAATGTATGCCGACTTGAATGATTATCCCTAAGTCGATGTCCTATATAAATAAGGAGTTGTAAAGTCATTTCAAAAGTATCTTGTGGAGATGAGAGTGTGGTAGAAAGGAGAAGAGCGAAAGGCAGAGCAACAGGATTGGGCTTAAATGGAATTGACTCAAGCAGGGTGAAGATACTATTCTTCAGTTCAAGTATGTAATACTCATTATTCTGTAGACAGTGTGTCTCCTGTAGGCAGTGGACCTCTTGTGAGCAATGTGCTCAGGTAGTGAGCCCTAATTGGCATGTGCCATTTTGTTCTTTCTATTCTTTTAACAGAGAATACAATATTGGGTTAGTCACCCTGTGGTTTTTCCCTTAACCGGGGTTTCCACGTCAAAATATTGGTGTCTTATGTATTAATGTGCTTCTATTCTTGATTTAATGCATTGTGTTTCCATGATTGATTTATTATTATGTTGTTGAATTACAAAGTGAATTTAAGTGTTTAATTGGAAGAAAGTTTTGGACAACTGATTAACCCCCCCTCTCAGTTGTCTGTCCTGAATCTAACAATTGGTATCAGAGATAAGTTCCTCTAAAAGAGCTTAACCACTTGAGGAGATCTAGGATGTCATCCTACAAGAAGGATAGTCCAAGGTTTAATGGAACCAATTTCACTCTTTGGAAAAGTCACATGGAATGTCACTTGCAATGTATGGGAATGCAGTATTGGATCATGGCTTCAAATAAGTATACTCCTCCACAGAATGGCCCAAAAACCATAGATGAAATAAGGAGTTGTAAAGTCATTTCAAAAGTATCTTGTGGAGATGAGAGTGTGGTAGAAAGGAGAAGAGTGAAAGGCAGAGCAACAGGATTGGGCTTAAATGGAATTGACTCAAGCAGGGTGAAGATGCTATTCTTCAGTTCAAGTATGTAATACTTATTATTCTGTAGACAGTGTGTCTCCTATAGGCAGTGGACCTCTTGTGAGCGATGTACTCAGGTAGTGAGCCCTAATTGGTATGTGCCATTTTGTTCTTTCTATTCTTTTAACAGAGAATACAATATTGGGTTAGTCACCCCATGGTTTTCCCTTAACTGGGGTTTCCACATCAAAATATTGGTGTCTTATGTATTAATGTGCTTCTGTTCTTGATTTAATGCATTGTGTTTCCATGATTGATTTATTATTATGCTGTTGAATTACAAAGTGAATTTAAGTGTTTAATTGGAAGAAAGTTTTGGACAACTAATTAACCCCCCCTCTTAGTTGTCTGTCCCGAATCTAACAATTGGTATCAGAGCTAAGTTCCTCTAAAAGAGCTTAACCACTTGAGGAGATCTAGGATGTCATCCTACAAGAAGGATAGTCTAAGGTTTGATGGAACCAATTTCACTCTTTAGAAAAGTCACATGGAATGTCACTTGCAATGTATGGGAATGCAGTATTGGATCATGGCTTCAAATGAGTATACTCCACCACAGAATGGTCTGAAAACCATAGATGAAATCAGAGATACTGAAAACAATCTGCGGACTAAAGAAGCTCTTCTAAGTGCCTTGTCTGATTCAGAGCTGACAAATGTTGTTAACCTACAAACTGCTTTTAAGATTTGGGAAAAATTGGAACTTTTGTATGAAGGAGACAAGTATGTTAAATGTGCAAGCTACAAAGTCTAAAAGGAAAATTCAAAAATCTGAAGATGAGAGAAGATGAAAATATCACTACATTTATGCCAAGAGTAAATGAACTTGTTTGTGGTATTAGATGTGCTGGTGGAGTCTTGGATGAAGATGAGATTGTTGGCAAAGTTCTCAAGTCCCTTCCCGATTCTTACAAGTACAAGGTTGCTGCTATTGAATAATTCAGATCTATTTCAGGTATCACAAGAGATCAATTGGTTGGTAAATTGGTTACATTTGAATTGACTGAGTTTGGAGATGCCCCCACCAAGACTAAATCTGCATTCAAAGCTAGTGCCTCTGTTAAAGAAAAACAAAAGTTTAATCTGGGAGAGAACTCTTCAAAGAAACTATCATGGTATGAGAAAGCAAGAAAAGACCTAGAAGAAGATGAAGCAGAAGTTGCTCAACTTGAAGCCCTTATTGCAAAAAGACTGCCAAGAGGATCTGGTAAGTATAAAGGGAAATTACCTTTTAAGTGTTTTAACTACAATAAGATTGGTCATTTTGCCTCAAGGTGTCCGGAAAGATTTTCAAGGTCAAATCCTAACAGATCAAGGTTCCAAAAGAAATGTTACTATGTTCATGAAGATGATGATGACGAAGGAGTAACAGATGATGAATCAGAAATAGGAAACAAATCTGGAAGTGACTGGGTGTTTATTGCCATCAAGGAAGAAGATCCAATACCCTCTGAATCTGTTAATCATAAAATTGAAGAAAGAGCTTTGGCTGCCCAAGTTGAAGAAAAGGATGATTGGGTCATTGAAAGTAGATGCTCTCACCATATGACAGGTGACAAAAATAAATTCATAGATTTGGAAAGGTATGAAAGAAGAGTGGTAAAATTTGGTGATAATTCTGCTGGTAGAATCAAGGGTAGAGGAACTATTTCTTTTGATGGAAAGAACAAAACCAGTAATGTAATGTATGTTGAAGGCCTGAAGCACAATCTTCTTAGTGTTGGACAATTGGTGGACAAAGGCTCTGATCTTCGATTCAAAAATGGAAAATGCAAGATCTTTGAAAGTTCTGGAACAAAGATTGCATCCAGTACTCAAACAAAAGGGAATATCTTCCACTTGGTTGGTACTAGTAAAAGCTGCTTATTTTTTCAAAATGATCAGAGTTGGTTGTGGCATAGGAGAATGTGTCATTTGAATTTTGATAGTATCATCAAGATAAGCAACACTCAGGTTGTAAGAGATCTTCCAAGACTTGTGAAACCTACTAATAGCTTGTACAAAGAATGTTAGTTGGGTAAGCAGAGCAGAGTCACATTCAAAAGTAAGGAACAATCTTCTACCAGATTATTGGACTTAGTTCATACTGATTTATGTGGTCCAGCAAGAATCAAAAGTGTGCAAGGTGATAGATACTTCATGCTATTAATTGATGACTACTCCCAGATGATGTGGGTGACTTTTTTGAAAGAAAAATCAGAGGCTCTTGAGAAATTCAAAATATTCAAGGCTATGGTAGAAAATGAGATCGGATTAAAATTAAAATGTCTGAGCTCTGATAGAGGTGGAGAATTCACATCTGGTGAGTTCATTGAATTCTGTGAGAAACATGGAATAAAAAGACAACTGTCTGCTCCTAGGACCCCACAGCAGAATGGAGTAGTGGAGAGAAAGAACCGGACCATCCCAGGAAGCATCTATAACCATGATGATGGAATTAAATGTTCCTCAGATCTATTGGAGAGAAGTTGTAAGCACTGCAGTCTCTACTCTCAATCAAGTACAAATCAGAAGCAATACCTGTAAGATTACTGTGAGGTATTTTAGAGTCTTTGGTAGCAAATGTCACATTAAAAAAGATGAAGATCTAGGCAAATTTGACGCTAGAAGTGAAGGAATATTCTTGGGTTATTCTACTCAAAGCAAAGCATACATGTGTTATAACAAGAGATTGAGAAAGATTATAAAAAGTACAAATGTGAAGGTTGATGAAGGTATTGAAAAACCCTCAAGGTTTTATGAATATGATGAAGATGATCAGAATGATGTTTTGATCCAAGGAGTTCAAGCCCCTTCTGAAATTTAGATTCAGACTAATCCGGTGAATCAACAAGAAGAGATAAGTTTAAATGAACCTGTACAAGAAATAGAAGTGCAAGTAAGTCCCAAAATTCCCAGGTATGTAAATCTAAATCACTCTAAAGATCAGATCATAGGTGATAAAAACAAAGGTGTTCAAACAAGAAGAAGGATTGCTCAAGATTCAGAAGAGTATTGTCTGATTTCAAAGATTGAACCTAAGACAATGAATGAAGCTTGTAATGATGAAAATTGGTCTAAAGCAACAGAGGAAGAGCTGATGCAAATTGAGAAAAACCACACTTGGGATCTTATTCCCAGACCTAAAAACAAGAATGTGATTGGAACCAAATGGGTCTTCCGGAATAAACTAAATGAAGATGGTGAAGTAGTCAGAAACAAAGCTAGATTGGTTTGCAAGGGTTACTCTCAAGTAGAAGGAGTTGATTTTGAAGAAACTTTTGCTCCGGTGGCAAGAATTGAAGCAGTCAAGTTATTTCTTGCCTTTGCTACCTTCAAGGACTTCAAAGTGTATCAAATGGATGTCAAATCTACCTTCCTGAATGGTGACTTGGAAGAAGAAGTATACATTGAGCAACTGGATAGATTTAAATTGTCTGATCATGGTGATATGGTCTGCAAGTTGAAGAAAGCACTGTATGGATTGAATCAAGCCCCAAGAGCCTGGTATGAAAGATTGGATAAGCATCTTTTGAAGATTGGTTTCAACAAAGGTACTACTGACAATAATTTGTACTTCAAAATTAATCATGAAAACATCTTGATTGTTGAAGTGTTTGTTGATGATATCATTTTTGGAGGAAGAGATAGTATGTGAAAGACTTTTGCAAATCAAATGAAAAGTGAATTTGAGATGTCCATGTTTGGGGAAATGAATTTCTTCTTGGGTCTACAAATCACTCAAACAAAGAAAGGAATTTTCATTTCCCAAACTAAATATGTGAAAGAATTGTTGAAGAAATTTGGGATGGAAGACTCAAAGCTAATGAGTACTTCCATGGCAACCAGATGTAAGTTTAGCAAAGATGATGACTCTCCTAAGGCTGATTAGAAAAAGTACAGGTCAATGATTGGAGGATTGTTGTATCTCACTTAGACTAGACCTGACATTATGAATGTTGTTGGTCTTGTTGCTAGATTCCAAGCTGATCCTAGAGAATCTCATGTCATTGAAATCAAGAGGATTTTTAGATATCTAAAAGGGATAGTCGAGTATTTGTGGTATCCTAGAGACCATAATTTCTCTCTTCATGCATATACAGATGAAGATTGGGTAGGAGATGTGGATGACCGGAAGAGTACCAGTGGTGGAGCATTCTTTTTGGGGAAGAGATTGGTTTCTTGGCTGAGCAAGAAACAAGAGGTAATATCTCTGTCCACTGCAGAAGTAGAATATATTGCAGTAGCAGGTAGTTGCACTCAAGTACTATGGATGAAGCAAATGCTAAGAGACATTAGAGTGGAGTATGAGGAACCTATCACAATCTTCTGTGATAATTCAAGTGCAATAAATATATCAAAGAATCCAGTGTTTCATTCAAAGACTAAACATATATCCATCAAGTTTCACTTTTTGAGAGAGTAAGTGAACAAGAATGAAGTTAGATTGGAGTTTGTGCCTTCCAAAGATTAGATTGCAGATATTTTTACTAAACCTCTACCTAAGGACTCTTTTGAGTATCTCAGGGAGAAGTTAGGGGTTATTACCCCTCCAGTTCTGAATTAAGGTGCACTAATGTGCATCAGTCCGGTGGACCTCACAGTCATATCTTGTGGTTTGAATTGATGTTTGGGAAGCTGCTACTCAGAGGGAGCAGCCGGTATGATTATGAATTGGTGCAAGTATGTGCCCTTTGCCATTGATGTCAAAGGGGGAGAGAAGACATGTGAAAAACAAGTGGTTGCTGATCAAAGGGGGAGCAAAAAAAGAAGAGAAGACAAGTCAATGGTTGTTGTTGATAGGGGGAGTTGTGTCAGTAAGAAGAAGTTCTTGTCTTGATGGTTAAAATAGTTTTTTTTTTCACATCATATGCTGCCATCAATGACAAAGGGGGAGATTGTTGCAAGTATGGGCCTAACCAGTGTTGTCATTGATGTCAACATACTCCTATTGCATTAATGATAAGGATTTGATGAACTATATGCTGAGGATATTCAAAAAATTAGTCTTATTAGAAACAGAGAAGAACAGTGAAGGTTGTAAGGTAAAGATCCTAGCTAAGATGAAGATTAGAGGTTGCGCTTCAAAGGGTTTATAGATATGTGTCTTAAGATGATCCAATAAAGATTTCAGAGGTCCGCATGAAGATCTAAAGAAGTTATGGCCACATAAGTAAAAATAGTTCTGGCAAGTGTTCAAAGGTGACAGAGTGACACAGATAGGTCCAGTGAGATTTGGAAATGAAATATCTTGTTCTGTGGATTTGGTGGAGTGTTTAGGAAGTCAGTGTGAATTGAAAACTCAATTGGTTCGTGGTCTGGAGGTCCGCAAGCATCTTTTCCAATATGACAGTGATGACAAACTGTGTTCTTGAGGTTCTGGATGAAGGAGAGAATGAATTATTAAGCAGAAGTAGTGTGGATGTTCTTGGTGATTTAGGCAAGCTTGTGGAGGTCTTTGGATTGTGTCTAGTTCATGTTGGTGGTCCACATTGAAGATTGAGCTCGTAATTGAAGAATTACTTCTGGATGATGATGTTCTTCCTAAGTTTGGCCGACCGGATGAGTTACACATCCTGCAGATGATCTTGAAGATGTTCTGTGAAGAATTTCATGTTCCTAAAGAAAGATTGAAGTCTCAAATATGTGTGGCCGATAGTGTGTTGATCCGCGTGAAGTCCTTTTGTAATAAGTCATGTTGTATTTATGTATTTGCTCTATAATGTATGCCGACTTGAATGATTATCCCTAAGTCGATGTCTTGTATAAATAAGGAGTTGTAAAGTCATTTCAAAAGTATCTTGTGGAGATGAGAGTGTGGTAGAAAGGAGAAGAGAGAAAGGCAGAGCAATAGGATTGGGTTTAAATGGAACTAACTCAAGCATGGTGAAGATGCTATTCTTCAGTTCAAGTATGTAATACTTATTATTCTATAGACAGTGTGTCTCTTGTAGGCAATGGGCCTCTTTTGAGCAATGTGCTCAGGCAGTGAGCCCTAATTGGCATGTGCCATTTTGTTCTTTCTATTCTTTTAATAGAGAATACAATCTTGGGTTAGTCACCCCATGGTTTTTCCCTTAGCCAGGTTTTCCACATCAAAATCTTGGTGTCTTATGTATTAATGTGCTTCTACTCTTGATTTAATGCATTGTGTTTCCATGATTGATTTATTATTATGCTACTGAATTACAAAGTGAATTTAAGTGTTTAATTGGAAGAAAGTTTTGGACAACTGATTCACCCCCCCTCTCAGTTGTCTATCCTAAATCTAATAGAAGATAAGGTGACTAAGAGATGAAAGAAAAGAAGAGAAAAAAACTAAAGAAGAGAAGAGAAAGAGAAATAATGAAGAAGTTCTCGAGTTCCTAATGGTCGGTGAACCATCGATAGAATGGAATGAAGAAGGAAAAGAGAAAAAGAAAAGACATTGGTGATTTCAGTGGTTCTCAGAACCACTAGAACCTCTGACCTGGTTCCTAATGGACCCTCTAGCTCTAACCAAATAAAAATGAAAGGTTTTAATGCATTTTTAACATGTTTTTCATGGGTTCCTCAGTTCAAATGCCCACTTGCCTCCCAAAAATGCCATTAATGCCTAGATTGGAGGTAGGCGAGGTTAAATAAAATAAGTACAGAGGTAGATGAGGGAGTTGGTGAATTTAATACAATACATGTATGGGTGTCATACGATGATTTTCCTGCCAAACAACTATAGCAATGAAAATTTAATGCTATATATTCATGTAAAAAGATGTAAAAAGGGTTAGTCATTGAACCAATTTTTAGGCTTCATGTGCTCCAAGTAGTGTTCTAGAGCATTAAATGATGCAGTCCAGTTTGTAAGAGAAATGAATGCATTTGTAAAGCATTGGAAGGATTTTAATGACAGATGCATATGGTGGTATGTCTCCAGGTAGGTTGTAATTATTCAGGAGGGTGTTTAAACCTAGTTAATCATCTTCTCTTGCCACATTTGCTAGTATGAATGTAACAAAATTTATATAAATGTGTGACATCATTTTAACTCATTGCAAGGCATTTGTGATGGTCTTCCTTTCTGCTACATGTGGGTTTTTTCATTACAGTCTAGATTATGAAAAATGTACATTATATGAAATGAGAAATGTATTATATGAGGATGCATATATGATTCCATTTATGCCTTTTTGTTGCATTTTATTCTTTCTTGCAATCTATGACTCTGTTGCCCAATGGAGTAGGCCCCTGTGTGAATGACGAAGGGCTAGCAACTTTCAAATTTAATCCATCTCTCTTATGTTAGCTATAGGATTATATTTAGGTTCTACCATGCTTGTATGATTAAACATTATAAACTATCTATCTTATGCAATGTTAGAAATTAAACATCACCAGAGAATCATCCCTATGTGTTCATCCCTCTTACCAGTGTGTATGAAAAGTTAAGTGGATTCATCTGCTAGGGAAAATACAACGTAGCTGCCATCTTTGGGTGTAGAGTAGGAGTGGATTGTAATCTATTTAGTAGAGATCTTTAGCTATGTATGCAACTAGTGCTGACATAAACTTAGTGGCAAATTGTTTGGTTCATGGCACATTGGGTATGTCTATTTAAGGGCCTTGTGTTTATTGTTTCATTTATCTTTAATTGTCCTATTATTGAGACCTTAGAGAATAACCCCTTGGCCTTGCAAAGCCTAAAGTCAAAGTTAAGTTTATCCACTACAAAAATTAGTCCATTCATGCCATTGTCTGAGTATAAGTCCTACCCATTACCTTTGTTGACAACTTCCTAGCCTTAGGTTTTGGTGCAAGTCTTTAGGATTTGTGGACCTACATGTTTAAGCAGTAGTATGATTTGCAAGGTGCAGGATTGATTCTACACCACAAATATTGACCTAGGACAAGGAAAAGATAATTTTGATGTGGGGAATGAATGTTTGGACATGGGGGTCAATAATAGACATAATAAATGACTAAACTACAAGAATATTTGAGGTTATAAATAAGATACAGTTGAATGGATAGGAATAAGTGAAAATGGATAGAGGTGACATATCAAAGAATGATCCCAATTTTACACAAGATTGTGCCATTTGTCAATATGTTATCATATTAATATATTCCATTAAATAGGCCCAAAACTAGATGGGAATTGGCATGGGTATGTAAATTTCACCATTAGATTTTGCCCCACTTTGAGGTGCATGTGAATCCTAACATGCACATGTATCTTAAAGTAAATGAGCACTCACAATAATTCATGTAAAATAAATATTCAGAAATAGAAGCATACTAAGGTCCATGTAAAATAATGGACCCCACTAGATCTTATTGTGTGTGTTCCTCCTCCATGTGTATTCCATGGGAACCTACAAAATAGAGAAAATATGTGTAACGAGTAGCTTATGTTATGTAACTATAGATAAAAAAAAATTGCAAACTAAATTTTAATATCAACAATCATAAGAAGAGGAAGAGAGAGTAGGATTAAAAATCTACTTGTATGGAAAGTGGTATGGTAATGCTCCACCCTATGCGACAACCATAGGATGACATGACATATCAGGCATTGCCATGTTATGTGCTCAAGATTTTTCTAGACACAGTGATGAGTCCCTCTGTAGGTACTCATAACTATCTTCCAACTCAACAAAGGAGTGTTAGAAACAAGATATACCCCCTTTCAATTGGTTCCAAGGGATTGGAGATAAAAATAATACATGAAATGTAAAACGTAAGTTATGCATATTAGATTGTAAATTATTGTCATGAATACATTGTGTAACATTCAATTGTAAAGTATTGAATGATAGGCATGGTAAGCACATGCATTGGAAATAAGCATGGAGTATAAATTTACTCCTAGTATAGGAAAATTAAAATGGTGATGTGGGCCTCAATGGATAGAAACACCCATTTAAGTACGCAAGACACTAGGCTAGGCATATGCCACCATTGTGGCATATAAGAGCATGAGCATACAATAGTCAAGGTAAGGCAGTAAGTCCCTAGTAGTAAAATAGATTAAGATAGCATGGGGAAGGTTATGATCTCCATAGTGTGACTCTTAGTACATGATAGACATGCAAGCACATAGAAAGATAGAAAAGCCATAATGCATAATGCCTCCCTATGTGATGATATGGCTCTTATAACATGATTAAGCATATGAGCATAAAGATATAAGGTATGGTCATGAGAATACACATTGATCTAATTTCCCCACGTGGGCAAGATAATGCAATTTGAGGTGCAAAGAGTGTAGTGGGCATAAGCAAGATCATGCATGATGTATAGTCTCCCAAGTGAAAAAGTAGGATGACCCTTAGTGGTCAAATAAAGATCATTTGATAATTAGAAACATGAAATCATATTGATAGATAAAGATACAGATGCTCAAAGAGCATATATGATTGTGAAAGTACATGTGAAATTGTGTTGTTTTGTTATGCTTTGTTTTCAAGGCCTACAATTGGTTTTACAATAAATGCTTAGGGCACATGCCACAAAAATAAAATTGATTAAAAACCAACAATTGTTTGGTCTACAGGTGTTTCAAAATGAATAGGTAGGAATCATGAATCAATTTAATCATTAGAAAGTGTCATCGATCACAAATGTTGTCGATGCAAAATAAGAGTAGTAATAAATGCACATGTGAAAAAGGGTTGAAAATGTAGTAGGTCATTTCTCATTATCAATAATGTGTGTCATCATCAATATGATTGGTTCAATTTGAAAATGAATTTTTTAGGACTCATGGTTTGTATAGTGTAAATTTTCCCTTGACTACATCTAACATGGTGACCAAGTATGTTTTAGTAATGAATTGGGTGATCTCTCAGATGTAGTGAGTTTTTTGACCCAAAATTTCCATTTTTTTGTAAAATTTTCAATTTTTTGAAAAATGTTCAAAAGCTTATGAATCATACATAGGCTCATTTTAAAGATATCTTGTGACCCATAGGACTAGCTCACTAGGTGCAGGTTTGACCCATAGGGTTGATCCCAAGGCCCTAGCAATCAATCTCTATGATTTGTCATAGTTTCAATTATTTTATTATTTTTTAGTATGTCCACTGATTAAGTCATTTTTTCACATTTTTGCATGCATACAGAGTTGTAGATCCATGAGAGTGATTGGGCTCCCCTAGAGGTGACTGGGGTGTGGAATATGACATTGATGTATGTATTACATTATGATACTAGGATGCTCACTACTCTTGCAAAGAGATGGATTTCAAACACCAACACATTCCACTTGTCCACAAGAGAAATCATGGTGACCCTAGAGGAAATGTGGTGCATCATGCATCTTTCGATCAAGGGGAGATGAGTTGAGACTCGCCACACCACATAAGGACAAGGAACTCTATCAATGGTGTACAAGACGTCAAATATCATTAAGACAATGTCCCATACAATGAGGTTATTCTTGGTGGTGCATCCCAAGGGTGCAAGTGGTTGGTTTTGGTTGTTGGTATTTTCATCTTTCCAGATGGCAAGGGATTAACCATCTTTTATGTACTTTTTCAAATATGTTGAGAGTCCAAGGAGTACCATCAATTATTTGCATGATTGATGTATGTAGGCTCATATGTATGATTATTTGCATTAGTTTGTTGATGGGACGAACACAACTAGTAGGGTGGCCTATTTACTACAAACCTGGGCATATAAGCATCTATGCATCCCTCACTTCAAAGTTTTCCATTGGTAGTAGAAATAGCAAGCATAACTTTAGTTATTTCATACCATTGTTTGATTCCATAAGCCAAGAGTGTGAGGCCCATAGAGGTGTAGCAACATAGTGTGCCTCACCCACACTAAATAGGGATGTATTCTTGGTTAGATAGGTAAGAGAAGTTAGTGAGCGGGATCAATTGGATGCAATACCCACTCTTAGTGATACTATGGCAACCTATCTCACCCAAAAGTTAGAGAGTTCCCAAGCCACTATGTGGGAGAATCAACCAACAATGGCCAACCTCTGGGAGGAGACTAGATGAGTATAAGGCCTAACTCAGGTGTTGTAATAGAGGTCAAAATCTAGGTGTTGATCGAGGACACATGAAAAAATTATAGTGGGTTGAGTGGTGTAGAGGAGGGGTCATCTAGGTCAGCTCCCCCTGAATGATATATGTTGAACTTGTTATCATTTATATTATGGGACATTTAATATATGTTGGGTATTTGATACCATTAACTATTGATTTCTCATGTATTTTGTTGCATTTGGGTATGATGATCATGGATATTTATGGTTTAGACTTAGTTTTATTTTCATATGTTTTGGTTTTCTTGGATGTATATAGTTCATATGTATGTATGTGTACATATGAAAAATGTATCTTGAATAATGAACACTCATTTTATCTTTTATAATCAACAAACCCTAAATAAATTATTGGAATCCTAAAAAGATAAATCAATTAATGGCCCAAAAGGAACCCCATAATCAAAGTTAGATGTAATAAATGAAAAGAAACCCTCATTAGGATTAGGACTATGTTGAATTTTAGATTCCTTTCCTTTTCCTTTTCATTCTGCTAACCAATATGTCACCTCTTTAGATTTATATCCTACTCCATGATGTCATCTTGTCTCTTGTGGTTCAACAAATCTACGATGACCTTGCTCATTCTTGCCTAGTCATTTTGCCTTTGTATCCAAAATTATGCATGGGTTTGTATCTAGGGCCATAAATTTGTTTTAATGATGGGGGAGGTGGTGTTTTGTTAGTAGAAGTATCACTTTCAAGATCACTTTCTCACACACATGCCTCATGTACATCTTTGTGTTTGTTAGGTGTTTTTCCATAAATGGATGGATCCATGTAAAGAGATGGAATATTATAATTATTAGAATCAACACAATATTCACCAACACAAGGCATGAAGACTATGTTGAAATACACAGGACAACTAAGAGGTGGGGGGGTGAATCAATTGTCACAAAAACTTAACTTCTTATGAATATCAAACCATCAACTACTTAATTATTGATAATCAAATTTAACCACGAAAGCATGAAACAATAGACTTCATCACAATCAAACATTCAACATAGTAGACACTTGATTTTTATGTGGAAAACCCTAGAAGGGAAAAACTACGGTGGGTGTTAGCCCACAGAAATATATATGCTATATCAATACCATAAAATAGAGGCTCACTGCCCAAAATTCTCACTACAAAGATCGGCTCACTGCCAAAGGGTGGCTCACTACCAAGGGGTGGCTCATTGCCAAAAGATGGTGAACTAATTTGGCAGCATCTACTCGATGCCTGGGTTCAATTCCATTGAAGCACAATACAACTTCTTTGCTCTGCTCTTTTACACCTTCACACTTATCTCTTCATTTCTACTCACACCTCACACTTTTTCACAATTACATTACAAGTCTTATACAAGTCATCAACCTTGGAATGTACATCAAGGTCGGTAATACATTCATCAACCGTTGGAACAATCTCCAAGGTTGACATTACAAAAACATACATAGAAATAGATCTAGACCTAATATAGAAATTTGCTAAGTGAAAGATGTAAATATGTATGCAGATCACACCATGCCTTAGTTGGGACTCAAATCCAATCCTCCACGCCATGACATGCTTCTACAATCTTCAATGCATCTTCGTAATTAGTGAAAACAACCAAGTTGGCCAAGACTGGTGTTCACACTAAGTCTTTTAGGAATAGTCTTCAACCACAATCCATATTTCTCTCCACAAACCAATCCAAAGGTAGGAACACAATCAAGAGACATCCACAAGCACACTGTAATCATTAGGAACATCCACACAACCACTAACCACTTTATCCATGAGATTCTTCAATCCGGAGCACATGAGCTTAACTGTCATCAACTGCCATAAAGGAAAAATTGCTTGCAGACCACCAAACCATGAACCATTAGAATTGAAGGCACTTATCATCATTACAAACTTAATTCCAGAACTGTAGACTGTGAAACATCAATGCGGAGAAATGCAGAGCAAAATACTTTCCCTCTATCACAACTGAATACATAGAAAAAGAAGGTTTCACTCTGGTAAACACAACTCACTCAAATCTTCATGCAGAGAGCTCAAACTCAAAACATGACTCAAAGTAACTTCCAAACTGCATGCAAAGATATTCAATCTTCAAGAAATGTGGAGCAAACTTCTAGACTGTTCTTCTGAATACAATACATTGTTTCCACTGCAACACACTGTTTCCACTAGAGGAGCTAATTTTCTCAATATCCTCAACATCAAGATCACTTACATAAGTAAATACAAAGCATCTCACTCTTTACAAGCAAGCAAAAAAATAAGAGCACAGTTAACACCAATGACAACACCGATTAGGCATATACTTGCAACAATCTCCCCCTTTGTCATTGATGGAAACATATGATGTGAAAAACTGTAAAGACCATCAAGACAAGATTCTCCCCCTTTCTCTTTACACATATGCACCCTTTCTTTTCTAAGATTTTCACATGATTTCTCTCACCCTTTGACATCAATGGAAAAGGGCACATACTTGCATACAACTCCTCTGATTAGGCTAGAATTTCTTCTGTCATATGTTCTGCAATACATATATTTATTAGGAACTTATATCAGCAACTTCCACCTATTAGCCCTGAGAGGTATCTTTTATTGGCCTAGGTAAAGCAATGACTTTTTCAGTCACTTTTCCACTTTCATTCCACTTAATTCTAAAAACCTCCTTCGTTCTAAATACATTCTTATCCGCAGACATAGGGACATGTTCCCAAGTTTGATTCTTCTTCGTGTGTTCTTCTGCAACCCTTGCTATTTCCAGTCACCAATGATTTGAACTTTAGTGTGATGCTCTTGCAAAAATCCTATGGGTCTTCATCCTGCACTTTCTTTCCTTTTTCTTCATTGTTTCATGAAGACTCAGCTGGTTCATATCCATTCACCTCAGAATTCATCAGGTACTATCAATCATCATAAAAACTTGCTCTATACTGGGAGCAATTTTGTTCTATCAACTCGAACATTTTGCACAATTCTTCTTTTATCCTTCACAAACACACTCCTAGTCCTGACTTAGACTTTTGCTACTAATTCTTGACCTTATCTCTTTATGCTGGGTCATTAGAATCAATCTTTTGGCAGGGGAGGAAAGATTTTCAATAAGACTCCCCCTGAGCCAAAGATCCTAATTTACTTCTTGAAGGAAATATCTGCACCAGACGTTGGTGCAAATCCATCCTTGACCTTATTTTCATCCTTCTTAATCCAAACCTTTCTCATTTCCTTTTTGATTTATGCTGGACCCACCTTGTCTTTCCCCTTATCTTCTCTCTGCTCTATTTTCTTCTCATCTGCAAGATAGTTTCTTTTCACATTCTTACTTCTACACGATACTGCAATATGTCCAGATCTATTGCAATTGTAGCTCACAATATTCTTCTGTTCTTGAATCCATCTATTTATTGGATTTGATCTACATTGATTAGCCATGTGCCTAAATCTATTGCAAGAAAAGCACTTTCCATTGAATGATTGAGTATTCCTTGCATTGTAAAAGCCATTCTTTACCAAACTTCTGCATTCATTTGATCTACGACTAATTTTCTTGTAATTGAAGCATTGACCAGAGAATGATGGAGTATCCTGATTTATTCTACTCCTACACTGAGTAGCCTTATGACCAAACTTTTTGTAATTAAAACAATAGCCATTGAAAGATGGGTACCTTTGCGCATTTGGTTTCCTGATTGGTGGTCTTCTTAATCTATTCCTTTGAGTCAAAGTTTGTTTGCCTTTGTCCTTCTTGGCTTCAACATTTTCTTCTTGATTTTCTCTAGAACTTCCACTTATCTCAAACATCACATCCTCTTTTCCCTAACTTGCCATAGCCATTTGGCTATTCCATCTGATAGCACTCTCACTGAGTTTGTCTTGTTCAGCCCATGAGTGTTTCAGATCTATTTTTAGATCAACAACTTCTTCTTCGAGCTTTATGCAATATGTGGTTTTGCTTATTAGACATTCTTTAATTTTTGTTTTCTCTTCATTTGCTAACCTTAATTCTTCATTATTCTCTTTGAGTCTTTGCTTGAGCTCTTTGATTTTTTTACTTAGCTCCTTGATGTATTCAGTTTCTTTAGTTAAGCTTCCCTTCAAGTCCATACTTTCATCTTCAGATCTCTCAAGATTTTTAGGAATATTCTTAGACCCTTCACTTTTAGAGGACACATATTTATCTTCAGGAGTTTTCATTATGTTGCAGGCTTCAATTGATGATTTGGCAATCAAGCACCAATTTATTTGTATTTCAGCAGATTCGTGTCCATTTGTCTGCAACCCCTTTTGTTCAGTCTCTTCTTCTTCAACCTTAACATTTGCACTTTCAATGATCTTTTTCAATTTCTTGTTGTAACACTGATAGGCCTTACTCTTGGTAGAATACCCAAGGAAGATCCCTTCATCATATTCAGTATTGCTTTTGCCAAGAACCTCTTCTCTTTTGATATAGCATTTGCTTCCAAAGACTTTAAAATACTTCATTGAAGGACTCTTACCATAACACAATTCATAAGGAGTTTTTGTATCATTACCCTTGACTTAATTCTATTTAGAGTGTAGACAACAGTATGCATGGCTTCTTTCCAATAGTCTTCTGGTAGGCCAGCTTCCTTAATCATTGTCTTAGCAGCTTCTTGAACAGTTCTGCTCATTGTTTCCATCATTCTATTTTCTTTATATAGCTATATTTTTATCCCATTAGTCTCACAAAACATATTGAATTTACTAGAGGTAAACTCTTCTCCTTTGTCAGTCTTCAAGCATTTGATTTTCATATTCAACTCATCTTCAACCATAGTTTTAAAGATTTTAAATGCTTCTAATTTTTCTTTGAGGAAACTTACCCAAATCATTTTAGAATAGTCATCAATAAACAACATAAAATACCTGTCATCATGGAGACTTTTCACTTTTGTGGGACCACAAAGATTTGTATGAATCAGTTCCAACAATTCATTTGAGGATTTTTCTTCAACTTGTAAGCTTCCTTCAGTATGCTTTTCAACTTGACACATCTTGTAGGTGAAGTTGCTAAAATGTATCCTTTTTGGCAGATCTTTCACAACTTGAGCTGAGCTTATCCTTACTAGGTCATTAGGATTGATGTGACACAATTTCCTATGCCAAAGCCAACTTTCATGATTCTGAGTTATAGAGCAAATAATGTCACCTTTTCTAAGATGATAAAGTTTTTCTTCTATCCTTTTTCCACCAGCTATTACAGCTCCAAATTTATCTCTAATTTCAAAGGTGTCATTCTGAAATATGAAGTTGTATCCTTCTCTACACAATTGTCCAACACACAGGAGATTTTGTCTTAGGATTTCAACATAGAGAACATCTTTAGTATGTTGTTTTCCATCAAAACTAATTGAACCTTTTCCACATATTTTAGTAGTACGGTCATCTCCAAATCTAACTAATCCTTCTTCATTCTTCATAAAATCAATAAGCTTGCCTTTATCACCAGTCATGTGATTTGAGCAAGTACTATCAGTAACCCAATAGTTCATTATATATTTGTTGCCAATACTTGCCTTTGGATCAAAACTCTCATCATCTTTGTAATTGTCATCCTCTGAATTGAGACAATAGTCATCATCTTCATCTTCTTCAACATCATAAAATAGTTTCTTTAACTTTCTATGTTTGCCTTCTTCATCATAAATTTTTGAGTACTTAATTACTGATAATCAAATTTAACCATGAAAGCATGAAACAATAGACTTCATTACAATCACACATTCAACACAGTAGACACCAAATTTTTACATGGAAAACCCTAGAAGGGAAAAACCACGGTGGGTGTTAGCCCACAGAAATATATATGTTATATCAATACCAGAAAACAGAGGCTCACTGCAAAGATCGGCTCACTACCAAAGGGTGCCTCACTGCCAAAAGATGGTGAATTGATTTGGTAGCATCTACTCCATGCCTGGGTTCAGTTCCATTGAAGCACAATATAACTTCTTTGCTCTGCTCTTTTACACCTTCACAATTATCTCTTCATTTCTGCTCACACCTCACACTTTTTTACAATTACATTACAAGTCTTTATACAAGTCATCAACCTTGGAATGTACATCAAGGTCAGCAATACATTCATCAACCGTTGGAACAATCTCCAAGGTTGGTATCAAAAAAACATACATAGAAATAGATCTAGACCTAATACAGAAATTTGCTAAGTGAAAGATGTAAATATGTATGCAAATCATTCCATGCCTTAGCTAGGACTCAAACACAATTCTCCACGCCATGACATGCTTCTACAATCTTCAATGCATCTCCGCAATTAGTGAAAACAACCAAGTTGGCCAAGACTGGTGTTCACACTAAGTCTTTTAGGAACAATCTTCAACCACGATCTAGATTTCTCTCCGCAGACCAATCTGAAGGTAGGAACAGTATCAGGAGACATCCACAAGCACACTGTAATCATCACGAACATCCGCACAACCACTAACCACTTTATCGATGAGATTCTTCAATTCGGAGCACATGAGATTAACTGTCATCAACTGCCATAATAGAAAAATCACTTGTGGACCACCAAACCATGAACCATTAGAGTTGAAGGCACTGATCATCATTACAAACTTAATTCTAGAACCGTAGACTATGAAACATCAGTGCGGATAAATGCGGAGCAGAATACTTTCCCTCTATCACAACTGAATACATAGAAAAAACAAGTTTCACTTTGGTAAACACAACTCACTCAAATCTTCATGCGAATAGCTCAAACTTGAAACACAACATCTTCAGACATGACTCAAAGTAACTTCCAAACTGCGGGCAAAGATATTCAATATTCAAGAAATGCGGAGCAAACTTCTGGACTGTTCTTCTGAATACAATATATTGTTTCCACTAGAGGAGCTAATTTTCTCAATATCCTCAACATCAAGATCACTTACATAAGTAAATACAAAGCATCTTACTCTTTACAAGCAAGCAACAAAATAAGAGCACAGTTGACACCAATGACAACATAGATATGTTGACATCAATGACAACACCGATTAGGCACATACTTGCAACAGACTATTGTACCCTATTCATCATCCTTTAAACTACTATGGAGGAGGTCACGATTTAGAAGATTTGCATCTAATGAATAATTTTGTGAAACAAAATTGTTGGAAATTTTCATTGGTTTACAATTGTTATGTGGTTGGCAATTGATAGGTATATGACAAAGTTTTTCGTTATGCCAAAATTTAACAAATTGATGTAGAAGCAATGAATTTTATAGCATGTAACCATGGTCACCTAAGAAGGATATGATAAGTTATATCTTTCTAGATGTTACAAGAAACAAGGTATTCAATGTACAAGGTCCAACCTTAATAGGAAGAACAATAGTACCCATGCACAACCTAGCCACATTATCCAAGCCTCTAATAGTAAGGTCTAGTGGATGTATATTTGATGTGTCTTCTTCTAATTGTTGTATACAATATTTAGTGTTTATGATCAGACTAGATCCATTATCAACTAAAGATTATTTAATGAACTTATCACATTTCACCATAATGTGTAAAGGTATTGCTTCTTTAAGAACCTTTTCATGTGGGATCTTGTCATTACTGAATGATATTGCATGATGTTATTTGTGGCCAATAGACTCTATCAAGGATGTTACTAACTATGGAGTAGTATTGAACCCAACATAGATTTTCTCTTAAGGCTTTTTTCATAATATCTCTATAAAATGGCGATGTGCACACTATGTCCCAAAGTGATATCTTAGCTTAAGTATTTTGTAATTGTTGAATGATATCAAATTCCTTAGGTTATTTAGATGAAACTTGAGGTACAAGAGACCTAAATAAAGTGAGTTTGTTGGTAAAATCATTGGTGGCAAATTTAACATCTTGTCTTCTTCCTAATCTTTAGTGTGTACCCCACAAGATTATAACATGTTAATCAAGCATGACATGAAAGTATGGTGTAGGAGATGTATAAGCCATGTTGATAGAGGATACATTAGGATTGTTGTCCTCAAAATCAGCGGTGCTCATTTTGTAGGACGACCCCTACAAAACTTGTTCGTTTCGTAGCCTACACTCTAAGTTCGCAAATCGAGGCAAGTCTTCTTGGCCTCATGTGAAGTCATTTGATGCCTTGGAATGATTTATGACATTCCACTTGGTTAGTTTTTTGAGACTCATGAAATTGATTAGGTCATAAGCTTGTTAGAATATCAATTCTGACTTGTTTGAGGTGTTAGTTAAATTTTAGGGTACATATGCACTAGCAGCCAAAACCACCGCTCTTGCATATGTCTTGTTGTTTTCTGCATATTAGAGCGACATTTTTTGCCATTTGTGCATGTTTAGTGTTGTTTTGGCCAACATGCATCGGCGGTCAAATCCACCGTCCATGCATGTTGATCGTCCACTATGCATTAGTGGCAAAAACCGTCACCCATGCAAATCTTGGCAAAATCAAGTAAACTATAGTGACATTAATGGCACTCATCTCATTATTAATGCACTCTTTTAAACCTTTTAAAGGTGTATTGTTTATTTCTCATTCTCAATTTTTCAAAATCGATTGTTAAGCTCCTTAGAGTCCGATCTAATCGCATAAACCTTTGAGTAAGCAGATCGAATCAATTCATCTTTCAAAGTCGTACCTAGGGTTTTGGTCACGTTTTACAAGTAAGTCATTATTTTTTATTTTTGTTTTTGTTTTTCTTTAGGGTTTTCCTGTGTATGATGAAATGTTTGTTTTTGTTTTTGTAAATGATATTGTTTTGTTTGAGTTTTCATATGAATCATTTTTTGTTTTTTTTCCCTTTGTGAATCATTTTTAAACCCTACTGATAGCGTAGGTTTTTCAATGTCATTTTATCAGCAAAATTCACCTATTTTAGCAAAACCCTAAGTTCCTGTAAAATTAGATTTTGATGTTATTTAAAAAACTTAGGTTTTTGTTGCCCTTGTTTAGACTCCATGTATCGTCAGTCATTTTGGCCCGCCGATGCGCGTAGCCCTTAGCAGATCTACCTTGTGTAAGGGCAACAAATTTCGTTGCCCTTACATGAAACAAATCTACCTTTGAAACTTGTTATTACCCTGAATGTAAGGGCGGCAAAAATCACCGCCCTCACATTCTTTTCTTTGATCACCAAAGTGTATCGGCAGTAAAAAACCGTCGCCGATACATATTCTTTGACTTCGGTCCCTACATGAAATCCTTAATGAACTTATTCACATGTCAAGTCAGCTAAAACCACTGCTTCTACATGTGTTAAGGTTTCAAATAGTTAGGTGAAAGGGTTGTCATTTTGATTGACTTAACATCTAAGTCTTATTCTTCCAATATGCTAGAGCAGGCATTTTCGCCGCTTGAGCAGGCATTTTCGCCGCTTGTACACACACTGAAACTTGCATTTTACCCTTGTGTAAGGGCGGTCAATATGACCACCCCTACATCAAACTTGATTTTTCCTCACATGCAATGGCAGTCATTCTGACTGACCTTGCATGCTAAACGACCTACCTTAGATGCAGGAGCGGTCATTTTGGCCGCCCATGCATATTTTCCTAAATTTTTGCTAACATTGGGAATTTTTGCAAAATGATACCTATAGCTCACTTTCGCCCTATTTTCTTGACTTGCATTCTCTCTAGCCCTTTCAAGCGTGATCCCATGTTCATGATCATCAGCTCGTAGTAACCCTAATTTCCCTATCTTTCCCCTAACTGCGAGATCATGAACTTTTGTAGTTTCATCAAACATTTGTGGTCGACGCCATTTCTAGTTTTCTTCTCAAAGTTGATGTTAGAGTCATCTCCTTCAAAAGCCAAGATCATGAACTATAAGTACCAAGGGGTTTTCCCTATTACTTCATTGCAATCTAATGTGGACAAGATTAGAGATACAGAAATTGGGCATGTAGACATGGCTGAGTTCGTGGAAAGGACAAAATAGTCTAATCCTCCTCGCTACATGCGGAAGATTGTTGAAAGTAATATACACCTAGTAGCATCTTTTCCTGTCACAACTCATAATAAAGAATTTGTTCTTCAAGTGGGGAGCCCCTATAATAGGGATACCAGGACTGTGTCTGATTCTCAAGGGAATGTAATCATGAGATTAGATGTAGAATTTCTTGACAATATTTTCATGTGTCCACCTATAGAAAATGTTGGAGAAATAGATTTTTCTCAAGGTCAGAGAGATTTTGAGAAAGATGTGGAAGTTGAAAAGAAACATATCAATGGTAAGTGGCTAAAGACTCCTAGGAGCAATTTGTCTAGATGGCCTAAGGAGCTCCCAAGAAGTGATTTTGTAGAAGATGTGAGTGATTTGATCACATTGTTGAGTAGGATCAGAGGCCTTCCGTCTTAATCCAAATTTCATGAATGGATGTATACATATATCAGGGTGATTCTTAAGGGACAATAGAAGATCTTCTAGGGAGAGCAAATCAGTAATGCTCTACATGATCAATTGATCAAAGTCAATACAACTTTTAAGTTTTACATGACTTCATATCTGGTATATACTGCTACAAGTATGAGGAGTTTTCTAGGTCTAACTCAAAATGGTGATCTGAAGTTAGTTCCAATTTTTTAATACTATCCACAGATTACTCCCAAAGGATCAATTAATCATTTCTGTAGAGTTAATGGTGCCTTCTTCTCAGTATTTATGTGCCTATGGGATAGTGAGCTTAAGTAGAAGAGAGTATTAGATGAGGCTTGGGAAGTGGTCAATTCTTTTGGATGTTTGTTTCTCCAATTTCCACCTTTCACTTACCTAAGAGTTGGATATTATCCTGGATATCTATATATGCTTCCACGATATCCTAGTGATAAGATTATTCTGATGGAGTTATGTAGACAATTGATTGTTGTGCATAATAAACAGATGGAACTGAAGAAGTCAGGAATTAAGTTTCCAGTGGAAATTGGTAGGTACTCAGTGCAATCAGCCACTAAGGCTAAGGCAATTGAATCAGAAATGCAGTTGGTAATGATGAAACAGTTCAAGAAAAGAGATCACTTTGATTTCTGGAGGGTACAAGATAAGATCAAGAGAAAGGAAGTGTTTCATGTTCCTATGGTTGAAGATATTTGGGATGATCTAAGAACCCAGAATGAGATCAGGAAGCTGGATTAATGTAGACTCCATCTGAGTTAGATTAGGGAACTAGGATTGGCTGATGTTCCAGAAGGTATGGAAGATGAGGGTGATGGTTTGGATCCCAAGTATGACATCAACATTATTGAAGCCTCAATTTTTCCAGAAGTCAAATGGTCGGTGAAAGAAGTAACTTCTATTAGGAAGAGATTTCAACATATACTGGCTAACACCAATATATGGCTACAAAGCAAAGGTCTCAATTTGAAAGAGTTCCTCAGTGGATCAGAAATAGAGATTCAGGAGCGGACCAGAAAGAAGGTAGAAAACATGACAAAGAACAAAAGCAATGCTCCTTCTTCTTCTAAGGTGCATAAACTGAATATTAAGTTTTTATCAAAAGAAGGGAAGGTAAAAGAGATTGCAAGAACTTCTACTGTTATAGATTTAGGTTCCGGAGAAGCAAATGTTGATAAAATGGAGGTTGAAAATACTGAGATGGAACAACACAATGTTGAGGAACCTTATGATACTGAGTAGGTGGAAACGGGTGAGAAGTCTGATGAAGAAGGTAATAAAGAACAAGAAAAAGAGAAAGATGTGGAACAGAAACAACTTGGTGTCTCATTAAAATCTCCTCAGAAAGATCTTTCACAAGGGCCAGAAGTTTCTACACCCTTTCCTCATGTTTCTATTTTTGATTATCCTCCAATAGTTTATAATGTTCCTGTTGTCATTGTATCTTCTGATAATACTCCTCCATCTGTGAGAACAAGATTTGGAACTATTTTTGATTCTTCTAGTTCTATCCCTATTATGTCTTCTTCTTTTGATATTGGGGAATAAACTATTCTAGATCATTTACTTGATGGTTCAGAGAAAAATGTTGATACAGGTCTAATTTTCACCAACACCTCTCCTATTGTCACTATAACAGGTGTTAGTTTGTATCTCGCTAAGTAGGTAGTTGATCCTTCTCCAAATGTTAGTACTCCAACACTACCTCCATGGTTGTCTGCTTATACTCCCAAAAGGAAAAAGTAGGCTATCTCACCAGATGATATTGACATTGAAAAATTGTTGCCTGCTAAACCAAAAACTTAGAAGAAGAAGCCTAAAACCTTTTTTAGGCTAATTGATGAAAAAGGAATCAGGTATGTGTAAATTGCTAAGCCACCAGATGATGCTATTATAGATACTTTTGATGTGAATGATTATATTGTTTCCAGAGTTGAGTTAGGTAAGATGACTCATGAAGGAATCAAGTTGGATTTTCAAGCTATGGCAAGCTCATTGCTTGTAAAATTTGACGAGGTAAAGAAGGAAAAAGAACAATACAAAGAAAAGTGTGAACAACTTGCTATTGTCCTTTAGAAGATAGTGAAATCATCAGAGATCATGGAACCAATGGCAGTTACCATAGAAGACCCTTTGATTCAAAAGGTTGAGAAAGTTGAAGCTAGAGGAAGAGTGGTGGGTGACATTGTGGAATGATTGTTGGCACAAGGTAGAGTTCTCTTGAAGACCACATTGTAAAGGAAGGAAAAAATGGCAAAGGCAAAAGCTGAGTTAGATGATATTGTTAATTCATTATCTCAAGAACTTCAAGATCAAGAGGATAATTTAGAGGAATGGATTGAGATGAAGAAAATCAAGATAAAGAATTTGATTGCCATTGGTGTCATTTCAAACTGAGAGTCTTATCTCAAGACCAAAGAATCTATGACCCATCGCATCAATTTGATAAGAGGTTTACTTGATTATTTGTGCTAAGTATGAGAAAACAGTGAAGATAGTGATGTCTCACTTCTACATAGGTTAGAGGAACTACCGTGCACTCTAACAAGTGAAGATCACAAGTTTCTCTCTGCAGAAGAAATGATTGATGCTTTTGAGAAGATGGTTTAGCAAAAGTTTTAAGATGAAGTGCCTATAGTGGTTTCAATGGATAGTCTTTATGATCATCATTCAACCTTTGAAAATCTAAAGGATAATCTTGAAAAACATGAGAAAGTGATAAAGGCAATCAAGGACACAGTTCTTAGGGATCGTACCATTTCAGTTAATACAATTGGGCATGATGTATGTGAGATGACAGTAGTGTGGACCATGTACCAAGACTTCCTAAAACAAAATGATGGTGGCAGTTGAAATTCTTTTTCATGCCTTAGTTGTTTTTCATTTTTGTATATGCAATTTGTATTTTGTTTTGGACATATTCACATGTATTTTCTCAAAATGTAATTACATGTGAGATAAAAGAAGTCACAAGTCAAATAGGACTCTTTTGTTGATTAAGTCAAAGTAGTTAGGTTTTTCCTAAATTTTCTCAAGGCCTCTCCTTATAAATAAAGAGGGCCGCTATTGTAATTTCTATCTTTTATCTATTGCAAGAAAACTTTGGCAAATTGAGAAGAAAATCAAGACTTTGTGCTTTTTGTGAAAATTAATTATCAAATATTTATCAATACAAGAAAGCAAGTTCGATTCCAATATTTTTCTTTAGATTATTTGTGTTATGATAGCAATGTTCTTACGTCTTTCTATCATAGTCTTCTTTGGTAATAATTGAGCTATGGAGATTAATTCAAGTGATTGAAAAGCGTTCTTAATTTGACTGTGATAGACTTTGTGTTATCAAATCATTTGTGTTATGTTCATGAGGATAAAATAACTTGAAGACTTTGTGTTGCAAGTTGTTGTATCAATTTACTTATACCATCTTGGAGAAGAGTGGAGACTTTGGGCTGCATTTAACTTCAAATAGTTCTATTTGCAATTAATAAGTGAGGTGATAGAAAACTTTGTGGTTCTGTGGTTTTAGTGATAGTTAGTAAGCTCTTGAATATCAGTTTCATTGAAATCATAATAGTGAAGTATAAACATCTATTCTAAAAAAAGAGAATAGGATGAAATGGAATCACCACGAATATAATTTTTAGTGTATATAAGTTTCATATTTATTTGTTTGTAATAGTTAAAGCAACTAGAGAGAGGCTCCCCTTGGTGAGAGGAGAGACTTTGTCTCATCATAGCTGTGGCAATATAACCATTTTGCTGTTAGTAAGTTAACGACAAAATATTCACCCAATAATTTTTTGGCGACTCTACTGGGGAAGAACACGCAACTTGGAGCCTCACGCTTTGAGTTGAAGCATTTCATCCTCATCCATTATTTTAAGTTGTTTCCAAATCTTTGTTAAGTACATTGCATTTTGGCAGACTCAAGGTATACAAGAAGTAAGAGAGCTCAAGAAATTATTAATCATGTGTTTGAGTTAATGCAGAAAAATAATTTTAGTCTTTTGCCTCCAAAACCTCAGCTTCAGCGAACAAGGAGTTTTTCTCCTACTAGCGCTAGGTCCCCTATATCAAGTGAAGTTTCCAGCCCAAATACTAACAGAGTTTTATCTATTCAAGTTCCACAAAGGTTTCTCATCCCACCTTTCAATCAACGCATAATGGTAGCTCAAGGCTCGTGGGGCAATACTTTTGGACCTTTGAATTTGACACCACCACTGCATGAACTACCCCATAGTTCAAGGAAGAATTTTCTAAAATTCTATGGTGATGGGAAAGTCCATCCTAATGAACACATTGCAGCTTTTTGTATAGCTTGTGGTGTGCTCGGGGTGGAACAAGAAGATGTAGCTGTGAGACTATTTGTAGAAACACTTCAAGGTGTTGTTGCGGATTGGTTCTACCACCTTCAAGCCTAAACCATAACTAATTAGAATACTCTCAAAACCAAGTTTGAAGCTAGGTTTAAGCCTGCGGAAGATGCACATGCTTTGTTAGCTCAACTAACACTAATGAAGAAAGAACCACATGAGCCCATGCGGGATTTCATTTCTAAGTTCAATAAAATGACAAATACAATTCCAACAACCGCCCAACCAACGACGGAGAATCTTAAATGTTTCTTCATCAACACTTAGCTACTTGAGGTAAGTTTTCTATTAAGATGAGCTAATCTTGTTGATCTTCCTTTAGGTTAAAGATTGGCTATGGAGGTTGAAGATGATCTTATCCTTGCGGGTAAGATAAGAAGGGATTCAAACAAAAATAGAGGTCAGCCCTCTAATGATAATCCTTCCACAAGCACCACAGATCATATGGTGCAGAAGTTAGCAAATGAGTTGCTAGCTTTGAAAAAGCAAATGTCCCAGGGTATGTCCACTCCTCCTTATAGGGACATACTAAGAAGGACATTCCCTAACAATTCATATCAAGGCAATGCTTCAAGAAATTAAGGGCAACAAAATCATCTTCCCCCAACACAGGGGAAGCTTGCCATTGAAGAACCGCCAATCAACTCAGCAGTTGGCTATTATGAAGCGAAACATGATAATTCTTTCCAATCTGATTTGGATAAGGAAAACAATGCCAATCTTTTTACAAAAGGAGAAGAAGAATTAGCTAGCGACTCTACTATTGGTTTTCTGAACTACCAAGATGAAGTAGAAAGAGAAGAAGATGTATATGGTGGAGCATATGCTGTTTTCACTAGGTCTCAAAATCAATCCAATCAGCAAGTGGTTGATAAAGGAAAGTCAAGAGAAGAGCCTCAACCTATGATTTTAATTAACAAATGAGGAACTCCATTACCTTTTTAGTCAAAGGACCTGGTTGCCAATATACAAGTAAGTTCTTCTAACAATCCTACTTCTACTTCTATTCCTTAGACTAGTACTACCCCAATCAAACCCCAAAATGAAGGATTTCCTACCTCTGTGTCTAATTCATTTTAGTTCTATGACATAATTGATCATGCTAAGAAAACCAAAATCTAGATGTCTGAGGTAGAATATTTACAAGCTAACCCTAACCAATTTTAGAGGTTAGCTAAGTATGTTAAAAACAAGGCTGCCCCTACGGGGCAAGATTCTCCTAAGACGGTTCATGACTCTTCAAAGAATAGGTCCACCCAAAATAACCTAGTCACTACTCCCCTTGTTGCTCCAGAGAAAATAGAACCTTTCTATGTTTCTCTATTAGTCAATGGCCACAAGCTAAGCAATTGTATCATAGACTTTGGAGCTTCTGACAATGTCATGCCTACCAAGGTGGGAGATGCTCTCGGTCTCACTTTGACCAAGACCTTCGGGAGATGTTTTTCAATGGAAAACAAGCAAGTGCCTTTGTTAGGCCAAATTAAGGATGCCCAATTTGCATTTGCAGCTTTTCCGGATAAGAGGATCAAGATGACCATCCTAGATGCTGATGTTCTAGCTTCTTATGGTATTTTGCTTGGACGTAATTTTTGTAAGGATGTGGGAGGAGAACTAAACATGGATTTATCCGAGGCAAGGATACTTGTTAAAGGTTTCATGTAGAAATTGCTTGCTGAAAAAGAAGCAAAATTTAATGTTACTCAAACTGAAGATCCAAAAGCTCAAATTTTATTTGAGTCTTCAAGGATAGGTAATTATTTCTTGACCACTGAAAACACCTATAGTTTGTCAGATGAAAATTTAGATATTTCAAATGAAGATTCAGAAGAAAATTCATATGAAAGTTCAGACGAGAGCATAGTGATGCCAGATTCTTCCTTCTCTGATGAGGAAGAGTCTACTGGTAATAGAAACATCAAAATGGTAAATTCAAATGATGTTTAGATTTTAGAATTTGATGGCACCTACTCTTCCATTAGATCTAGAGTTGGAGTAGTTCTAATATCTCCACGAGGTGATAATTTTCCTTTCTCCTATAAGCTGCAGTTTGACAATACTAATAACACCGTTGAGTACGAGTCATTGTTACTCAGAATGGAGGCTACTCATGTTAAAGGTATTAAAAATCTTCACGCACAAGGTGATGCAGAGCTTGTTGTTTGTCAAGTGAGAAATATTTACCAGACCAAGAATGAAAGGCTAAGACATTACCGCAATCGTGTCTGAGATTGCATTGAAGGTTTTGATGCTTTCGACATCTCCACAGTACCAAGAGATTTTAATGATCGTGCTTATTCATTAGCCATCTCTGCCACCTGTATGGTCCCTCACAAGAATTTTAAAGGTAATAAGTACACAATTGAGTTGGTTTTCCGACCAAGTGTACTAGCTAATGCCAACCATTGGCAGGTCTTCAATGGTGATAATCAGATCATAGCTTTCTTAGAGAAGACATATAGATTTGATGAACTCTACTTTAAAGATAGTGATTCTCCACCTCAGGAATATATTTCTGAAATAGATTCATAGACTGGTGAGGAGATACTTCAGATAAAAGGGAATAAGATTTTGAAAGGTTTGGTTTCTCTGGAAAAGTTATTTGACAAGCATGATAGATATATTAAACAACAGCAACAACTTGATTCAAGTTCATCCATGGAATTTGAGCAAGTAAATTTGAGTTCTGAAGTAGATCCCAAGATGGTTAACATAGGGAAAGTTTGCACTGCTGATGAAAAATTCAAGTTCATTACACTTCTTACATTGATGTACTAGCATATTCATATGATGATCTGAAGTCTTTCAGACCCAAGGAGATCCAATAGGAGATTCCTCTCAAGGTAGGATCATTGCCTCACAAGAAAAAGCAGAGGCAGTATAATCCCAAGATATCAGGTACCATTCTTTCTGAAATCCAAAAAATGCTGAATGCTAGGATAATCTTTCTCATTCATCATTCCAATTGGATTGCGAATATTGTTCCTGTGAGAAAGAAGAATGGAGAAATCTGTATTTGTGTTGATTTCAGAAATTTGAATCAATCTTCTTTAAAAGATAACTACCCCCTACCTATAATGGACCAAGTGTTACAAACTATAACTGGTTTGGAGATGCTGTCTATGTTAGACAGTTTTTCAGGCTACAATCAAGTAGAAGTTAGTGAAGTGGATCAATACAAGACTGTGTTCACAACACCATGGGGCGCATTTGCATACCGCAGGATGCCGTTTGGTTTGATTAATGCTGGCACTACTTTCCAAAGAGCAATGGACCTCACTTTTAGAGATGAAATGGGGAAGTTCATTGTGGTGTTCCTTGATGACTTGACTATTTTCTCTAAAAATCATCAAGATCATGCCTATCATTTGTGACAAGTTCTGGAATGGTGTCGTCAAAATGGTATTTCTCTTAATCCTAAAAAGTCAATTTTTGGGGTTATAGAAGGTAAGCTTCTTGGTCACATTGTGTCTAAAGAAGGTACAAAAATTAAATATGAGAGAGTTAAATCTATCCAAAGTCTTACTTTGCATGATAGTAAGACAATTGTTCATTCTTTCTTCGGGAAGGTGAATTTTCTGCAGAGGTTCATTCCAAAGTTCGTAGAGAAAACTCGTCATATTGTCAATATGATGAAGGGTAAGACCACTTTCCACTAGCGCGGAAGGTAAAGTAGCTTTCGAGGACATTAAAAGGGCTATAGCTCATGCTCCAGTTCTAGTGTGTCCTGACTACACTAAAGATTTCATAATGTATAGTTATGCTTCTGAGCATACACTTTCAGCAATTTTGGTTCAGCAAAATGAAGAGGGTGTGGAGTGTCTGATTTCATTTATGAGTTGCCCACTGAAGGCTCATGGACTTAAGTACTCAAATATAAAGAAAAGGTAATATCTTCCACTTGGTTGGTACTGGTAAAAGCTTCTTATTTGTTCAAAATGATCAGAGTTGGTTGTGGCATAGGAGAATGTGTCATGTGAATTTTGATAGTATCATCAAGATAAGCAACACTCAGGTTGTAAGAGATCTTCCAAGACTTGTGAAACCTACTAATAGCTTGTACAATATGTTTCTGAAATAGATTCATAGACTGGTGAGGAGATTCTTCAGATAAAAGGGAATAAGATTTTGAAAGGTTTGGTTTCTCTGGAAAAGTTATTTGACAAGCATGATAGATATATTGAACAACATCAACAACTTGATAGTGATAGATATATGAAACAACAGCAACAACTTGGATATGTGAATGATTATCAGATGATAAATGAATACACATTCATTGCCTTTAAATACTACTACATCACAATAAATCATACAAAACATGTACCAAGTTGCTCATGGCAAGAATGAAATGGGTTGGATTTGGTAAAATTTGAAATTTGAAATTTAAAATTTTAGGAGATAGTTTTGTTAGTGCCTAGATTTTCAAACTACTAAATTTGCATAAAATCTAATTTCAGGCCCCCCTTGTGCTAAAATTATATTCCCGATGTTTTCTCTTGTTTCCCCTTGTGTTTTACCTAGTTTGGGCCCTTCAAAAATCCATAAAAACTCAAAAAATGCCCAAGTTTTTACTTTGTCGGCCCTTTTGGGCCTATCAAGAACTTGTTGGTAGTTCTGATGGTTCCTAGAACCTTTGACGGGTTCCTAGATTCCTATTGGGCCTTGAACCCTTGACATTGAGAAAACAAGGAAATGAGGTAGAGAATCTTATCGGTGGTTTCAATGGTTCTTGGAACCATCAGAACCCCTAACATGGTTCCGAGGTTCCCTCTTAGGCCTTAACCCCTGACAACAAGGAACAAAAGAATGAAAGACAAAGGAAAAGAAAAGACAATGATGAGAAGAAAGAAAGAAGTTCCATGGTTCCTAATGGTTGATGAATCGTTGACCAAAAGGAACAAAGAGTGAACAAGGTAGAAAGAAGGAAGAAAAAAATGAGTTCTTGGTGGTCAGTGGATTGTTGACATGCATGAACAAAGCAAGGAGAAGAAAGAAGTGGAAGAGAAAAGGAGTTTGGAGGTTCTAGAAGTTCCTAGAACCACCAAAACCTCTAACATGGTTCTTGATGGACACCAAGCTCCTAACGAAGAAAGAAGATGTTGTAAGTATGGGCCTAACCGGTGTTGTCATTGATGTCAACATACTCCTGTTGCATTAATGATAAGGATTGGATGAACTATATGCTGAGGATATTGAGAAAAATAGTCCTATCAAGAACAAAAAAGAATACTGAAGGCAGTAAGGTAAAGATCCCAGCTAAGATGAAGATCAAAGGTTGCGCTTCAAAGGGTTTGTAGATATGTGTCTTAAGACATAATCCAGTAAATATTTTAGAGGTCCACATGAAGATCTGAAGAAGGTATGGCCACTTAAGTAAAAATGGTTCTGGCAGGTGTTCAAAGGTGACAGATTGAAATAGATAGGTCCAGTGAGATCTAGAAATGAAATATCTTGTTCTGGGGATTTGGTGGAGTGTTTAGGAAGTCAGTGTGAATTGACAACTCAATTGGTTCATGGTCTAGAGGTCTGCAAGCATCTTTTCCAATATGACAGTGATGACAGACTGTATTCTTGAGGTTCCAGATGAAGGAGAGAATGAATTTAGTAAGCAGAAGTAGTGTGGATGTTCTTGGTGATTCAGGCAAGCTTGTGGAGGTCTTTGGATTGTGTCCAGTTCGTGTTGGTGGTTCGCATTGAAGATTGAGCTCGTAATTGAAGAATTACTTTCGGATGATGATGTTCTTCCTAAGTCTAGCCTACCGAATGATCTTGAAGATGTTCTGTGAAGAATGGCCTGTTCCTAAAGGAAGATTGAAGTCTCAAATCTGTGTGGCCGACAGTGTGTTGATCTGCATAAAGTACTTTTGTAATAAGTCATGTTGTATTTATGTATTTGCTCTGTAATGTATGCCGACTTGAATGATTATCCCTAAGTCAATGTCTTGTATAAATAAGGAGTTGTAAAGTCATTTCAAAAGTATCTTGTGGAGATGAGAGTATGGTAGAAAGGAGAAGAGCGAAAGGCAAAGCAACAAGATTGGGCTTAAATGGAATTGACTCAAGCAGGGTGAAGATGCTATTCTTCAGTTCAAGTATGTAATACTTATTATTCTGTAGACAGTGTGTCTCCTGTAGGCAGTGGACCTCTTGTGAGCAATGTGCTCAGGTAGTGAGCCCTAATTGGCATGTGCCATTTTGTTCTTTCTATTCTTTTAACAGAGAATACAATATTGGGTTAGTCACCCCGTGGTTTTTCCCTTAACCGGGGTTTCCACGTCAAATTATTGGTGTCGTATGTATTAATGTGCTTCTGTTCTTGATTTAATGCATTGTGTTTCCATGATTGATTTATTATTATGCTATTGAATTACAAAGTGAATTTAAGTGTTTAATTGGAAGAAAGTTTTGGACAACTGATTCACCCCCCCTCTCAGTTGTCTGTCCTAAATCTAACAATTGGTATCAGAGCTAAGTTCCTCTAAAAGAGCTTAACCACTTGAGGAGATCTAGGATGTCATCCTACAAGAAGGATAGTCCGAGGTTTGATGGAACTAATTTCACTCTTTGGAAAAGTCACATGGAATGTCACTTGCAATGTATGGGAATGCAGTATTGGATCATGGCTTCAAATAAGTATACTCCTCCACAGATTGGTCCGAAAACCATAGATGAAATCAGAGATACTGAAAACAATCTGCGGACTAAAGAAGTTCTTCTAAGTGCCTTGTCTGATTCAGAGCTGACAAATGTTGTTAACCTACAAACTGTTTTTGAGGTTTGGGAAAAATTGGAACTTCTCTATGAAGGAGACAAGTATGTTAAATGTGCCAAGCTACAAAGTCTAAAAGGAAAATTCAAAAATCTGAAGATGAGAGAAGATGAAAATATCACTACATTTATGCCAAGAGTAAATGAGATTGTTTGTGGTATTAGATGTGCTGGTGGAGTCTTGGATGAAGATGAGATTGTTGGCAAAGTTCTCAGGTCCCTTCCTGATTCTTACAAGTACAAGGTTGCTGCTATTGAAGAATTCAAATCTATTTCAAGTATCACAAGAGATCAATTGGTTGGTAAATTGGTTGCATTTGAATTGACTGAGTTTGGAGATGCCCCCACCAAGACTAAATTTGCATTCAAAGCTAGTGCCTCTGTTAAAGGAAAACAAAAGTTTGATCTGGGAGATAACTCTTCAAGGAAACTATCATGGTATGAGAAAGCAAGAAAAGACTTGGAATAAGATGAGGTAGAAGTTGCTCAACTTGAAGCCCTTATTGCAAAAAGACTGCCTAGAGGATCCGGTAAGTATAAAGGGAAATTACCTTTTAAGTGTTTTAACTGCAATAAGATTGGTCATTTTGCCTCAAGGTGTTCGGAAAGATTTTCAAGGTCAAATCTTAATAGATCAATTTTCCAAAAGAAATGTTACTATGTTCATGAAGATGATGATGATGAAGGAGTAACAGATGATGAATCAGAAATAGGACACAAATCTGGAAGTGATTGGGTGTTTATTGCCATCAAGGAAGAAGATCCAATACCCTCTGAATCTGTTAATCATAAAATTGAAGAAAGAGCTCTGGCTGCCCAAGTTGAAGAAAAGGATGATTGGGTCATTGACAGTGGATGCTCTCACCATATGGCAGGTGACAAAAATAAATTCATAGATTTGGAAAGGTATGAAAGAAGGGTGGTAAATTTTGGTGATAATTCTGCTGGTAGAATCAAGGGTAGAGGAACTATTTCTTTTGATGGAAAGAACAAAACTAGTAATGTAATGTATGTTGAAGGCCTGAAGCACAATCTTCTTAGTGTTGGATAGTTGGTGGACAAAGGCTTTGATGTTCGATTCAAAAATAGAAAATGCAAGATCTTTGAAAGTTCTGGAACAAAGATTGCATCGGGTACTCAAACAAAAGGTAATATCTTCCACTTGGTTGGTACTGGTAAAAGCTGCTTATTTGTTCAAAATGATCAGAGTTGGTTGTGGCATAGGAGAATGTGTCATGTGAATTTTGATAGTATCATCAAGATAAGCAACACTCAAGTTGTAAGAGATCTTCCAAGACTTGTGAAACCTACTAATAGCTTGTACAATATGTTTCTGAAATAGATTCATAGACTGGTGAGGAGATTCTTCAGATAAAAGGGAATAAGATTTCAAAAGGCTTGGTTTCTCTGGAAAAATTATTTGACAAGCATGATAGATATATTAAACAATAGCAATAACTTGAGAATCACTTTAAAGATAGTGATTCTCCACCTCAGGAATATGTTTCTGAAATAGATTCATAGACTGGTGAGGAGATTCTTCAGATAAAAGGGAATAATATTTCAAAAGGTTTGGTTTCTCTGGAAAAGTTATTTGACAAGCATGATAGATATATTAAACAACAGCAACAACTTGATTCAAGTTCATCCATGGAATTTGAGCAAGTAAATTTGAGTTCTGAAGTAGATCCCAAGATGGTTAACATAGGAAAAGTTTGCACTGCTGATGAGAAATTCAAGTTCATTACACTTCTTCGCCATTACATTGATGTATATGATGATCTGAAGTCTTTCAGACCCAAGGATATCCAACAGGAGATTCCTCTCAAGGTAGGATCGTTGCCTCATAAGAAAAAGCAGAGGCAGTATAATCCCAAGATGTCAGGTACCATTCTTTCTAAAATCCAAAAAATGTTGAATGCTAGGATAGTCTTTCTCATTCATCATTCCAATTGGATTGCGAATATTGTTCCTGTGAGAAAAAAGAATGGAGAAATCTGTATTTGTGTTGATTTCAGAAATTTGAATCAATCTTCTTTAAAAGATAACTACCCCCTGCCTATAATGGACCAAGTGTTACAAACTATAACTGATTTGGAGATGCTATCTATGTTAGACAGTTTTTCAGGCTACAATCAAGTAGAAGTTAGTGAAGTGGATCAATACAAGACTGTGTTCACAACACCATGGGGTGCATTTGCATACTGCAGGATGCTGTTTGGTTTGATTAATGCTGGCACTACTTTCCAAAGAGTAATGGACCTCACTTTCAGAGATGAAATGGGGAAGTTCATTGTGGTGTTCCTTGATGACTTGACCGTTTTCTCTAAAAATTGTCAAGATCATGCCTATCATTTGCGACAAGTTCTGGAATGGTGTTGTCAAAATGGTATTTCTCTTAATCCTAAAAAGTCAATTTTTGGGGTTATAGAAGGTAAGCTTCTTGGTCACATTGTGTCTAAAGAAGGTACAAAAATTAAATCTGAGAGAGTTAAATCTATCCAAAGTCTTACTTTGCATGATAGTAAGACAATTGTTCATTCTTTCTTCGGGAAGGTGAATTTTCTGCAAAGGTTCATTCCAAAGTTCATAGAGAAAACTTGTCATATTGTCAATATGATGAAGGGTAAGACCACTTTCCACTAGAGCGCAAAAGGTAAAGAAACTTTCAAGGACATTAAAAGGGCTATAGCTCATGCTCCAGTTCTAGTGTGTCCTGACTACACTAAAGATTTCATAATGTATAGTTATGCTTCTGAGCATACACTTTTAGCAACTTTGGTTTAGCAGAATGAAGAGGGTGTGGAGTGTCTGATTTCATTTATGAGTTGCCCACTAAAGGCTCATGAACTTAAGTACTCAAATAGAAAGAAACATGCTTACACTGTAGTCAAAGTAGTGAAGTATTTTAGGTTTTACATTTTCATTTCACATAATGTTGTTTTGGTGTTGGATACAACAGTGAAATCTATATTGACACAACAAGAATTTGGGACTAAAAGGGGCAATTGGATTGCCAAAATTTAAGAATTTGATCTTGATTCAAGCACACCAAGCTTGTGCGTGGGAGAGATTTGTGTTAGCTGATTGCTGATAATGTCCCAAAAGAAACAGGTGATGAAGAGGTAGAGGTTGAAGATATTCCAACTGTTCTCTTTGTTACTACAACAGATGACTGGTATTCCAATATCGCTTATTTTCTTATGTATGATGAGTGTCCTCATTTATCTTATAAAGAGAAGCAAACTATCAAGCTAAAGGCTACAAACTATGTCTTATGGGATAATAGTTTGTATAAAAGAAGCCTTGATGGAGTTTTTCTCTGTTGTGTGGATAAAACACAATAAAGCAAACTTTTAGAGTCTTTTCACAATTTGGCATGTGGAGGACATTTTTTTGCACCTGTAACAACTCATAAAATTTTATGGGTTAGGTACTATTGGCCTACATTATTTCAAGATGCGTACAACTAGGTACGTAGATGTGAACTCTGTCAGCAGTTTGTTGGGAAGCCTAAGTTAGTTACACTACCACTAAAGCCAGTTGTGATTGAAGAACGTTTGTGGTATGAACCCACCGTCAAGTGCGGGACATAGTTTTGTTCTCACTGCAACATATTACTTCACTAAGTGGGTGGAGGCAATTCCGGTTAAACATGCTACTTATGATGTGGTACGTGTTTTTCTTCAAATGAGATCACTAGTTTTTGCTTTGAATATGGGATCATCCTTTCACATTCATCAGACTATTATCTACAAGGAAATGGTCAGGCATAATCTAGTAATAAAAAATTGGTTACAATTATCAGGAAACTGGTAGGGGATAATCAGAGAACGTGGCATAAAGTTTTGTTTGATGCTTTATAGGCCAACAAAATTACCCCTAAGAGGGCAATAGGTATGTCACCATTCCAACTTCTATATGGTTTGAATGCAGAAATACATATTACCTTGGAATTATTGGCTTTGAAGTTGGGAAAAGCAGTGGAAGATAGAACTTTTGAAAGTTCTATTAACAAAAGAATAATGTACCTCTCTGAACTTGAAGAGCAGTGGGTTATGGTAGTATACTGTATTGCTGAGCATCAAAGTTAGGTCAAGAAACTTTTTGACAAGAAGGTGAAGACCAGAGAATTTCAGGTTGGGGATCAAGTCTTGTTATGGGACAAGAGGATGGAGCCAAAAGAAATGCATGGGAAGTTTGATTCCCTATGGAGAGGCCCATTCATCATTCACCAACTTTGTGGTGAGAATAGTTTCTTGCTGAAGTATCAAGATGGGACACCTTTCTTTTGCCCCATAGTGGACAACATCTGAAACATTTCAATCCCTGAAGTATCAGATAAGTTCATTTGTATATTTATATAGTTTTGTGTTTTTCTTTTTTCATTTTTGTTTAGTCTTTTTGTGTCTTTTTGTTTTGGTAGCTTGACTCTATGGCCCAATGGCATGGATGAAGGCACTTAGAGACTAGATTCTCCTCCCTTTGATCTTTTCAAAGAACCATCAAAGGAAGTTCCCCAGTTAGAGCTAGTTGTTGTTCTCAAAATAAGTTGTGCTCATTTTGTAGGACGACCCCTACAAAACTTGTCCGTTTCGTAGCCTACACTCTAAGTTCGCAAATTGAGGCAAGTCTTCTTGGCCTCATGCGAAGTCATTTGATGCCTTGGAATAATTTATGACATTCCCCTTGGTTGGTTTTTCGAGACTCATGAAATCGATTAGGTCATAAGCTTGTTAGAATATCAATTCTGACTTGTTTGAGGTGTTAGTTAAATTTCATGGTACATATGCACTGGCGGCCAAAACCACCGCTCTTGCATATGTCTTGTTGTTTTCTACATGTTAGAGTTGCATTTTTTGCCACTTGTGCATGTTTTGTGTTGTTTTGGCCGACATGCATCGGTGGTCAAATCCATTGTCTGTGCATGTTGATCGTCCAATATGCGTTAGCGATGAAAATCGTCGCCTGTGAGAACCTTGGTGAAATCAAGTAAACTGTAGTGACATTAATGGTACCCATGTCATTATTAATGCACTCTTTTAAACCTTTTAAAGGTTTAAACTCATTTTGTTTTATTTATTTCTCATTCTCAATCTTTCCAAACCGACTGTTAAGCTCATTAGAGTTTGATCTAATCGCATTAACCTTTGAGTAAGCAGATCAAATCGATTCATCTTTTGAAGTCGCACCTAGGGTTTTAGTCACCTTTTACAAGTAAGTCATTATTTTTTATTTTTGTTTTTGTAAATGATATTTTTTTGTTTGAGTTTTCATATGAATCATTTTTCGTTTGTTTTTCCCTCTGTGAATCATTTATAAACCTACTAATAGCATAGGTTTTCAATGTCATTTTATTGGTGAAATTTGTCTATTTTAGCAAAACCCTAAGTTCCTGTAAAATCAGATTTTGATGTTATTCGAAAAACTTAGGTTTTTGTTGCCCTTGTTTAGACTACATGTATCATCGGTCATTTTGTTTGTGGATGCACATAGCCCTTAGCAGACCTACCTTGTGTAAGGGTGGTGAATTTCACCACACTTACATGAAATAAATCTACCTTTGAAACTTGTTATTACCCTGAATGTAAGGGTGGCGAAAATCGCTACCCTCACATTCTTTTCTTTGATCACCAAAGTGTATCGGCGGTAAAAAAATGCCGCTGATACATGTTCTTTGACTTCGACCCCTACATGAAATCATTAATGACCTTACTCACATGTCAAGTCAGCTAAAACCACTGCTTCTACATGTGTGAAGGTTATAAACAGTTAGGTGCAAGGGCGGTCATCTTGACCAACTTAACATCTAAGTCTTATTCTTCCAATATGCTAGAGCGGTCATTTTCGCCACTTGTACACACAGTGAAACTTGCATTTTACCTTTGTGTAATGGTGGTCACTATGACTGCCCCTACATCAAACTTGATTTTTCCTCACATGCAATGGCAGTCATTCTAACTAACCTTGCATGCTAAATGACCTACCTCACATGCAGGAGTGGTCATTTTGGCTGCCCATGCATATTTTCCTAAAATTTTCCTAACATTGGGAATTTTTGCAAAATGATACCTATAGCTTGCTTTCGCCCTGTTTTCTCGACTTGTGTGCTCTCTAGCCCTTTCAAGCATGATCCCATGTTCGTGATCATCAGTTCGCAGCAACCCTAATTTGCCTATCTTTCCCCTAACTGTGAGATCATGAACTTTTGTAGTTTCATTAAACATCTGTGGTCGACGCCATTTCCAATTTTGTTCTCAAAGTTGAGTCAGAGTTGTCTCCTTCAAAAGCCAAGTTCATGAAGTATAAGTACCAAGGGGTTTTCCCTATTACATCATTGCAATCTAATGTCGATGAGATCATAGATACAGAAATTGGGCATGTAGACATGGCTAAGTTCATGGAAAGGACAAAATAGTCTAATCATCCTCACTACATGCAGAAGATTGTTGAAAGTAATATACACCTGGTAGCATCTTTTGCTATCGCAGCTCATAATATAGAATTTGTTCTTCAAGTGGCGAGCCACTATAATAGGGATATCAGGACTGTGTCTGATTCTCAAGGGAATGTAATCATGAGATAAGATGCAAAATTTATTGACAAGATTTTCATGTGTCCACCTATAGAAAATGTTGGAGAAATAGATTTTGCTCGAGGTCAGAGAGGTTTTGATAAATATGTGGAAGCTACAAAGAAACATATCAATGGTAAGTGGCTAAAGACTCCTAGGAGCAATTTGTCTAGATGGACTAAGGAGCTCCCAAGAAGTGATTTTGTAGAAGAGGTGAGTGATTTGATCACATAGCTGAGTAGGATCAGAGGCCTTCCTTCTTCATCCAAATTTCATGAATGCATGTATACATATACTAGGGTAATTCTTAAGGGACAACAGAAGATCTTCTGGGGAGAGCAAATCAGCAATGCTCTACATGATCAATTGATCAAAGTCAATACAACTTTTAAGTTTTACATGTCTTCATATCTGGCATATGTTGCTGCAAGTATGAGGAGTTTTCTAAGTCTAACTCAAAATGGTGATCGGAAGTTAGTTCCAGTTTTTTAATACTATCCACAGATTACTCTCAAAGCATCAATTCATCATTTCCATAGAGTTAATGATACATTCTTCTTAGTATTTATGTGCCTATGGGATAGTGAGCTTGAGCAGAAGAGAGTATTAGATGAGGCCTGGGAAGTGGTCAATTCTTTTGGTTGTTTGTTTCTCCAATTTCTAACTTTCACTTACCTAAGAGTTGGATATTATCCTGGATATCCATATATGCTTCCACGATATCCCAGTGATAAGATTATTTTGATGGAGTTATGTAGACAATTGATTGTTGTGTATAATAAACAAATGGAATTGAAGAAGTCAGGAATTAAGTTTCCAGTGGAAATTGGTAGGTACTCAGTGCAATTAGCCACTAAGGCTAAGGTAGTTGAATCAGAAATGTAGTTGGTAATGATGAAACAATTCAAGAAAAGAGATCACTTTGATTTCTGGAGGGTACAAGATAAGATCAAGAGAAAGGAAGTGTTTCATGTTCCTATGGTTGAGGATATTTGGGCTGATCTAAGAACCTAGAATGAGATCAGGAAGCTAGATTATTGCAGACTCCATCTGAGTCAGATTAAGGAACTGGGATTGGCTGATGTTCCAGAAGGTATGGATGATGAGGGTGATGTTCTAGATCCCAGGTATGACATCAACAATATTGAAGCGTCAGCGTTTCTAGAAGTCAAATGGTTCATGAAAGAAGAAACTTCTATCAAGAAGAGATTTCAACCTATACTGGCTAACACCAATATATGGCTACAAAGCAAAGGTCTCAATTTGAAAGAGTTCCTCACCAGATTAGAAATAGAGATTCAGGAGTAGACCAGAAAGAAGGTAGAAAATAGGACAAAGAACAAAAGTGATGCTCCTTCTTCTTCTAAGGTGCATAAACTGAAGATTAAGTTTGTATCAAAAGGATGGAAGGTAAAAGAGATTGCAAGAACTTCTACTATTACAGATTTAGGTTCTAGAGAAGCAGATGTTGATAAAATGGAGGTTGAAAATACTAATATGGAACAACAAAATGTTAAGGAACCTGATGATACTGAGCAGGTGGAAATGGGTAAGAAGTTCGATGAGGAAGGTAATAAAGAACAAGAAAAATAAAAAGATGTGGAACATGAACAACTTGGTGGCTCATTAAAATCTCCTCAAAAAGATCTTTCACAAGGGCCAAAAGTTTCTACACCCTTACCTCATGTTTCTATTTTTGATAATCCTCCAATAGTTTCTAATGTTCCTGTTATTGTATCTTCTGATAATACTCCTCCCTCTGTGAGAACAAGCTTTGGAACTATTTTTGATTCTTCTAGTTCTATCCCTAGTCTATCTTCTCCTTCTTTTATTATTGGGGAACAAACTGTTCTGGATCATTTACTTGATGGTTTAGAGAAAAATGTTGATATAGGTCCAGTTTTCACCAACACCTTTCCTATTGTCACTATAACATGTGTTAGTATGGATCCTGCAAAGCAGGCAGTTGATCCTTTTCCAAATGTTAGTACTCCAACACTACCTCCATGGTTGTCTGCTTATATTGCCAAAAGGAAAAAGCAGGCTATCTCGCTAGATGATATTAACATTGAAAAATTGTTGTCTGCTAAACCAAAAACTCAGAAGAAGAAGCCTAAAACTATTTCTAGGCTAATTGATGAAAAAGGAATCAGGTATGCAGAAATTGCTAAGCCACTGGATGATGTTACTATAGATACTTTTGATGTGAATGATTATATTATTTCCAGAGTTGAGTTAGGTAAGCTGACTCATGAAGGTATCAAGTCAGATTTTCAAGCTACGACAAGCTCATTGCTTGTAAAATTTGATGAGGTAAAGAAGGAAAAAGAACAATAGAAAGCAAAGGCTGAACAACTTGTTGTTGTCCTTCAGAAGATAGTGAAATCATCAGAGATCGTGGAACCAATGGCAATTACCGTAGAAGACACTTTGATTCAAAAGGTTGAGAAAGTTCAAGCTAGATGAAGAGTGGTTGGTGACATTGTGCAATGGTTGTTGGCACAAGGTAGAGTTCTCTTGAAGACCACAGTGGAAAGGAATGAAAAATGACAAAGGCAAAAGCTGAGTTAGATGATATTGTTGATTCATTATCTCAAGAACTTCAAGATCAAGAGGATAATTTAGAGCAATGGATTGAGATGAAGAAAATTAAGATAAAGAATTTGATTGCCATTGGTGTCATTTGAAATTGAGAGTCTTATCTCAAGACCAAAGAATCTACGACCCATCGCATCAATGTGATAAAAGGTTTACTTGATGATTTGTGTCGAGTACGAGAAAATAATGAAGATAGTGATGTCTCACTTGTACACAAGTTAGAGGAACTACCTGCACTCTAACAGGTGAAGATCACAAGTTTCTCTCTGCAGAAGAAATAATTGATGCTTTTGAGAAGATGGTTCAGCAAATGTTTGAAGATGAAGTGCCTATAGTGGTTTCAATGGATAGTCTTTATGATCATCATTCAACCTTTGAAAATCTGAAGGATAATCTTGAAAAACATGAGAAAGTGATAAAGGCGGTCAAGGATGCAGTTCTCAAGGCTCGTACCATTCCAGATAATACAACTGGGCCTAATGTATGTGAGATGACAATAGTGCGGACCATGTACCAAGACCTCCTAAAAAAGAATGATGGTGGCAGTTGAAATTCTTTTTCATGCCTTAGTTGATTTTCATTTTTGTATATGCAATTTGTATTTTGGTTTGGACATATTCACATGTATTTTCTCAAAATGTAATTACATGTGAGATAAAAGAAGTCACAAGTCAAATAGGACTCTTTTGTTGAATAAGTGAAAGTAGTTAGGTTTTTCCTAAATTTTCTCAAGGCCTCTTCCTATAAATAAAGAGGGCCTCTATTGTAATTTCTATCTTTTATCTATTACAAGAAAATTCTGACGAATTGAGAAGAAAATCAAGACTTTGTGCTTTTTTGTGAAAATCAATTATCAAATATTTATCAATACAAGAAAGCAAGTTCAATTTCAATCTTTGTCTTGGGATTATTTGTGTTATGATAGCATTATTCTTACGTCTTTCTATCATAATCTTCTTTGGTAATAATTGAGGTGTGGAGATTATTTCAAGTGATTGAAGAGTGTTCTTAATTTGATTGTGATAGACTTTGTGTTATCAAATCATTTGTGTTATGTTCGTGAGGATAAAATAACTTGAAGACTTTGTGCTACAAGTGATTGTATCAATTTACTTATACCATCTTGGAGAAGAGTGGAGACTTTGGGCTGCATTTAAGTTCAAATAGTTCTATTTGCAATTAGTGAGTGAAGCGACAGAAAACTTTGTGTTTCTGTGGTTTTAGTGATAGTTAGTAAGCTCTTGAATATCAGTTTCATTGAAATCATCATAGTGTAGTATACATATCTATTCTGAAAAAAGAGAATAGGATGAAATGGAATCACCATGAATATAATTTTTAGTGTGTATAAGTTTCATAGTTATTTGTTTGTAATAGTTAAAGCAACTAGAGGGAACCTCCCCTTGTTGAGAGGAGAGACTTTGTCTCATCATAGTTGTGGTGATATAACCGTTTTGCCATAAGTTAACGACAAAATATTCACCCAACAGTTTTTTGGCGACTCTACTGGGGAAGAATGCGCAACTTGGAGCCTCACGCTTTGAGTTGAAGCATTTCATCCTTGTCCATTATTTTAAGTTGTTTCCAAATCTTTTTTAAGTACATCGCATTCTGGCAGACTCAAGGTATACAAGAAGTAAGAGAGCTCAAGGAATTATTGATCCTGTGTTTGAGTTAATGTAGCAAAATAATTTTGGTCTTTTGCCTCCAAAACCTCGGCTTTAGCGAACAAGGAGTTTTCCTCCTACCATCGCCAAGTCCCCTATATCAAGTGAACTTTCCATCCCAAATACTAATAGAGTTTTATCTGTTCAAGTTCCACAAAGGTTTGTCATCCCACCTTTCAATTAGCGCATAATGGCAGATCAAGGCCCGTGGGGTAATACTTTTGGACCTCTGAATTTGACACCACCACTGCATGAACTACCCCGTAGTTCAAGGAATAATTTCCAAAATTCTATGGTGGTGGGAAAGTCCATCCTGATGAACACATTGCAGCTTTTTGTATAGCTTGTGGTGTGCTAGGGGTGGAACATAAAGATGTAGCTGTGAGACAGTTTGTAGAAACACTTCAAGGTGTTGTTGTGGATTGGTTCTACCACCTTCAAGCCCAAACCATAACTAATTGGAATACTCTCAAAACCAAGCTTGAAGCTAGGTTTAAGCCTGCGGAAGATGCACATGCTTTGTTAGCTCAACTAACATAGATGAAGAAAGAACCACATGAGCCCATGTGGGATTTCATTGCTAAGTTCAATAAATTGACAAATAGGATCCCAACAACTGCCCAACCAACAATGAAGAATCTTAAATGTTTCTTCATCAACACTCAGCTCCTTGAGGTAAGTTTTCTATTAAGACGGGCTAATCCTATTGATCTTCCTTTAGCTCAAAGATTGGCTACAAAGGTTGAAGATGATCTTGTCCTTGCGGGTAAGATAAGAAGGGATTCAAATAGAAATAGAGGTCAGCCCTCTAATGATAATCCTTCTACAAGCACCACAGATCCTATGGTGTAGAAGTTAGCAAATGAGTTGCTAGATTTGAAAAAGTAAATGTCCTAGGGTATGTCCGCTCCTCCTTATAGGGACATACTAAGAAGGACATTCCCTAACAATTCATATCAAGGCAATGCTTCAAGAAATCAAGGGCAACAAAATCATCTTCCGCCAACACAGGGGAAACTTGCCATTGAAGCACCGCCAGTCAACTCAGCAGTTGGCTATCATGAAGCGGAACAAGATAATCCTTTCCAACTTGATTTGGATTAGGAAAACAATGCTAATCTTTTTACAGAAGGAGAAGAAGAATTAGCTGGCGACTCTACTATTAGTTTTCTAAACTACCAAGTGTGATAGGTGAAAGTCAGGTTTAGCAGATCAGACATAGTCATGAAACCCTAACCCTACCATCATCAAGGAATCTAACCTAAATGAAATCAAAGAACAATGCAATTCAAGCATTACATCACCTAGACCGTGTGATTCCTTGTTTGAGAAATGTGGACTGCTTCTTCAACAATGAACAATTGCAAAGTTGAAAGCTGCCATGATTGATGATAAAAGCTCAAATGAATGCTCAGATGCTCAAGATGCTCAAGACGATAATGTAGGTGCTATATGATTGCTGGATGTCTCATATGGAGTGAGAGGGTGTTTATATAGGACTTAACCAAGATCAATCAACGGTGGAGATTCAGAGGCTATGTGAATGGCTAGCATTGAAAGTTACTAAATTTAGGTTCCATTAGTTGTGCATGTGAAGGATATGAATGAAAGTTGTCTTATAACACATGATTGATTGGACAAGTGTTAGAATGTGATAAAAGATGAGTGTTTAATTCAAATAAAATATTTGAATTAGTTGTAATATGAGTTGGATATTAATTAAATAAATTAAATTTATTTAATTAATAGGATAAATGAATAAAATGGGATAAGATATGATGTGGAAAATAAATAAATAAATAAAATTTATTTAATTAATTTGGATGGGGATAGGATATGATTGAGAAATGATGTGGAATTAATTAAATAAATAAAATTTATTTAATTAATTGGCTAAGTGGATGAGAATGGGATTTTAATTAAATAAATAAAATTTATTTAATTAATTGGCTTAATGATTAATGATTTAACAAGGTGTTGCTAGACATGGACAAAGTTGGGACAAATTTGGGTGTCTACATTTTGCCCCTCTTTGATACAATGTTCGATAGAACATTGTGTCAAAGAAGATATGATATGCGTTCGATAAACAAGTTATGCCCCAGTGTAACTGGCAGGTGATGCCCCCTCGAGAGGTAAGCCAGGCTAACCAGGAAGGGCTGGGTTGGCTCTCGATAGAAGAAAAGGCGAAAAAGAAGGCAGACGCGAAGGAAATGGGGGTTGCATGGAAAAAAATAGGCTGTGGCATAGAAGAAGTAGGGTGTTGGGAAGGGCTATAAGTAGGTTCTTCAATGGCAAATAGGCTCATTTGTGCTCAGAAACTAGAGAAACCCAGAGCTCCTGAGAGTGAGAGTTGCAGAGTTAGCAGGATGGTTATTCCATGCAGGGATCATCGTGCGGAGCGAGTGAGGACACATGGGGGACCAGAGGGAGCAGGCGCACCGGTATGTTTCAAAACTTTTCCCAAAAGCGTGTAATTAATAGCCTAAAAGCGTAATTAATGCACACACGTCACCAAAAGCGACTAGGTTAGGGAATAGTCATTGTAGGTCGCTTATGTAGGAGGATAGAACACTTATGGTAGTCGCAGTCGCTTATGGGCACGGGTAGGTCGCATAGGGAAAAATGGCTCGCATCCCGTCGGCGGGAAAAACGCAGGCAAAATGCGCATATAGAGGAGAAACGCTCGCTTATAAGCAAATAGCTGTCGCTTACAGTAGTTTGGCTCGCTTATGGATAAAAATGGCTCGCATAGGGTGGAAAGTGCGCATCTAGAATGAGAATGGTCGCTGATGGTAATGGAGCGCGCTTAAGGTATAAAACTAGGTGCATGTAGAATATAGTGCGCATATGCAGTAAGAGTAAGTGCTTATAAAGGTAGAGCTCGTGTATGGGCAAACAACAAGCGCATATGATGAAATAGCTCGCAGGTAGTGAAAACAGGTGCGCATGTGCAAAAGAGCTCGCTTTTGGGCAAAACAGTAGCGCATAAGGAAAGGCTGGTCGCTAATAAGCTAGGAAGAAGCGCATGTGGTAAAATGGGACGCTTATGGGAGATGTAAGATAGAATAGCAAATAGATAAGCAAATTTTGATATGTATGACTAACAGAATGGACTGACAAGGGTAAATGGATGATGCAGGATGTACTACTGCCATTATTATCACGAGAGCCACATCCGAGAGATTTACGGCTGGTGAGACGGTTAGATGCAGAGGAGCTACTAGTGTTAGAGATCCTAGGCTTGGAGCATGTATCCTGATTAGAGCTAGTTCAGGCACATCGAGGGTTGATGACAGCGATGGTGGAGTGATGGATGAGCGAGCACAGTTCATTCTTGTTACTGACAGGAGAGGCGACCATCACCTTAGAGGATGTATTCTAGATATTGAGGATTCTGATAGATGGGGATCGTGTGGATTATGATCCGGAGATGGGTCCAGCTGCCTTTAGGAGATTATTTGGGACACCAGACATCGGAGCAGAGGGTTTAGAGTTTTCGATGGGGAGGATGGAGGAGCTTTGTGACAGGTTACAGCGGGTAGTAGTGGCTATCATTAGATGGCTAGTGGGTGATAGGAGAGCCAGAGGTTTTCCCGTAGGATGGGGGACAGTGATGGAGGGCATGTTTTCATATGGCACGAGATATGTATGGGCAGAGTGTGTGTTGGGATAGCTCTATCATTATCTGCATGATTGTGCTTATATGTTTGGAGCCAGTATGTCGGCAGGAGTGACAGTATTGCATGTATGGGCGTATGAGCACATTCCGGTGACGAGACCAGAGGGATGGGTGGCTAGAGCAGCAGGAGAGCCATTTGCACGGATGTATAGAGGGGCTTTGACATATCGATAGCGTCGAGGTGTGGTATACTGGCGGAGGAGATTAGATGAGGTAGATAGATTTGTATGGAGGCCATGGCTAGGATGTGAGCAGTGGGATGAGGAGGATGCAGAGCTTGTCTATGCTAGATAGGCGAGATACATTTTTGGATGTGGCGTGTATATCATAGAGCGCTATTTGCCAGAGAGAGCCCTGAGACAGTTTGGGGAGGCACAGGCAGTACCAGTAGGTGATGCCATTTTTGGGAGGACGAGGCAGGAGGTGTTTGATTGGGGTCCAGAGGTTGTGGTTGACACAGCTTTGGCAGAGAGAGATGGATTACAGCCAGTAGCATGGCAGTGGAGACAGGGTCCTGCAGATCCAGGCACATTGCCAGAGTATGATGTATACTGGGCGACAGCGAGGCCGACTCGGTTGACACGAGATGGGGAGATTGGAGAGATTGGAATGGAGAGGCCAGTTCGGAGGAGATGACGATGGGCTCCACTAGCACAGGCGGTTGTGCCAGCTGTACCAGGGATACAGATGCCAGAGCAGGTGCCAGGTTAGCCTGTGATATTAGTACAACCTCAGGCACAGATTGTAGCAGGTGATGATGTGTGTATTCAGCAGCTGCGGAGACAGATTAGAGAGGAGAGGAGATGGAGGCAGCGAGCACAGATGAGGCTGAGGAGGGTAGAGATGGATAGGCATCAAGCGGTGATTAGTTTGCAGCATGCGAGAGCACAGGCACAGACCTATTAGGCGCAGCTACAGTTGAGAGCATAGGGGGGAGATGGACAGGATGACGGTGCTCTAGCTAGAGTGACAGGAGAGAGAGATGCGGCTAGACAGCATGAGCAGATGATGAGACTAGAGCGAGACACTGCGATACAGTAGGAGCAGGCTATGAGAGCAGAGAGGGATGGGTTGCGAGCTGAGAGAGATAGGGCAGTGTAGGAGCTGCAGGGGATGACCAGTGAGCGAGACAGAGCAGTGGCTGCCTTGGGAACTGATGGAGCTATGATGTACTTGGCCACACAGTTGACAGGGGTATAGGCAGAGCTTCGGAGAGTGCAGGGTGAGGCTGAGTATTACAGAGGCTTGTACTATGGAGCTGTGTCGACAGAGCAGAGACAGCCTAGCTTCAGGAGCAGATCAGGGGCTTCGAGTTCACGGAGGTCAGGTGGATCTCGATCAGTAGCCTCAGTGATGGGGCCACTGAGAGATGGAGGACCAGGTACAGGACCTAGTGGTGGTGGTGGTCAGGGCGAGGGAGCTGCCAGTAGTCACTAGGGCTACTTTGTGTATTTTGTATCATGATGAGGCCTAGAGCCGATTTTGTACATTTAGTCCTTCAGGGCTCAGCTTGTATTGTAGACACTTGTATTTTGACACACATGTATATATATATATATATGGCAGTTTTGGCGATCTATATGATGTTGTAATGGTTATGATGTTGATATTATGATGGCTATGCATGTTATGTGGATTATATATGGATTATGGATGGATGTTTATGCAAATGGTAATCAATAGAAAATGTATGAATATGTAAATGGTAAGGATATGGATAGATGTATGCATATAGGTAGATGGTAATGAAAGATATATATGATGGACTTATGTATGGCTAACACACTTGTTTTTGCAGGAGAGGGAACATGGACAAAGGATGATGGAAATGATTGATCTTGGCCGAGTATGATGGAATGGATAGATAGAATGAATAGGTAGGATGATGACGGGTAGCTTTCAAGTAATTGCTCAAAATGAAAAGAAATGCAATCCTTATGTTTGATATAGCATATGGATGGTATGCAGCAAGGTATAAGAAGACCAAGGTGTCGAGGTATCCAATGCGCAACTAGCATGTTACAATCTTGTCTGAACGCATGAGGTCAAGATGTTGAGCCAACATGCATAAGATATGAATAACAGCTAGTGTTGGACTTTGATGCTACAAGCAATGGTTTGAGCTTATCTCCACTACACATAATGATAGCTTGCTGGTTATATGTATGGATTTAGTCTTAACATAGAATAGTCTCAAATGCATAAGAGACTGTTTAGCTTCTCAAATGCTAGAGATATTGATATGTAAGATGCTAATCCCAACACGTACAAGATACCAATACGCATAGGAAGAGAATAAGATCATCCCGCAAACACGGCATACGAAAGCTATATGACCATGCCCCAATCCTTACTTCATCGCAACATACCAAGATATAAATAGATCTAGGCAGTCATGATTAGGCATAGAAAAGGGACAAAAGATAAATCAAAGATAAAACAAAAGATACTATCATCACGTTCTCTTGCCAAATTTTTGGGTGCTCTTGGATAGATCAAGCTGGTGCCTTGTTAAGAGGAAAGCTACATCCTGTTGAAGGCTAAAGTTGATGATAAACTGTTATAGCAAATGTTGGCTTCAGGCATGCGGACAAATAGCTTCTGGCATACTTTTGATTGGTTAAAGTGCTTGAGCTTTCAATATACACATGGTTTGTTTCTTGTTTGAGCTAATCAAAGAGAAGAAGATGGATGAGGAAAGAAGATGAAGAAGATGGGGTGGATCATCTATGCTTGAGTACTGGAAACTTCCTTCGTATTCCAGACTACCTACATACCCTGTATCCACGGGATCAAAGCACATTTACGATGAAGATGAGACATGATGAATATGTAGTTCTGGGTTTTATTGATGATGTAAGATAGAAGAATGTGAGTGGAAAGATTGAAGGATGTTTAGAAGAAAGATGAAAGATGAATGATGAAAGGGGCTATCGTCTTAGCCTGAATCAGAGTGCTTCCTTTGCATCTTAGATTGCCTACATACCCTGTATCCACGGGATCAAGGCGTCAACGATAGAGCTGTATGTAGTTCTTATTGATGTCACTAATTGGTTGGATGTTTGATCAAGCGACGTTTGTTGCGATTGTTGGAAGAAAGTGGATATATAGCGAAGATATGGGTCCTGGTTGCAAATCGTTAAGTCACATTTGTCGTTGGATATATTCCATGGCTGAAGTTGATAAGGTTTGTTGTGTTGTAAGCTGAGTTGTTTGATGTGTTATGAGCTAGAGATAACAGGATCCACTTCCAAATAAGACTCAACAAATGCCCCCAGTGCGGGATGAGGTTTATTATGCAGAGGCGACAATGTAGAAAGGATGTGGCCAAGATGCTAAGGTGCCAAAAGATATAGGTATCGCGACAATGTCTCAAATATGATAGCTAGCATTGGCAAAGATGAAAATGAAAGGCTATGTGTGGCATTGCGAGGTGGATTGGGATTATGGCTTATATAAGATGAAATGGGGAAATATGATCAAACGAACCAAACAGATGAGGGAAGCTGGTCACTACACGTAGCACTGTTTGCCAGGTTTTCACTATGGTACTTATCCAAGGCGCCTGTTTACCAGGTTTTCACCAGAGGACAGATTATTTATCAGATATTTTTTTTTTGTTTTTTTTTTGGATAGCTAAGATTTATGGATAAAACTTCTTGAGATGAACGCTGTTGACTGGTTCATCCAAGGGAATGCCTTCAGGTGTTGACAGAGTGTATGCACCTGATCCATAGACTGCTGTGATAATGAAAGGACCAAGCCAATTGGGTTCAAACTTGCCCTGTTTCTCTCAATGTTGTTGATTCCTTTGGTTTTCTTTAAGGACAAGGTCGCCAACTTGAAATCTGCATTCTCTGATCTTTTTGTTGTAGCTGCGGCGTAGCTGGTTTTGGTAGACTTGAAGATGGTTCAATGCTGTAAGGCGGCGTTCATCTAATAGCTCAAGATCATGGAGTCTGGATACTCGATACTCTTCATCTGAGATAGTATGTTGCAAGGATATGTGCAAAGAGGGGATCTCAACCTCGATAGGCAAAATAGCTTCAGTGCCATAGATGAGAGCATAGGGTGTGGCTCCAGTGGGAGTTCTGATGCTTGTTCTATATGCCCATAATGCAGGATGTAGTTGTAGATGCCAATCTCGACCAGCTTCATTAACAGTCTTTTTAAGGATCTTGATGATTGTCTTATTAGAGGCTTCAGCTTGACCATTACTCTGAGGATAATAAGGCGTAGAGAATCTATGTTGAATATGGAACTTGTTGCAAAGATCTCTAACCTCTTGGTTCTTGAAAGGTCGACCATTGTCTGTGACAATAGCTTGAGGAACTCCATAACGGCAGATAATGTAATGTAGGATGAATTTGGCTATTTATTTACTTGTGATATAGGTCATTGGTATGGCTTCTACCCACTTCGTGAAATACTTAGTGGCAGTAATAATAAACTTATGACCGTTGGATGAAGTAGGATGGATTTTACCTACGAGATCAAGTCCCCATTGCAAAAAAGGCCATGGAGTGACAATAGGCTGAAGCTCATGTGCTGGTGCATGTATTAGATCTCCATGTTTCTGACATTGTAGGCATCGCTTTGCAAAGTGTTGGGCATCTTTTTCCATAGTTGGCCAATAGTATCCTGCTCGTAGAAGTTTCTTAACAAGGCTAGGGCCAGCGGAATGTGAACCGCAGACACCTTCATGTACTTCGCGTAAGGCTATTTTTGCTTCCTCAGAATCAAGACATCTAAGAAGGATACCATCAAGACTCCAACGATAAAGGGTGTCTCCTAAGATAGTGTAACGAGAGGCTCGACGAATAAAGGTTTTGCGCTGGGTGTTGGATAGTTGACGTGGAAAGATTTGATTTCAGAGATACTCGTATATATCCTTGTACCACGATGAGTTGGGACCAACAATTTCACATATAAGCTCAGACTGTGGAACTTCAAATGCTGGGATCAAAAGCTGTTCAACCAAGAATTCACATTTAAGGTGTTAGATGGCATGTCTAAACGAGATCCAGTCATAGCCATGGCATCTGCTGCTCTATTTTGTAGTCTGGGAATTTGCTCAAAGGTAATATCCTCAAAATATTTCTTGAAATCATCCACCATTAGCTTGTATGGGAGAAGCTTTTCGTCTTTTGTTTGATATTCATGTAAGACCTGTTTGATAACCAGCTGAGAATCACCAAAGACTCGTAACTGTTTGATAGCCCATTGTACTGCCATGCGCAAGCCTGTGATTAAAGCTTCATACTCTGCTATGTTGTTGGTACATGGGAATGCTATTCTGTATGATTTAGGTATACAATCTCCTTGAGGGGTGACAAACAAGATACCTGCTCCAGAACCATGTTGTGTGTATGATCCATCAAAGTATAGTTGCCATCGTGCTGAAGAATTCAAATTAAACAATCCTTCATCAGGGAATTCTGGATATATTGGCTGAATATCTGTGATGGGTGCTGCAGCTAATTGATCAGCAATAACTTGTCCTTTGATAGCTTTGCGGTTCACATATTGTATGTCAAATTCACTTAAGATCATAACCCATTTGGCTAATCTCCCTGTGAGAAGGGGTTTTGAAAGGAGATACTTGAGAGGATCCACATTAGAGATGAGCTTTGTTGTTTGGTTCAGCATATAGTGTCGCAACTTTTGGGAAGCAAACACTAATGCTAAACAAGCTTTTTCCATGAATGAGTAATTGAGTTCATAGCCCACAAGGGTTCTGCTGATGTAGTAAATGGCTTTTTCTTTTCCTGAGTCATCATGTTGAGCTAGAAGGGCACCCAATGCTGCGGTTGTTGATGATATATAGAGCAGTAATGGACGATCAGGTATCGGAGGTACTAACACAGGAGGTGTTGCCAAGTATTCCTTTATCTTATCAAAAGCCTGTTGACACTTTTCATCCCACTTAAAAGGTTCACCCTTACGAAGAAGATGTTGAAAAGGATGACATTTATGTGCTAGTTGTGAGATAAATCTGCGGATAGATTGTAGCCTACCTTGTAAACTACGGAGCTGTTTGAGATTCGTTGGTGGAGGCATTTCTATGATAGCTTTTACCTTAGCTGGGTCCACTTCTATCCCTCGCCGAGACACAATATATCCCAACAGTTTTCCTGATGTTACACCAAATACACACTTCTTTGGGTTTAGTCTGACTTGGTATTTTTCTAATCGATCAAAGATTTGTGCCAATACTTGTAGATGTCCTTCTCTTGTCTTGGATTTTCCCAGGATGTCATCAACATAGTCTTCCATAATAGTATGAAAAAGGTCATGAAAAATAACTGTCATGGCTCATTGATAGGTAGCTCCAGCGTTTTTAAGACCAAAAGGCATTACAACCCAGCAATATGTGCCCCATGGACAAATAAAAGATGTTTTATCTTGGTCTTCCTCTGCTATTCGGATTTGATTATAACTTGAAAACCCATCCATCAAAGATAGCATTTCATGTCCTGCTGTAAGATCTACAATGTTGTCTATGCTTGGTAGTGGGAAATCATCCTTAGGACAAGCTTTGTTAAGATCTCTAAAGTCTGTGCAGCAACGAACACGTCCATCTGGTTTTGCTACAGGTACCAAATTTGAAACCCATTTTGGATAATCAATAGGCTTTATAAATTTTGCTTCTAACAGTTTCTGAATTTCTGCTTTGACCAATAAGGCAACTTGTGGATGCATTTTGCGCAATTTTTGTTTGACAGGCTTCGCATTAGGAGATACTGCTAAATGATGTACCACAAGTGAAGGATCTAGACTTGGCATGTCTGCATAAGTCCATGCAAAATTTATAGCTCTTCTCATAAAAAATGCTGTGAAGTTTCTTCGTTCTTGCTCTGATAGTGATGCTGCCAAAAAAGTAATCTTTGGATTCTGCTCTATTCCCAAGTTCATGTCTTGTGATTTTTCAACTAGCACAGTTGATTTTTCATGGTAATCAGTGACAACAGGAAGATCAAATCCCTCATCCTCAGGCGCCTCAGAGAGGTTTTCACCTTCGGATACGTCCTTTATTTTTACTTTTTCACAGTCAAGAGGCGCCTTTCAGTTTTCACCTAGTGACCTATTTTGTTGAATTTTGTTTATTTCACTTTTGCGACTGAAGGATTTGATACTTCCGCCAAAATATGCTAGTTTAGGTAAATCCATCATGAAACTTGCTTTATGATCACCCAGTGGAATACCTTGTCTCAAACCCATGAATTCTTCAATGGCTTTGTCATTTTCAAATGTATCTAATATCGGTGCCCCCTGTTGGTCCCAATCGATGAGGTCAGGATATACGAGTGAAAGGCTAATGGAGGAATCGTGATGACCAGAAGAGGCTGCGGAAAACATGAAGATGGAATGTTCTTGAAAAAGGTCGGTGATATGAAGGGAGGAGTCATCGATAGTATCCGAATTAGAAGTCTCTCCTACCGAAGAAGGTCCAACGTCAATATCAGAAATACACTTAATGTCTTTGGATCGCGGTACCTCCGGTTGGTAACCAAGGCCTTGCTTATTAAACTTCTTAGACACAATAATGGGCTCAGTAGGTCCTTGTTCCTGTGATCCCAAGCCACCATGTCCTTTATAGCCCATGTTCTTTATGATACGAAACCCATTGTTGTATCGCTCTACTTCAAGTTGGACTTGGTCATTTTCATCAAAGAATATCCAAGAGTTGATGTCCTCAATGTCTTCATCATCCAAGAAACCACCTTTAATGAATACTGTAGGGGGATCTTTGATAACAGCGGAGGATGAAGTTGGCTTGGATGTAGAGGGCTTACCGTGGGATTTAGGAGATAATGGAAGGGTACCAACGCAATAGGACTCTTGTAACTTGTATTCACCAGGGCCATGTTCGGTATATTTGATATGGAGGTTGGAAGCGGCTTTACTAGATGAGGGCTTAAGAAGGTCGGATGGGTTTATATAGGATGAAGACGGATATGCCTCGGTGTTGATAGGAATGCGATTCAGACTCTGATATTTAGCTTGAAAGAAACGTCAGAACTCAAATGGATTGGAATCAGCTTGAATGGTAACCTCAACACCCTTATGTGGAAATTTAAGGCATTGGTGGTATGTAGAGGGAACCGCTTTAAGGGTATGGATCCAAGGGCATCCAAGGATGATGTTGTAAGGAAGATCAATATCAAGGACTTGACAGCAAGTGTCTGTAATGACCGGCCCAACTTGAATAGGCAATAAGATAATCCCTTCGGTATCTCTTTCAGCGTCATCATATGCTCTGATGGTAATAACCTTAGAGGTATCAACATCTTTCTCAGAATATCCCAATTGCTTGATAAGTTTCAAAGAACATATATTAAGACCAGCTCCCCCATCTATCAAGACTCGTTTGATACGACGTTGTTTAACAAATACTTCAATATGGAGGGCTTCGTTATGTGACGGATGAATGGAGGGTTGAAGATCTTTGTCAGAAAAGGTCAAATGACAAGGGGCTGCAATGCTAGTGACCATAGATTGGAATTGTGTGATAGTAATATTATTAGGCACCGAAGACTCTTGTAAGGCTTTATCAAGGATAGCTTTATGTGCGGGGGATATGCGGAGCAGCTCAAGAATAGATATGTGTGCGGGTGTTTTACCGAGGTGATCCAAGAGGTTATAGTCAGAGAGAGATCGAGGAGGATGGAGAGGTGCTCCTTGAATAGTAACTCGACCTCTTCGCATGGTTGCGACACAATCAGGTGCTCTCCCTTGGACGGTAATGGTAGAAATGCGAGCATGGTCAATGTGGCCAATGGTAGATGATGCATAGTTATACGGAATAGCATTTCTAGCCTGAAGGTTATTTGTCTGATCATGAGATGGAAGTGGATTCTTGAAAGTCTCTAGATCATAGTTTGATGTTGATTGTTGAGCAGGTTGAGCTGTTGAGGGTGTGACGTTGATTAAACCTTGATCAATGCAGTCTTGGATAACATGTTTTAAGCACATACAACCATTTGTTTTGTGCCCTTTAACTCGATGGTAATCACAATACTCATTTTCTATGTACCAAGGAGCTCGAAAGAGTGGTTCGCCATTTGGTGGTGCATCGGGTAGAATAATATCTCCTGCTTGAAGTAGCTTTTGAAGAACAACTTCCATGGGTTCCACTAATGGTGTAAATTGCCGGCATGGATTGGAAGTTTGGTGTTGGTTTCTTCATTGTGGAAAAGGCTGTCTTGGTGTAGAGGCTGCTTGAATGGTGATGGGAGCTTTCATAGTTTGAATATTCTTTGCGTCTACAATACCGTCATTTACAACATTCTTGTTCTTGTTCCAAAAGTGAGACTTATCATTGGAATTTTGGGGAGAATCTTTGTTGTCGCGAAAGATCTTAATAGTGCCCTTGGTAATTAAGGCTCGTTCAATAATAACTCCTTTGGAAACTAGTTCGTCAAAGGTGCTAGCACTCTGCAATTGTAGTTGGAATGACAGCTCAGGATGAAGATTTTGAACAAAGATGTCAAGCTGTTATTTCTCAGGTATTTCCCATGATAATTTGCTAGCCATATTACGCCATCATTGGGTAAAAGAAGAAAAGGGTTCACCATTGCGCTGTTTGGTATTGACAAGGTCATTCATGTTTACCTCATGTTCAATGTTGAAGGCAAAGTGTGATCAAAATTTGTTTGCTAATTCCGCAAAAGATTTGATGCCCGGGGGTAAATGAGAAAACCATTCAAGAGCTTGTCCTGCTAAGCTTCGAGAAAATAGTCTCAAAAGATACGTATCGTCATAAGAGACATCAAGACATGCTACAAAAAAGGCTCGAAGATGGTCTTCCGGATTCCCTTTCCCTTTGTATTTATCAAATTGTGGGATTTCAAAATGTGGTGGAAAAGGTATCATATTAAGAGACTTGTCAAATGGACAGGCGCATATGTTTTCGAGAGAAAAAGGTTTCTTGCCTTGTCCTACCCTTTCATCGATCATCTGTTGAACATCTGCTAAAGATAATTGTTGTTGTTGTGAAGGGGGTGGAGTATGGTAGGAGATATATTGTGGTTGTGGCTGTGGGATATATGGAGTTGTGACTGTTTGTTGCAGTTGTGTACCCACAATGTATGTCAAAGGATTGGTATGTGACACATATGTGTTGGAGGATTGCTGTCCTTGAGACACAAGTGGCAATTGGGTGTACATCACATGGGAAGTGGATAGTGGATTGATAGTAGCGAATGGTTGGGAAGTTGGTATTGAATTCATGACACGGTAAGTGACAGAGGGATTGGTAGATACGACAGAAACATTTGGATTTGTATTGTGGACAACATGAGGATTAGTAGGTGTCATGTGTTGGGTGATAATAGGGAAGCTTTGGGTAGCATAGGATGGATTGATGGTGTGTGAAGGATTGGAAGAATATGATGACATGGATGTAAGTTGATCAACATAAGCGATCTTATTGTTCGGATTGGCTTGAGAAACGGGGGGATCACTCATGTCAATGAGACTAACGTTGGGATTATATGATAGCATTGAGGTATTAGCAGTTGGTATATGGGATATGGTATTTGTATGAGATGTAGTGGATTGTAATGGGTGTGGAGCATGGACAACATGTGTTGTGGGAGTGGTTTGAGAGGTTTGCACACTGTAAGACATGGGAATAGCTTTTGATGCTTGAAGTATTTGCGCTTGTGTTACATGAACAGCTTGTGTTACTTGAGGCATGGAAACAGTCATGGTAGAAGGAGAGATATGTTGAGGAACATGGAAAGGTGGAATGTTGAGATTTTGTGACATGAGAGGGAGCACATTGGTGGGCACTATCAATGGTTCTAAAGTATGCTCTGATCATGGTGGCTCAAATGAAGCAACAATAGGCAATGAGGATGATGTTTGCAATGTAATAGGAGATGATGTGACTATAGTAGATGGTCCATTCGCAACAACAGCAGTAGTGTTGGGATCTTGCTCTCTAATAGCAGATATGTCAAAGTCCTTTGGTAGTTTAGCACCCATGCGAGCAAGTTGGAGAAAGCAATGATCAGGCTCAGATATCATGAGTTTCTCAACTTGGTCCCATATATAGGTATCTTGGAATTCCGATGAGTCATCTTGAGATTGTTCTTTGAAAGGTTCCAAGGATGGTGTAGGTTGCATTCGTTGTGAAGATGACTCGCCAATAGTGTATCCTTGAGGTATAAACATATGAGGAGGCATACCAGTTGTGAATTGAGTTGCGTCCTTAAGAGGTGTGGTGAATTGTTTCATCTCAGCTTGCAATTTGGCTTCCATTTCAGCTTTCAATTTGGCTTCTATTTCAGCTCGATATTGACTCCTAGTTTGAGGCATGATGTTGATGATGAAGTTGAGCTTGTCAAAGTTTTGAGACCCAAAAGATGATAGTTGGCTGGTTGGTTGATTGGTTGTTGTTTTGGTTTGGTGGTTTGGCTAATTTGCTTGGTTGATTTGTTTTGGCTAAGTTGTTGTTGTTGTTGGGTTGTTGTTGGTTGTCCCTAGAGGATAGCTCAAACACTCAAGGGAAAGATTGTTTGCTGTTGATGTTTGTTGGGGCTAAAGCTAAAGGATGTTGTTTGCTGAAGCTAAAGCTGAAGGATGATGTTGGTTGAAGCTAAAACTGAAGGATGTTTGCTGATTGAAATGATTGGGTTGATGTTTGATTTGCTGGTTGGGGTCTCAAAAAGATGGAAAGCTCATGAGTTGTGATTGATTGATAAGCTCAAAAATAGGAGACAAAGTCTAGGTACTTGCTGTTGATCAAAGAGAAGTCTGAAACTGATGTTTAAGACTTAAGCAAGCTGGACCTGTGGCTAATTCAGCTGAGACACTAGGATTTGCAGGTATTTTGACTAAAGGCGACTGATGATAGCTCAAATGCGACTCAAAGGATGCTAAAGGCAATCAATGATAGCTCAGATGCGATCTAGTTTAGGCTTAATAGAGAATGATAGTGTTAACCAGAAGCAAATGCTATGCTAGAGGCGACGACTGTTGGTCTGAAGGCGGCATTTTATTGATCAAAGGTGACTCAGATTTCCCTAAGGGTGACAATTTGTTGTTCAAAAGCGATCATGTCAAGACAGGAGGCGACTAACTGCGGCTTAAAGGCGATTTGGTTCAGGCAAGATGCGATCGGCTGTGGTTCAGATGCGATTTGGTTCAGGCAGTAGGTGATCAGTTGTAGTTTAAAAGCAATTCTGTTCAAGTAATATGCAGGTAGCTGTTGTTTAAAAGTGACACAGGTCAGACTAAAAGTGGATTACTACAGTTCAGAAGCGATGTCTGTGATCTGTGCGAGCAGTTTAGGTTTAAAAGCGATTGTGTTTGTCCAAAAGATGTCTGGTTTTACAGTTTTTCAGCAAGAAAATAGTGATAACAGTCACTCACACTCACAACAAGCACAAATTGATACAACCTAGGCTAGGATAGGACAGTATCCGTTGAATCCCCTGGCCGTGCTTATTCAAAGCAGATAGCTTCAGGATCTTGGTAGCACCGGCTCCCCTCCACGGCACTCACTTCTCATGCATACCAAGTTCTGGGCTTCCTGTAAGGCTTGTCCCCACACCAAACCTTAGGATTGTCCTTGCTATCTCTACTAAGAACCACGTGAATCGGGGCCGCTTCAAAGGTCCCACCTTTTGCATCAATAGATAGAAGGTTTTTGGCTACTACACAAAGTTGCTAATAAGGGCATCCGTTCGGGTGGCTATACATGCGGTAGCGCTACTCTCCATTATGGAGTCTCCCAGCCTCCAAGGGTTGTGCCTTGGAGGGTTTTGGGGGAGGTTGGCTGTCGGTATAATGCAACAGCACCCGTTGTTTGTGGCTTTCGACACAAACACTTTTCTTATATAGCGGTTCGGAAGGACTTGGCTTTAGCCCGTTACCGCTTGGGTCGTATCCCTTCTCACACCGGGAAGGCAGGCCCTCTAAAGATAATGACAAGTTCTCATACACCCAAGATCCATTTGATAGGCAAGGGGAGAGGATACTTTTGCTATTAAATTTGGGTTACAATCAAGCACATGCAAGCAATCAAAAAGATAAATCAAGCACGGAGCAAACAATGATTCATTTTAAGCACCAAGCCCAAATATGCCTAATTTAGTGAAAAACCACAAATCTTGGACCAATCAAACCTGCAACAGATATGTCAGTAGTTTGATAACCTCCTTTTCTTGGACAAATCGATAAGATGCTGCACAAATACCCAATTAATAGCCAAAAAATTAAACTGGAACTGAAACAGATTTGAAAACAATAAAATTTACCAGATGCGATTCACTGCTGATCAAAAGCGATCTTCATTTTACCATAGGCGAGATACTGCAGATCATATGTGACGTGGCAAATACAATATGCGACATCTGTCAGCTCATAAGCGATGCGCATTAGCCCGACGCGATCAATTGAGGGCTAAATGCGAATTATATCTGCAAAAACATAGTCGACAAACAAAACCCTAGTCTAAATGACGAGCACTGTCAGTTCATAAGCGATTCCAATTAATCCAAACGCAGCCTCTGTAGACTCATACACGATCCAGATATACCCAGAAGTGACCAATTTCGAGACAAAAGCGACCTGTATCTGCAAAAACATAGTCTAAACCCTAACCTGCACAGGCGATCACTCTCAGTTCATAAGCGATTCAGATCAGAGTAAAAGCGAGTACTGTTAGATCAAAAGCGATGCGAACATGTGCAAAGGCGGCCACTGTTAGATCAAAAGCGATGCAAATGTGTGCAAAAGCAGCCACTGTTAGGTCAAAAGCGATAAACACAGTCTAAAGCAACTGCAATCAGTGCTAAAATCATAGGCGAGCCTTGTTAAAACAAAAGCGATACACGTTATACTTGAGGCGACGACTGTCTGTTTAAAGGCGATCCAGGGAGGTAAATGCGGCCGTTTCTTGCATAAAAGCGGCACAGAGATCCGGAAGCGGCAGATTTTCGTTCAGAAGCGACCGGAATGTACTGTAAGCACCTGCAAAATCTGATCTTCAAAGAAACAACTCTGAAAAATGAAGTCAATCAAGGACGTGAGTCCCACCGGGTGTGCCAAAATGTGATAGGTGAAAGTCAGGTTTAGCAGATCAGACATAGTCATGAAACCCTAACCCTACCATCATCAAGGAATCTAACCTAAATGAAATCAAAGAACAATGCAATTCAAGAATAACATCACCTAGACCATGCGATTCCTTGTTTGAGAAATGTGGACTGCTTCTTCAACAATGAACAATTGCAAAGCTGAAAGTTGCCATGATTGATGATAAAAGCTCAAATGAATGCTTAGATGCTCAAGATGCTCAAGATGATAATGTAGGTGCTATATGATTGCTGGATGTCTCATATGGAGTGAGAGGGTGTTTATATAGGACTTAACCAAGATCAATCAACGGTGGAGATTCAGAGGCTATGTGAATGGCTAGGATTGAAAGTTACTAAATTTAGGTTCCATTAGTTGTGCATGTGAAGGATATGAATGAAAGTTGTCTTATAACACATGATTGACTGGACAAGTGTTGGAATGTGATAAAAGATGAGTGTTTAATTCAAATAAAATATTTGAATTAGCTGTGATATGAGTTGGATATTAATTAAATAAATTAAATTTATTTAATTAATAGGATAAATGAATAAAATGGGATAAGATATGATGTCGAAATTAATTAAATAAATAAAATTTATTTAATTAATTGGGATGGGGATAGGATATGATTGAGAAATGATGTGGAATTAATTAAATAAATAAAATTTATTTAATTAATTGGCTAAGTGGATGAGAATGGGATTTTAATTAAATAAATAAAATTTATTTAATTAATTGGCTTAATGATTAATGATTTAACAAGGTGTTGCTAGACATGGACAAAGTTGGGACAAATTTGGGTGTCTACACCAAGATGAAGTAGAAAGAGAAGAAGATGTATATGGTGGAGCGTATACTATTTTCACCAAGTCTCAAAATTAATCCAATCAGCAAGTGGATGATAAAGGAAAGTCAAGAGAAGAGCCTCAACCTGTGATTTCAATTGCCAAATGAGGAACTCCATTACCTTTTCAGTCAAAGGACTCGGTTGCCAATAAACAAGTAAGTTCTTCTAACAATCCTACTTCTTCTATTTCTATTCCTCATACCAGTACTACCCCAATCAAACCTGAAAATGAAGGATTTCCTGCCTTTGTGTCTAATTCATTTTAGCTCTTTGACACAATTGATCATGCTATGAAAACCAAAATCCAGATGTCTAAGGTAGAATATTTACAAGCTAACCCTGACCAATTTGAGAGGTTAGCTAATTATGTTAAAAACAAGGTTGCCCCTACAGGGCCAAATTCTCCTAAGACTATTCATGACTCTTCAAAGAATAGGTCCACCCAAAATAACCTACTCATTACTCCTCTTGTTGCTCCAGGGAAAATAGAACCTTTCTATGTTACTCTATTAGTCAATGGCCACAAGCTAAGCAATTGTATCATAGACTCTGGAGCTTCTGACAATGTCATGCCTGTCAAGGTGGCAGATGCTATTAGTCTCACTTTGACCAAGACCTTTGGGAGATGTTTTTCAATTGAAAACAAGCAAGTGCCTTTGTTAGGCCAAATTAAGGATGCCCAATTTGCATTTGCAGCTTTTCTGGATAAGAGGATCAAGATTACCGTCCTAGTTGCTGATGTTCCAACTTCTTATGGCATTTAGCTTGGACGTAATTTTTGTAAGGATGTGGGAGGAGAAATAAACATGGATTTATCCGAGGCAAGGATACCTGTTAAAGTTGTCATGCAGAAATTGCTTCTTGAAAAAGAAGCAAAATTTATTGTTACTCAAACTGAAGATCCAAAAGCTCAAATTTTATTTGAGTCTTCAGGGGTGGGTAATTATTTCTTGACCACTAAAAACACCTATAGTTTGTCAGATGAAAATTTATATATTTCAGATGAAGATTCAGAAGAAAATTCAGATGAAAGTTCAGACGAGAGCATAGTGATGTCAGATTCTTCCTTCTCTGATGAGGAAGAGTCTATTGGTAATAGAAACATCAAAATGGTAAATTCAAATGATGTTTAGATTTTAGAATTTGATGGCATTTGCTCTTCCACTGGATTTGGAGTTGGAGTAGTTCTAATATCTCCACAAGGTGATATTTTTCCTTTCTCCTTTAAGCTACAATTTGACAATACTAATAACACCGCTGTGTACGAGTCATTGTTACTCAAAATGGAGTTTGCTTGTGTTAAAAGTATTAAAAATCTTCACGCACAAGGTGATGCAGAGCTTGTTGTTTGTCAAGTGAGAAATCTTTACCAAACCAAGAATGAAAGGCTAAGACATTACCGCAATCATTTCTAGGATTACATTGAAGGTTTTGATGCTTTCGACATCTTCATGGTACCAAGAGAGTTTAATGATCGTGCTGATTCATTAGCCGTCTCTACCACCCTTATGATCCCTCACAAGGATTTTAAAGGTAATAAGTACACAATTGAGTTGGTTTTCTAACCAAGTGTACTAGATAATGCCAACCATTATAATCAGGTCTTCAATGGTGATAATCAGATCATAGCTTTCTTAGAGAAGATAGATAGCTTTGATGAACTCTACTTTGAAGGTAGTGATTCTCCACCTCGGGAATATGTTTCTGAAATAGATTCATAGACTGGTGAGGAGGCTCTTCAGATAAAAGGAAATAAGATTTTGAAAGGTTTGGTTTCTCTGGAAAATTTATTTGACAAGCATGATAGATATATTAAACAACAACAACTTGATTCAAGTTCATCCATGGAATTTGAGCAAGTAAATTTGAGTTCTGAAGCAGATCCCAAGATGGTAAACAATGGGAAATGTTGCACTGCTGATGAGAAATTCAAGTTCATTAGACTTCTTCGGCATTACATTGATGTGCTGGCGTATTCATATGATGACTTGAAGTCTTTCAAACGCAAGGAGATCCAACACGAGATTCCTCTCAAGGTAGGATCGTTGCCTCACAAGCAAAAGAAGAGGCAGTATAATCCCAAAATATCATGTACTATTCTTTCTGAAATCCAATAAATGTTGAATGCTAGGAAAATCTTTCCCATTCATCATTCCACTTGGATTGTGAATATTGTTCCTGTGAGAAAGAAGAATAGAGAAATCCGTATTTGTGTTGATTTCAAAAATTTGAATCAATCTTCTTTAAAAGATAACTACCCCCTACCTATAATGTACCAAGTGTTATAGACTGTAACTGGTTCAAAGATGCTATCTATGTTAGACAGTTTTTCAGGCTACAATCAAGTAGAAGTTAGTGAAGTGGATCAATACAAGACTACTTTCACAACACCATGGGGCACATTTGCATATCACAGGATGTCATTTGGTTTGATTAATGTTGGCACTACTTTCCAAAGAGCAATGGACCTCACTTTCAGAGATGAAATGGGGAAGTTCATTGTGGTGTACCTTGATGACTTAACTGTTTTCTCTAAAAAGTGTCAAGATCATGCCTATCATTTGTGACAAGTTCTAGAACAGTGTTGTCAAAATGGTATTTCTCTTAATCCTAAAATGTCAGTTTTTGGGGTTATAGAAGGTAAGCTTCTTGGTCACATTGTGTCCAAAGAAGGTACCAAAATTGACTCTGAGAGAGTTAAATCTATCCAAAGTCTTACTTTGCTTGCTAGTAAGACAATTGTTCATTCTTTCTTCAGGAAGGTGAATTTTCTGCAGAGGTTCATTCCAGAGTTCATAGAGAAAACTCATCATATTGTCAATATGATGAAGGGTAAGACCACTTTCCGTTGGAGCGTGGAAGGTAAAGTAGCTTTCGAGGACATTAAAAGCGCTAAAGCTCATGATCCAGTTCTGGTTTGTCCTAACTACACTAAAGATTTCATAATGTATATTTATGCTTCTGAGCATACACTTTCAACAATTCTAGTTCAGTAGAATGAAGAGGGTGTGGAGTCTCCGATTTCATTTATGAGTTGGCCACTGAAGGCTCATGAACTTAAGTACTCAAATATGGAGAAACATGCTTACACTATAGTCAAAGCGGTGAAGCATTTTAGGTTTTACATTCTGAATTCACATACTGTTGTTTTGGTGCTGGATAAAACAATGAAATCTATCCTGACACAACAAGAATTTGGGACTAAAAGGGGCAATTGGATTGCCAAAATTTAAGAATTTGATCTTGATTCAAGCACACCAAGATTGTGCGTGGGAGAGGTTTGTGTCAGCTGATTACTGATAATGTCCCAAAAGAAATAGGTGATGAAGAGGTAGAGGTTGAAGATATTCCAACTGTTCTCTTTGTTACAACAACAGATGAGTGGTATTCCAATATCGCTTATTTTCTTACGTATGGTGAGTGTCCTTCTGTTTTATCTTATAAAGAGAAGTAGACTATCAAGCTAAGGCCTGCAAACTATGTCTTATGGGATAACGGTTTGTATAAAAGAAGCCTTGATGGAGTTTTTCTCCGTTGTGTGGATAAAGCACAACAAAGCAAACTTTTAGAGTCTTTTCACAATTTGGCATGTGGAGGACATTTTTCTGCACCTGTAACAGCTCATAAAATTTTGCGGGCTAGGTACTATTGGCCTACATTATTTCAAGAGGCGTACAACTGGGTACGTAGATGTGAACTCTATCAGTAGTTTGTTGGGAAGCCTAAATTAGTTGCACTACCACTAAAGCCAGTTGTGATTGAAGAACCTTTTCAGCAATGGGGCATTGACTTCATTGGTGCTATGAACCCACCGTCGAGTGCGGGACATAGTTGTGTTCTCATTACAACATATTACTTCACCAAGTGGGTGGAGGCAATTCTAGTTAAACATGCTACTTCTGAGGTGGTACGTGTTTTTCTTCAAATGAGATCACTAGTTTTTGCTTTGAATATGGGATCATCCTTTCACATTCATTAGACTATTATCTACAAGGAAATGGTAAGGCATAATCTAGTAATAAAAATTTGGTTACAATTATCAGGAAACTGGTAGAGGATAATCAGAGAACGTGGCATAAAGTTTTGTTTGATGCTTTATGGGCCAACAAAATTACCCCTAAGAGGGCAATAGGTATGTCACCATTCCAACTTCTATATGGTTTGAATGCAGAAATACCTATTACCTTGGAAGTACTGGCTTTGAAGTTGGCAAAAGCAGTGGAAGATAGAACTTTTGAAAGTTCTATTGACAAAAGAATAATGTACCTCTCTAAACTTGAAGAGCAGCTGGTTATGGTAGTATACCGTATTGCTGAGCATCAAAGTTGTAAGGAAAGCACAGGTGCAGAATACAGTTTCCCTAATGTCAATTCTAAGGGGATAATGCAGACAGGTAACATTTAATTCAAATACATAGATGAGCACACCAGAAAATACATAATAAATATGTAAGATAACAGAGAACAACACCAGATGTACGTCGGAAAACCCTTTCGGGTAAAAAACCCACCACCACAAGAGAGACTATCTTTATTTATAGTAAGCTTAAATGATTACAATAAAGATCTCAGTCTTCTCGCTCAGGTATTGATTCTCAAATCATACAAACAGTCCAGTTTCACTGTACATCTACAAAATGAACAATATGATCGAATCTCATCATCAACTTCAATGACATCACCAGATCTATATATATTTACAGTCTTCAAGAGCAAAACCATTTTTAACTTTTGCCCTAACTGTTTGTTTCAACTGACCCAGCGTCGCTGCCTTCCAACTGTTGCAACTATTCATATTCGTGTGAGACCTTTAGTCCCACATTCACCAGGTTGAGGTTGTCATCCAGGTTTATATACCTGAACACACTGTAAGACTATCATTGGCAATTTGTTGCTGACGATGCCAGTCTAAGCTTCATTGAGATAACCCAAACCATCAGAGATCACTCCACCATTCACACCAATAGTTCCTTGTCCCACCGATGCCAATGCTTCGTCAACCTGTCATCGGAGTGATAGTTAACATCAGAAGGACTTCCAAAGCTCAGATCGACCATGCTTCTCACGCCGATGCCAACACTTTGCCAACCCTTCATCGAAGTGATAGTAATCATCGGAAGGACTTCCACAGCTTAGACTGACAATGCTTCTCACACTGACTTCAATGATCTCCAATGCTAACTTCCATCGGAGTAACTCAACACTGTCGGAGTGACTACCACAAGCATTGCCAATGGCCAACCTATGCCGATGGACATATGTTATCGGTATGACACATATCGATTGGAGGAGCTAGGGCATGACAAGCCGATAGAGCATGTCAACCCGATGGCTAGCTACCATCGGTGAGAGCAAAGTGATCAGTGTAACATTAACAAAGTCTGCCGATGCACCAGTGTGGCCGATGACTAAGGAATGAATGAGGTTCCAAGCAGTAACTTGAGACATTAGGTCTCTTCAATCTCCCACTTGTTGAAGAGATTACTACTACCTCTTAATCCTCATATGATTACTGAGAATTATGGGTCCGAAGACCCATTTCATCTGAACACCATTTGAACTTGGCTGTGCTCACTGGTTTAGTCAAGGCATCTACAACATTCTCCAAAATATCAACCTTTTCCAGCTTTACCTTTTTATCTTCCACCATATCATGAACAAAGTGATATTGGACATTAATATGTTTTGTCCTAGCGTGAAAAGTAGGATTTTTTGCCAAACAGATAGCACTTTGACTATCACAATGAATTTGTATCTGCCCTGCATCAAAACTGACATCAGAACACAACCTCTTCAACCAAATAGCTTCTTGGCATGCACGAGTAGTTGCCATGTACTTTGCCTCTGTAGTGGACAAAGCGACTACAGCCTACCGCTTGCTCATCCAACTAATAGCACCACCATTTAACGTGAATACATATCCACTGGTGGATCTTCTATTGTCAATCTCCCCTGCCCAATCAAAATCAACATATCCCTGAATGCTGATAGATTTCTGAGATCCAACTGAGTTTCCATGATAGCAAATAGCATATTCAGAAGTTCCCTTCAAATACCTCATAACTCTCTTCACAGCATCCCAATGTGATTTGCCTGGATTTTCCATAGATCGGCTCAAAACTCCCACTGCCTGGGCAATGTCTAGTATGGTACAGACCATTGCGTACATTAAACTGCCAACAGCACTTGCATAAGGCACTATTTTCATGTCATCAATTTCATTCAAAGATTCTGGACAATCTTCAACAGATAGTTTCGTTCCCTGTAAAACTAGAACAACTAATTGTTTGCAATCAGATATATTAAATTTATTAAGAACATTGGTAATATACTTTCTCTGCTGAGCCAAAGCTTTCTCTTAGATCTATCCCTTTTGATTTCCATTCCCAGAATGTACTTCGTTGCCCCCAGATTCTTCATTTCAAATTTCAAGGACAACTGAGACTTTAAATCTGAGATCATCCCCTTACCATTGCCAATGAATAACATGTCATCCACATACAGTGTAATTATAAGAATCCAATCACCATCAGTTTTATAATAGCCACAATGATCAAATTTAGACCTCACATATCCCAAAGATAAAACACACGTATCAAATTTCTGATACCACATTCTAGGAGATTGCTTCAAACCATAAAGACTTTTTAAGTTTACATACCAGATGTTCTTTACCTTTTTCCACAAAATGCTCTAGCTGGGACATATAAATTTCTTCTTCAAGGTCCCCATGAAGAAATGTTGTTGTCACATCCATCTACTCAATTTCAAAGTCATATGTTGCTACAAGTGACAACAGAAATCTACTGGATGTCAGCTTAGCTATAGGAGAAAAGATTTATCCTTAATCTATACCTTCCTTTTGGGAATACCCCTTAGCAACCAGTCTTGCCTTGTACTTTTCAATACTACAATCTAGACCATATTTCTTTTTAAATACCCACTTACAGCCCACAGGTTTTCTACCTTTAGGAAAGGGCACCAGATCCTAGGTTCCATTTTTCTCCAACGATGACATTTCGTTATCCATGGCTTCCACCCAAGAATTTGAATCAGGTAAACTAATAGCTTATTTCACAGTCCTAGTTTCATCAACATCAGTAAGCAAATCATAAGCACAACTTGAATGAAGTACTGAAAATCCATATCTATCTGGTTGTCTTCTTTCATGTGTAGACCGCCTCAATGGCTGAGGTGCAGGTTCAGGTTCTTGCTCTGGATCTGAATCTTCAGAGCTACTCAAACTCACTTCTGAATCATCTACACTTGGTGCTTGTTGTTCCTCTTTTACAGGGGTCAGAGGAATATTAACAACACTCTTTTCTTTCTTCTCTTCTATCTTCTCCAGCTGAGGATCACTAACCAAAGGTTTCAGCTCTCTAAAAATTACATTCCTGCTATAAATTACTTTTTCAGTTTCAGGATTCCAAAGCTTGTACTCCATAGCCAATAAAGATACATTTGACTGCCTTGTAATCCAGCTTAGACCTTTTTACCTTAGGAATATGAGCATATGCCTCATAGTCAAAGACATGAAGATGTCTTAGAGAGGGCTTCTTTCTAGACCATGCTTCCATAGGCATCTTATCAACCAATGCCGAAGTAGGATAACGATTCAGTAAGTAACAAGCTGTAGCAACTGCCTCAGCCCAGAACCTTTGTTCAAGACTAGCATAACTTAATATACTTCTTGCTTTCTCCATCAATGATCGATTCAACCTTTTAGCAACTCCATTTTGCTATGGAGTATAAGGTGTAGTCTTATGCCTTTTATTCCATGATCAAGAGAAAATTTATCAAAATCTGCATTGTAATATTCACCACCGTTATTTGTTCTCAAACATTTTATTTTTCTACTAGTCTGATTTTCCACAAGATTTTTAAATTCTTTAAACCAACTGAACACTTCTGATTTATTGTTCAAAAAGTATACAAATGCCCTCCTTGAATAATCATCACTAAATGATATGTAGTATCTTGACTTAGACAAAGAAGGAACATCAACTGGATCAAAAACATCAGAATGTACGGGTAAGTGCAAAAAGATGGGGGGCCAAAAAGTGGCCAAATGGTTTTAAAAAAATAATAATACATAATGCGAGCGCGCTATAATGCGCTCGCGTTATGGGTTGGTAATGACGAGCCTAAGGCTTGTCATTACCAAACCATAACGCGCTTGCGGTATAACGCATGCGCGTTATGAACCACTATAAATAAAAAAAGGGCTGTCATTTCATTTCATTTCTATTTTTCTCCTCTATCCCCACGGCTTTGCAAACCCTACAAAGCGCGCTCGCGTTTTGGAAAAGCCAATTCAACAACAAAATCTCACTGATTCGTCGCCAAAATGCTGCCACAACGTCGAGCACGCCAAAGGAGTGAGTTTTTTTTTTTTTTTTTGAATTTGCTTCTAAATAGGTAGGTTTGAGTTGTTTTTTGATGTATATTTTGTTAATTGTCAAGAAATGTTAATGCACCTCCTCCTCAAAATCCACAAAATCTTGAGGAGGAAATACCTGCAGAACAACAACCTCCTCCATCCATTCCTCGACATGCCCCTGGAACACAAGAAAATATAATGGGGCAAATTGAAAACAACAAAAAAGAAATTGAAGATATAATTGCAAGGTTGAAAGATCCTTCCACTTCAACCTTGCATAGGTCCACGCTTGCTGAGTCTCTTGAATCTATGTTATCAAATGTAGATTCAATTAGCAAACAAATAACTTGTTGGATGGATAAGAGGAGAGAGTTTAGAGACTATTATGCAGACAAGCTATCATACCAAGATGTGAAAAAATTACAAATTACAAAATTAGACTTGTGTTCAATTTTCACAAACCCACAAACAAATCAACCTCCACCCATTACATGCAAGAGGTTCCCTATCCATTGGTGCAACAACCAAGCCATAAGGGACAATTTTGGGCAGAGGTGGTGGATGGTTTTTGACCATCCTCCATGCAATAATAATGAGGTCCTACAATACTTTTTGAGGAAACTCTACTGCGAGTTTGTCCTCAATAAAGTGCCAAACTATTTTGATATGTGGGACTTTTAGGGTAGAGGTGGGGGGTTAGCACAAGATAGACCAGGGGCATGTGTTGACCCACAGTGGGCAGTGAGATGAGTAATCAACAGACCAACCCACGAGCATGTTTCTATCCCTTCCATTGTGAAGGAGAGTGTTGAGGTTGATACACTTCAGTCCATTAGTGCCTTGACCCAGAGCATCATAGCACATGCTAGTCCTGCAACACAGAGTGGGTTGGGAGATAGTGCGAGTAGGGTCCCACCCCATACTTGTCAGACTTGTGGGTCATCCTGTGGTTATGACCCCATGGATAGTCAGGACGCAGGTGCACAGGCTACATCTGCAGCTGAGTAGATGGTGATGATAGATACCCTCCTGAGTGAGACTTTCGACCTTGATACTCAGGTAAATATTAGCAAGTTTATTGAATTTAATTTATTAAATTTTATTTTTGAAATGCAAGATTAACTAATTTAAATTGATGATTTTAATAAAATTTCAGGGTCATAGCGTCGATGCAGTTTTTAGTGGTTCGCCACCTGCATTTTACACTAGATCATCTACTCGCGAGGTAAACAATTATAAATATTACATGTGAATAGCATCGTTATATGAATGGTATTCTAATATCTGATTTTAGATGTTGAATAGGTTAATATTGTAGATTTCACGACAACACCTGCCAGCGGTGGTGGACTTCAAAGTTTTACGGAGGTGATAAAATAAATAGTTTAATGAATGAATTGTACTTACTAGATTTTTGTATGTGACTTGTGTGCTTTATTGTGTGTACTTCCATGTTTAGATGAATGTGTGTGTATGTTAGGAGCCAAGATTTGCATCACTATTATAGTTTTCGTAATTGAATAATGTTGTTTTATTTATAGATGATGCAGGCTACGGAGACACCTCCCCATGTTTAAAGGGTGATGGAGCATGGTGTGGCCTCTGTAATTCATAGCTCCATGGCATTGAGAGGGGTATGAGACAGATTAGTAAATTTTAATTTACATTCATTGTTATAGTTGTCTATTTTTAAAAAATCAAAAGATTATTGATTTGAAGTTTAATTTCTATCTGGATGGTTTCTATAGGACTTGACATCACTAGGGCCTATTCCTACTACTGAGGCAAGCGAGGAGACTGTTGGTTATTTTTTCAGACTAGATGCTTATTCCCAGTTATCCCTACAAGGTAGCCATCATTGATCAACAGGATTCCTAGGCCAGGGGCCAACAGTATAGGAGATAGACTCTATAAATATTCTTCTTCTTCTTTAAGCTTTGCAGAACCAAGGGGGGTATTCCCTATTCAACATCTATGAAATGTATCTATGTACTAACTGGGATGTTGACACAAAGCAGATAAATCCTCTCTTATGAAGACCAAAACTGTGAGATAAGTGCAAAGGGGCTAGCTTTGGGCCTATATTCAGTTGTAGACAGAGGATTTCAAATCCTAAACTAATTCTAAAGTCCTAAAGGTTTGTATATGAAGTTTGAGTTTGTTTTGTACTTGGATGCAAAACTAGGACTTTGGTTGTGACCTAAATACAGGACTGGATCGGTGCCTATCCAGGGCTCGAAGTCAATAGACATACACATGTGAATGTAGACATAAACCCATATCAATGACTGAGTTTCAAGGGGGTTGTTTAATATCTGTCTTACAGATACTTCCCAGAATTGAGTATTCAGTTACCTCTGCTTAGAAGATTCTCACTACAATGTATTCTTCTTAACACTTTAACCTAAAACATTTAATCTACTCCTTGAGTGGAAGTAAAAGATCAAGCATTCAATATAGCAAATCTATATTCAAGAATCTTAGACACCCCTTAGCTGTTTAGATTCAAAAGAAGAATACATTCAATTTGGAGACAAGTAACAGAACACATGCAATGAAGCATTACTCATATTAATCAACATGAAATCAGTAAGTTTATGCATTAACATACAACATGAGATTCATAAACTCACAAAAACATCCAAAACAAGGCCACCAATGAAGTTGTATCTTATCAAAGCACCAAAATTTGTCTAGTTTTCAACAACAACAATGAGTAACATAGTTTGGATTTTATACCAAGACTGTGTACTCAGCAAAATTAATTACAAGGCAAGTCAGAGATTTGCCAGATACAACGCATGAGAAACGGCGCTCAGAAATATTCAATGTTGCAGAGAGACAAAGAGGAATGAGCAGGTGGAATTGGGATCTACGCCGCCCCCTGAAGGTTCCCTTGGAAAGCCTGGTAGTTCACTTGTCGCCTCACCCACCGATGCCTCTGCACGATCGCCATTAAAGCTCCAACTACTCACGGGATGCAGCAACGAAAACATCTTAAGATTTCTCGCTTAAAAATGGGCTGCAAACAAAGAAACCCCCTCGCAACTACGAAATACAAAATCAGCCATTGATCTACTCCCATCGCTGAGATCCACGGCCCAAAAAACATTGAAAAGTTGCCAACCAATGATCCACATAGGCATTCCATGCTCCTATCGCTGACTTTTCCTTTGTTTATTTTGCCTTTTTTGCCCTTGTATGTGCATGCTGAAATGCACATACAAATACTCCTTTTAAATCTTTGTATATGCGGGATGCATATACATGCAACAGTTCCTAGGCATGTGGCAGCTTGTGACTCGTCCTTCATCGCTATGCACTTGATCTCCATCGGCCATCGGAATAACCCAAGAAAGGCTGGCCGATACATATGGTCTTGGCGATAATTTCTTTGCATATCGGCCATTGCACAAGCATACAATCATTTTATACAACCCCCAGACCTCAAATCACTATTCGTTGTATTTGACTCTTCCTTCACGTCCGAGTTGTATATCTTTGTTTTGTATATCAGGTTGCATACTACATATACAAACCCAATATACATGCTGTAGACCCCAGACTTGTATGAAGCATCTTGGAATTCTACTTGGGTCCAGAATGCATCTTTTCACTTGTATGTTTTGCATGTATGTATCTTGGAGTATCCACAGCACTATTCACTTTGCATGTCACGGGCCTTTTGTATATTTTCGAATGTACATTCTGCCTTGTATATGCACGGGCCCCACCACATGCATCTCTGCCTCTGCACTGTAGCAAATGTACATTTGCGCCCTTGTATGTCAAATATGCAAACACAAATATACAAACCCCTAATATACAACTGCGGAGTCTTCTACAGAATATTCTAGGAAGGTATCTTCCACTCGCCACTGTGGCAATTGCATATTAGCACCTCCTTGTATACTTTGCTTTGTATATATCCCGATATACAAAGCGGGAATATTCTTGAGAATCTACAAAAGATTCCCCCTTTGTACATGCATCTTTTAGAGCCCGATATACATATAAAATGCATATAATTCGGCCTTTATCAATTTTTTAGAGGCCGATGGTGTACATTTGCAATGGTACATACAAAAACGTAACATTTCTCAAGAGTGTGACAGGAAAAGGCAGTAAATCATTACATGGGGGCTGGTCAATCAACGAAAACTAAATCATGAGGACGAGATTTAATAACCAGGAACCCATCGCAGAAGGCCACTAACAAAATAGACAAAACAATGCAAGACCCCACGACTCATAAATTTCAGGGTTTGCAAAAGAAAACCTGCAAACATTCAAGCTCAAAACCCTAAACATAAATGGTTACCAACAGAGACAAATCATATGTTAGCGGTATGTGATTATTTTGTTAAATGTTTCATTTTTTATAACATGTAATTTCTATATATTAATGTCTATACTTTTTATTGTAACAACTAAAGATGCAGGAAGAACTAAATAGGAGGAGTAGCCCTCGGGTTCGTAGTAGACCACCCACATGTGCGTCTCCATCCCCTAGAAGATCAAAGGTTGCCCATGATTTATTCTCTTCACTAGCCAGAGGGGAATGACTTTTTATTGTGTTCCTTTGTTGTATGCCTATATGGCATTTGTGGACATATATTTTTGTATTGTACATAGTTGACATTGTATGCCTATATGGCATTCTTGTAAGCCTATATGGCTATTTTGTATATATGTTATACTTATATTGATAGATATTGATGTATGCCTATATGGATATTTGGTTAATACAAATCTTTTTTATTGATGGCATCCATACTTGCATTATAAATCCACGTTTGAATGGATATTTATAGATGGCTACTTCAAATATTTAAAGTCCAATGGTATTACATAGAATGCTTGTTGATCCAATAAGCTAGCTATTGTTATTCAAGTATCACCTAAACCTCATTTTGGAACTAAAATATAAAAGTTGTATTTAAAAAAAAATGAATCATCATGTTGAACAGAAAATATTAATATTCTTTATGAGTAGCATAGAATGTCAACTATATGCAATACAAAAAAATGAATCATCATGTTATTCTTTATGTTTGAGATCCTGAAAATGACTAAGTCTGGTAGCCTGATATCCTGAAACACTAGGATGAATATCCAAGTCATTAGGATGATTGCGCCTTGAGAAAAAAGTCATTAAGATGAGTGCCTAAAGGAGACTTTCTTAAACATTCAAACATTGAGCAACAAGCATGAAGGGTTAAGGCGCAATTTGCAACTCATAAAGCCTCAAAAGGGCGCCCAACTTAGAGAGAGCATTCATTTAAGACAAGGCACCCATTGACACCTGTTCCACCATAAAAGTGCGCCTAAGGTGGAAGGAGAACAAGCCTCTAGTAAGTGAAGTGCACCTATTGTCTAAACCACTTCATTATGGCACCCTAGCATGAGGAGGAGTATATAAGTCAATAGGAAATGGCGCCTATAATGCAAATGAAGGACTAAGTGGCATTTTCAATAAGCATCAATTCACCTTGAGCTTTCAATAAATACATCAAATTGAGCCCCATAAGCCTAGGCACCCTTTTCCTTCAAAAGAACCTTGTATCGATGTCAAGAGTTGGATTGTTGATGACTTCCCAAGCTAGAGATAATAGTGAAAACAATCCTTCCACCATCAAGATATTGAAAAATAATCATAATGTAATGATATATGGGATAACTGACATACCCCTTGTGAAAAGTGATGATCATAACAAGAATGATCACCTCAACTTAATGCCCAATAATTTTAATACTATCAAGCATCCACATAATAGTAGATAATCTTATCAAAAGTCACAGAGAAATTTCTAAGGACCATAGTGTTATCCCTATGACTTGACACATACTGCTTGTTTCATAAAGCAAAGGGACATGATATAAATATTGTTGTTATATGGAGCCTAATTAGACTCAGAGGTTAAATTTACCCAACTTTTATCAGTGTGGTTTCCCCCCAAATATTTTCCTACTAGTTTTGGCGCCTTGAAGTCTAAGTGCATGAAAATCATGAGGATGAGCGCTTAGGGATGAGATAGTCTTCATAAGAGTTTAAATAAGAACATCATCAAAATGTGCCTTGGTAGAGAGACTTGAGACCATCATTAAATAAGCCAAAATATCTATCTCCAATGATTTGACACGGATCCCAAAACCACCTATTGGACCAATAGGATCCTAGGCACTCACTTCATGCATTATGATTTCTAGGCGCCAGTTTGATGCTCCATCACAAGGAAAGTGCGCCCACACTTGCAAGTATTTTTCTTCAAGATCTAGGTGCCAATTGAAGGTTGTAGTTGCCAAGAAGAGCACCTAGCAAGAGGAAGTCTTTTGGAGTCTCCAAAACACATCAAACACTTGACTAACAGCAAGATAACTTTTTCCCAAGTTAGGCGCTTCAAGAGGGAAGTTAAAACATGAATAAGCACCAACTTGTCTGGGCGCAAACTCAAGCTTGTTGAGGATACACATGGCGCCCAACATTCCTTGGTGATTTCATGAACTTCAAATGCTCAGAACTGTTCAAGGAATGCCCAATGCCCCTTCTTGATGATAGGCCACCAAAGTGAGGGTGGAATTGCGCCTTGATGGCATTGGGCGCTATCTAGAGTATGCTACTCCATGGAAATGCACCTTCTTGCTTAGAGTCTTAATGAAAAGTCCCAGAGGTTAAGATGCGCCTTGTCTTAATGAGGTACAACTCTTGGGTAAGAAAGCTTGTAAAGTGCGCCTAACTTAGTGAAGAGGTTGATAACTTCTAAACCCTTCCTGGAACTTAGATTGCTTCAACTGAAGATCATCTTGCACCAATACATCACCAAACTTTCAATCACAAGATCAATTCAAACTTAGGCGCTCATTAAGAGTCTTTCCAATGTTGGCGCATCTGAGAGGTTGAACTGGCAAGAGATGGCACCTAGCTTCCTAGACCTTGTTTCAATATGTTTGAGTTTGAAAGTTGACTCAATGGTATCAAGATGGCGCCATAGAGTCTTTGGACTAGTTCCTTAGAGTTTCAAAAACATTATGGCTCCTTGAAAATTCCTCCTACATGCTTGGGTGCCATTTCAAGGTCTTGGAGCCATGATGTAGCGCCTTATTGCTCTAGGCGCCCATTCATGATTGTGCAACTTGAGATTGGCGCCTAGAGTGAATAGGCTTTCATCCTAACTTAATTCACTAAGGCAACCTCATCTTGAAGGCCAAACAACTTTTCCTACCAGAGCGCCTTGATTGAAGACTCCACGTCCTTGGGTGCTCATTTGGACAATTTGATGTGAAATTGGCACCTAAGAAAAAGTTGCAACTTTACACTACCTCCTTCTGACGATTTTTGGGGTAGTAGAAAACCTTTCACCACGAGAAAATGTCTCAGAGATATAAAAAATTGAGAGAGGTTATTGTAGAGGCACTCTACGTGATCGTGTTGCCTTAGATGGAATGTTTCTAAGTGACATGGTTTTCGAGTAACATCTCGTCAAAGATTGCTGCCTTTTTGCACTTTGGACTCTTCAGGGATATCGTCGGTACAATGTAGCTCGGACTATTTCGACATGTTTGTGTGAAAAATAGGACCATGCCTAGCATAAATGTACCCATCCGGAAGCGTTGGAATAGTCATTTTGGTCACATTAGGAGTAGGATGAAAGTTACACCCCTTTGCAACTTTACACGCCTCCTTTTGATGATTTTTGGGGCAGCAGAAAACCTTTCACCACGGGCAAATGCCTCAGAGATATAAAAAACTAAGAGAGGTTATTGTAGAGGTACTCTATGTGATTGCATTGCCTTAGATAGAATGTTTCTAAGTGACATGGTTTTTGAGTAACATCTCGTCAAAGATTGCTATTTTTTTGCACTTTGGACTCTTCAGGGATATTGCTGGTACAATGTAGCTCGGACTGTTTCGACATGTTTGGGTGAAAAATAGGACCATGCCTAGCATAAATGTACCCATCTGGACGCGTTGGAATAGTTAGTTTGGTCACATCAGGAGCAGGATGAAAGTTACACCCCTTTGCAACTTTACACTGCCTCCTTACGATTTTTGGGGCAGCAGAAAACCTTTCACCACTGGCAAATGCCTCAGAGATATAAAAAATTGAGAGAGGTTATTGTAGAAGTACTCGACCTGATTGCGTTACCTCAGACAAAATGTTTCTAAGTGACACAGTTTTGGAGTAACATCTCATGAAAGATTGTTGCCTTTTTACACTTTGGACTCTTCAGGGATATCGTCAGTACAATGTAACTCGGACTGTTTCGACATGTTTGGGTGAAAAACATGACCATGCCTAGCGTAAATGTACCCATCTAGACGCGTTGGAATAGTCAGTTTGGTCACATCAGGAGCAGGCTGAAAGTTACACCCCTTTGCAACTTTACACTGCCTCCTTCTGACGATTTTTGGGGCAGCAGAAAACCTTTCACCACAGGCAAATGCCTCAGAGATATAAAAAACTGAGAGATGTTATTGTAGAAGCACTCTACATGATCACGTTTCCTTAGACGGAATGTTTCTAAGTGACACAGTTTTCAAGTAACATCTCATCAAAGATTTCTACCTTTTTGCACTTTGGACTCTTCAGGGATATCGTCAGTACAATATAGCTCGAACTGTTTTGACATGTTTGGGTGAACAAAAGGACCATGCCTAGTGTAAATGTACCCATCCGGATGTGTTGGAACAGTCAGTTTGGTGACATCAGGAGCAGGATGAAAGTTACACCCCTTTGCAACTTTACACTACCTCCTTTTGATGATTTTTGGGGCAGCAAAAAACCTTTCACCACGGGCAAATGCCTCAGAGATATAAAAAACTGAGAAAGGTTATTGTAGAAGCACTCTACATGATCATGTTGCCTCAGACAGAATGTTTCTAAGTGACACAGTTTTTGAGTAACATCTCATCAAAGATTGCTGCCTTTTTGCACTTTGGACTCTTCAGGGATATCGTCGGTACAATGTAGCTCGGACTGTTTCGACATGTTTGGGTGAAAAATAGGACCATGCCTAGTGTAAATGTACCCATTCCGATGCGTTGGAATAGTCATTTTGTTCGCATTAGGAGCAGGACACCAAAAATACATAACATGATGATGTAAAAATGTGTATATGTGTAAAAATGCAGGAGGAAATAAAAAAAAATAAACCTTACAAATTAATGTGCATACTTACAACTCAATGTAACATGACTTTACAAAATCAATGTGAAGACTTACAAATTAATCCAATGAACCATCCGAGTCTGCTCTACTCTTTATTGTGATAAGTATTGCTTCATGGTCAGACTCAGGCACCTTCCACAAGATTTTGTTCAAAGGTCTACCTCGATACTTTAGCAAATGAACATTGGATGCCACGACAAGGTTTTAGTAATGAAGAATCTTTTGATGCGTGTCAAAGTCTTAAAACAGACAAACATTAACACTCTTATGTGGGTACCTTCTAAGCCATGTTCCAGTAATAACCATTGAGCCTGTAGGGTATTCGATGTTTTCTCCATCTGTAACAGGGGCCTCCAACTTCTTTTTGGCCTCAACACAACGACATAAGTAATAATCAGTTCTCTCTTCATTATCTTCATCTGCAATAACTGCATATACGTGCCCTACATTGATATGTGTAGCAAATTAGATGAAATTAGTCAACATTACAAAAACACTACAAAGTAAGATGACATTACCTGGTTGAACTAGATGAAATTAGATGCATATACGTACCCTATATTACTTGGTTGAACTAAATCTGATATGTGGTTAAAGTCAATTTATGATTCCATCTGTGTTAGTTCTAGTGTCGTCGGGGGTCGATACGTGTCAAGTGGGCTAAGATAACTTAACTGCCATTCGTCAACCCACTCCTTTGACTCACACTCATCCCAGACTTGAATTGTACAGGAAGAACAAAAGCATGACATCTTTCGCGTATGGATACTCCATGAACCTGCAATTGAGCTTCTGAAAGAGTGCATCTCATTTGATCTTGTCAGTGTACAACAGTCCTCATATGGTGCAATGTTAGTATCATCTATTAACCAAAAAAATCTACGAACTGAAGACTTACCTTCATTACCTGGACCCATGGAAGCATTACACCACTTGACAATCGATTTTGCATATGTCAACTTTGCATTGTCTTTATACTTTAACTCTTATCATGCTATGGCTCTTTTGATACATGCTCCTGCACCATCATGCTCCCCCTTTCCATGCCCAGCCTCACAAAAGTTCCACATATGCTGAATACTTGTAAAATTATGCCTCCTAATTAGCCAATAGAAATTTTGCGAGTTCTTGAATTGTGATGCACAATTATCTGACCATATGATATGCTGACTGAACGTTATGCCCCTTCTAGCCAAATCATTGTAGAACACCTGAAAGCAACCCACGAAATCTGTAGAATGCGTGCGATCATCACTAATATAGAAATTATATTCCCTTATGATCTTTCTGTCATCCTCTGTACTATCATTCACATGAATGAATGTGATGTGCACAAATATAGAAACCTGTGTGGAGTTGTAAGATTGTGATTGCACCTCACGCTATGGCTGTAGACTGTAGTTCTCTGCAAAGTCGACAACTGAAACAATGCTACCAACTGGAAATGTGTCCTTGCATAACTTGAATTACAAGTCCAACCATCGAGCTCTATGGGCATGTCTTGCATACTCATACACTATGCTGTCATGAAATATAGGCATAAACTGATACACTGGAATCTTTTCAATAACCAAATCACACCTCTTTGCTTCTTTACCATCTTTTGTATTGTATGCCACTGTTTTATACTTGCCAAACTCTACTAGTTCATTTCCAACCGCATGTGTTCTTTCCATATGTTCACATATTGGCAAATGTTGCAAGCCATTGCAACGATGACATGTGCCATCCAAGCATAATTTCTTGTAGAATATTTGACCTTCCTCTCTTTCACATAAAATTCTTGATATGAAGTCTCTTGAAGATGTTGGTGGGGCACATATGGCACAATCCTGCAAAACATATTTAGTATGCATATCTAAACATATAGACCTATAAGCATCAAAATGGTTAGAAAATTTAATATGAAATCTACAACAAGTAGTGCGTGTGTGATTTATCTTGACATAGAAAGGTTTTAGCATTTCAAAATATCTTTGACAAATTTTAATTTGAGGATACTTCTCTAGAAATTTACCATAAAACTGTGTTTGAGTCTCATCCAAAAAATGCTTTGGATGTGGCTCATGGTTCTGACTACCGATTCTCCTTCTTACCACATCCCTTTGATTCGGAGATACCCTTGTGTAATTCTTCTAAAAGTCTTCAATTAGTGATCTCAATGCTTCAACAATTGGTTTATCTTTCCGTGGTAGTCTCCCTGAGAACGCCCATAATTCATTGGCATTAGTGTCCTCAATTCTTTGGCGTCTTCCAATGACTCTTGATAAAGTTTTCCTATTAATTCTCAATTCTTGACTCGTCTTTCTAATGAGACGAGCTTTCCTCGTTTGACTACTTACTATAGTTGATGTAATTACATGCTGTATTGCATTACTATCTTTTGTGCGTGAGGTGTTACCCACTCTCTCATACGCACTCATTAGATTCTTGACAATAGATTTTTCACTTGAAGCCTTGATGTTCTCAACCCAAGAATCTTCATGATGGACCTATACTTTATACTTCGCATCATTTCAATGAATAGTTGACATCTTGCAGTCTCATTTAACTTTTCAAAGAACAATCTCTAAATCTTATGAGCATATCTTCTACAAGTGCGTTTTGGAATCTTACCTTCTATTGGCTACAAAATATTTTCATCAATTTCAATCAAATACTTTGGCTTTCTATGCAAAATTCTAGGTGGTGTTAAGTTAGGCAAATTCATCTTAACATTATGAATTTCATTAATATTTAAATGAGATGGGCTAGATGGATGGAATAGATGACATACCTTGAGGTTAAGGTGGGAACGATGGCATACCTCCTTTATCACATGTGAGTGATGATGTACTCTCAACTTGAGATGTGGTAGATGGCGTCCATACATGTTGACTTGCGGTAGAGGACGTGTCTCCAACTATGGTATTCAAATCTCTTGTAGCATGAATTTTTGCAGGCGTTCTCTTTGTGCCGCCAATACCATATCTCTTTGTGATGGTTGTGGTTCCTCTTCAATTGGTATGTCTTCATTTATCGTGTCCAATTTCCTCTTCTCACGAAGTTCCCTCATAGCCACTACTTTCTTTACATTCTTAGCTTCTATCTCTTCCTGTGTTGGTTTAATTCTTGATCGTTTCCTCGGCATGACAGAGAATTTGTCTATAGCATGATAAAGAGACCAATATTACTTCCTAAGAAATGAAAACAAGATAATAGTGGGATTTTATTTTTATTATGTTGTAAGGATTTTATCTTGTATAGTTTGACATCATGGTATGTTAAGGTCTATTTATTACACAATTATTAAAGAGCCCAAGTGTAGAAAATATATATGGCATCATGTGAGATCGTAGGCTGCTTTCTTGATTGGGAATGTGTCTATTTTAAACATGTATGATAAAGCATGATAAAGTAATTCAATCTGAATTAAGGAAAATGTAAAGAACATGCATGTAAAGACTTGACATACCTAAAAAATGAAGATTCGAATGGAGAGAGTAGCCAATTATGTAGTGTTTTTTCTTCTTGCATCAAACTCCTCAACAATTTGAGTTTTTCACCACTTGCTTCCTTTTCAATGTTAAATTGAATAACACTCAAATATAATTACTAACAACAATACTATTAACCAATCTATAATGTTAAATTCCTAAAATTGAATCACAATTAACATTGCAACACTACAAAAATTGAAACTTGAATAGATATATATCAAACTTGGTGTGAAAACTATGTTATTTCCTCCTTCTCAAGTTGGCAACGCAGAAAAGGTGGTGGAAAGATCATGCAAAGGTGGTACAATGTGTCAAATGTGCATGTGAACTTCCCAACAACATGAAAGCACTTCTTTTTTGTCTGAGCACGCAAAGAATCAGTATGAAAATAGAGCATGTGGGCCTGGATCATGGGGGTCAACACTTTTTTACCATTTCTATAGCAAGACAAAACACGAGCGCATTATAACGCGCTCACGTTTTGTCCTACTATAGATTGATCACATCTTGTGCATTTCTCTTTCCAAACCTTCCCCTTCAGACTTGAATGACCACAAGGTTTTTGAGGGAGAACTTTTCCTGTTTCCTGCAAGAGCTTCCCAGATGCTCCACCATATGATAGGCATAACAATGAAGGGGCAAGCCCTCATAATCAAGTTCTTGATAGAAAATGCCCATTGAGGAAGAAAGATAGATCTTCTTTGGAAGCAGAAGTTCTAGTTTGTGACAAATCCTTATCCAAGCATAAATAGCAGGGGTTCTGTCAAGTGATTGTCAATCCACTTCCACAAAGTCTTTTGAAGACTTCTTGATTGATTCCAAAACATTCACACCCCAAAACTAGAGAGGCAATCAATATAATCAAACCCATAAATCTACATTTGACAACAGAAACCCTCAACACTATACCTTAAACCCTAATCCCTCAACCCTCCAACCCTATCCCTAATCCTTATACCCTCCACACTCTACTTTAACCCTAATCCCTCGACCCTCAACCTTATCCCTAAACCCTTGACCCTCGAACCTCAACCCTCAACCCTCAACGTCAAATCCTAATCCCTCAACCCTTCACTCTAATCCCTCATCGCTAAACCCTAAATGCTATCCCTATTCCTAGACCCTCAATCGACTCGATACTATACCTTAAACCCTAATATCTTATCCCTAAACCCTCCAACCCTATCCCTAATCCTTATACCCTCCACACTCTATTTTAACCCTAATCCCTCGACCCTCAACCCTATCCCTAAACCCTTGACCCTTGAACCTCAACCCTCAACCCTCAACGTCAAACCCTAATCCCTCAACCCTTAACTCTGATCCCTCAACCCTCAACCCTATCCCTAAACCCTAAACCCTAAAGCCTCAACCCTCAACCCTCAACGTTAAATCCTAATCCCTCAACCCTTCACTCTAATCCCTCAACCCTAAACCATATCCCTAAACCCTCAACACTATACCTTAAACCCTAATCCCTCAACCCTCAACCCTAAACCTTGTCCCTAAACCCTAATCCCTCAACCCTCAACCCTAATCCATCATCCCTCAACTCTAATCCCTCATCCCTAAACCCTAAATGCTATCCCTATTCCTAAACCCTCAATCGACTCGATACTATACCTTAAACCCTAATCCCTTATCCCTAAACCCTCCAACCCTATCCCTAATCCTTAAACCCTCCACACTCTACTTTAACCCTAATCCCTCGACCCTCAACCCTATCCCTAAACCCTTGACCCTCAACCTTCAACCCTCAACGTCAAACCCTAATCCCTCAACCCTTAACTCTAATCCCTCGACCCTCAACCCTATCCCTAAAGCCTCAACCCTAAAGCCTCAACCCTCAACCCTATCCCTAATCCCTAAACCCTCAACACTATACCTTAAACCCTAATCCCTCAACCCTCAACCCCCAACCCTATCGCTAAACCCTTGACCCTTGAACCTCAACCCTCAACCCTCAACGTCAAACCCTAATCCCTCAACCCTTAACTCTGATCCCTCAACCCTCAACCCTATCCCTAAACCCTAAACCCTAAAGCCTCAACCCTCAACCCTCAACGTCAAATCCTAATCCCTCAACCCTTCACTCTAATCCCTCAACCCTAAACCATATACCTAAACCCTCAACACTATACCTTAAACCCTAATCCCTCAACCCTATCCCTAAACCATTGACCCTCGAACCTCAACACTTAACCCTCAGCATCAAACCCTAATCCCTCAACCCTTAACTCTGATCCCTTGACCCTCAACCCTATCCCTAAACCCTAAACCCTAAAGCCTCAACCCTCAACCCTCAACGTCAAATCCTAATCCCTCAACCCTTCACTCTAATCCCTCAACCCTAAACCCTCAACACTATATGTTAAACCCTAATCCCTCAACCCTCAACCCTAATCCGTCATCCCTCAACTCTAATGCCTCATCCCTAAACCCTAAATGCTATCCCTATTCCTAAACCCTTAACCGACTCGATATTATACCTTAAACCCTAATCCCTTATTCCTAAACCCTCCAACCCTATCCCTAATCCTTATACCCTCCACACTCTACTTTAACCCTAATCCCTCGACCCTCAACCCTATCCCTAAACCCTTGACCCTCGAACCTCAACCCTCAACCCTCAACGTAAAACCCTAATCCCTTAACCCTTAACTCTGATCCCTCAACCCTCAACCCTATCCCTAAACCCTAAAGCCTAAAGCCTCAACCCTCAACCCTAAACCTTATCCCTAAACCCTAATCCCTCAACCCTCAACCCTAATCTGTCATCCCTCAACTCTAGTCCTTCATCCCTAAACCCTAAATGCTATCCCTATTCCTAAACCCTCAACCGACTCGATACTATACCTTAAACCCTAATCCCTTATCCCTAAACCCTCCAACCCTATCCCTAATCCTTATACCCTCCACACTCTACTTTAACCCTAATCCCTCGACCTTCAACCCTATCCCTAAAGCCTTGACCCTCGAACCTTAACTCTCAACCCTCAACGTCAAACCCTAATCCCTCAACCCTTAACTCTGATCCCTCGACCCTCAACCCTATCCCTAAAGCCTCAACCCTAAAGCCTCAACCCTCAACGTCAAATCCTAATCCGTCAACCCTTCATTCTAATCCCTCAACCCTAAACCCTATCCCTAAACCCTCAACACTATATCTTAAACCCTAATCCCTCAACCCTCAACCCTAATCCGTCATCCCTCAACTCTAATACCTCATCCCTAAACCCTAAATGCTATCCCTATTCCTAAACCCTAAATGCTATCCCTATTCCTAGACCCTCAATGGGCTCGATACTATACCTTAAACCCTAATCCCTTATCATTAAACCCTCCAACCCTATCCCTTAACCCTCAACCCTATCCCGAAACTCCTAACCCTCGAACCTTAATGTACTCAACCCTCAACGTCAAACCCTAATCCCTCAACCCTTAACTCTGATCCCTCGACCCTTAACCCTTAAAACTTGAACCCTAAAACCTATCCCTACATGCTCAACACTCGACACTATCTCTTAAACCCTAATCCCTTAACCCTCATCCCTAAAGCCTCAACCCTAAATCATTAAACCTTCAAACCTAAACCCTATCCCTAATCCCTCTACCCTCGACACTCTTATTTAACCCTAATCCCTTGACCATTAACCCTATCCCTCAACCTCAACCCTCAACCCTCAACCCTCAACCCTCAACCCTCAACCCTCAACTCTCAACATTAAACCCTAATTCATCAACCCTAAATGCTAATCCCTCAAACCTAAACCCTATCCCTAAACCATCAAACCTCAACACTATACCTTAAACCCTAATCCCTATCCGTCAACCCTTAACCCTTAAAACTTAAACCTTATCCCTACACCATCAACACTTGACACTATATCTTAAGCCTTAAACCCTCATCCCTAAAGCCTCAACCTTCAATCCTTAAACCTTCAACCCTAAACCCTATACCTAATCCCTCTACCCTCAACACTCTAACCCTAACCTTGACATTAAATGCTAATCCATCAACCCTAAACCCTAATCCATCAACACTAAACCCTATCCCTAAACCCTCAACCCTCAACACTATACCTTAAACCCTAATCCATCAACCCTAAAACCTAATCCCTCAACCCTCAACCCTAAACACTATCAATAAACCCTCAACCCTTGACACTATACCTTAAACCCTATGAAAAAAAGCTTTGTGTATGGTACATCCACAGTGAGTAATTAACAGTTGAAATCAGAAGGATGATCATTATGAGAAAATATTTGCATTGGGGTACATCTATGTTTCTTGTTGTCCACCCCGCACTTAGGGAAGGTATATTGTTATGAAACAGACAAATAATCTCCCATTGTTTACTGGCTCTATCCACAAGAACTACTAAACTATACCTTAAACCCTAATCCCTCAACCCTAAACTTTCAACCCTAAACCCTCTATCCTCAACAATCTACCTTAAACCTAATCCCTCGACCCTTAACCCTAAACGCTATCCCTAAAGCCTCAACCCTAAACCCTAATCCCTCAAGGTCCTAAACTCTAATCGCTTATCCCTAAACTCTAAATCCTATCCCTAAATGCTCAACCCTCAACCTTAAACCTTAATCACTCAATCCTTATCCACCCCTCTCCTCCCCTATCTGGCTCACTCCCATCTCTACCCTTCTCTGCCCTCGACACTATACATACATAAATATAGGCATACATAGATACATACATACATATAGGCATACATAGATACATACATACATACATATAGGCATACATACATACATACATGATTAATAGACTTGAATAGAAAAAAATTTAAGGGGAACATAACGCGAGCGCGTTATAATGCGCTCGCGTTATGTCAAACATGACAAACAACAGACTTGCGGAAAACAAAAAATGCAAAGCAAAACATAACGCGAGCGCGTTATAACGTGCTCGCGTTATGTCTTGCTTTGGGAATCCCAAGCCTTGGGCTTGGGATTTGCTTTGGATTTCCAACCCAAAGGCTTGGAGTGCCTTTTGAACAGTCACAGACGTGTTTTTCCATATTCTTCAAGATTTTACATAATTTCGTTTGTGCTAACCCTCAGATTTGCATGTGTTTCAAGGTCAAACAAATCAAACACTTGGGTAATGTTAGGCTTTCTCTTAGCTATTTGACGATGTGATTTTTTTCACATTTTAACAATGTTAAGCCTTTCATCTTTAATTTCTTTTGTTTGTGTGTCCGTTTTTGGGCAAAAACCACTGTTTGGTCTTTTTTAAATTGTAAATTAACTATTCATTGAAATTTCAAAAAAATTACATATTTAGAAACTAGACTCCATTCTACAAATATTAAAAAAAGAAAAAAATGATTTTCAATTAGTTTTCAAAAATTATAGGGGTAGCATGGCCAAAATTCTATTTTTTATGATGTGTCCACTTTGAAAATTAGTAAAAAATCAAATATTCATCAAAAAATTATCAGAAAAATCGGGCATAAACTACATGCTATTAGCTAATTTCTTATCAAAGCGATTTTAAAGATACCAAAAAAAAGTTGACCTTTTGAGGGAGCCACAAAACATGCTATGTTATGTCTTTTTGACAGAAACAACACCAATTTCTGTGGCTCCCTCTTTTGAACCCCTTAATCTATGCCATTTTCAAAAAAAAAATAGTAGTTTAGAAAGTAGACTCGGAGCACTATGAACATTGTTTTGGTTGCATCTCCAAATTTTGAGTGTAACTATGCTCAATTTCTCATCCAAGGCCAGTATTTCCTGATTTCAGAAAAAAAGTGGCCACTTAAGACCCCTTTTTGGTCCCCCATCTTCTTGCACTTACCCATACATAGTCCAGAACACCAGAAGATTTATGAGAACTAGAATAAAAAGAAATACGGTTCTATTTTCCATATATGCAATGTTCACAGAAATCAAACTCTAGATTACAATCAATCAGCCCATCTACCAGGTTTTTATTTTTCAAGGTTTTTAAACCTTTTTCACCTATGTGACCAAGTCTATGATGCCAGAGTATTGTTTTCTCTGCAGGAAGTTTAACTTCCATAGATTTTGCATCATGTGTTACAATAGTAGCTTTTTCAGCTTTTACAGAGACACTATTACAGCACACTGGTTTAGCATCTACCCTATACAAAGTTCCAATGCATTCACCCTTTGCTAGTACAATAGAACCTCTAGTCATCTTACAACCACCATTCACAAAAGTAACTTGCACTCTAACATCATTAAGCTTACTAATAGAAAGTAAATTTTGAGCCAAACCTGGTATGTGTAATATTCCATTCATTCCCTTTATTCTGCCATCCGAGAATTAGATTCTGACTCTTCCTCGGCCAACAATTTCCAATGTCGAATCACTTGCCAGGAACACCTTCCCACCAGCATACGGTTCATACTTAGTGAACCATTCTCTGTGAGATGTCATATGAAAAGATGCTCCTGAATCCACTAGCCATACATCTTCAGATGTAAGTGTTGCCAAGGCAATAATGAAGGCATCAACATCACTCTGAGAAGAATCAGTGTTAGAGAAGTTCTTCTTCTTTTTCTCCTCTTTGCAGTCTTTTTTGATGTGTCCTTTCTGCCCACAATTCCAACACTTTACCTTGGAATTTTTACCAAGAGATTTTGATCTCCCCTTTGATTTGGACTTAGACTTCTTATCCTTCTTGTCTCTTTCCTTTGATCTACCTTGAACGGATAGGGCCTCTTTGGCCATCTCAGAAGATTTCCTCTACATTTCTTCAGCTAACAGCGAGGCAACAACTTCTTCAGTTTTAAACGTGGTTGTTGTACTTCCAATAGCCATCACAAGATGATCCCATGAGTTAGGCAAGGAACACAATAGAAGCATACATCGGTCCTCCTCTTCTATTTTTACACCTACAGAAGTCAACTATGCAACAATCATATTAAATGTGTTCAGATGATCTACTATAGATGCTCCTTCATCCATCTTCAGAGAGTACAACTTCTTTCTGAGGAAAAGTTTATTCACCAAGGACTTGCCCTGATAAATATCTCCCAACTTCCACAAATTTTTTGCAGTCTTCTCCTCATGGATGTTCAATAGAACAGAGTCCGTTAAACTTAATCTTATCAGTCCTCTGGCTTTCCTATCTGCCAGGTCCCAATCTTCTTACTTCATGCCTGAAGGTTGAACCCCAGACACAGCAACCCAAAGATCTCTGTCGACCAGCATATCTTCAACCTTAAGTTTCCACAACTCAAAGTTTGTGCCATTGAACTTTTCAATGTCTATTTTTCCTGATGTACTTGCCATCTTATTTAACAAAATAGACCTCTATAAAACTCCCACTCATAGAATTGACACAAAAAACCCAACCAACCAACAAGGATAACACAATTGGCCATGCTCTGATACCACTTGTAAGGAAAGCACAGGTGCAGAATACAGCTTCCCTAATGTCAATTCTAAGGGGATAATGTAGACAAGTAATGTTTAATTCAAATACACAGATGAGCACACTAGAAAATACAAAATAAATATGTAAGATAACAGAGAACAACACCAGATGTACGCGGGAAAACCCTTTCGGGTAAAAAACCCACCACCACAAGAGAGACTATCTTTATTTACAGTAAGCTTAAATGATTACAATAAAGATCTCAGTCTTCTTGCTCAGCTATCGATTCTCAAATCATACAAACAATCCACTTTCACTGTACATCTACAAAATGAACAATATGATCGAATCTCTTCATCAACTTCAACGACATCACCAGATCTGTATATATTTATAGTCTTCAAGAGCAAAACCATTTTTTAACTTCTACCCTAACTATTCATTTCAACTCACCCAATGTCACTGCCTTCCAACCGTCGCAACTATTCATATTTGTGTGAGACCTTTAGTCCCACATTCACCAGGTCAAGGTTGTCATCCAGGTTTATATACCTGAACACACTGTAAGAATATCGTCGGCAATTTTGTTGTCGATGATGCCAGTCTAAGCTTCATCGGGATAACCCAAACCATCGGAGATCACTCCACCATTTACACCGATGGTTCCTTGTCCCACCGATGCCAACGCTTCACCAACCCGTCATTGGAGTGACAGTTAACATCAGAAAGACTTCCAAATCTCAGATCGACCATGCTTCTCATGCCAACACCAACACTTCACCAACCCTTCATCAGAGTGACAGTAATCATTGGAAGGACTTCCACAACTCAGACCGACAATGCTTCTCACGCTGACTTCAATGATCTTCGATGCTAACTTCCATCGGAGTAACTCAACACTGTCAGAGCGACTACCACAAGCATTGCCGACAGCCAACCTTATGCCGATGGACATATGTTATCGATATGACACAGATCATCAGAGGAGCTAGAGCATGACAAGCTGATAGAGCATGTCAACCCAATGGCTAGCTACCATCGGTGAGAGAAAAGCAATCGGTGTAACATTAACAAAGTCTGTCGATGCACCAGTGTGGCCGATGACCAAGTAATGAATGAGGTTCCAAGCAGTAACTTGAGACATTAGGTCTCTTCAAAAGTTAGGTCAAGAAACTTTTTGACAAGAAGGCGAAGGCGAGAGAATTTCAGGTTGGGGATCAAGTCTTGTTATGGGATAACAAAAGAAATGCATGGGAAGTTTGATTCCCTATGGAGAGGCCCATTCGTCATTCACCAACTTTGTGGTGAGAATAGTTTCTTGCTGGAGTATCAAGATGGGACACCTTTCTTTTTGCCCCATAGTGGACAACATCTGAAGCATTTCAATCCCTGAAGTGGCAGATAAGTTCATTTGTATATTTATATAGTTTTGTGTTTTTCTTTTTTCATTTTTGTTTAGTCTTTTTGTGTCTTTTTGTTTTGGTAGCTTGACTCTATGGCCCAATGGCATAGATGAAGGCACTTAGAGACTGGATTCTCCTCCCTTTGATCTTTTCAAAGAATGATTGAAGGAAGTTCCCCAATTAGAGCCAGTTGTTGTCCTCAAAATTAGTTGCGCTCATTTTGTAGGATGACCACTACGAAACTTGTCTGTTTCGTAGCCTACACTCTAAGTTTGCAAATCGAGGCAAGCCTTCTTGGCCTCATGCGAAGTCATTTGATGCCTTGGAATGATTTATGACATTCCCCTTGGTTGGTTTTTTGAGACTCGTGAAATTGATTAGGTCATAAGCTTGTTAGAATATCAATTCTGACTTGTTTGAGGTGTTAGTTAAATTTTAGGGTACATATGCACTAGCAGCCAAAACCACCACTCTTGCATATGTCTTGTTGTTTTCTACATGTTAGAGCATAATTTTTCACCATTTGTGCATGTTTTGTGTTGTTTTAGCCAACATGCATCGGCAGTCAAATCCACCATCCGTATATGTTGATCATCTAATATGCATTAGCGGCGAACACTACTGCCCGTGCAAACCTTGGCGAAATCAAGTAAACTATAGTGACATTAATGGCACCCGTGTCATTATTAATGCACTTTTTAAAACCTTTTAAAGGTCTAAATTCATTTTGTTTTGTTTATTTCTCATTCTCAATGTTTCCAAACCAACTGTTAAGCTCCTTATAGTCTGATCTAATCGCATAAACCTTTGAGTAAGCAGATCGAATCGATTCATCTTTCGAAGTTGCACCTAGGGTTCTGTCGCCTTTTACAAGTAAGTTGTTATTTTTCATTTTTATTTTTGTTTTTGTTTAGGGTTTTCCAATGTATGATGAAGTGTTTGTTTTTGTTTTTGTAAATGATATTTTTTTGTTTGAGTTTTCATATGAATCATTTTTCGTTTGTTTTTCCCTTTGTGAATCATTTTTAAACCCTACTAATAGCATAGGTTTTTCAAAGTCATTTTATCGGCAAAATTCACCTATTTTAGCAAAACCCTAAGTTCCTGTAAAATCAAATTTTGATGTATTTGAAAAACTTAGGTTTTTGTTGCCCTTGTTTAGACTGCATGTGTCGTTGGTCATTTTGGCCTCCAATGCATGTAGCCCTTAGCAGACCTACCTTGTGTAAGGGTGGCAAATTTCACCACCCTTACACGAAACAAATCTACCTTTGAAACTTGTTCTTACCCTGAATGTAAGGGCTGCGGAAATCACCACCCTCACATTCTTTTCTTTGATCACCAAAGTGTATCGGCGGTAAAAAAATGCCGCCAATACATATTCTTTGACTTTGGCCCCTACATGAAATCCTTAATGATTACTCACATTTCAAGTCGGCTAAAACCACCACTTCTACATGTGTTAAGGTTTAAAATAGTTAGGTACAAGGGCAGTCATTTTGACTGACTTAACATCTAAGTCTTATTCTTCCAATATGCTAGAGCGGGCATTTTTGCCGCTTGTACACACAATGAAACTTGCATTTTACCTTTGTGTAAGAGTGGTCAATATGACCGCCCCTACATCAAACTTGATTTTTCCTCACATGCAATGGCAGTCATTTTGACTGACCTTGCATGCTAAACGACCTACTTGACATGCAGGAGCAGTCATTTTGGCCACCCATGCATATTTTCCTGAATTTTTCCTAACACTGGGAATTTTCGCAAAATGATACCTATAGCCTGCTTTCGCCTTGTTTTCCTGACTTACATGCTCTCTAGCCCTTTCAAGCATGACCCCATGTTCATGATCATCAGTTCGTAGTAACCCTAATTTGCCTATTGTTCCCCTAACTACGAGATCATGAACTTTTGGACTTTCATCAAACATCTGTGGTCGACGCCATTTCCATTTTTCTTCTCAAAGCTGATGTCAGAGTCATCTCCTTTAAAAGCCAAGATCATGAAGTATAAGTACCAAGGGGTTTTCCCTGTTACTTCATTGTCATCTAATGTGGATGAGATCATAGATACATAAATTGGGTATGTAGACATGGCTGAGTTCGTGGAAAGGACAAAATAGTCTAATCCTCCTCGCTACATGCAGAAGATTGTTGAAAGTAATATACACCTAGTAGCATCTTTTCCTATCACAGCTCATAATATAGAATTTGTTCTTCAAGTGGCGAGCCACTATAATAGTGATACCAGGACTATGTCTGATTCTCAAGGGAATGTAATTATGAGATTAGATGCAGAATTTCTTGACAAGATTTTCATGTGTCCACCTATTGAAAATGTTGGAGATATAGATTTTGTTTGAGGTTAGAGAGATTTTGAGAAAGATGTGGAAGCTGCAAAGAAACATATCAATGGTAAGTGGCTAAAGACTCCTAGGAGAAATTTGTCTAGATGGCCTAAGGAGCTCCCAAGAAGTGATTTTGTAGAAGAGGAGTGATTTGGTCACATTGCTGAGTAGTATAGGAGGCCTTCCTTCTTCATCCAAATTTCATGAATCAATGTATACATATATCAGGGTGATTCTTAAGGGACAACAGAAGATCTTTTGGGGAGAGCAAATCAACAATGGTCTACATGATCATTTGATCAAAGTCAATACAACTTTTAAGTTTTACATGACTTCATATCTGGTATATGCTATTGCAAGTATGAAGAGTTTTCTAAGTCTAACTCAAAATGGTGATCAGAAGTTAGTTCCATTTTTCCAATACTATCCATGGATTACTTTGAAAGGATCAATTCATTATTTCCACAGAGTTAATGATGCCTTCTTCTCAGTATTAATGTGCCTATGGAATAGTGAGCTTGAGCAGAAGAGAGTATCAGATGAGGCCTGGGAAGTGGTCAATTCTTTTGGTTGTTTGTTTCTCCAATTTCTAACTTTCACTTACCTAAGAGTTGGATATTATCCTGGATATCCATATATGCTTCCACGATATCCCAGTGATAAGATTATTCTAATGGAGTTATGTAGACAATTGATTATTGTGCATAATAAATAGATGGAACTGAAGAAGTCAGGAATTAAGTTTCCAGTGGAATTTGGTAGGTACTCAGTGCAATCAGCCACTAAGGCTAAGGCAGTTGAATAAGAAATGCAGTTGGTAACGATGAAACAGTTCAAGAAAAGAGATCACTTTGATTTCCGGAGGGTACAAGATAAGATCAAGAGAAAGGCTGTGTTTCATGTTCCTATGGTTGAGGATATTTGCGCTTATCTGAGAACCCATAATGAGATCAGGAAGCTAGATTATTGCAGACTCCATCTGAGTAAGATTGAGGAACTGGGATAGGCTGATGTTCCAAAAGGTATGGAAGACGAGGGTCATGTTTTGGATCCTGGGTATGACATCAACAATATTGAAGCGTCAGCTTTGCCAAAAGTCAAATGGTCGGTGAAAGAAGAAACTTCTATCAGGAAGAGATTTCAACCTATATTGGCTAACACCAATAAATGGCTGCAAAGCAAAGGTCTCAGTTTGAAAGAGTTCCTCACTAGATTAGAAACAGAGATTTAGGAGCAGACTAGAAAGAAGGTAGAAAACAGGACAAAGAACAAAAGCGATGCTCCTTCTTCTTCTAAGGTGCATCAACTGAAGATTAAGTTTGTATCAAAAGGAGGGAAGGTAAAAGAGATTGGAGGAACTTCTATTATTACAGATTCAGGTTCCGGAGAAGCAGATGTTGATAAAATGGAGGTTGAAAATACTGAGATGGAACAACAAAATGTTGAGGAACCTGATGATACTACGCAGGTTGAAATGGGTGAGAAGTCTGATGAGGAAGGTAATAAAGAACAAGAAAAATAGAAAGATGTGGAACAGGAACAACTTGGTGGCTCATTAAAATCTGCTCAGAAAGATCTTTCACAAGGGCCAGAAGTTTCTATACCCTTACCTCAAGTTTCTATTTTTGATAATCCTCCAATAGTTTCTAATGTTCCTGTTGTCATTGTATCTTCAGATAATACTCCTCCCTCTGTGAGAAAAATCTTTGGAACTCTTTTTGATTCTTCTGGTTCTATCCCTAGTCTATCTTCTCCTTCTTTTGATAGTGGATAACAATCTGTTCTGGATCATTTACTTGATGGTTTAGATAAAAATGTTGATACAGGTCCAGTTTTCACCAACACCTCTCCTATTGTCACTATAACAAGTGTTAGTATAGATCCCGCTAAGCAAGTAGTTGATCCTTCTCCAAATATTAGTACTCCAACACTACCTCCATGGTTGTCTACTTATACTCCCAAAAGGAAAAAGCAGGCTATCTCACCAGATGATATTGACATTGAAAAATTGTTGCCTGCTAAACCAAAAACTCAGAAGAAGAAGCCTAAAACTGTTTCTAAGCTAATTGATGAAAAAATAATCAGGTATACAGAAATTGCTAAGCCATCGGATGATGGTACTACAGATACTTTTGATGTGAATGATCATATTGTTTCCAGAGTTGAGTTAGGTAAGATGACTCATGAAGGTATCAAGTCAGATTTTCAAGCTACGATAAGCTCATTGCTTGTAAAATTTGACAAGGTAAAGAAGGAAAAAGAACAATACAAAGAAAAGGCTGAATAGCTTGTTGCTGTCCTTCAGAAGATAGTGAAATCATCAGAGATCGTGGAACCAATGGCAGTTACTGTAGAAGACCCTTTGATCCAAAAGGTTGAGAAAGTTCAAGCAAGAGGAAGAGTGGTTGGTGACATTGTGGAACGGTTGTTGGCACAAGGTAGAGTTCTCTTAAAGACCATAGTGGAAAGGAAGGAAAAAATGGCAAAGGCAAAAGCTGAGTTAGATGATATTGTTGATTCATTATCTCAAGAACTTCAAGATCAAGAGGATAATTTAGAGGAATGGATTGAGATGAAGAAAATCAAGATAAAGAATTTGATTGCCATTGGTGTCATTTCAAACCGAGAGTCTTATCTCAAGACCAAACCAAAGAATCTATGACCCATCACATCAATGTGATAAGAGGTTTACTTGATGATTTGTGCCGAGTACGAGAAAACAATGAAGATAGTGATGTCTCACTTTTACACAGGTTAGAGGAACTACCATGCACTCTAACAGGTGAAGATCACAAGTTTCTCTCTGCAGAAGAAATGATTGATGCTTTTGAGAAGATGGTTCAACAGAAGTTTGAAGATGAAGTGCCTACAGTGGTTTCAATGGATAGTCTTTATGATCATCATTCAACCTTTGAAAATCTGAAGGATAATCTTGAAAAACATGAGAAAGTGATAAATGTGGTCAAGGATGCAGTTCTCAAGGCTCGTACCATTTCAGATAATATAGCTGGGCCTGATGTATGTGAGATGGCAATAGTGCGGACCATGTACCAAGACTTCTTCAAAAAGAATGATGATGTCAGTTGAAATTCTTTTTCATGCCTTAGTTGATTTTCATTTTTGTATATGCAATTTGTATTTTGTTTTGGACATATTCACATGTATTTTCTCAAAATGTAATTACATGTGAGACAAAAGAAGTCACAAGTCAAATAGGACTCTTTTGTTGAATAAAGTCAAAGTAGTTAGGTTTTTCCTAAATTTTCTCAAGGCCTCTCTCTATAAATAAAGAGGGCATTTATTGTAATTTCTATCTTTTATCTATTGCAAGAAAACTTTGGTGAATTGAGAAGCAAATCAAGACTTTGTGCTTTTTGTGAAAATCAATTATCAAATATTTATCAATACAAGAAAGCAAGTTCGATTCCAATCTGTCTTGGGATTATTTGTGTTATGATAGCATTGTTCTTACGTCTTTCTATCATAATCTTCTTTGGTAATAATTGAGGTGTGGACATTATTTCAAGTGATTGAAGAGCATTCTTAATTTGATTGTGATAGACTTTGTGTTATCAAATCATTTGTGTTATGTTCGTGAGGATAAAATAATTTGAAGACTTTGTGTTGCAAGTTGTTGTATCAATTTACTTATACCATCTTGGAGAAGAGTGGAGACTTTGGGCTGCATTTAACTTCAAATAGTTCTATTTGCAATTAGTAAGTGAAGCAACAAATTTTTTTGTGTTTCTGTGGTTTTAGTGATAGTTAGCAAGCTCTTGAATATGAGTTTCATTGAAATCATCATAGTGAAGTATAAACATCTATTCTGAAGAAAGAGAATAGGATGAAATGGAATCACCACGAATATAATTTTTAGTGTATATAAGTTTCATAGTTATTTGTTTGTAATAGTTAAAGCAACTAGAGGGAACCTCCCCTTGCTAAGAGGAGAGACTCTATTTCATCATAGTTGTGGCGATATAACCATTTTGCCATTAGTAAGTTAATGACAAAATATTCACCCAACAAGGATCAAAAGATAAATCATGGGAAAGCATATTATCATCATGTGTACTAGGGCTCGAGATATATAATCAAAGCATGAGCCAATTCATAAAAAAAAGTGTAAAGAAAACAAAAAGGAATCTTTCATCACGTCTTGTGGCTTTTAGAAGAATACACACATATGTTAAATGTTTGATTATGGGGCATTTTAACTCTCCATTAAAGGATAATGAGAATAAAGGAGAATCTCAAACTCCTTCGAAAAGCAGAGAAGATCTTGTTGACTTTATTAACCAAAATGCCTTGATGGGCCTAGATCTTGAAGGTGTTGAATTTACCTAGTCAAATCAAAGGGTGGGATCTTCCCTTATATAGGTAAAGCTAGATCATGCCCTTATATTGCTTGATTCACTAAATGTAATATTGATGTACCCTATTAGCTCTAACCAGAATCGGTTTTGATCATTCTCCTATTATGCTTAATGCTGATAAATTGGGAAAAAGAAAAGGGTTCCCCTTTTGCTATTAAAAGATATGAACCCAACACCCACAATTAGTAAACAAAATTGTTAGAGTGGTGGAATATAAGAGTGGATGAGTCTACAATGTTTCAGGTGGCTAAGAAATTGAATAATGTGATGTTGAATATTAGAAGATGGAACAAAAACGCTTTTGGTAACATTTTAAAAAATGAAATTGAGGCCCGATTAGATTTGGTGCAGAAGGAGATTCAAGCTATAGGTATGAATTAGTAGCTTTTGTCAAAGGAAAAATATCTTTGTGAACTCCACTCTCTTATTGCTAAAGAAGAAAATTATTGAAGGCAAAGATCTAGGGCCATCTGGTTAAAGGACGGTGATCAGAATACCAAATTTTTCCACATGACCACTTTAAAGCATTAGGTTGCAAATGGAATTAAAGAGATTCAGGTGGATAATGATTGTTTTGTGGAGGAAACCTCTATAAGGGAGAAAGATGCTAATTTCTTTAGTAATCTTCTTGGGGAAAACAATGTTTTGGATTCATAGGTTCAACATGACTTATTGAAACGCATCCCTAGCATTGTTGATGCCCAAGATAATATAGAATTGTTGAAGCCCTTAATGGAGGAAGAGATCAAATTGGTTGTCTTCTCCTTTGAAGGTAACAAAGCCCCTGGTCTTGATGAGTTCCCGCATTTCTTTTTCCAAATGTATTAGGATATTGTGGCTAAGGATCTTATGGCTGCTACTAAGGAGTTCTTTGGGAAGGAAAAACTTCTAACAGAGTTGAACTCTATTTTCCTAGTCCTCATACCAAAGAAGGCTGGAGCTATCGCCTTTTTGAAATTCAGGCATATTAGCTTGTGTAATTTGATTTATAAGATATTCTAAAAAATTAATTCTCTCAGATTGCAACAAATTCTTCTTAAGTTGATTTCCCACAACAAAGTGGGTTTGTTCATGGGCGACATATTCTCGATTCTATCATTTCCATTCATGAATTCTTCATTCATTGAAGGTCAACAAAAAAGTTGGAATCATCCTAAAACTTGACTTGATGAAGGCTTATGATTGTGTCTCTTGGGACTTCCTCAGCAAAGTTATGGAAAGGTTTGGATTTGAGGAAAAATTCAAAAATATGATTATGGAATGTGTCTCCACCCCAATGTTCTTTGTTATTGTCAGTCACATCCATTTCAATATTTTTAACGAAACTAAGGGTATTTAACAAAGGGACACAATTTCTCCTTTATTATTTATTATCATGGCAGAAGCCTTGGGGAGAAACATCTAGAATGTGGTTTTCAAAGGAAGAATCAAAGGTTTTAAACCAGCCTCAACTTTTACTGCTATGTCTCATCAACAATTTATTGATGATACAATTGTTACAACGGAAGCTTCAGCGATGAAGGTGAAGGAGCTTAAACAAGTTCTTACTTGCTATGAGAGTTTTAGGTCAAAAAATCAACCTTCCAAAAAGTACCATCTTCTTCGTTAAACAACAAAGGATTGCTTCAATTATAGGTTATCAAACATGGTCTCTTCCTTCTACATAACTTGGTTTACCACTCTTTGTGGGTGTTCTTGAATTCCTTTTGGAGTGGTTTGTTGGATCATTTCTAATGCAAACTTACTCGGTGGAAAAGCTCCCTTCTAAGCCATGTAGGTAAGCTTCAATTAATTAAAGCCTCTTTATAGAATATCTCGGTTTGTTGCATGAGGTTGCTTTGAATGCCAATAAAATTTATGGACAAGATTAAGAAAATATAGAAAAGGTTTCTATGGTTGAGCACTAAAGAAAAGGAATGCCTTCCTTTGCTTGCATGGGAGTCGGTGTGTAAGCCCAAAAGTAAAGGAAGAATTGGCTTAAGAAGGATCAAAGATTTTAACATGGCTCTGAATGCCAAAATCACTTGGAGATTACTCAACAAGGAAAACGAGTGGGTTTCCATCATATCCAATAAGTACTTGGAGGGTAGAAATGGGGATATGCTCTCAAACAATCACATGGCTCCATTTGGAAAAGCATGATATTTAGTAGTGTCATCCTTAATAAAGGAATGAAGTGGAAATTGGGAGATGGAGCAATCATAATTATTTTGGGAAGATGTGTGGATTTTAGATACCCCTTGGGTGACTTAGATTAGATGGCTCCTTTAGTGGATCTATGCAAATCTGTAGTGGGAATCAAAGTGACTAATTACATTCAAATGGTGAATGGAGTTAGAATTTGGAATAATATGGATTCAATCTCTAACCTATCTAAGGATGATGTTTCTTGGTTGGACTCTTTGTTGAACTCCTTTCACATCCCATAATACCCCAAAAGAGATGAATTGGTTTGGGTGGCCTCATCCTTAGGGGTGTGTTCTGTTGCTTTAGGGTTCTCCTTGCTTGTTGATCAAAGTCCCGCCCCCTTTTGGTCAAAGCTTTGACAACCCCACTTGATCCCAAAAATCAGCATTTCCTTTTGAATGATGGCCTAGAACAAAGTTTTAACAAAGTTTTAACGATTAACAATTTGGTTACGAGGGGATTTGCTATGCCTAATAGATGTGGCTTATGTGAAAAGTGGAAGAATTAGCTGTTCACTTGCTGATGGAATGTTCCTTCTCTTGGGAGGTGTGGGGTATGATTCTTTCCCTTTTCAAGGTCAAGTGGGTTTTACCTCAGGACACTCATGGTTTGATTGAACAATGGAAGGCCCCCTTTCACAACCCGGACCCTTAAAATTTTTGTGGGACATGGTCTTACCCCATATTGGATGTGGCTTATAGAAGGAAAGAGAGTTTTCAAGGATCTGAAATCTCCTATTAGCATAGTTGTAAACAAAATTTGCTCTGTCATCAAGGAGAATGTTCTTGGGGTAGTAATAGAAAATGATGCCTCATTTTCCAAGATTGAAGTCTCAAGAGTTGAACTTGAAGTGGTTGCTGCTTGGAAGTCAGACTGCGACTTATCTTCTCCATTCAAAGGGGGTAAAACTTAGAGACAAAACATTGTTTCATCTCCCCCTCTACCAAACTAGTACAAGCTAAACTTTGACGGTGCAACTAAAGAGAACTCGGGGCTTGCAGGGGTGGTGGAGCTCTAAGAGATGCTAGAGGCAATCTAATTGTAGCATATGCAATCACTCTCAAGGTCCAAACTAATCATTATGTTGAAGCAACAACTACCTACAATGCTCTCAAAATGGCCCAGCAAATTGGAATGCAAAGCATCGTCCTTGAAGGAGACTCCATGAATATAATAAATTGTTTGAATAAGAAAACTCAACTAAGTTGGACAATTGATAATTTAATAAAAGATTCTATTGACATTATTAATAAGATAAGAATTGTTAATATTGGTCATTTCTTTAGGGAGGCCAACTAGGTGGCGGATTTTCTTGCTAACTGGGGGGGTTATCACTAAGGGGTCTCAAATTCGTCAAATAATTCTTTTCCCAAGGAGCTTGTCAAGTTAAGTATTAATGATGCCAATAATCATTATAAATAACTTGTCATATGGGTAGGATTCTGTCATGCTTTTGGGTCACTTGATAGATAGATCAAGCATGAACCATAATGTTGATATTATGATGAAAATTCATGTTAGCATTAATAATGTGCAGTACTTGGGAGTGGCTTCTGGGAACTTCCTCTTTGCTTTGGCTTTGAAGGTCTTTGTGTAGATTTGGTGGGGCTTTCATGCTGTTCAAATTTGATGGGGTATGCTAGATTCTGAAAGCAAATTTGTGAATATGGGCAGGGATAAAAATATAATTGAGCCCTTGAGTTGCAACAAGCTAAGACATAACTCCAAGGTTTGGAGAATTATGGAGAAGGGAGGCTTTACCCCCTTCATTGAAAAATTGAGAGATTACAACATATCCTTAGCCATAGACTTCGCCAAGGGTTGGGAAAATAGAAAGGTGATACTGCATGGTAAGGAATTTGTGGTAACAAAAGAATTGGTGGCAAAGGTTACATGATTATCTGTGGTTGGTGTGAAGATCTTTAAGGACAAATGCATGGGAGAAGAAGCCATGTCTATTTTTTAGAAGCTAGATAAGGAGACAACAAAGCTTCACTTTGGTTATGTAAGGTGTTCCCTCAAACCTCTGTGGGACAAGATTGCATTATGTATCATGAGGTACGTGACTTTGGAAGTTGTTTCAAGTCCATATACTCCTCTCATTTCTTTTTGTTGAACCACTTTAGGTGTAAGAAATTTGTTTCTTTTCCTTTCTACTTGATTTCATCCTTGGAGACGTCCATTAAGGAATGCAAGAAATCCCCTAGCATGCTTCCCCTACACTAGGGGTTAATCATGCTAATTGTTAATTTTGTAAGGCAATCGAACCTAATTGTTCCTTGTCAATTTCATAAAAAGAGAGATGATAATGGAAATAAAATGGACTATACTGACTTCAGCACAAAGAATTTTGAAGATAAGGAGGATAGCAATTGGGAAGGGTCTGGTAATGGTATTGGTTTGGAGTTTGAAGTTGAAGGATTCACAATCTTTGGATAAGAAGAGTGTGCCTCAAGTGAAAGTAAGGCATAGTGGTGCTGGAGGTAGTAGGGAGAATATGAGGAAAAGAGTGTAGTCTCCCAGGCAAACCCATTGGATGAGGAAGGAGCTTGTTGAGAAATGTGAGAGAAGGAACCATGAAACCCAAAAGAAAATTGATGCTCCCAGAGTTCAAGACAAGGGGAAAGGTAAGGCTTTACCCTTTCTTGAAGCTATTGTAGATAGCCCTTCCCTAAATACAAAACCCCTCTCCCCTCTTTGAAAGGACTTTGTAGGAGTTGTTTGAAGACCTGAATCTTGTAACCCAAAATGTTAAGACTCCATCAAGCCTTCAAGGCTTAACATAATCTTATAAAGTGGTTTTATGTTGAGATTAATAGTCTCAATATTAAGATGGAGATTATGTTTAAGAAACAAGGGTTGACCTAGGTCTCTTCTATGGAGGATATGAGGATATTCTAGAACTAGGAGGCTATACCCTAGCTGAACAAGATGATGGATGATCTCTCCAACTAGAAGGATAAGGCTACTGTTATGGAGGAGTTCTAGAAAGGACAAAAGAATTATGATACTAGATTGATGGATTTGGAGCAAGATATGGGCGATATAAAAGAAAAATAAACAGAGTAATTAAGATCAGTGCCTTGGTGACAAGACAAAAAGACAACTAAAGATACTAGTCCCAAGGTGATAGCCAAAGATGATAATGCAAGTCCTAGCACTAGAACTGGGAGCACTAGAAAAAAGAATTATGAGGGAGAAAAGAAAGAGCTTTAGAACTATCAAGGCCTCCATGAGAGCTTCTTCTTGGAAGAATTAGAAGTTGTTGACGCCCTGAAAAAAAGTAGTCTTTTGGTCTTTCCTTTTGTTTGTGTTCTATTTTTTTTATTACTTCTTGACTGTGATTTTACTATTGGTTAGTTGTTAGCTCACTGGCATTTTTCTTTCTATAAAGGATTCCAGGGCCCCTTGAAAACGTGCTTTTACCCCTTTAATAAAAAATAAGATAAATCAAACCATTGTAGAGCTCTAGCACACTAGTATAATATACACTCACAAATCAATAAGATATCATTATTTAAATGTGCATAATTAGAAATGAAAAATGTCTTTCCATGTAAAGAGGCATATGTAGAACCATCATATTCATCATGTAGAAGTTCTTCACTAAGGCTCACAAAGTCATCATGTAAGGAATAAGAGGGTGTAGTGTTATCACTAATACTTGCATGACTAGCTAAAGCTGTATCATCATATAGTGTAGCATCATCATGGGATGCATGGGTAAAACATACATGAGATGCAGAAGATTGATCATCATGCATAAGAGAGGATATGTTATCTAAAAAGCATGACTCTATGCATATAAGCTTATTATGACATGTAAAAGAAAGGTCATCATGAGATGCAACAATGTCATGAGTAGGTGGTGGTGGTAAAACTATATCATTGATGTCCATTGTACAAGATGTATTACAAGGTAGATCACTACTAGGCATGTACTCGTCACTATGATAATCACAGGATTATCAGTAAGCTTACGAACAAATGACATAAGTGTGTCTAATAGACACGGATAAGTACTCATCAACTCCATGAAGGAAAATATGAGACATGATAGAACAAAACCTCCATAGAAACACATCCTTATCCCTAGAATAATGTGTCATGAGAATATCAAGGATAGAAGGATGATGTTTTATAAAAAGTAAGAACATATCAAATCTGAAATGTATGCACGAATATCAACCAAGGAGCAAGATCTAGGAGTCATAAGGTATAATATCCTAGGCTGGGAGGGTACGATAAAGGATGTATGCCACTATGCAAATCCAAACCCTAATCAAGGTATAATAAGCATAAATGAATGTAACCTTAGGAATTTTGAAAGTGAATAACAAAATCAGAGTAGTATCAAATCTAAAATGTCCTAGAAACTGTGAAAATGTAATTGGTCAAACCCTACGGGATGTAGGCAAGGACAAATTCACCAAAAATGTAAAAGAAAATAACCTTTCCCCAAGCTTAATATAGGCTAATCAAATAGAATGCATACACATTAACATATATTGACCTAGATAAATTAAATGTGACAAGAGCTAGGTGCTCTAAGAACAATGGTGAAGAAATAACTTTGATTCAGCTCTAAAACTGACCATCTCGAGATTGATAATAGATCCTCATTTTCTATGCTCCACCTTGGGATCAAAACTGCCTATCAAATTTGTTGCAGGTTGATTCCGTGGCTTTGGACCATCTTTGCAAAGCATGAATCTATCCTATGGACGCATATTTGATTTGAACAAGTCTACACTTCCACTTCTTGATTCACCTAACTCTTTGCTCTACATTAACTATCAAGGACTAAAGGTATTTAAAACTACTTTAGGTAGATCATCGGATTGCAAAGGTTGTGTTCTCCTAAGTCAGTCTCCTTGATTGAATTGACTTTACAATCGTAGAAATGAGAGAAGACAACACTCTTTTGTCATGCAGATGCTCTAGAATGATGATGCAAATTTAGGTGCCTTTTAGTGCTTCAATTGAAGTTTTCATAAAATGATTCTTCTCTCCAATGCATAGGATTTGCAAATGACAAATAAATGCACATTGAGTGCCTTCAAATACCACTACATGCAATATATCATGTGAAAAATGTACCAAGTCAGCTCATGGTGAGAATGAAATGGATGAGTCGTCAAAATTTGAAATTTAAAATTTTAGGGGTCAATTCCACAAGATGTGGGATCAATGCTACAACGCAAGATTGACCTGGGACAAGAAAACATTAATTTTGATGTAGAAAAGAATGTATGGACATGGGGGCACTAATAGGTATTATAAATGGCAAGTATGGAAATATGTGCAAGTATGAATAAGATATAGTCAATACATGGTAATAAGTGTAAATGGATAAGTGTGACAAGTCAAGGAATGAGCAAGGGTGACAAGTCAAGGAATGAGCCCAACAATGCACAAGATTGCATCATTTGTCAATATGCAATTGAATTAAGGCATTTCATCAAAATGGCCCCAAAACTAGATGGGAATTAGCATGTGTATGCAAATTTCACCATTACACTAAGATAATATAAAATAATTATTTATAAAGCATCCAAAGCACTTGAAAGTGGCAAGAGTGATCTGACAAAGCCTTAAGGAAATTATCATAGGTAATGAATGGCAAAATCATTATTTTCAGACAATAACCAAACAATGTAAGTAGTGATTCATTGCAATGAGCTTGGAGTGCATGTATACTATCGGGTACAATAGTTATTTGAGCCTCTTTAGAGTTTTTTTTTCTTTATTTAAAAATTGTTTTCTTTTTTTTGGCGTATGACAAGGGCACAACTCGAACAATCTAGGGCATACTTGAGTCATCCAGGCCATTGATCAGAAATAAATGAGTTATTTGTTAATTAATTATTTTCTTCATGGAAGGCGGTGACCATTGTTGTTCATACCTTTTTAACATGCATAAATACCCCCTTCTTTCAAATAGATAAGACAGGCAGAATCAGGCATCCATCTCTCAACAAGATTGCTGGAATACTCCAACCAATTGTTGTTCATTCCTACAACACTACAGGTTACCTGCTCACCAGGTGTTGTCCTCTGGATCTACAACCAAATTCAGATTGATGGTATTAGAGCAAGAAAAGGAATAAATGATTTACCAGATACCCTATTTTGTTTGATTTTGAGTGAAGTTCCACTGGAGTTGGTGCATTGTTCTATCCTTTCTAAAAGATGGAAATTCCTTTAGGTGTGCTTACCCCATCTAAAATTTTTTGGGAATTTTTTTTCTTCATTATCTGGCCCAGAAGAACTCCAAAACATAATTGACAGTATTTTTCAGCTTCATTCTGTTCCCCTTGAGCTTTTCCCATTGGAAAACAACCTCTGTTGTACAAAAGACAATATTTGTAAGTGGATTCACTGTGCGGCTCTGAAAGATGTGCAAAAGATGATTATTGAAGAATGGCGCTTTTTTATTAAACCTGAAGTTCCCACATCCATGTATTTATGCCACGAGCTTAGATCTTTGACTTAGTAAATTCCTTCTCACTAACACGCCCAACTCCTTCGGTGGTTTCGCATAGCTGGCAATGCCAAACTTTCAGAATGTTACCCTGAATGACAAGATGTTTGAGCTAATGCTAAAATTATCTCTGGTCCTTGAAGATTTAACAGTTTGTAGTTGCTATGGGCTCCAGAGACTAAAAATATGTTCTCTCAGTCTTAATTCTCTCAATCTTGATCTTCCATGTTCCCAAATAAGAGCAATAACAATAAATTGTCCATGATTGTTGAGGCTTCTAATAAACGATCTGGTTAAGTTGAATGAGTGGAAGTTCGAGTTGCTAGCATGTTTACGTTTGTCGACAACTGCATCTGAATTTGCACACCTTCAACCATTTACAAGTCTAAAATCACTGAGAGAAATTCTTTTTTTGAGAGGTATTACTGTGGTCGATGTGAACTTTCTACATGAATTAACTTACAACAAATTTGGATAGGCAAATATAAGGATAATGTATAGTCGTCGTTTCCAATCGATGACGGCAATGCCAACTTTTCAAACGAATTTCCTAACTTCAAACAAATTTGTGGAGACAATGTTGAAGAATCTGCAAAGTAAATATCAGGGGTGATTTTCTGCTGGACAATCTACAGCAAGTTCATCTCAACATAACCTCACAATATAACCCTATGCCTCTACTTGCTTATCTTCTTCAACATGCTCCTGCTATGAAAGCTTTTAACAATTTACCAGTGGAAAGGATTCGATGGCATTCATGACGTGCAATTTGTCAACATGCTTCTCAATTACATAGTGACTCGGCATACATGTCACTTGCTAAGTTTGCCAAATTTCAGCATACATCTCACTTGCTGAGTTTGCCAAATTTTGACATACATCTCACCCATTGAGATTGTCGAATTTTATGAGCCCTCCCAAATGGAGTCTCCAAGGCATACATCTCATCCGCTGAGATTGCCCAAATTGGCATACATCTCTCCCACGAGATTGCCCACATTATTTAGGGCATACATCTCTTCCACGAGATTGCCCAAATTCTATGATGAATGAGCTTTCACCACATGTCGAGAAGAAGGTAGACAAGGCATCCAAGTTTGTTGACAAGATTTGCCATCTTCAACAATAAGTTCATGAGATATTGCAGCACACCAACCAGAAGTACAAGGAGTGACATGACCAGCATCGTATGCCTCATTAGGGCAAGAGGTTTACTAAGGCGCACATTGCCCAACACTTTCCTTATTGTTATAGACCATTGATGCAATGGGGCCCAATGCCTCTCAAGGGGGGAGGAATGATCATAAATAAATGAGTTATGTGTTAATTAATTATTTTCTTCATAGAAGGTGGTGATCGTTGTTCGTGCCTTTTTAACATGCATAAATACCCCCTTCTTTCAAATGGATAATACAGGCAGAATCAGGCATACATATCTCAACGAGAATGCTAGAATACTCCAACCAGTTCATTCCTACAACACTACAGGTGACCTGCTCACCAGTTGTCATCCTTTGGATCTACAGCCAGATTCTGAGTCTATTATGAGTAAATTTTTGTTTCATTCTACATAGAAGTCACCAGAAGAAAAGAGCTGGTAGCACTCTGATAATGATATCAGTGAGCAAGCATGTACAATTCTTTGTTTTTAAGAATCACTCAATTGTAATCTGCAACTTCACTGCACTATATCCGCACTATTAGAATAATCATTTCTTAATATAATCACCTTTTCCTTTCAGGTGGATACTTAAAGTATATCTTAGTTGACGATGAAGTCTATTCTCACTAAAGTTTTGTTTCATTATACATTTAAGTCACCAGAAGAGAAGTGCTGGTAGCACTACAATAATAATATCAGCGAGCAATTGTAAAAAAAAAATTATCATGGGTGGGGCCCCCTATAGAACACCCGCTAATCTATCTAAAAAACATATCAGTGAGCAAGCTTGTACATAAATATTTTGTAACTTCACTCAACTACAATCTGAAATTTCACAAAACCATAGCCGCACTATTAGAATAATTATTTCTGAAGATAATCCTCCTTGCCCTTTTTCTCATAACAGTGATTATCCAATGTTGATAAGACCCATCCTCCCATCTGTATTAACTCCGTCAAGCTTGGAACTGTAACCATATCCAGTTTCGAATGCAACACTTCTTTGAAACCTACTTTACTTGAAGTCTAATCACCACCTGCACATCAGGTAAGATCTTAGTACATTTAAAGCCAGATCTATCCTAAAAGCCATTGTGATGGCTAGCATGTTGACTGTATCAAACAATAAGACGGTTTACAAAGAAAACAATTGTCACATACTTTGAAGTTCTATGGCAGCATTTGCTAGATCATTGGCTTCACCATTAAGCTCCTGTAATTTACATAAGTATGAAAAGAAACAAATTGTCATCATACACTGGAATAACTGGAATCTGTATACCTAATTAGACATGAATTTTAAAAAGAAAAACTGAAAATTTACTAGAAAATCACCAAAAATACACATTCCTATAATTTTTTCTTAGTTCCTATATCTGTATCATTCTTGCAGTGTCGGAGTTTTCAAAAATAGAACTTGACCCAAATTATCTGTCTATCAATTCAATTTTCGGGCTTTGGAAAATTGTCCAATAAATACGCATGAGCACATTCATAAGTGTTCTATATATTTCTGCACACTCAGTAAGCTTTTGCATTAAGCTTAGGCAAGCAGACATTCAAAACATTAATAACCTAGCGAATGACACCATTATAAAAAAGCAAGTTGAATCATGCTCATCGATAAAAGTTTCAGTACACCCATAGAAGTATTATTAATGACATCAAACCAATATAATTGCTAAGAACTGTGCACTCTACCCTGTAGACATGATTTATCCGGAATTCCTTAAATTTACTTATCAGCTTCTTTGCCTCCATATGTAGCACAACAATGTTCTGACTTTTGATTTTCCATAAATCCTGGACCTGCAATGATTTAATTCATCACATCTTAGTGGAAAAGTAGTCCCAAGTATGAAACTAGATAACTATGTCTAAATGAATGGACAAGATCAATGCCTGTTGAAATTGCTAATTATTATATTTTAGACTATAAACCTTGCATTAGACTATTACCGAAAACAAAGTTTCAGCTTAAACAACTGTTAAATGATTCAAAATATATGGATTGTATGCGGAAATTCAATTTCAGCTTAAACAACTGTTACATGATTCAAAATATATGGATTGTATGTGAAAATTAATAAATGTATGCACTGACAAGAGGCTACTCAGAAGGAAGAACAAAGTGAGAAGAACCAACAAGATGCAATGTAAATTTCAGCCATCAAAAAGATCCAGTAAGGTAATAAATATAAATCAAAACAGATTTGATAATTCATTAAAATTAAAACATGTGATCTAATTGTCAATTCCACTCCTTTGATCAAGATAAAAGATGGTATGCTGTTGGTAAATGGATTTGTATTTACTAAATTAACAATAGTTATTGGGGTAAAAACCCCTCCTCAAGATGGTGAGACTGCCTTATTGAAAACCAAAACTGAAATCTATTCTAAAGCTGTACACTTCACAAGATTGCATTTGGGGTTTGTTTGAAGGTTTTACAGAAATATATAACTGAAAAATGATTAAATTAAATAGAGTAATGAATGTGCAAGTTTAACTAAGTATCACAGCCTTTAATCAACCCACACACAGTAGATATTCATATAACAGATATGAATGAAACTAATGGACAATATCTAGGGGCATCCTGACGTCCCCTACACCCAATCAATGTTTAAAATGCCCTCCCCCAAAAAAGCTGATATTTTTGGAATTTAAAAAAACCCTAACATATCTAGTGGTCCCTACCATAGTTTAAAAACTCGGACTCGGCAATTACTTGGTGGACCCAAAAATTTTAAAGACTTGGGACTCGGCAAAAACTCGGGGAAAAACACGCCAATAACTTAGCAAAGTTATCAAACATAAAATCAGGGAAACCTGGGGACGCATCCCTGACCTTTTTAGGGGCGTCCCCGTTTCCGGAACGTCGCGGGGATGTGGGGACGCCTCGGGGACATCCCCAAACTGTCCTTGGTTTTCAAAAAAACTGAGGAAACATCCCCGGAAGCGAGGGGACATCTGGACAACAAAGTGGGGACAATCGGCCGTCCTCATGTCAAAAGTGGCGTTTAAAAAAAAAGCCCAACGCTTAAAAAAAATTATATTTTAATACTTCTTTGTGGGCTCCCACACCCCAGCTCGCCCTAAATGACTAAAAAGCTTTGTCATTTGTATTCTACATTCATTTTTGTTTGTCCACAGCCAAAAGGGAGGAAATAGAAATTTTTTTAGTAGGGTTTGAAGGAGCAGCTGGAAAGGAAGGTGATCCTAGGGCATCATTGATAGTTTAGCAACAAAATAGTGAAGGAGGTAAGTCATTCTATCATTCTTTTTTTTTTCAAATTATTTTCAAAGTTTGAAGTAGGAATGTCTAATTTTATTTTATTTTTGTCATTTTTCAGTTTAAACTTGCATTGTATTCACAAAAAAACATGGCCAGCAGTGGCAATGAAATGAAGTGGAAGAAAATGAAATAAATATAAGAGTTTCAGCCTCATCGAGGTGTGGAAGTGTTGGGGGTGGAGGAGAACAACTACCAAACCCATTTGAGTGCCCCTCCCTTATCTTGAAACCTCATGTAAAGGGCCCTTTTAACTCAAGAAAACCTCTTCTCCAATTAGTGACACCCATAGATACCAAATAAAAAATCCAGGGGGGAGTAGGGTGTGGTTGTGTCACATTTGCAAAACTGATTTTAGAGGGAGCTACACAAAGGTATGGCCTCATTTCTTGGGTGTTACAAGCAAAGGAGTTAGGGTTTGTAAAGACATAACGGAGGATGAGAAGGTAGAGGCTCATAAATTGCATATGGAGGCAGAAACAAGGTCTAAAGGTGTGCCAATGCCAATACATTCTTTTGCACAATCATCTATGCCTATGCCATCCATGGTTGGTAGTGGTAGTAGTGATATTGCCACAAGAGGAAAGAAGAAGATTAGTGGTAGTGAGAGGCCAGAGACAGTTGCAAATATGTTCAATGTGCAAGCACGGGATATGACAGAATCTTCCATTGCCAATTTTTTTATGCCCATGTCATCCCATTTCATGTGGTCCATTCCTCTTATTTCAAACAAATGATTAGAGATGTAGCCTCCATTGGTCCCTCATTTGTCCCCCTGGAGATCATAAACTACGCACTACCCTCCTAGACAAAGAATATTCTAAGGTTAGTTTGCTAATGGAGGATATGAGACAAACTTGGATCAGGACGATATGTTCTATTGTGATGGATGGGTGGACCGATATTAAACGTCGGCCACTCATCAATATCATAGTCACATGCACAACTGGCTCTTATTTTCTTAGAGTCGTTGATTGTTCAGGGGAACGTAAGGATGCAAGCTTTCAGTTTAACATTTTGAAAGAGGCCATAGAGGAGGTTGGGGCCTCAAATGTTGTATAGGTGGTCACTGATTCAGCATGTGTGCAAATTGGCTGGTATGATGGTGGAGGGTGCTTACAAGCACATCTTTTGGACCCCATATGTTCATGCACTGAACAATACATTGAAAGACATAGGGAAAATAGATTGGGTGAAGCAAGTGGTGGCAAAAGCTAGAAGTATTCAGATGTTCATTTACAACCACCACACCTCACTTGCTCTCTTCAAGTCTTTTTCAAATAAGGAATTCCTCAAATTGTGGAGACAAGATATGCCAGTTACACATCTTGTTACAGAGGATGCTTGAGGTGCGTGAACCTCTACAGTTCATGATGGTACATTCAAAGTGGAGTAGATGGCCTAATTCAAGCTGTACTGAAGGAAAAGCCATCAAACAAAGGATCCTTGATGACAATTGGTGATCCACTGTGAGGTAAGACTGCTGATTGTATTATTAAATTTCTGATTTTAATATTTTAATTTTATTGTTCAATGTTTCAACTTTCAGAGTTTCTAACTTGTCAATTAATTTTTTTGAAATTTTTGTTTGCATTTTGCAGATATGTTTGCTCCTTCATCTCACCTGTTGTAGATGTCATTAGATATGTTGATACAGACTCTCCTAGTCTTGGAGAGATATATGAGACATTTGACAACATGCTTGGAAAGATGAAGCAAACAATTTTGGCTATGGATCCTACTTTGGGATTATATGAGTAACATATTAAGCTCATTGTGATGTGGAGGTGGAAAACCATGAACACCCCGCTTCATATGGCAGCCTTTGCTCTAAATCCCAAATGGTATGCACCAAATGTTGGAAGGTTGCCTCCTTGTGATGACGATGAGGTGAAAACAAGATTAGTGAAGGCCTTTGGAGATATGTATTCAGTTGAGGAGTCTGCATTACTTCGCTCACAATGGCTTGCCTTCACAAATCTTCGTGATCCAACATTTAGTAAACCGAAGGTGAAGATAGATAGAGCTACATTAGCTCAAACTGACCCTATTGGATAGTGGTCATGGCACGGGAAGGATACACCAGAGTTGAGGACGCTTGCAATTCGTCTTCTTTCATAGGTTGCCAGTTCCTCTGTTGTAGAGAGGAATTGGTCCACATACGACTTTACCCACTCCCTCAAGAGGAATAGGTTGACCTCTAGACGAGCAGAGAAGCTAGTGGCCGTGCATAGTGCTCTCAGACTTCAAGATCGTCAGACTCCAGAGTATCGACAGACTCCAGCTTTACGATGGGATGTTGATCCTGAAGATGCCGCCCAGATTGATGAGGAGGCATGAGAGGGATTGGTTGGGATTCCGTTGGATGAGTGCCATCACACAAACACTCATGGTGGCAGTGACTTAGAGAAGGACTCCGATTTTGATGTGATCTTGGCAAATGCAGATTAGGGGCAGCAATATACTTTCTTTGTTTTTGTATTTTGAAATTTTCGTATTGTAGTTGAAAGTGAAACTTGCAGCCTTTGGGCATTTTGTAAACTTTTTTTTTTATCACATGCATATTGACAATAAATTATGAAAGCAATTAAGTTTAACTTTTGACATTTGCTAATTTGTTCGACTCTCATGTGAACTCTCAATTCAACACAATGTCGCAAATGTTATGTATTAAGGATCTATAATGTATATGATGAATGCTTTATCAATGTTATCATATGAATATTTGAAATTTCCCTATATATTTTAAATTTTCCCTATTTTTTATATAGCCATCCCCTTTGCCGTCCCCTACTGTCCCCAAAATTGGCCCCAAAAAAAGCCATCCCCGAAACTCGTCCCCTGCTGTCCCCGTCCCAGAAACTTGGGGTAACATAGAAAAAAAATACATTAATTCTTTAAAATATGCTTTAAAAACATGCATATTACTATTGTTTTGGGCCATTTGTGCAATTTGTTCTCCAAATCAATATGTTGTCTGGTTCTATTGCATTGTTTCTTCTTTGTTGTATATTGCTGCATGCTTGTTTTTTGCATACAAGTCAAACTGTTTGCAGTTGCACCGAGTGTGAGAATTGGGAAGTGTATGTGATGTATTATTTCTTATAATATTTTTGTAGAGTTTCATCTTTAGTCAACGTGGGAAGAAGACAAAACTCACATATATCCCTAAGGCAATAGTAACAAAAGCTTTGTTCTAACTTCTCACAGATGACATTGAGGAACAAGTTAGATTTTAGGAAAATCTATGGTGAGTTGTTAAATTTATATCCTTTACAATCATTATTTTAAAAATTATAATTATTTGATTATCATTACATAGTTGCCATTGGTTCTAAACATTTCACAATGCAACCCTAGACGACACATATGTAAGTAGCTTAAATCCTACTACGCAGTGCAGGCAGCTGCGGTATATGAAAGCCTGTGATATGGGTTTACTTGGATATGCATTATAAATCACAATATAAAAATGTCTTAGAAATTATTGATTTAGAAATAGTGCAAGAATAAATTTTAAGCTCTGGAAACAATAAAAAATCGCGTTTAATGGTCTCTAAGTTGTCTAGACAGTTTTAATGGTGGAATTATAACTTATCAGCCACCTAAATCACATCTAGAGTCACAAAATTAAACCCTAAATCGCGTCCTCCCCTCTTCCAAACTCACAAAATTTAAAAATAAACTTAGGTTTCATATTTATATCCCCAAAACTGAACATTTTTTTGCTTCTTGGGCAAGTTTTAGCGAATTTTCAAAAAAAAAACCGTGATTTTTTAGGATAAAACTCACGTCGATTTTTCCTAGTTACCCGGTTGCGAGTTTTTGGTCTGAGAACTCACGACCGGCATTTGAGCGTGAGTACTCGCAAGTTATTCGCAATTTTTTATACTATGGTCCCTACAAGCCTTCTTAGCATCAAAATCATTTGCTAAGACTATTTGCCCTCATTTTATGCTTTCTCATTTGCATTTTGCCATTTCATGATTTTTGTTTCAGTCATGAACAATAGGGTCATTAAGTGTTAGCAGGTTTTCAGCATTGTTTCAATTTGTTGCAGATTCAGTGTTCACTACTATGAGCACATTGTTCTTTGGCCTCTATTTTCAAGCATCTACAACAGTGTTATAAGCAGATTTTTCAACTTTTTTTTATCATTTGTCTCCATCAATGGTAGTCTTCAGCATTTTTCAGTCATCACGAGCCCAAGGGTAGCACACTACAATACAACAATTTGCTAACTGTTAAGACAGCACACATGGAACACCTGACTCTGGGAGTTCAGCCTTTTTGCTTGGAAAGAAGAAGAGGAAAAGGTTACAGCCCTGTGTTTTTAATTTTAATTTTAATTTTCTATGGTTTCCATTTTAGCATCTACAATTTTACTCAAGTCTTTTTAGTTTTTAATTGTTGATGTCCAATTACTATTTATCTTTTTAAATTTCAAAGTCACCTATTTTTATATTTATATTGTTATTTTATGTTGCATCCATTTCTACTAGAGTCAAGATGGATACATTCAGAATTAATGCTAGTCTTGATTTGGAGAATGAAATTGATGAATTAGTTGAGGAGAGCCAAATACAAACCCCAAACATAGCCACATGCACAAACAGTTCAGCTGCGAGTGTACTGAAATCTGATTGCCCTTCAGACTTGTTGACACAATATGTCAAAGGGCCATTTAACAAGAAAAAATCTTTGCAATAGTTTGCAACGATACTTGACAGAAATAGAGTATCTAGTTCAAGTGGAAGTCAGAAATGGAAATGCGTCATTTGTCCAGAGGGTTGGAATGACAGCATTACAAGAGTTAATGCACACCTTTTACATATCCTTCGTAAAGGGATTGGACCTTGTCCTAAACTGACACTTGACGAGAGGGCTGAGATGATCAAATTATTTCAAGACGATACCAATGCACCAAAAGTTTCTAGTACACCACGAGATTCAAGTAGACCACCTTCATATCCATCATTTGAGGTGAGTGTAATGGAATCAAGAGGGAAACGAAAAACTATAGGTTCATCATAACCAAACCCAATTACAGATATGTTCAATGTGCAAGGAAGGAAGGTTACAAATGAGGCCGTTGCCAATTTCTATTTTGGTAACGACATTCCTTTTCATGTTGCTTGATCTCCTTTGTACAAGAAAATGCTTGGCAAGGTAAGCAAAGCTGGTCCTAGTTATGTGGTCCTAGTGAGACTAGATTGAAAACTGCTCTCTTGGAAAAAACGTTATTCCAAGGTTAATTTGTTGATGGAGAGGAAGGCCAAATGGGTGATACATGGTTGCAGCATAATCATGGATGGATGGATGGATGGAAATTAGATACTGTCCGCTCATCAACATTATTGTTTCATGCATCGATGGACCTTATTTCTTGTGAGCAATTGATTGCTCACGAAAATGCAAAGATGTTGAGTTTCAATTTCAAATTCTAAGAGAAACCATTGAGGTCGGTCCTCAAAATGTAGTGTAGGTGATTATGGATGCAACAAATGTTTGTAGGGCAGTGGGTATGTAGATTCAATCTACATACAGGCACATCTATTGGACCCCTTGTGTGCATGCTATGAACAATTCACTCAAAGACATTGGAAAGATAGTGGGTGAAACAGGTGGTGGTGGATGGAAGGGAGGTGCAAATGTTCATTTGCAACCACCACACCCTATTGGCATTGTTTCAAACCTTTGCAAAGAAAGAATTCCTCAAACCAATTGAGACTCAATTTGCTTCCTATTTCGTTCTACTAGAGAGGATGCTTGAGTTGCATGGGCCATTGCAACTTATGGTTATGACACAAGATTGGAACAGGTGGAAGGCGTCAAAGACTAAGCAAGGGGAGAGGTTGGAGACTGTGATTAGTGATACTTTCTGGTTGAATGTGAGATACATCACATCTATTATATAGATTGTTTTCACTATAATTAGATTTGGGGATTCTGATAGTCCTGGTCTTGGGCAGATCTATGGGTGCATTGAGAGCATGCTTGGCCAAATGAAGGCCACCACTGATGAGAGAGACCCCACCCTACAATTGTATAATGAGCACATTCACACCATCATCTAGAAAAGGTGGGAGAAGTTGAACACCCCTCTACGCATGGTTGCATATGCTTTGAATCCAAAGTGGTATGTAGAAAGACTTGGATGAATTCTTCCCATTAATGATCATGAGGTGAGGAATGGACTCATGCAGGCCTTCAAAATAAAGTATAGTTCAAATGAAGTTGCACTAATCAAAGTTAAGTAGATTAAGTTTACTGAACTAAATGGCTACACACTTTGGCATAGGTCAAGCTAGTTGGTGGACAATCAATGGATCTCCAAGACTATTGTGCACATTTGCCATTTGTCTTCTCTCACAAGTTTCTAGTTTCTCTATTGCTGAGAGAAACTAGTCCACATATAACTTTATCCACTCTCTAAAGAGGAACCAACTTACCTCTCTGAGAGTGGAAAAGCTTGTTGTAGTGCATAGTGCCTTGCATTTGATTGATTGCAAGATACTTGAGTATAGACAAAGCCTAGTGCAATGGTGGGATGTAGAGCCCAAAGAGTCACGACAACTTGATGACGACCACAATGTGTAGATGGGATTGACGGAAACAATTCCACTTCCTTCCAATAGTTCTAGTGATGAAGAGTTTCCTAGATACACAACTGCAAATGATGATGACTCTAATTTTTGAGCTTGTTGCTCAAACATAAACAACTATGGATATCTTTTTTGGCAATTTAATTTTGTCGTTTTGATGCTTGTCACTTGTAGAATGAGACTCTAGTTGGTACTTTGAATTTTCAGCTTATTACTTATTTGAATATTTCAATTTGAAATGAATCCAGTTTTCAGCTCTTATTTGATTCATGAATGATCATTGATATTCAAATTATTACATTTTGTGATTTTGATGTATGTACTATGATTCAATAATTTGAATTGGGCCTTGATATTGTTTGGTAACTAGTTATCAATTTGAATTATGATATTATCAATTATCAATTTATCACCGATCATTTGATATGATCTGTTCTCAATTCTCAGCTTTTATTACCTATATTTCTTTTTTGTATCCTATATTTTTTTATTAATATATATAGCCATCCCACTGCTGTCCCCAAAATTTTGGAAAATATTTTCCCTCTCTGGAAACCCATCCCCCATCCCGGATACTCAGCGAAATACTAGTTATAATTGACAAAGTGTGCACTTTGGGACCTTTCACCACTCATGCTTAGTCAATTTTATGCACAGCACACTTTTGTAGATGGCTTCCCAAGCAAAATCGCGCGCTTGGAAGTCTTTTGCCACTTACTTTTGGTTCTAACTAGAAAAGCATGCACTTTGGGACCCTTTGCCACTTTTCCATGCCTTATCAAGTTTGGCAAATTGGGAGAAGTGATTCATTGGAGTCATCTCTACCACTCTTTGTGTAAGATCTCTAATCATATCTGCCCTAAATTTCTGATTTTTCTTCTTCTCAAACCCTAGATCTGAATTCTGATTTTTCTATTTCTGAGTTATAAATGATTTTGGACAGTGAATATACATGTGCCAAATGCTCAAATAAACATGCCAATTATGTACCCTTATGAAGATAACATCAAACATGAATTCTACCACATGATATGACCATCCAAATGCAAAACAAATGATCTATAATTCTGATTTCTGAATATAAATGTCTGCTGCTACAGATCAGATTATTCTGAATTGAAATTACATCAAGTTTATAGGCTCAAACATGCCCAAACATAGCCCAGATTTTTTCTATTACAAATCAGACCTAAACATAGGCTTATACATACCAAAAATGGTGGAAAATGGTGTCTTCTTGCAAATCCTAGATGGGCGAATCCTCCAACTAGGTGGCGCTCCCTTCATGATGAAGAATGGCATGCACAAAGAAGGTGGCGGCTAGGGTTTTGGCTCCAACACTCCAAAAATTTGAAATCGCCCTCCTTGGGAAGTGGCACTCAACCTAGGGTAAAACCCTAGCAACAATCCTCAAGTAAATCCTCAAAAAATAGGTGCTCAAATCTGATCTGAAAATCTGGATAGATATCTTCAACAAAGCCCTCAAAGTTGGCGCTACAAATCTGATCTAAAAATCTGAATATAGCTTTCACTCAAAATTGTATTTGGCCACAAATCACACAGTTGTGGAAGTAGGGTTTCTTCTCCAAATCTGCAGAAACAGATGTCTTTAAAGCTCAATCTTTCCTTCCAAATCTCTAATGAAGTGCAAATGTGAACTCTGTATGCATCCACCTCCAAGATGGAATTGGGTTTTCGTCCAATCCACATATTCTAAGAGTTTTTGTCCTTAGAATATGTTAAATCAAAGTTGCAGCCACAAGCGAAAATCTCCAATGAAATGCTATGAAAATGAATGATCAAAATGACTTGCATTTTGCCCTCTTTTATAGCCACCAAATAACCTCTCCCTTGACCGACCTCACTTTTGGCAATTTTATTTTATTTTATCCTCATTTTGGCCGACTTCCCTCTAGGCGCTTCACTTTATTTTATTTTATTTTATTTTATTTATCAAGTGGCTCACTTAAATAATAAAGTCATTCCATATTACAATTTGGTCCAGCCTAATTAATTAAATATAAATAATCCAAAAATGATTAGGATTACTTAGTATTTAACTAATTAGATTATTCCCTTGCCACTTCGACTTAGCCTACGAGAATAAAATAAGCTAGCCAACTCTGTTGGGTGATCACTCGGAAAAAGGGGACATTGCATGTTGGTACTTAATCATTTTGGCAAATTGGTAGAAGCAACTCATTGGAGTCATCTCCACCACTTCTTCACGTCTTAGACAAATTTTCAATTTTGACTATCTCTACCATCCAAGCTTTGATTTACAACTAGTATGATGCGTTGAGAAGTACCTTTTGTTGGCTATGCAATGACACTGATTAAAAACCACAAGCACAACATCCAAGAACATGGGAGCAAAGGATTCATAATGGCTCTTTAGACGACAAATGACTTACATCTGACTGGAAAGCAACACTTAAAAAAAAATTTGTATGGGTACAACATAGCTTGCACTAAAAACAGAACAGGGTATTATATTTAGCATATCCACACTTTAACACCAATATTTTCTACGCTTACTCTTTCTTTGTATTCAATACAATTGTATATTACATTCCATCATATGTTCTCTCTCCATCTACTCTTGTATCATTTACTCTCTCTTCTCATATGATACAATTCTTCAGATATTATAGTGGCATATATAATGCTTCAGCTCATTACAATTCATATGGACGTGACTAGTAGTCATGCCCTCTCTCCATCCAAGTGATTAGAATCTGCCATGAAGCTCTGTACAATGCCACCATCCATCCAAAGCTGCCATTGCTCTAATCTATCTGTCATCCTTGTGGATGGCACGATATGTTTGGTAACTTCACAGGGTACAGGAATGCTCGTAACACTTTGATGAACAATCCTACCTACAAAATCCAAGTCCTCTAAATATGTTTTCAATAAATATATTTTTTAATTGGCTTATTTATCTCCCCACTAGGAGAAAGTAAGGGGGGGCATCCAAAGAATGCCCAAAAGGAATCACATTTTCAGACTAGCTTCAATTTCCAAGAGGAATTAACTAGGACCAATCATTTTAAGCTTTGTTGATCATAAGCTATACACAAACAAAATGGATCAATCTTTAACTCTTATTTGTGGAGTATCCTTTTTATCTTAGCATAATATGACTTTAGCAAGAGTTTTGGTAGTCCATATTCTGTCATTTCTGAGATATTCCTTGCCTGTTTGGCAATATGCTTATTAAATAGCATGAGCAAAGTGAATGTTCGAAACTGCCTCTCACTAAAATACTAGTCTTATTATTGGGAACAAACTCTATGCCACAAATTTTGCAGGATAGAGTTACATTGTACACAAGGTTGATTCCAAAGAGTTGATATTTTTTTATCACAAATCCCAAAACATATCTTCGAATGTGCTTTTCCTGATTGCACAATGTAATGAGTTTTAAAAAAACATTTAAAGATAAGGGCTTGAACAATGGTAGAACCGTAAAACCATAAGTTAAAACTTAGAAATACATATGAATCCCATGAGTTTTCACAAGTAGTATGAATGGAACACTTCATTTCTAGCTAATAGAGAAGCTTATTACGAAAATGTTTCCCAAAGATCCCAAGAAAATTGTAACTGCATGATGCATTACTAGACAGCTTGTAATATACAACTATGGCTCTGTAATAGAGCATTGACTCCAGATGCGCATAATAAAAAATATCAGATATCCTTTTTCTCAACATGCAATATAACGATCATCTCAGAATCCATGTGCTCCTGTCAATATATCAAAGTTTGTCTATATCATATGTGTTTCAACTTTTCATGCATGATGTATGATGGAACAGAGGGGAAGAGAGGAACATAATTCCATGTCCAGTTACAACGAGAGAAAAACTCATTTACAGGAACAGAAATAAATCGCGCTTAGATAAAGGTGTTTGTGTGCTAGTGACAGAGAGTGATAAGAGAGTGACCTGCATGCAAACAAGTTTTGAGTCACCCTGCACATGAATTCTTTCAATTCCCTTACTCAGAGCAGCTTTTAATCCCAGAATAATTGCACGATATTCAGCCACATTATTTGTTGCTATTCCCACATTTTCTTTTAATTCACATATCTGTTTATAAAGAATCCATATTAGATCAAAAACTTCAACACTTTCATGCAACCAAAGTTCCAAACCAATAAGTGAGCATCCCTATCAAAATACATGTAAAAACACTTAAAACAATTCTACCAATTGCACAACTATAATAAGTTTCACATTTATCATACCACTGAGCCACATTGGTTTCGCAGCACAGCTCCAGCTCCTGCTTTGCCAGGGTTTCCTTTGGATGCACCATCGAATTCTAACCGGTAAAAGCCCTATTAAATTGAGAATTTTGTAAATCATATAAAGAAATAATAATGTACTCTTGCAACTATCTATACCTTTAGGTGATTCCTGCACACTGCTATAATAATTAAATGAAAAAGTCTAAACAAGTCAATAATCATGCCAGTGAATCTACATAACCACTAGTCTTTTTCTAATTCAACTTACTACTTTAGATCATAGTTGAAAAACTCACACTCGGCAATTACTTGGCTGCCCCAAAAAATTTAAAAACTCGAGACTCTACAAAAACTTGGGGAAAAACTCAGCAAACTTATCGAACATTTAAAAATACAGAAATTTTTTAAAAATATTCGTCAAAAACACACATATTAGTATATTACTGAATTTGTAAAACATATTACTGGCTTCATATATAAATCAAAATTAGAGTTCAACCTAATTGTCTTGTGATGCAAATGGTCTTTAATCTGATTGCTGATTTGTTTTAGTCTTTTAGACTCTTGTATTGCAAGTAATATCGTTTTTGACCTAATGTGATAAATAAACCTTGCGGTGGTTTGGCTTGCTGTAGTATTTTTGTGCAATAATTAATATATTGTCTTTTGCCTCTATCAAGATTCAAGACTGGTTATTTGACATCGCTGTAGAATTCTCCTAGAACCACAAAGAAATTAGTCTACTGAAAATTTAGACCATGTAACTGTCAAATTTCCTCCCAAGTATGTTCATCTTGACCATTTTATGAAACAAATCAGTAACATGATTACTATTTCTTTGTTGAAGGGTACAGCCATGTGAAACAGTTAGCATCTCCTTCATAGATCCTTGTAACACAAGAATTGTGCTTCCAAAGAATTCTGTTTTGTAATCTATCCAATTTCTATAAAAAAGATTTGCTTCTAATAACGTATCTGCATTGAAATCATTCTGAAAGATGGCTTGCTGCAAAGAGGGCAACTGGAAATTGAAGTCATCTTTAGCTTGGAAGTTGTTTCAAAAGATCCCCCAATTCTCTTCTTGTGAATATTCAAACTATTCAATTTATGGCATAGAATCTAGAGTATATCAATGCGTCGATAAGGGCGTGGTTCGGTGGTTAAGTCGCTCGGTTGTAGTGGCAGCCACCAGAGTTCAAACCCCCACTGGGCCAACGAGCTCGCAAGCATTTCGCCTTTGTTGGGCCAATGAGCTCGTGGGTTTGAAGTGTTCTTGCTAGGGGATAAGGTCCCCTGTGTTGTGGCCTCACCGGTTCATAGCTCCAGGCAAAAGCATTGCCGTGGAGTCGGAGGGCGTGTTGCACCAGCGTCACCGGTCACATTAAAAAGTTTACCAGGCGCATTTTTTTTTTTTTTAAAAGAGTATATCAATGTGTTTCACCATAATCCAGCTGCGAGCAGCTAAAAGTAAAAAAAAAAAAAAAAATGAAATTGTATTTTGCACAGAATCCATACTTGTTAGGAGTTAGTGACTGTTGCCAACTACTGCCTCATTGCCCTAAACCTATGCGAATGAAAATTGTGCAAAGAAATAAGAGTTAAATCACGTGTTTTTTTATTCCACAGCTGGGCGAGTTTTTTGTAGTGGCAAGTCATGCAATTTTTGGCTCAAAATGACAAGTTTTGAGAGTTAACCTTGTCGCGAGTTTTACAGATAACTTGGGACTGAGTTATTTGGCGAGTTACTCGGCATGAACTTCAGCTCGCGATTACTCACGAGTATTGCGATTTGCGAGTAATCACAGGGTTTTTCATCTATGCTTTAGATGAACAATATGAGCACAACCACTGTAAAGAAAAAATAGATTTATTAATATGCAGGTATAAAAGGAATATGACAAGCACATAATTTATTGAAATATAAATAAATAAATTATATTTGTTAAATAATCCTCAACTGTAAAGCAAATCCCTAATCCTCTCTTCGAAGCTAGATAATTTTTTAAAAATTGTTTTAATCAAAAGTCATATTGAAGTACAAAAGATGAGTTACAACATACAACTTCTGGCAAGTTCAAAAGGCAGAAATTTGTAATTGTATCAAGATGTAACACTGTTGTACAATCTAAAGGACTCCGAAAATTTGAACTTTGAGGCAGTCCACTAATCCCACAGAACAGAAGCATTTATATAACCTTTTTCACAAATAACAACCCTACAAAAATTAAAATAATACACTAGAATGATTTCACATGATATATACATAACAATAGATATTCATCCAATTATATCCATGACTTTTGAGCTGGTATTCCTGCTATCATTTTAAAGATAATGCAAAAAACCATTAGAAATCTATCCTGCAGCAATCTTCAGGTCAGTTTGAAGCTCCTTTTGGAGTCTCGTGATGTGATTTTCCTCTATCAGTCCTGGGCTGCCAATTTGGATTGACTAGGATAGCCTGAAGACTGAATAGTGGAGCTTTTTATTCAGATTCAGTGCTTCACAATGCCCTTGCTTTGTATTGCCACCCCATGGTTATCTATGACTTGTTTTGCTGATATAGTATGTATGTGGATGTTTTTCTTACCTACTTACTCCCTTCTATTCTTTCTCCTAGTATTTTCATATTGATGCTTATCTGATCTTATGGATGGTTATTCAACATTATGGATAGCATGGCATTTTCTATGATGACTATCTGACTCATGGATATTGTGATATTGTTCATTTTGATGATTATATGGCAACGTGAGTATTATGATATTTTCTTGTGGATGATTAATAATTATTGATACTGAGGGTGCTATGTGACTCTTTATTTGTGTGAGCGCTTTAATCTGTCCATTTCAGGAAAACTGTAAAATCCCTTCCCAGATTTTTACCAAAGTTTTTCATAAATTTCTGATTTCTAGTGTGTAGGCATTTCGTCAAACACCTGTCTTAACACATAAACTGAACTTTCTGTATATGCTTATTGTGGACAGCTTATTGTGATTAATTTAGAGGATAATCATAGACAATTTCTTCATCATATAAAAATATAAATCTCAAGCAAAATGCTAATAGTTTGCAACTATTGAAACCAGAATGTATTAACATCTAAACTGCTGATTACAAACAGTTAATACAGAAATTCATTATATATTCAAAGGGCTTTTTAACATACCCAAAATGGTGCTAAAACCCAATGTGCAAGAACCCCAAACCTGGGCGACCAGACTTCACAATATCCAAAGACTTCACAAGAGTCAACGTCACCTTAGTAGGAAGGTGCGACACCATATTCAATATTCTTCACTTCCCATTCTCCCACGCAAGCCTCTTTCCTCCTCCAAGTCTATGCAAGCCTTTCTTCCATCCACGTCACCTTCAAAGGCTTTCAAATTCAAATAAAAGCCACTAAGGACTCCATGCAACCATCAGCCCCTCACAATTTGCACTTCCATAAGTTGCGGCCCCTCTTAGGCAATACGAAGATGTCTAGAATGAGCTGCGGCTAGTTCAGAGGAAGATGCAGCTAGTCTTTGCAACAGATTTGCCATTCACAAATCAAGCCACAATAAAATATGACAATAGGAAAGTAGGGTAGAAACCCTCACCATAAATCTCCATAAGTATTCTTTGAAAATTTCATATAAAGATATAATTTGTATTTGCAAGGCAAAATCTCACAAATTATCAAACAAACCTCCGGCAAATACAAGTATTCGAATCCTACAAAGAATGTCTCTTTCTGGCACAAGAAATCCTCAAACTCGAAACCAATAAGTGCAACTATGAAATCTGAGTGACTCCGCCAAGATTGGTTGAATTGGGTTTTCGTCCAATCCACCAAGAACCAAATCAAGACACCTACGAAACCTGAGTGATTCTGCCAAGGATGGTTGAAATGGGTTTTTGTCCAATCAACCAAGAATCCATAGGTTTTCATCCTAGGGTTGTTGAACCTGCAAGCTCCAACTCTCAATGAAAACTCCCGTGAAATATCAAGTCAAGAATGAGCTTCTTCTCCTCAAATTTCCCTTTTATAAGCACTTTTTGGAACCTTCGGGAAAATATAATTACATAAAGTGACTTTATTTTATATTTCTCTGTTGAGCCTTAAAGTCACCTTATAAAATCACTTTATGATTTAAATAAGCCTTATTGCTTCCAAAAGTGATTTATTTCATTATTTAAACATTTCCGGCACTTTAGTCACTTTATCAAGCTCCATGAATTGAAACTTTTAATTCCCTTTCCAACGAGCTATTACACTTAAGTCATCTTTAAATATTTTCAACTTTAGAGGACTTAAGTGAATTTAATAATTAAATAGCTCAATAACCCACCCAACTTGCGAAAAATCTCAAACTGAAGCAAATTGCAAAATTAACCATACCAACATGATCCTGAAGGTTTGGGATGAAGAATAATGCCAATTGGGTGACTTACTATAAATAGACACTCTCTCCAAGAATCTTGGAGAACACACCAGGAGTCGGAATTCACTTTGAAATGTGGCATAATAGTCCTCAAGACCAACTAAGCTCACTGCCAACAACAAACAACCCTTTTGACAAGGTTGGTGCTCACCGAGAAACCCAAAGCTAACTACAATGTTGAAGTGACCGAAAATGGGGACATTACAAAAACACAAAACAAAACAGCATGTAACAATAAACCTTTCTTCAAATTAGAAGGGGAAGCTCCCTTGTAATAGAAAACAAAACTAAACCCTAGAACCTAAGGAAAAAAATTCTAGCTTTTTACAATATATACAAGTTAGATCTCTAGATTTTGAAGATGCATTGCAAACAAACTAAAGAAATGGCCTATCTTATAGTCCTCAAGCAAGGACACAAGGCTTGTCAGCACTTCTACTCAAGACAAGATTTTAATATCCTTTATTGAAAATATACACCTACAATAGCTAACAAACACTTGCGCTCTCAAGCTAAAAGCAGAGACTAGAAAATGTGAGTAAAACACAAAACATAGAATTTGGATTACATACAAAAAGTTAAGCAAATCGAATAGGGGGAATCGCATACAAAGTTACAATCCCCTACTTTGATGAAATCTGCAACACAGATCCTGTAATTTTCCATCAAAGTAATTTGATTTATTTAAGCAATAAATACACAAGATCACACAAAAGCTTCAATAGTAATCTTGGAAGAAAATAGCCGTAAAAATTACCATGCCATAAAATCTAAATGCAAAGAGCACTTATTTATAAGTGTTTACTAAATTGTGCCTCTAAAAACAAATAAAAAGAAGCTATAGTTACCATGCTGAGAATAGTTCAATTGCAATCAAAGCAAGCTCAACATACAAATTTGTCCCCAAATACATAAACAAAAATTAGAAATCTGCAAATAGATTTCTAATAAGAACATATATATCTATAAATCAACCTTCTAAAAGATCATCCGAAAATAGGATGTCTGTCAATAGATCTTATTAGATCATTTTGAAATAGTTCTCCCAAAAATAGCAACGGCTAAAATAGTTGTGGCTAAAAGTAGAACGGACCAAAAATAGCCAATCCAATCTGATAGTTCACTCCTCAAAGTGATTCCGAAGAACTTCATCATTTTATTTTTGACCATAGCACATCCTTGGAGGAAATTTGAAACTGAAAACTCACTGAACTATCTTGGTGACTTGAATCTGAAAATCATAGAAATTGAAGATAAAACCTTGACAATCCAATCTTAGTCGTCGCTTGATAAACACGTCACATGATCTTCATTGTCAAATCATCAAACAATCAACCTTGAAGCACTTTGAATGAAGAGTGAACGAAATGCTAATTTTTCAATGTTTGCCATCCGAACCTTCATTACCATGTGTCCTATATGCAAACTTGGTGTTATGAAACTCTACCATAGATGTTGGAAGATTGGAAACAAGTGTTGATCCTCTAAATCATGCAACAAAACTTGCAAACGAAGAACCATCTATTGGGAAACTTTCTTCAATGGCATTTTTGTGTTTTGAAGGTGAAACTTGTTTTCTTCCATGCAAAAGCATGCTCCTTGAGTCCATGTGCACCTTTTTATTCTTATATGAAGTTCCCTTGTCACTCAAGTGAAAAAACACCCATACGCCCTTTTTCACTTATGAGCACTTTTTTATGTTTTCAAATTGATACTTAAATCATGTATTGTGCTCCTCATTGCTTATGCACCTTTTCAATATGTTTGATCACTCACTTAAGTGTTCTTCTCTCTCCAGTCACACCTTTTGAACATGTCATCTCCCCAATGAAACACATGCTTTCTCACTTATGCACCTTTTGGACCAAAAAGTTCACTTTTTGTCCTAATTTCATGTTGAAATTTTCACTTAGGTCAGTTTTTCACTTAAATCCACTTTCTATTCTAATTTGTCATTGACATTGAACAACTTATGCACTTTTTCATTCAAAGTTCTCTTTTTGTTCTAATTTTAAGTTGACTTGCTATAACCCTTCCACTTTTCACTTAAATGACCAAAAGCAAGCTTTTTGACTTGCTAGAACCTTTTTCACACTCAAAAGTGCTTAGTTTGATCTACTAAGCACTTATTCCACTTGAAACTCACTAAAAAAATGAATTTTCTCCTTGTCTGTGAGCACCTAGACAACTTATGCACCTTTTTTCATGACAACACTCCAAAACATGGCTAAGCATGCTCTAGAAGCCTTGATGTATAATTTCCACGCCTTTGACCACTTGCCTTCCCTCCCTTGCCCAAATCTTGATCTTTACCTTGCCTAATGCATTGGAAAGCTACTTTCATTGGCCTTGCAGAGGCACTGACTAGAAACAACAAAAACAACCTTCATGACTATGGAAGACAAGGATTGAATTGTGGTTCACAAATAAAGAATGTCAAGAATTTGACTCAAAAGATGACTCAAACACAAAATATTTCGTATGGATACAACAATTGGCATGTTTAGACTTTATTATTCTGACAATTATATTAGTAATTAAGGCTCTAAGATTGTGCTTGGTTAGAGCCAAGCATCATGTTTGTCACTATGTATCTGTCACCTTGGGACTTGGGCATCTTGTGTGATGTACTAATTAATCGTGCCTATGGATTAAATTATGTTTTAAAAGTCAACATTGTCATTTGGTTATATATGATTTGGATAGGTTTGTCTCACCGAAGGAGAACAAATGTGTCTGACAAGGTTTCCAGCCACTACCTGATTACATTGTGACATCATGTCTTAAGGAGGGGTGTGGTGGTGGGGCGGCGAGGGGTGGAAGAGGGGAGGGGGAAGGCAATGGAAAAGTTGGTTTAGACCATACTAGATATCCTTAGTACTAGGAAATCACCTTGATGAGAGGGAAGATGTCTTTAATTAATCCAAACTAGGATTAGGACTTTAGGGGCCAAATATGAAGTCATAAAAGTGAAATTTAAATGTTCCTAGTGATCAAAGAGGCAGCCTACCCATAAGTCATAAGGTTAGTACATTCTAGTTGTGCTTATGGTCCCATGAGAACCTTTTAGGGGTGAGAAAAGTGGGCTTAATAGAAACTTGAGCCCCACACTCTCTAAAAGAAAAAGAACATGTGTCCCTTCCTAATTGGACAACCTTGAACCACATTTCTAATAAAACCCAAAAAAAATCCTGATTAGGGAACTTTTTCCTAGGGATGAGAGAAATCTAGGACCTGGAGGAACAAGAGGAGCAGGCATATTTCAGCCTTGAGGAATCAAGAGGTAGGAGGTTCAAACCCCATTGTATCCGTGTTTGTGTATTGTATTGTGAATGTGGATAAGAACTAATGATGGTAGTGGTTGTGGTGATGTTCTCATATTGTATTGCCTCTTATCAAATCTGTTTTATGGTGGGCTGCCATTGTTGAGCATGGCAGCCAAGTTTCTGCTTTTGTGATGGTTTTGTAGATAACATATAATGTTTTACTCATTTTGGTGTTGTAGGAGAGAGGACCCTACAGATATATGAGGGAACTTTTGGATAAGTTATGCAACCTAGTTTCAGGGATTTTGGGGGGACTCTAGTAGCCCTACAACTCTGCTAGGGTTTAGGAGAACTTCATGGAGTTTTACAACCCAACCATGGGTTTAAGGGAGGTTGAATTAATCCCTACAAGCCAGGAATTTAAATTCATTCAGAAACTTATGAAGTGCTTCTCATCATATATGGGTAAATGTGAATGGATCTAGAGTGTAAGTGGTTTCAATCTAAATTAGCTTCTTTCATTATTAGCCTAGTTGTGAATGTGTTTTGTGAGTCTAGTGGCATGTTGTATGACTTGGCATGGAAGGTGGAAAACTTAAAGGCCCTTAGGGCTAGGAGGGGTTGGCCAGTCCATGTGAACGGATGATGCTAAAATGGTTGGGAGGCAAATCCTACCTTGGGTGGCTTGGAGAATGTCAAAGGATTTGGATGATTAGTCATGTCTGTGTTTCTAACATTAAATGTACCTATGGTGGCTCTCCTTACATAATGTATATTGCTTTGTAATCTGGCATACATATGAGAGTGTTGAATACTTAGATTTAAGAGAGCATGTAAATACTAAATTAATTCATGGATTAATGAGTTCATTAATTAATTCTGTATGTAGTATCATTTAATTCATTTCTATATGTTTCTAGAAGTGTAAATTCTCTGTTTAGTTCAATGCAAATGTTATGAAATCTATGTCAATAATTGTATAGAATTAATGTTAGGCAAACAAAACTAGAGTTATGGTTACAGTTGGAATAGAGAATGAAAGGTGAAGACAGATTAGAACAAATCCACTTGAGTGAATTTAATTGTCTTTTAGTTTGAGAAAGGAATTTAAATTGGAGGGCTAGGAATAATTTAAATCCTAATGTGGATATTGATCCCTCATGGGAAGGTATTATTAAAGATGCCTAAGCCAGGTAGTGGCCTAGGCTAGGTTGAAGGTAAGGGTGCATGGGTAGTATTAATTAATTCAAGTTAAGGTCAAAATATATATTTAACCTACACAAGGTTACCTTTAATTGACCAACTCATCCATGTGTTGCCTTTATTTGACCTAGGATCAACTCATCTTGTTACTATTAGAGATTAATATTACTTTGGCATCCAAGCGGCAAGGAAAAGTATGTTGGCGATCCACCCTAGATTTCTTTCTCATAAATGCATCTCATTGTGCAATAATTATCAACCTTTTGTGGAGTGAAAGGAATTTATTTAGAATAATGAGAGGATACATGTTGGTAGTAACATGCCAGGTGATAGACAAAGTGTCAGCTTTTCGAGTCTCCATTCCTACCTTAGGCACCACTTTGATGTTAATAGCTAGTTGTTGACCAATTAAGCTGTGTAATTTTGAAAAAAGATGTATTGAAATTCAAATGAAGTTGGGAAGCCCCCTATTTAGTTGTAAGGGTGTCTTTGTCACTAGAGCATAGATTATGCAACAATCATTGCTCGAATAGAATGCTATACACTTGAGAATCAAATTTTTGGCTTATGTGTTGCCTTCAATTTTTTGCCATTGGAGTGATATGGCATAGAAAAAATATGGTATTTGCTAAGTCGACTCAAAAATTTTCCTTTTCTAAACAATTATATTCCAATATGGCGATAAGTCTTAGGGTTGTATCCTCTACTTATTACCTTCACCGAACTAGATTTACCATGTTTGAGACAAGGTATTTCTAGAGCATATGTATTGCAAGGAGTAATTATCATCAATTCTACCCTTGAAAAATCCTTAGATGAACAATCAAACAATCCTAATAAGCTCAAATTTTACCATTTATAGGATATTATTTGGGTATGTCATCCTATAGAAGCCATTGGACTCTCATGATATCTAGTTAGCATGTAAGTAGAGTGGGAGCTTGTAATATCCCAAATAGGATATTAACTCAAATTTCTGATTTTAGGGTTCTGATTTTTGCCCTAATTTCTGATTTTCAAATTCTGATCCAAAACCCTAATTTCTGCAGTTCTGATTTTTCATATCAGACTTATACAAACACTTATAACAGCCATTCAAACATGCCAAAACATCATAATACTCATGCTAACTTCTGTGCCAATATCATAGTTGGATTACACAATGAATCAACAACAAAATGTAACCAATATGACTGGAAATCCGGATCAGAAGTCTGCTATTATAAATCAGAGATGTTGAAGTCTGAAATACATCAACAAGCATGGGCAAACAAGCCAAACATGCCCAAATACAAAACTGATATAAACCCTAGGGTTTATACATACCAATTACATGCCAAAATGACCTCCGAATGATAGAATTCACCCTCCAAGGTGTGGCACCAAGTCTAGGGCTTGAAACCCTAATGGAATGAGTCTTCTAATCACACCAAGTAGCTGTTCCAATGATGCGCTCAGGTCTGCTAGCGTTTGCTGCTCCGAAAAGATGACAAATGATGACAATTGATACCACAACAACCGTCTAAACAACTCCAAATGATAGCGCTCCAAAAGTAGGGCCAAACCCTAACTCAATGATGAATCCACGCACCACAAACTCTCCACAAACAAGAAATCAGGTCTGATCTGATGCTGCTCCAAATCTGAATATTCTTTCAAACCCTAACATCAACCAAACACCAAAAATCACCTCCAAAATCAAGTCGCTCCTCTAGATAGTGGCACTCAAATCCTAAGGTGAAACCCTAGCCAAAATGCAACAATACTTGCCAAGTGATGTCTCCTTCAAATCTGATCTCCAAATCTGATTTAGAATTCTGCTCTTCTCCTCCACCAAATAGCAATGAAGCACAAATAGATCCCCGTCATGGAATCTCCAATTGATGAGCTAGGTTTTCGTCCAACTCACCTTGAAACACAAGGGTTTTCGTCCTTGGTTTTGTACTTCAACTTCCGTTGCAGCCAAAAGAGTAAAAATTCAAGTAATAAGATGTATGAATCATATGATTGAAATGATCCAAATGACCTTGTATTTATACCAGGGAAACACGGGGATGCGTCCCTGCCTGTTCCAAAGGCGTCCCCGTCCCTTGTGACGTTTCCGGGATGGGGGGACGGCAAGGGACATCCCCTTGGCGTCCTCTGTAAAAAATCTGAAATGTTTCTGAAACACCTGTTTAGAACAAGGGACGGCAAATTAGGAAATGGGGACGTCTGGCCGTCCCTGGGACAGCCAGGGACATCGAAGACGCCCCTCGACCGTCCCGGGGACGACTAGAGGTCCCCGACGGTTTCAATAAACAAAATTTAAATGTGTTTGTTTCTCATTGTAATATAAATTATAATCAATGTTCTATTGTTATATTTGTTTAAAATTTAAATACTTTCAAACCCTAAATCAAATAAAACAAAAAAACTTTAAAACATACAATCAAAGATTCAAAGATTTAATTTTAGAATTTGAACAACAAATTGATTTAATATTGCTGTTATGAATCTTCAATCTCATGATTATCATTAATTCCATTGTTGTTTAGATTGTTGTTATGCTAGTTTTTAATCATTAATGCTCATTGTTTATTATTTGAACTTTATAGTTTATAGTTATACTGCTGTTATACTACTGTTATACTGCTGTTTACTACTTTATTGAAGTTTATACTGCTGTTACACTACTGCTGTCATGATTTATTCACATATTGATATTGTTGTTAACTTGTTATCAGTTATTGACATATATGATCTCTATTTCATATTGATATTTTGAAAAATTCATATATCGCCGTCCCCAAAAATTGGCCCTCGGACTACTGTCCCTTGCCGTCCCCGTCCCCGAAACGCCGTGGAACATAGATTTATACATGACTTTTGCCCCCTCAAATAGGGCCAACCTAGCCTTGGTATCTTTTGTTTTTATTATTTTTATCTCACAATAGGCCGACCTCCTTCCTTGGGCGCTCACCTTAAGACCTTGGCTGACCACACACAGAAAGATGTTTTCTTTTATTTTATTTGTTTACCCTTCATCTTGGTCGACCTTACTATGTTGGCGCTCCACGAAACAAATTAAACATTTGTTTTTTAGTCTTCATTCCTCCAATGTGGGCGCCTAAACAAGAGATGTATCATCATTTTATTTTATTCTCTATTATTCTCTATCTTTCCTTTCTCCACATGGGTCGCTCTCCTCTAGGGCAATTTAATTTATTAACATTGATTACACCAAAATTGCTATAAAAATATGACAAACCAACTCCCACACTCAAATTGTCTTTCAAAATTAGCCAAGTGGAACAATTGGCCCATTAGGTCCATCATAAGGTGATCACTCCGAAAAAGGGGACATTAAAATCCTCCCTTCCCAAAATTGCTTGTCCTTAAGCAATGGTAAACCTGTGTCCTACAAAATACTGTCAAGTGACAAGTATTTCCGCCCAATCAAATGTCCTGTGATCACTTTACTCCTCAACTTGTGGCTGCATCTCCCAAAGAGAATATGAAGAATGATATGCAAAGTGAGCTCTGGGGGAAAAACTAGCCATACACACTCAAACTCAACTTGGCTCCACTTCCCAAATTCTAAAGTTCTCTTCCACGTGCTCTGCCTGTACAAATGTAGGAACAAGAATGCAAAACCCTCAACCATAAGTGCAAACATCTCCATGCCTCCAAAGGCCCCATCAACCAAGAGTGCTAAGTCTATCAAAGACAACACTGACAAAACCAAGGCCCTACAGAGAGACAAGTCTACCAACAAGTGATGAAAGATATGACCTTTGAAACACGCCCACCTATGCCAACACTTCCACTGCTCCACTCTGATACAAACAATACTATGCCAAGAGTTGTGAAGCAACTCACCAAGATCCATAAGAAATAGTGTACCAAACATACCACCACCATGATCCCATATCATCACGCTATCACATCCATCAAACATGAGGAGAAAAAGGTATCTCATAGAGCTATCAACACCAAACAACTCTCCAAGTCCTATTGATCTCCCATGGATGTGTAAAACACCCATCATAGGTGCATGAAAAAGTATATCAGCCCAACCTAGGCTGCTGGTGTAGATCAGAACAGCGCCCATAAATCTGAAAATCAGACCTATGATGATGCAAGAAGTCTCTCTAATGGCATATGATGGTAATGCCTCATCATTATGCCATCCTCCCATGATGAAAAGATGATCCATAACTCTCCAAATCACCCAAACAGCCTCTATCCTCCAAGTATTCCCTAGGAAATCCATGTATAACAATGTAGAACAGCCATCTCTCATCAATGCATGAAGTAGTGCTCCATGAATTAGGGTTGGAACATCAATGCCCTCATGCTCATATCCATACCACACACCATAGTCCAGCTGAAATACAAACATTAGTAACTCAAAGCAAAGTATCATGACAATACCTCCATTTCTAGGATCATAGATCAGCTGAAACTTCATTCCTTCAAGTCCATGCCAAAAAGCAAATGCCTCCATGACATGTGCCCTAAATCCTAAAAATAGAGCAGCTACATACTCTACCAAAGAGTCATCAACATGGTGGGATTGCACCTCATCACAAGTCAACTCCTCGAGCACTCCATGAAAAACCAAATACCCACTCAAATCGGCATCACACGTCTCCATCTACATATGTAGTCACAACACTAGTGACTGATCCACAAAGTGTATGCTCAACGATGTCATCCAAACCTATGATGTGAGCCTTCAAGTGGCTCTCCAAAAGAGGTGACACCAAATCCTCATGAAGCAAGCTATGTGAACAAACAAAAAATTATGAATCATACCTCTCACCATACAAATCTGATTGCTCCACTTGCTTGGCCATCATACAAGGCTCTTCCCTTACATGCAGGCCGATTGATGATTGAATGCTGATTGATGATGTGAATGCCACTAGAAAGACTTATATTTATACACATTTTGACTCTCCTTAAGTGTAGGCCGACCTAGGCAGTTTTACTATTGTTTTTCCACCTTTTCCAATTTACTCTTGGTGCCCAACTCTTTAAGGCCGACCTAGATAGAGCAACATAATTTATTTTAATTATCCTTTCTCTCTAAGAGGGCTGACCAGCAATAAGTTACTTTGGCGCCCAAGGAAATTCAAATGTAAATTTATTATTCTTTTATTCTTCTCCCAAGCGCCACCATGGATAAAGGGAATGTTATTAGTTATCTCCCTCACAAGGCGCCCAAGCATCAAGTGATCCCTCATAAGGATGGCGTATGCAATTGAGACCTCAACTTGTCCTTCCGGCATGAATGAAAGTATCCATCAAGCTATATCACTTATCCTTTGTCAAAGTGGCATCAACAAGCAACAACATCATCACAAGGCAAATCTCCTCACCATGACAAGTCTCCACACCCACAACTCCAAGGAAAGAAGAATATAACAAATAAAAGGAACACACCTGTTGTACCCATACGAAACTTTTCGTATATGTGCCCAAACATACCTCCTAAGCACCGTGTAGCCTTGTCATTACTGCGCTAACCCTGCAGGTACAAAGATATATCGAAAGATATTGATCCAATGCCCGAATGAAGGAGATTCTGACAAGCTAATCAGGCACGGAGCATTAAAAGAACGTCAAAAAGAGGAGGTCAAAGTGGTGAATTGGAAGCCAAAATGACATAAAGGAACCAATGGAAGCAATGCAAATACATCTGGCAAGTCAAAATTCAATTTTGAAAATTTTGAAATTTTGGAAATTTTCAAAAAAATTTCTAAGGCATTTTTGAGCATTCTTGCCTTGAATGAGCACCATTTTTGAGTATCATCCATGGAGGAAGAGCTTCAATGATAGTTTTAGATCATATGAGCTTGGTTTCCAAACTTCAAGACATTTCGTCATCAGATGAAGTTACGGCAAAAATAAGCTCCAGAGGCAGAGACCAACGACAATGATCCAGGCAGCCTCCGTCAAAATGGCCAAGGCCAACTTTCAAAGTTTTTCAAGGTCAAGAATCATAAATATGAGCCCTGAAATTGGGTAAGTCTGGTGTCCTGAAACCTGATATTCTGAGATCTTGAAATCTGTCTAAGTCTGAAATCTGGTGGATCCTCAAAAATCTAGAATCTGCATGTTAAATCCCATGGATCCGGGACCTATCTCAAACATCCTGGAAGTATATTTCAAAATATTTAAAGTATAGGAAATTCAATATGCTCAGATATATTTTGAAATATATACTTCCACCAAGACACTCAAAATTTTCCCTGAAAAGGCGCCCATTCTAGCCAAAACCCACACCATTCCTTGCCTTCCAAAAGGCGTGCATTATAGCTAAAATCCACGCCTTTTCCCTCACACCAAAAAGGTGCTCATATTGAATAAAAAGCACGCCATTTCCCTCACACCAAAAGGTGCCTAAAAAGCCCAAAACTCACGCCTTTCTCAACACTCCTAAAAAGCGCTTCATCTGCCTTTTAACCACACCTATTTAGTCATTCCCTAAAGGCGCTTCAAACCTCCAAACCCCACGCCTTTCTATCATTTGCAAATGGCGCTCAAGTTCACCAAAACTCACGCCTATCTAACCTCATGCAAAAGGCGCCTAAAATACATCATTTGCACGCCTTTTTGGAGTCTTAGTTGTATGGAAATTGGTGTTGAGGAGAGAGAAGATTGGCGCCAGGAGAGAGAAAGGTTAAACCTATAAATATACCTCTTCACCTTTCTCATTTCATTCATTGTTTGTGCAAAGTTGGAGAGGCAGAGCAAAGTCAAAGTTGGAGAATGAAACCCTAGGAGGAGGGCGTTCACCATAGAGAAGGCATTTGGCATAGTTTTCATCATTTGCTTGGCAAGAAGATGATACATGGAGCTAAACCTCTCACATGGCGGCCATTAATGGAGGATTGAAAGCTTGCAAAGGGCAAATTGAAAGGCATTGAGGAGTTGATCTTCACATATAGGGCAAAGGCTACTCATTCTTGCACCATTCTACTTCTTTCTATCACACTCAAAGGAAAATTTGTCCACTGGAAGGCCTCTTTCTTGCACTGGCGGCCATCATTGAGGGTTTTTCCAAGCTTTTTGAAGCTTTTTCAGATCAGCAAAATATAAAGAAGGCAATTCGATCACTTCAAAGCATCATTTTCTTCATTCTCCTTCATCCTAGGGTCCATCTTCATGTTCCGAAGGCAACGTCCAAACCCAGGAGGTCATTTTTGATAAATTTTCAAGGATTTTCATTGCTGGTCATGGTTTTTCGAAGGCAAAATCACCACCTACAGCCAAGATAAAATTGATTTTTGAGGCTTATTGTCCAAAATTTCTCATTTCTGACACATACCCACCTCGGCAAAAGGCATATTCCATCATCCTAGACCAGTTTGAACTCGGATCTGTAGAATCTTTGAGTGTAGCTCCAAAATTTCATTTTCCAAGGGCAAAATTTTAATTTTTTCACAAAAATTAAAATTTGGACAGCGAAAAGAAAACTTGTTTTTCTTCGGCAGCGAACACATAGGAGTCCAAATTGGTCATTTTCAAGGCAAAAAGGCATCAGAACAAGCCCCCTCCAAGTCATCATGCAATATTCATTAGTCACCATTGAGGCTAAATCTCTGCTCAAACATGAATATTCCAAGGTCAAAGAAACAGACTTGTGACAAGTTTCACCTCGAAGAATAGCCATGGAGTTGGCTGCGTGGAGAGAAAAACTTTTGGGCATTGAAAAATGTGCCATTGATTTTGTCCAAAACATCCCTTGCAGGTATTTCAGTGATGAAGGCATAAATTACCTTGTTCATATTTTGCAGGAGGAGTTCATTCAGCTGATCCGTGGAAAGTTTTGTGGAGACCCTCATGTTGATAAAATGTACCTCCTGGTTGATATTGCATCAAAGTGCGCCAAGGTTGAGAAAGACTTTGAAGTGTTCGAGAAAATCATAGAGGATGCTGCCATAGACTTGCAAATAAGGACGGTCCACCTTGAGTCCATGATCATGCCAGATGAAGCCAAGGTTGAGGAATTTGAGAGAAATCTCAATTCTCAGACTTAGCTTATTTTTCACATTTTGCAGGAAGGAATTATTTTTGGTAGCAGGAGAGGTTTCCAAAGCAGCCTCTATTTTGAGAACTGTCTTTGTTAACTGAAGTTAAATTTATTTTTAGATTTTGCTTTTGGAAATCATGCAAAATATCTTTGAGTTGGAACTCATTGTGTAATAACATGCAAGTTCAGTTAACTGAAATTTGCATGACAAGATACTTTTAGTTTTAATTGCTAATAAGCTTGCATGCTTCCCATGCAGCATTAGATCTAGAGTGAAGAGTGTTAGTTAACTCTTCCTTTTATTTCCTTGCATCTTTGCTTTTTAGGTATAAATAAGTGTATTCTACACACTTAATTTCTCTAATGGTAAATGCTGAGACTAATTTTTGCTCGCATTTTATTGTTCAAGCACTGTTATTGATTCTTGTTTTTTGATTAATGAGAATACAAATCATGGTTTCAGGATCTATCTTGTTGTCAAGAGTTGTGTAAATTGTTCATGACTTTGTGCATGAGCAATTATTGTTGAGTTGTATTTGTTCTTTTGTTTTGAAAACCTCCAAGTTGTCCTTCTGATTTCTTTATGCTCTGAATTTACTTGAAGAAATCAGAATTGTTTTAAAAGATAAAGTTAGTTATTTTCTTCTGGAAAGCTTTAGAAAATCTTATAGCCTTGCAAAAGAGCTTCATTGCCTTGTGCTCGTGCCTTGAGAAACAAAATGATAGGTTATTTGGTAAACGTCTTTTTAATTTTCTTGTTGAGGGAGCTTCCCCTCCTAATTCGAAGAACAGTCCTACTGTACACACTGTCCGTTTTTCTTTCTCACTGAAAGGTGCGAAATTAAACGCTAACGACACCAAAGACTCTTCGAAAATATGATAAGTCATCTCCAAACCTAGATTCTCCTTACAAAACTCCCGGAGTGTGAAAACCAATCCCTCTGCTCTCCAATGGAAACCATTCCAAAATGGGGACATTACATATTTAATTATTTGCAGCGAATTTATTATGGTTAATATTTAGAGTTTGGATAATATAGACTATTAAATAATGTGTAAACAACAAAAGTAAATTACAACATTGATAATTTAATAAGATCTTTAATGTAAATCATTAACAAGACAAATTGGATAACATAATCACATATATATAATACTCCCAATATCTTTATTAACAATAAGTTCAATACTTATCTGTGAAGCACTAAGATGCTGTTATACAGCATTCGAAGGAATAATCATAGGTACCAGTTGTTCCCGGCAAAGAGCACCCCCGGAGGAACCGGTTCTTACACAGAACCAATTGTGCCTCATGGCACAAACAAACACAGCCCTGGCCAGGACACTCCCGGGTGTACGTTGCACCCCAAGTTGGACATACTCTGTGTGCCCCTTCTCCAAATGCTCAGTGCCCAACCAATAACCCTAATCCTCCCTCCTTTGTGCCCTCTAATTTTTGTATACTTTACCTGTATACTTTCCTCTATCAAATCTACAATCCTTCTCCTATGTGATTTCTTGCCTTTCTTTCCTTATCTTCCTTGAGTGTTCTGCATGCCCATTTCAAGTCTCACACAAATGCCTTATATAACCTTTTAAAGGTGATTTTTAAACCATCACACCTTTTTACAAAGGTTGTCATTAATAATGGTTTAATAAACATAATAACTCCTCCCTTTTAAAAGGGGTTTTTCATAATTATTATTTATTTATCTCCCTTTTAACCAAAAGATCATAATATCCTTTATTTTCCATCTCCCTTTTAACTATAAAGGGTAAATAAACTTTATCCTCTTATAATTTTAGAGGGTTATTCATAAATATCTTTCTTTTCCATTTTGGAGAAAAAGTCACAACACAAAGGATCTTTGTTCTCCACTAACATTGTTTTCAACATGAACTACTCCCCATCAAACAAACAAATGAACAAATATAATTCACATGTACACAAAAACCACCCAAAGAGAAAGTCATATGCACAAACACATTATACCATAGTCACAACATAACACAGAGAACACTCAAAATATGGAAAAGTCTTCTACATTAATATCACAATGATGTGAAGTCCTCACTATGATGGAAACCAATGACATTGATGAGGGTATAACTGCCATGAATCGATCTATACAGAACATAAGAGTCATAGGAGAACAGGTACAACAGTTAGGGAACAACCAATCCAAATAAAAAATTAATAAAGTACTCTTAACAACTCTTGTAGACCAACCTAAGACCAGCAAGACACCTGATACTTCTTTCATTTATTGATAGAGTCAGGGTCTGCCTTCTGTAGACATGATGAACACAGAGGCTCTCTATCTCCATAGCATATGGTGCAGACTACATAGCTCCCTCACTCTGTGTGTGTGTGTGTGTGTGTGTGTCTGCTGCTGACATATCAACTATCTGAATTCTGTAAGGATAATATATGCTTACATATACCCCCACAACCTCTCTCAAGAATTGGAAAGAAAAACAATATTAGAAACGAATGCCTGCACACCCATTTTTCTGCCTTCCTTAAAATACAACCACAATAAACCAAAGCAGAGTGTGCAGAGGATACTTCTTTTCCTCTAATAATTTTGCCCAGAGATTCCAATCTAAACAAAATTTCCTTGTGTGGCAATAAGATCAGTCCTTCCAGCATTAACAAATCCTTTGCTAATCTGTACATATTGTCCACTTCCCAACAATTCGCTTTTCACAATGCCAAAGCAGGCCATATTCAAACTCATTCAAATAGGAATTGAGTGTAGATATGCTCCATAAACACTGAAAATAGAGTTTAAAAACACAAAAAAGTTCAAGCAGAAAAATTACAATTTCCCAATCCATCCTCAGATAGGAGTTATTGCCCATAGGATAAAACAGCGGCAACACAAAGCTAATCATTTCAACAAGCATTTTCAACTGCTGATGAATTCTATTTTTTGCAAAGTGATACCTACACAACCAGATGCTTTTCCTCCCAATTCTTCCAAGTTGTCTCCTGTCATGCATAAGCAGATGCAGTAGATTCACACCAGCTTTTCAAGAGAGAACGCATTCCAAGCAACAGAATCTACCAATGCCTTCGTAATTTTGCTAAATGAATCAAGTCTTTCATACATATTAGTTCTTTATTTCTAACAAATACAATCTGCTAATTTCAAGCATTATCCAAATGACTAGACCTGATGCTTTTGAATATCCCATAATGAAAGGAAAAAATGATTAGTACATTCAACAAAAAGGTCTTTCCAGAAATAACGAAATTCTTAAAAAGATATATATCCAATATGATCCATCACAAGAAATCACTAGAAAATGAATATTTCAAGAAGAAAAGGAGCTTGTCGACATTCCTAAGAAGGTTGCATCTTACCTTGTTGGTATCTACTAGATCGTCACTGCTACTTGTTCTTCCTGATTTCAGTGGCTTTTCAAGAGGTTTCTCTAAAACTAAAGATGCCTCTGATAATTTCTGCAAAGAAAATCCCAACCAAAATAACTCCTTAAACAAGATTTTCTAGTTCATCATGTAAGCAACTATTTTAGTTGTGTATGAACATTAAAATCAAGGCCAAATGGGAATTACGTGGAGTCTGAGTTATTCAAAAAATAATTGGTTCACATAATAGATGTCTTCAAGAGACACTTTATAGAGAATGGTCCAGATCAAGAAACCATTAGAAAGTAATGTTTTCAAACACAAGGATCTCAATTCTTCCAGATATTTGAAAAAATATGAGCATTGCTAACAGGGTATCTAGAAATTTGCTTCTCACCTTCTTGGTATCCACTAGATCAACCTTGCTTCTTTCTCTTTGTGAACTACATGCCTTTTCAAGAGGATTGTTTAATTGGTAAGTGGCCATACCATTTTTTATTTCACCATCTGCATAGGAAATAAAATCTTAGTCTATTAACTCAGTTTCATCTTAGAAGTAATTTTAATAGCCAGAATGATGACTGAAAAAAATATGACATCATTAAATCAAAAACTTATCACATACTTTTAAGCTCAATAGCAGCATTTGCTAGAGCATCAGCTTCACCATTCAATTCCTGTCAATCACATATATATGAAAACAGATCCACTATAATTCTTCACTGAAGCAATCATAGTCTCTGAATTTATTTTCAGAAAAATTATATAAGAAAATTTCACATAAAAAGGACAAATATGCTAATTTTTACATACATTTCTTAGTTCCTAAAATCTTACTATTCAAGGTATACATTTTCTATAAACCATGAGATCATACTTCACCACTTATTGATTTACTATTTTCAGAATTAAAAAATTGCCCGGTTTATAAATCTACATATATTAGTGATCAAAGCATTTTATATATTTCAGGAAAAATTCAATAAGCTTTTGCATCAAACTTAAGCAACTATACATTCAAGATATATGGTGAAACCAACATTTTAATCTAAACTAATTAATATACCATGTCCACAGAATGTATCTAAGTTAATCTGTGAAAACAAAAACAAAGTCTGAACTTTACCCTGTAAATATGGTGAATGCGGAATTCCTTAAATTTACTCTTTAGCTCCTTTGCCTCCTTATTTAGCTCAGCAATGTTTTGACTACTAATTTTCCATTTATCTTGAATCTGCAAGACCTTATTACTTCAAATCTTAGTCAAATGATAATCTCAGTGCACATAATATAACCATGTCCAAATGAACAGATAACAATGAAGAGTGTTGAAATTTCTAAATCTTAATCAAAATAATAAATTCATGAATATTAATTAAATTAGCAATAATGCATTCCCCAACTACAAAAGACTAAACTCAAGCATATGGACTGCTTATATGTTAGAACCTCAAGATATACACAAGTATATATTACATAGAAAGAGAGATGAATGCCAACAAAATGCATATACGACGGTTAAAATTTAGACTACAAGAAAATAATTTTTCTAACTTTCGCATATTGTAATGTCCCCTTCCTAGACGACACATAGATGAGCAGTGGTTGGCCTATTACCAAGTTTCCCCTAGGTCAGCAAAGTGGTTAGGGGACCTATCCAGAGGTAGTGGAGCTTAGCAAGGAGCTTTACAAGCCATTTCAAACAATTTGAGACAGTCTCCTATTTTTTAGGAGGGGTCCCTATTTTTTAGGGATTGACTGGGAGTTAACCAGGAGGCATCAGGAGACCTTTGGGAGCATTTTGGGAGATTTGGTCATAGTTTCTATTTTTTAGGAGGCATCCCTATTTTCTAGGAGGGGACTATCAGTAAGCCTGCCACACGACGACTTCACTAGTATGGCACGTGCATCATCAGTTTTCAGTTCAGGATGGCCAGGTGATGGGAATTGAATAAATATTAATTATTAAAGTATTGGCTTTAATATTTAATAAGATTAAAATAAAGTGATTAATAATGTCACCTTAGAATAATAAAATAATAAAGGACCCCCTCCTAGTTGACATAACATTGTTTTAAAAGGTGGGGCCTTTTTATAATGCATAATTAGACCCTTAAGTTGGTCGACCAGCTTTGGGGAATAATTTAATTAATAAAAAGCAAGGAAATGGGCGACCAGCTTTGGAGTTGATGAAAGGTAAATAAAAGAATCATTAAAAGATTCTTATGAGATGCCATTTTTGCCCTAAAAGTAGACGCCACCTCTTGGGAGAAGCATAAAGTGAATTTTGGCTTCTAATTTGGCATTCACTTATAATTTTTATAATCAGCATTTACAGGTTTGAGCTCTGGAGAAGGGTTTCAGCATTGTTTCAGTCTTCTGTTAACGAAAACTCTCAAGGACTATCGTGGATTGGACGGCAACCCAGTTCACCTTTGAGGAGGGCCTACCTTGGGTCTTCGTTTGGGCTTCATTGGAGGAGTTTCAGGTGTTTAATTTTAAGATCTGAGTTTGCAGCAGTATTATATTATCATATTCTTTCAGATAAGGTGTAACCATTGAAAAGTAGAGCCTAACCCAGGCCAATACTATCACATATATGCATTCTACTTGCTGGTCGTACCATCTTGGTTTTGTGGGCATCAAACCCTAGGGGTTATCTTGGTGATTTTGGTGCTGTCCCTCATTTCTTATCAGCTGATCACTTCAAATCCAATTGGTATCAGATTATTATATACAGATATTTGGTATGTACATCAGCATTTGAGCCAATAAACTTCATTTCCATATTTGCATTGTTTGTTACTTTCATTTCCTTTATTAGCAGTTATTTGCAATTAGAACTTCATACAAAATTCATGCCAAAAATCTTCAAAAAAACAATCAGCATTTGATAAAACACAAAAACTACAAAAAAATCAGCAAACAAGAAAAAATACCAAACTTTACCTTTGCTGGTCAAAGATAAAAAAAATTGAAACAAACAAATCAGCAGATCCAAAAATCAGAAAATTTTGAGTTAGAATTGGTTGGGGATCTTTCAGTGGTATTAGAGCAATGATCTTGCCAACCTGAGGGTCTTGAGACTTCCTATATGCAACCATACAGATATTATACCCGCAAGAGAACTCACGAACAGGTAGTCATGGGTGATAACCTTAATGGTGATGGTGATATCCAGCAGGGGGATAGATAGAATAGACCGGATCCTGATGAGCTACTTAGAACACTAGCTAACACCCCAGCCACAGATTGTACGGGCACTGGACAGGCTACACAATACTCTTGACAGGTTACATGTGGACAGGAACAGAGATAGGCGTCGTAGGCATGACAGGGCCAATAGGTCAGTCTCAGTTGCAGGTAGCCGTGGGGGTAGTAGAATTGGGTAGTGCTTCTGATTCTCCTCCACATGACAGGTTCTGTACACACACCTATGATAGGCCCATGCAGCCTCAGTTTCCTCCGAGAGATGAGCCACCACCAGCCGATCCACTTGAGGGCGTTGAGTTTCAGGATCTAGTTATGGCGGCTAGTGATGAGTGGGCACGCCTGCCATAGCATGTTAGAGATGCTTTTCCTCTACATCAGTATTGCCCGCAGTGTACAGACAGTTTGAGGACCAGAGGAGATAGGTGGCCTGGACAGCAGCAAAGTGGTGACCACAAACGAGCTACTAGCAAGCTCACTTTATCTTCTTTTGATGGTAGCAGGAAGATCAGTGCACGAGCTTGGGTGCACAAACTTGACATTTACCTATCCCTTAAGCTAATGCCTGAGGACGAGTCTATACAGTTTGCAGTATTACACTTGGATGGCGTGGCTTATGACTGGTGGCACCATGGTTTGGTTACCCAAAACCATGGACTTATTCATTCTTACAGGGAGTTCACTGAGCGGTTGATTGCTAGATTCAACTGTAAGGATGTTGAGTTATACTACAGAGATCTAGCTCTATTGCGTCAGACTGGGAGTGTTGAAACTTACATTAATGAGTTTCAATGCATTGCTGTTATGGTACTTGAGATGCTGGATAGACGTGTGGTGATGCTTTTTATAGAGGGATTGCATGATAGGTTACAGGGTTTGGTTAGGGCTCTTAAGCCTAAAACCTTACATGATGCTATTCAAACTACCTTGGACCTAGACACTTCACCACCACCCACTTCTTATCAGCAGAATAAGAATTTTTCTAGGACTTCTAGACCATTTCAGAAGTCATTTACTCAACCTAGGAGTGCACCACCTCCTAGCATGGATCAGGAAACTCATAATAAGTTGAGGAGGAAGAAACTATGCTTTTCGGAGTCTAGACATAGATGCCTTGGAAAAGGCAAGGTGCAACTTATAGAGGTTTATTCATATATGAATGATGAGCAGGTTCAAGACACAGGTTCAGAGGGAAGTGATGGAGAGGCTGAGCAGGAGACTCCACGGTTGGAGCTTGGAGGGAATGATACATTGGATAGATCCAATGTCACCACTACCACTATGTCAGAAGTCCCTAGATACCATCCCTTTCGGCTAAAGGGAGTAGTCAAGGGACAGTGTGCGATTTGCCTTGTTGACAGCGGTGCCACCCATCACTTTATTGATGAGGGCTTGGTGGCTAAGCATGGATTGCAGATAGAGGATTTCCCTTGGTTCAGTGTGACAGTAGTAGATGGATTCACTATGAGATGCACCAGGAGGATCCCACAACTTAGTGTTCAAATGGGACACTACACCTTGATAGATGATTTCTATGTTGTAGGTCCTGGTGAGATTGATACAGTGTTGGGCATGCAGTGGTTACAGTCTTTGGGCAAGTATAGTTAGGATTTCACGAGGATGGAGTTAGAGTTCATGGCTGATGGTAAGAAGGTTGTGCTGAAGGCACTTTCCAATGGTGGGCCCATGGTAGTTACAGCACATAGGATGGAGACCTTCTTCAGACATGGTGAGGTTGCTTGGGCAGCACAGTGCTTCATTTTTGAGTCACCTCCAGATAGTGAACAATCATTTCATATAGATGTCTAGACAGTGTTAGACTGTCGCAGTGTTGTATTTGGTGATATTCCTCCTGGTAGACCTCCCAACAGGGGTTTTGAGCATGTGATTGAGCTTGAGGAGGGTGCTAAGCCCATGATCACCACTCCTTATTGTCATCCTAAGGCATTTAAGGATGAGATAGAGAAGAACATCCATGAGCTGTTGGATACGGAGCACATCAGGCCTAGTTCTATCCCCTTTGCTTCTTCTATGGTACTGGTGAAGAAGAAGGATGGCACTATGCACATGTGCATTGACTACTAGGCACTCAACAAGAAAACCATCAAGAATAGGTACCCTATACCGCGCATAGATGAGTTACTGGATGAGCTTCATGGGGCAATTTACTTCTCAAAGATTGATCTTCGATCCGGGTACCATCAGATATGTGTCCGTGCGGAGGATATACACAAGATAGCAATCAGATGCCATTACGGACATTATGAGTTCTTGGTGATGCCATTTGGCCTCACTAACGTACCTGCCACATTTCAATCATGCATGAACCATATTTTTAATAAGCAGTTGCGTAAGTCTGTGCTTGTCTTCTTTGATGATATATTGATATACAGTAGGAGTTGGGAGGAGCACATGAGGCACATGGATGAGGTTCTTGGCATCATGGAGGCACAGTCTCTATTTGCCAAGATGTCCAAATGTGAGTTTGGACTTACAGAGATTATATCTGGGGCATGTGATTGGCACTGATGGGGTTAAGGTACATGAGGAGAAGATTCAAGCGATTTGTGATTGGCCACCACCCAGAAATATCTTTGATATGCGGCGTTTCCTAGGCTTATGTGGATACTACAGGAGGTTTGTGAAGGGTTATTCACAGTTGACATCGCCTTTGACAGATCTCACACGAAAGGGTGCTTTCAGATGGACAGATGAGGCACAGGTTATATTTGATAGGCTCAAGTAGGTTATGAGCACTTGTCCAGTTCTAGCTCTTTCGGATTTCTCTCAGCCCTTTGTACTGAAGTGTGATGCATCAGGCGAGGGTATAGGGGCAGTACTTATGCAGAACCGTCATCCCATTGCTTTTGAGAGCAGGAAATTGAGGGCTAATGAAAGATTGTATTCCACTTATGATAAGGAGATGCTTGCCATTATGCATGTGTTGGCGAAGTTTCGCCAGTGCTTGGTTGGTGGGAGGTTTGTGGTGAGAACCGACCATAACAGTTTGAAGTACTTCTTGGAGCAGAAGGAGCTTAATGAGTGCCAACAGAAATGGGTCAGCAAGATACAGGCGTATGATTTTGACATAAAGTATATCAAGGGTATGATTTTGACATAAAGTATATCAAGGGTAAGAAAAATGTTGTAGTTGATGCACTTTCTAGGAGGCCTATAGTATCTACTCTTTGCTCCATGAGTGAGATTTCAATAGATTGGAAGTCTCAACTTCTAGTTGAGTATTCCAAGAATTAGTTTGCATGTGAGATTAAGGATGGTCAGACTTAGGATGATAGGTATACAGTGCTTGATGATGTTATTTATTATAAGGGGAGGATTTACTTGGTACTATTTGAGATAGGTGCTGGATCCATAGGATTTAGCATGCAGATTCTAGATTTCTGAGGATCCACCAGATTTCAGACTTAGTCATTTTTTCAGGATTTTCAGGATATCAGACTTAGTCATTTTCAGGGTCTCAGTGACATGCATCAGGATGAAGGCATATAGACCTCTTGGCAAGAAACTGTCGAGACATGGGCAAAACAACACTACCAAAACCCTACAAGCTCAAAGTAAAACTAAACCTAAAGCAAAACAAGGACAGAAAGCAAGAAAAAAGAGGGGGTCCCCATTTGCAATGGGGCGATGTGTGATTACGTCACAACATTTAGCACCAATTCAAATAAATGTTCCTGAACATTTCAATGAAAAGACTCAATCCAGACCCAGAGACTTCGGATAAGTAGCCCTAATTCCATCACTTAGGCGGGACATATACTCGAAAGGGAAAAGAACGATGAATTGGGTTAAGACACTTCGTCCTTTGATTACCATGGTGTGTGCAGTGTTCAACAAAAATTGATTCTCCCAAGTATTCCAATGATAAATAGGAATCAATGAATCGAAACCTTCTGTGTACACCCACCTGTTAACTTGAACAAACACGAATACATGATCAAGAAATCGGAATCAAAAGCTTAGTACAACCATTCATAATTCAAAGACCCAAGTGTGTGCAATTGCGTTCATTTCCGTCCCTTAGAAGCTAAGATCATCCGAGTTCACTTATCTTAAGCTAGGTAAGTTCATGGAGGGAGGATGAATGGATTCAACAGTGTAAGTATGCATATACGGGCGAAATGGGTAATGAGGGTATGAAATGGAATGGAAATGATAATGGAAATGACATGATGGATATCTGGAATGAGACAGTGTGTCTTCATGCATGACGCCTGTTTACCAGGTTTTCATCATGGTACTTATCCAAGGCGCCACCAAAGGTGGTTTTCACCTATGGACGAAAGGATTTCTCTTTCCTATTTTTTTTTTAACTTTTTTTTTTTTTATAGGATGACAATTACACATGGCGCCTGTTTGCCAGGTTTTCACCATGGTAATGGATAGATGAACCAGGGACTCAAGAGTCTGATTCCGTGGATAACACGATAGTCTACACAAAACCATGTCGAGTCAGTATGTTCACTGATGTTGGCAGGAAATGACTAATGGACGGGAATACAAACGGAAATAGTGGACTATGATGTGGATTATGCAAAACAAGTAGATGGAAAGGCATCCATAACATAGACCAGGCGAGTGGTGGGATATGCAGGCTAGTGGGAGATGGATTGGAACGGAGGGTATGTAGTGGAATGAATAAAAAGGAAGGGAACCATAATCAACGATTGCACGTACCAAACTAAACTTTGAAGCTTGCAAGTGGAAGGGGGGTGAATAAAGGAACGAGAACGGTGATTGGTGAACAAGTGAAGTGATAACTTCAGGACCCACACGAACTTAGAAGGTTCTTGTTTGATTTTATTTCGTGGGATGAAGTAACTTGGAATGGAAACAGGATGGGATGGGAATGGAGTGAGATGAGGTGAATGGAAATGGATTCTTTGGATGCGGAAGCTGCTTTGAATTTGGCTTCTTAGACTTAAATACCCAAACTTTTGCCTTTTCTTTTGGATATATGTAATGACATAGTCTTTTAATATGCTGTGCTTGGATTTCGTAGTTGATTAGAAGAATTTCCATTTCATAAGGAAAGAGTACATATTTGAATGAAGTAAGGAGCATATTCAGCGTAAGTCCCTTTGTGATTACCAGCAAATCACATCACACCACCGAGGCTATCCATTGCAAATCACGTACAAGGAACCTTGGAGCGTTCTTGTTTGATCACATAGTTTAGCATTCGAGACGCTTTGTTCAAGAGAGGATAGAATACTTAGTATTTTATTCTGAGTTTGCATGTGCAAGAAAAACACATCAACAAGTACCTTGGTCTAAACTGAAGGATAGGATTTTGCGCACCATCCATGACACGTCACTTGCAGGGCACCTCGGTTACTTCAAGACATACAGGCAGATTAGAGAGAGATTCTCATGGAAGGGTCTCAAGGATGATGTCTTGCACCATGTACAGGAGTGCATGACTTGTCAGTAGAACAAGTCTGGACATATTTTTCCAGTGGGTCTTCTGTAGCCATTGCCCATTCCAGAGCAGAATGGGAAAGTATCTTGATGGATTTTATCACAGGTCTTCCGAGAGTCCAGGGGAAGGATTGTATGTATGTGGTTGTGGACAGATTGATGAAGTTTGCACATTTCTTCCCCATTGCAGCCGATTACACGACATCTCAAGTGGTAGAGCTATTCTTTCATGAGGTGTTTAGACTACATGGACTCCCCAGGACCATTGTTAGTGATCGGGATAGTAGATTCATGAGTATCTTTTGGCAGGAGCTATTCCGATTAGCAGGTACAGAATTGACCCCTAGCACCAATTACCATCCTCAGACAGATGGTCAAACGGAGATAGTCAATAAGTGGGTTGAGGGATATTTGCGTAATTGTGTCGGTTCAACAAAGAGCATGGGTAAAGTGGTTGTATTTGGGTGAGTATTGTTACAATACCACTTACCATATGTCTATTGGTATGACTCCCTTTCGAGCATTGTATGGTTATGATGTTTTATCATTTGTGGACTTGGCGTTGGATGATAGTAGAGCGCCTAGAGCTCGGGATTGGTTACAAGACAATCAGGATATCCTCAGGGCACTTAAGGATAACATTCAGCATGCACAGAATCAGCAAAAGTTGTATGCTGATAGGCATCGGACTGAGAGGACATTTGAGGTGAGAGACATGGTCTTTTTGCGCCTGCAGCCTTACAAGTAGAGTACACTCAGGAGGAGTGGGGCGGAGAAACTCAAGCCGTGGTTTTATGGTCCCTACAGAGTTTTGAGGAGGATTGGAGAGATGGCCTAGAAGCTTGAGTTGCCTTCCGAGAGTAAGATACATAATGTTTTTCATGTGTCTTGCTAAAAGAAGGCCCTTGGACAGCATGTTATTCCTTCACCTGAGTTACCTCCATTGGATGAGGAGGGTTGTTTGATCTTGATACCTGTCGAGATTTTAGACATGAGGGAGAGGAGGCTGAGGAGCAAAGTTATCAGAGAGTACCTAGTACAATGGAGAGACTTACCTGTAGAGGATGCCACCTAGGAGGGTGAGGCGATACTTCAACATCCAGCTTTGCAATTGCTTGAGGGCAAGCAATTATGGGAAGGGAGGACTGTAATGTCCCCTTCCTAGATGACACATAGATGAGCAGTGGTTGGCCTATTACTAGGATTCCCGTAGGTTAGCAGAGTGGTTAGGAGACCTATCCAGAGGTAGTGGAGCTTAGAAGGGAGCTTTATAGGCCATTTCAGACAGTTTGAGACAGTCTCCTATTTTTTTAGGAGGGTCCCTATTTTTTAGGGATTGACTGGGAGTTGACCAAGAGGCATCAGGGACCTCTGGGAGCATTTTGGGAGATTTGGTCACAGTTCCTATTTTTTAGGAGGCATCCCTATTTTCTAGGAGGGGATTGTCAGTTAGCCTGCCACATGGCGACTTCACCAGTATGGCATGTGCATCATCAGTTTTCAGTTCAGAATGGCCAAGTGATGGGAATTGAATAAATATTAAATATTAAAGTATTGGCTTTAATATTTAATAAAAATAAAATAAAGTGATTAATGTCACTTTATAATAATAAAATAATAAAGGACCCCCTCCTAGTTGACATAACGTTGTTTTAAAAGGTGGGGCCTTTTTACAATGCATAATTAGACCCTTAAGTTGGCCGACTAGCTTTGGGGAATAATTTAATTAATAAAAAGCAAGGAAATGGGCGACCAGCTTTGGAGTTGATGAAAGGTAAATAAAGAATCATTAAAAGATTCTTATGAGATGCCATTTTTGCTCTAAAAGTGGACACCACCTCTTGGGAGAAGCATAAAGTGAATTTTGGCTTCTAATTTGGCATTCACTTATCATTTTTATAATCAGCATTTACAAGTTTGAGCTCTGGAGAAGGGTTTCAGCATTGTTTCAGTCTTCTAGGAACGAAAACTCTCAAGGACTATCGTGGATTGGACAGAAACCTAGTTCACCTTTGAGGAGGGCCTACCTTGGGTCTTCGTTTGGGCTTCATTGGAGGAGTTTCAGGTGTTTAATTTTAAGATCTGAGTTTCCAGCAGTATTATATTATCATATTCTTTCAGATCAGGTGCAGCCATTGAGAGGTAGAGCCTCTCCCAGGCCAATACTATCACATATATGCATTCTACTTGTTGGCCGTACCATCTTGGCTTTGTGGGCATCAAACCCTAGGGGTTGTCTTGGTGATTTTGGTGCTGTCCCTCATTTTTTATCAGCTGATCACTTCAAATCCAATTTCTATTAGATTATTATATGCAGATTTGTGGTATGCACATCAGTATTTGAGCCAATAAACTTCATTTCCATATTTGCATTGTTTGTTACTTTCATTTCCTTTATCAGCAGTTATTTGCAATTAGAACTTCATGCGAAATTCATGCCAAAAATCTTCAAAAAAACAATCAGCATTTGATAAATCATAAAACACAAAAACTACAAAAAAATCAGCAAACAAGTAAAAATACCAAACTTTACCTTCGCTGGTCAAAGATAAAAAAATTGAAATAAACTAATCAGCAGATCCAAAAATCAGAAAATTTTGAGTTAGAATTGGTTGGGGATCTTTCACATATCTTGAAAACATAACCAGTATTAATGTTCCCTATCGGTATTCTTCTAAGCAGCCAACACTCCTAGAGGTCATGCTAGCACTGCTTGGTCCAGGTCAATGAGTCTAAAGATAGGTAGCCATAAGTTGCTTGGTGCGATCTTTTTCAACATTTCCTCAAGGAGTACATTTTGAATTGATGTTTCATTCATTCACCTTCATCAATGCAAACCAAAGCCACCCCCCCTTTTCACTAGTTTTTGAAATGACCCCTCCAGAAATTACAATGTGTGGCACTTTATAATTAGTGCGATTTACAATGCAAATATCAGATTTTCACTCTTACAAGGCCCAAAAATGGTCAAAACACTGAAACTACAGCTCAAGTATAATATGAGATCAATTTGAGAGTACCAATGCGGAGTATGCAAAAAATACTTATCTCTGAAAAAAAGCTCCCAAAAATAAGTCCATTTGCAGAATTATGACTCCCGAAAGGTCTCAAAGTGAGAACTATCCAGCAAATTTTGGAAGAATCTTCAATTTTTGAAAAACTGGAACATCAAATTAGAAAACCAACTTCACCAAAGCGTAGAGCTACAAATTCTACCCCAAATAAAAAAAATGCGCCAAAAAAGGTCTTCGTATGGCTAAGAACAGGCTTCCCAAAGTTGGCCTACAAAAGTGAAAAGCCCAATGGAGAGGGGTAGGAGTTGGGTGAGCAAGAGGGTGACGTCATGTTGACATCAACACCAGAATATGCCAAAAACTGTCAGAATATTCTTTTGGACGGTATATTCCCAAAACAATATTTGTTTCGCTGAAAGCTGCCATGGTCTTGCCAAAACTGTTGTTTCAAAAATAAAACCACCAAAAACAAGGCGCCAAACCACTTATGGTGAAAACAATGGTTTTAGGAATATTCTTTGCACGTTGGTGGGGCGTTCAGTGTTGGTGGCGCCTCCTAGTTTCACCACTGGAGGTGGCGCTATGGAAGACCGCCAGTGGTGGCAGTGGTGTGATGGTGTGTGGCGGTGCGACAGCACCGCTATAGTGCGTAGCCTGTGCACTACACATTTTTTTTTGGCAAAATTTTGTACAGCACAATTGTCATACGACCTAAGGGGCAAGAAACATTTGCCTTAGAGGCTTTCTCCAAAATCGACAATTTGATAATCGATCTTTAGGTTTTTGGGCCTTCTGAGCGCGATGGCGAGGTTCGTTTGGGTTGAAAGTGCTCCAAAATGACAGCTCCCTTCTAGAACCATGTTTCAAACCCCTATTTGCAACTGAGTCATCCGATCTCCGATTTTGGTGAAACGAAAGCCAATCTTGACTTTCTCAAGCCTTCTGGATGCTATGGAGTAATTGAAAATGCCTCCGGGATTACTGAAGAGCTACAATCACCCGGATCTCACAAGCACACATATATGTAAACTAGGGTGATACATATGCATATTTTTCTTCTAAATTGTTATGATTCTCCAGATCATCTGAGGATGCAAGAGAAGAGCATAATGGGTTTTTGAGAAAAATAATAGCAACGATTAGTCTCAAATATCTCAAATAAAATAATAATGAAATAGACTATACTAGACAACTAAGCTCTGATGCCATGTTAGATTCTACGAGAAGTGAAAATCTAAGCTAGGATCTATTGTCCATCATAGATCACACGCACTCCAATCGATAGATGATCAAAGATCAAAATAGCAGAAATGACAAATTGTCCTGAAAGATAGAATTCAAAAGACAAAACTGCAAGAGAATTTAGGCAATGCTCACATTACTCTCACTGACTAGCATGGGTGAGAGGTGAGTGCTATATATATATATAGCAAAATATGGGTGTATACATCCAAGAGGTGTAATAACTCCAACTACTCAAAATAGGTGGGAGTTTTACCTACTTGGTAAATGTCAAATTACATGGTTGCACCTACTCAAATAAAGACAAATAAATGGTTATGAGAGGTGGCATATAAATTCAAAAGATGGTATGAGACTCAACTACCCAAAAGTGGGTGAGAGCAACACATGTAACTGATGGATTATGAGATGTGTTCTCACAATAACCGTGCTTAAATAACCTAAGCAAGCTTAATAATATGTGTAGGAAAAAGAAATATCCCCTAGCATAAAAAAAATAAAAAACCTACACTAACACTAATCTATATTAGTTGTCACCATAGTTGCTAGGAGACCCGTATTGGTACCGGTACGGGAGACTGGTACCGGTACGTCTATTTTTTAAAAGTAGGAGACAAGGGTACTTGGAGACATCATTTATTTTTTAATATAATTTAATAATATAAGCATATATATTTGTAATAAGAAGTCTATATATATATGATATATTTTTTTTTTGATTGGTAAAAGGCCGAGGCCATTAATATATAAAATCAGTAATAAAATACAATAAAATACAACTCTGTTTAGTGCGGGCACCGGTAGGAAAGAACAGAGCAAAGAAAACCTCCGGTCTAGCCCGGGACTTTTGCAGTCCAGTACATACTGTTTATTTATAGATCTTATATGGGGTCAAGCCCAACAAGGACTCATTCTTTCTTATACAATTTCTAGGGTACAAGTACAAACATTGCCCTGTATCAGGGCCTTTCTTCTGAAATTCTTTTGCTGTATGGCTTGTTGGATCTCCGATTCCTGGGATGTCCTCGATGACATATAGTATTAGATCAGATGTCTATTATCAAGTGAGGGGCTTCTTCGCTCTAGCTCCTGCTAGATTACCTGTCTTACCTGAAATCACAGGGAAAACTTCCACCTCTTTTCGCATGTTAGCTAAACAAAACAACGATAAACATAGACTGCTCTTCCTACAAACACCTGTTAGTTCTCTAAATCCTTTGCCTGAGAGGAAAAATTAAAATACTTGCTCTAGCCAATCTTGTCATAAATATTCAAACACGCTTTGAAATTAACTTAAATCCCAAACTAGTTGACTAATCCCTATATATGCCAACATCTAAATGTATATACTTGTAAAAATGCAATTATATATACCTAAGTGTGGGCATAAGTGATCGATCTAGTTACTGATAATGTTGGTGAACCATCTAACCTTTAAGCCATCAAAGAAAAACGTTTTTACCTGTCAAATCTGTAATATCTCTCAAATGAGCTGGAATAGCAGCCAAAGCTCGAGTCGAAACCTCATTATTGCTAGTCTAATTTCCTACCTTCTCACATGCTAGTAGTGATTCAAGTTTCAATCAAAGTGTTGGGACAGGAAAATTTAAAATTTTCTTGTAGTCTTGCTCATCCATACCCGACCAAACCAAAAAAAATTCGCCCAAAAACAGAATAAACAACTGAAACATCCCATAAAATCCTGTGACTTTTATCACGAGTAATGTAAAGGCCTCAATTTCTTACATCAGCAAGACTTCAAGTTAGTTATACCAATCCATGGGAAACTTGTTAAAAAGGCTATCGGCATGAGAATAAGGGTCGGGCAGAAGATTTCAAGAGTCACCGATGGAGAAAATGAGACCGATGACCTTTCGTCGGAGAGAAAGCTCCCAATCACAACTGATCGGTATAACTAAAGACTATCGGCAAATACTCTACAAGACCTCCCGACGATGAAGATCATACCGATAAGAAATTTCGGTAAGATTCTCACCGAACATCCAATAGAACAGAGGAGACTAGCAGTCATCGGTAGGAGACAAGCATCGGAAAGAAAGATTAAACACTCTCCGATACTCTAATGTCTCATCGATTGAAGAAAAGTGCTTCGGTGTAACTTACACCAATAAGTGTGAAGAATAAGAACCATCGGTGAGAACAAGTGAATCGGAACAAGGCTTATAAGTTTGACCGAAGCAATTCTCACGACAATATCGGTGACATGTTATGAAAGTCTTTCCGATCCAGGATAAAAAAGGCTATCGGGGAGACGACTACAGTCGGGTAACCCTAAATATGTTATCCCGATGACATAGATTACCCCGATAATAATGATAGTCACATTCATCGACGAGACTCTCACCGATAGCCATATCAGTGACACTTGAGAGATCGGGGAAGAATATTAATCACTTAGCGAAGGAGAAAGTCATGCCGATGGAGAAGTCGGTAGAACTCTCACCGAGCATCCAATGGAACCGAAAAGATTATGGAATCTAGTTTTATTGTTGTATGTTTCGTGCATTGTATCTATGTTTTATGCATTTCAATATACATACAATGCGGAACTCAAGAAAGGTTGAAATTTGGTTAAAATGATGCATCATGACTTAAAGTAAATCGGAAGATGCTTTGCACTTTATATACATCGTGGATATACCAGGATGCTTTGTAAATTGAAATATGTAACATAACAATGTCTATTGAAATGTATAACATAACAATGTACAACTTCGGTATACAATCCGATATACAAGATGCTTTGTATGTTGAAATGTATAACATAACAATGTACATCTTCGATATACCAGCCGATATACAGGAAGCTTGTAATGAATGTTTCGTACACTGTATGTGTGGTTATACATTACATACATACAATGCGGAACTCAAGAAAGGTTGAGAATTGGTTAAAATGATGCATCATGACTTGATGCATTGCACTTTAAATCCAACACGGAGCCGAAAAAATAAATAAACTGTGGTTTATAAAATAACTCCGAAGAGGTGATACAAAGGAGTTTGTATGTATTTGGCTTTGTATCTAAAAATCAGATACAAGTATGCATTTCGGAAGATACAATCCGAAAAGTGATGTGGGCTCCACCGGATACATATCGGGCTTGTATAAATAACGGTATACAAGCCGATATACAAGATAGAAGGATACAAATAAGAGATACAAACCGGATGCAAAAAGAAAGTTAAATCCTGAAAAGTCTTTGTATGTTTGGGGTGCTTATATATTTATAATATCCATACCCGATATACAAAGGAATAAAAGCAACGCTGGGGAAGACATGCTTTGTATGTGCACTTGTACAAGATCACATACAAACGGCAGTATACAAAGAAAATATACAAGAGAGGGTTTGTATAAGATGCTTTGTATGTGCGCTTATACAAGATAACATACAAACGCCGATATAAAAAGAAAGTATACAAGAGAGGGTTTGTATAAGATGCTTTGTATGTGCACTTATACAAGATAACATACAAACGGCAATATACAAGAGAAAATTGTACAAAACCTGACATCATTGGAGATATAAATAATGGGTGGGGGCCACGTATGTATATTGGCACGATACATACAATGGAGGATCCCAAGAAATTCCAATTCGTTTCACAAATCCCATGAAGTCCGCGATTGTATAAAAGTGTATGCATGTGATATAAAAGGAGATACAAACGGATACATACAAGTCCAGACCCAGATAAAAGTTAAAACTTTATTTGAAGTCCGTGCTTGTATATTGCAATGTATCTATACAAGATACAAAGGCAAATGCATATGAGAAACAAAGGAAATGTTTATATAAAGGAAATACACAAGAGAATATACAAGTATGTAATTCGAAAGATACAATCCGAAAAGTGATGCGGGCTCCACCGTATACATATCGGGCTTGTATAAATAACGATATACAAGCCGATATACAAATAAGAAGGATGCAAATAAGAGATCCAAACCGGATGCGAAAAGAAAGTTAAATCCTGAAAAGTCTTTGTATGTTCGGGGTGCTTGTATATTTATAATATACATATACGATAAACAAAGGAATAAATGCATCGCTGAGGAAGACATGCTTTGTATGTACGCTTGTACAAGATCGCATACAAAGAAAATATACAAGAGAGGGTTTGTATAAGATGCTTTGTATGTGCGTTTATACCAAATAACATACAAACGCCAATATACAAAGAAAATATACAAGAGAGGGTTTGTATAAGATGCTTTGTATGTGCGCTTATACAAGATAACATACAAACGGCAATATGCAAAGAAAATATACAAGAGTATTATACAAAACCCGACATAATTGGAGATATAAATAACGGGTGGGGGCCACGTATGTAAATTGGAGACGATTGTACAGCAAGATACATACAATGGAGGATCCCAAGAAAATTCCAATTCATTTCACAAATCCAATGAAGTTCGCGATTGTATAAAAGTGTATGCATGTGATATAAAAGGAGATACAAACGGATACATGCAAGACCGGACCCAGATAGAAATTCTGAGAACTTTATTTGAAGTCCGTGCTTGTATATTGCGATGTATCTATACAAGATACAAAGACAAATGCATATGAGGAACAAAGGAAATGTATATACAAGGGTAAGCGTGTGATATAACAAGGTGGTACAAACGGATACATACAAGTCCGGACCCAGTTAGAAGTCCGAGATTGTATATTGCGGTGTATGTATACAAGATGCAAAGACAGATGCATATGAGAAACAAAGGAAGTGTATATACAAATGCACAATACAGCAAAGATACCAATGTCGGCCCCATCTCCAATGGATGTACAAGTTTATGCATACCCGGATTTGAATGACAGATTAAATAATGTGAATTTTAGCTGGGGTCTGCTATTGTATATAAAACACATGCATTCGATATACAAGAAGGTGAAACAAATGCGGATTCGAAGGGGATTTCAATTCATTTCTTAAAACTAATCAGGCCCACTCTTGTATACAGAAGAAAATGTATCCGAAATACAAAAGATATGTATGCGATATACAAAAGGAGGATGCAGGAAAATCTTGATTGCTCTATTATACTTCCTTGCTGTCTAAAGGGTAGAAAATCTGAAGATGCTCATAGTTTGTTCACCCTACATGTTATGTTATTAGACCAAGTGATGAACTGATTGGCCTCAAAATAACTTTCCTCCAAAGTTTCAGATTGATGCTGATAGTATTTCAGCGGTGTTAGCTCTAGTAGATAGGTAGAGACCATCCGCCCCTTTGTTGGCAAGAGAGTCTGCTTTACTATTACCCTCTCTGTAAGTGTGATTGAATGTGCACCTCCTTAAAGAAGCAATGATGTCGAGGGCATTAGCCAGCTGGGAATTCAGTCTCCAATTAGGCATGTTCCCTTTCCATAAGCCATTAATGACGATCGCGGAGTCTCCTTTGAGCTCTAATTTTTCAATTTTCAAGTCTTTGCAGATTCTCAGACCTTCAATCAGGGCAATTAATTCTGCTGTATTATTTGTTGTTTCTCCTAGGGGTTTGGCTAAGGTTGCCATTTCACTAGATTCAGAATCGTGGATTACACAACCTATTCCAGCGACTCCTGGGTTGCCCCAAGATGCCCTATCAAAATTTAGCTTGAACCACCCTTCTTTAGGAGTTTGCCACTTACACTCCTTTCTCTTGTTGGTGGAGTTGTGGTTGCCTGGTCCCACAAAGGAGGGAAGTTCTAGTCCTGCCCATCTCCCCCGCATCTTTTCATCCCAATGCATCATTTTGGATTCTTTTTTGGAGTTATTTAGAATCCTACTATTGACTATTTCTATTATAACGGCCTCAATTTTAATGATTAGCTGACCAAAAGTCATTTTCTTATCTTTAAAGATTCTTCTATTTCTTTCTTTCCACAGCTCCCAAACCATGATCGAAGGGGAAATTGACCATAGCATATGGTAGATGCTTTGTTTGTGAGTCTCAGGCCAACATTTTTTTATAAACATAAAATTTATAATTTAAAGTAATACTTATAAGTTTATAAGTTAAATATTAAAAGTTAAACATTAAAACATTTATACGAAACACTTGGACAAGCTCGTATTTGGAATGTTGTCGGTCTTTTCGTCTGTTGCTGAGCAGAATACCTTCCATCTCACTGTGTTTCCTTCGATCATAGATTCATCGTGATGGGGCTTGTGGGTGCGGAGTCGTGCCAAATACCTTCCTCCTGCTTCAAGTGGGTGCTCTGGGTGGCGTTTCACTTGGACGGAGGTTTAAAAAAAACAACGAAAAAACTAATGTTTCAAACCCTTTTATCATCGGGGGTGCAGGAATCGCGAGGGAGACGCAGGGGAGTCGCGATGTGGCATCTCTTGATCTGGGAGACGTTTCTCTCGCGTCTTGGGGACAGGAGACAGGTCCCTGACCCGGAAATGCGTCCGAAGGGTTAGGAGACGCGTTTCCCTGCAACACTGGTTGTCACAAGACATGGAGACAAAGTTTCGGGTTCAGAATGCAAAAGATCTTCTAGCACTTCCTCCAAAGTAAGATCAGTAAATAGACTTACAGTCATTCGACTTTATTCTCTTCTTCTAACCTCATATTCCTCAACATAGTTAGCCCAAAATCCTTCAATATTTGGCAAATGTCTATACTTGCTCCCTGATCTCTCGAGTCTCAACCATAAAGCCCTTTTGATTGTATGTATGTTTTTCATTAAAAGGCTTAAAATTGAATCTTGTCATCTCACCACTGATATAGTTGGAGTCTATGGTGATGTTGCACTTGTATATGCCAAGCTGGATTGGAAAACTAACTCCCAACTTATGTCGTCATCTCAAAAGGAAATAGGCATGATTTCATGATAATCAAAACTCTGCTCTACCTTTATCTATTGCGTGCCTATGTTTATCCCCACACGTTTTTTTCTAAACCTATTTTCGAACTTAGTTGGCCTCTTTGTATGCCACGTGATTATTAACAAAAGCATAGTTTTCACTTTGTATGCCACGTGATTCACCATCTGTTGCAGGTTTTTTGGTTTGAAACTTGTATTCATATAGCTTCGTGCACGATTTTGACTTTACCCATGAGTTTTTCAACCTCAAAAATCTCTGCCCTTTCATGGCACACAACTCCATATTATGGACATGATTTTCGATTCAAAACTTGTATTTGATGCCTTAAGGCACACACCTTTGTACATGCAGATTTTGACTCAAAATTTTATCTACAACCTTTACAGCGCAATTCAGCATATGCCATGCAAGTCTCGAACCCCAAACCTGCTCTTCTATTGCTGGGCCTGCAACAATCACATGACTGTAAAATTCCATCAATTTTCTTCATCTTCTTCTATGCTGAAAGTGATGAAACTTATTTGGCAAGTGCTGAAAACATTTCCTTAATGTAGCTGAAACCGCATCTTCAATGTTATTCCTATGTCAAGAAAAATGATTATCTAGCCCTGATGAATCTGCATAGATAATCTTGTAGATTGACAGTTACAATGATTTGATATTGACAAGCAAAAGGATTTTGATGGTATAACGTCACTACAAAATATTTCATAGGGTGCAACAAGACTAATGGCAGAGGCATTAGAGGTGAGATGTGTCTGGATGTATGTGTGTATGAATAGTATGAATGATAAGTGAGTGAGTGAGTGAGTGTGCGTGCGCGCGCGCGCGCGCGCGCGTGTGTGTGTGTGTGAGAGAGAGAGAGAGAGAGAGAGAGAGAGAGAGACCTGCATGCAAACAAGCTTTGAGTCACCTTGCACATGAATTCTTTGAACTCCTCTACTCAGAGCCACTTTTAATCCAAGAATAATTGCCCGATATTCAGCAACATTATTTGTTGCTCTACCCACACCTTCTTTCAATTCACATATCTGTTTATGAAGTATGCATATCTGATTAAAAAGTTCTACAGATTCATGATAAATGTATTAACAAGTGAAAATCCAGATAAAACTCTTATTGTAAAAAGTTAAAAAACACTATAATAAAATTACCAATCACATTAATTTTAATAAATTTCACATTATCATACCACAGAGCCATCTTGGTTTCGCAGCACAGCTCCAGCTCCTGCTTTCCCAGGATTTCCTTTTGAAGCACCATCAAATTCCATCCGATAAAAAACCTGTTGAATTGAGTGTTTTTAGAAATTTAGAATAATATAAAAGAATCAACTACTAGAGAATTGAATTATTCTATATCTTAAGAATATTCTGATTATTTAGTTATAAGGCCATGCATATAAAGCTAGCTAGTTAGCCAGTAACCCTTTTATGATTCCAAGTACAGCTCTAGATGAACAGTTTAAAAACCACAGTAACACAAAACATGGCCGATAAAAATCCTGTTGAATTGAGGGCTTTTTATTTTTTAACTAATATACAAGAGACAACTACCATATATTTGCAATAATCCATACCTTAAGACGACTCTTGTATGTTTGTTAGTTAGTAGGCCATGCAGTTAACCACTAACTCTTTTGTACTTCCAATTGCTGCTTTCAATTAACAATTCAAACAGCACAGTAGCACAAAGCATGGATGATAAGAGCATAAAGCATCACAATGCAAATATGTGATATTTTATTTAGCAGTTTGCTCAACTGTAAGACATAGTCACACTTCTTTCCTGATACTCTCTCAGACAACACACAATGGTGAATAAGATATTCACTTAATGCAACATAATTAATATGACAGTCTAGAGGCTCAAGTTTCAATGGAAACAATGCCAATGCAACTCCCTACCTTTCAACTCTCATACTATAGAGCCTTCAATACATAAACTGCCATTATGTAACCTATATGACAGATGCTTTAGCTCTTACGCTGTTAAACGGAGGGAATTCCCTGGCATTTCTATGCAAATAATCAGAATCTTATGAATCTTTTTTCAATCGACAATTCCTGCTGTTAGACATCTTGCCAAAGCTTTTTCTGAATAAATTTTTTATAAGGTATTGAAGCTTTTGTCCAACATTTTGAGTTAGCTACTTCACTCTTCCACCAATGAGGATACTTGCCACTTCGAATCAGTTAACAATATCACCTTTATATATAGACTGCAAAATGCCTTGCTGTCGATCTCATTTCCAAGAATGTTGGATTTGTAAAATATTAAAAAGACACAGCAGCCCATACTGTGGATATCATTTATGTCCTTTCAATTCAATTTGTTTGTTTGTTTGTTATTAGTTTCCCAGACTATTCTTGTGGGAATGAAACCTTCACCCGGGTTTTACCCTGCCACAAAACCATCTAATTTCCAAAACCCTGAAACTTCCATAGCCCTACTCATTAAGGTGGAGACTCTGCTCTTTTGATCGCCCCAAACAAAGCATATTTACTCATTAGGCAGCTGAATGCATATCCAAGAACCAAGACAATAAAAGAAAGCCTCAACCTAAGACTCAGAAAGAGCATCAACTTGAGGTAATGAATAAGTAGAAAGTTTATCACAAAGCCCAAGATCAATAAGATCACTGAAGACACATCACTAAAGAAATAACAGGTTGCATGCATATGTGGGCAACCTAACCTCTGCCCCATTAAAATAAACCAGAGCCCCCTCAAACAACTCCAATAATATATGACAAGATGAAACTAACAAACTTAAATGATTATCGAAAAGAATGGTTAGACTCTTTGATTCCTGACCTGGTGGATATGGTCAACTACTAAACTGATTTTTTTACACAACTATGCAAGGAACCTCCAAACTTACAAGATAAGATGAATGCACAAAAAAAAATTCTCCCCAATATTGTAATGTCCACATTTTCTGAGTGATCATCCAGCGGGGTCCACTAGCCTATTTTTATTCCCATAGGCTAAGTTGGGAGTTATAAGGGTATAATTTAATTAATTAAATAGAAAATAATCCTAAATCATTTGGGTTATTAACTTATTTATATTTAATTAATTAGCTGGAGCTATTTTTTATTATAAAGTGACTTTATAATATTATATTGAGAAATTATAAAAATAAGTCACTTTTGAGAAGGAAAACATAAAATAAAATAAAATAAGATGAAATAAAGAAAAAAAAAGAATCTTCTAGAAGTGAAGCTTGTCGGCCAAAAAGAGAATTCACTTGTGGCTTTAAAAGGAGGTGAAGGCAAGTCATTTGATCATCCTTGGCTTGATATTTTCATTGAAGTTTTCCTTGTGAGCTGCAACTACAGGTTCAGCATATTCCTAGGATGAAAACCCTTGGAATTTGGTGGATTGAACGAAAACTCCATTCCATCTTAAGGTGAATTCATTCCAGGATTCACATTTGAGCTTCATTGATGATTTTGGAGGCTTGGTTTGAGCTTCAAAGAAGATATATTTCTGCAGTTTGGTGTTGAAGGAGGATTGTGTCAAAATTGTGAGCTTTGTGGCCAAATACAATTTTGGTATTGAGGAGTTTATATTCAGATTTGTTGCAGGTGTGCATTGGAATTTTATATCAGACTTGGAGGTCATATTACAGCGCCACAAACAAGGGTTTTAATTGCAGATCTGAGTTAGGGTTTGATTCCATTGTTGACGCCACATTGGGGAAGAGGTCGATTCACCTTTTGTGAGCATATTTCAGTCCATACTAACCGCCGCCCAGCTCTATGCCAAGTCACATCATGCATGAGGAGACGTGAGCATCTTATTTTAGCATTTCAAAGGGTTGACGGTGTTATTACTTGCATATCAATCCCAACAGCCACCTAAGTGTGATTGCCACCCTTAGACAAAGGCTTTGCTACATGTTAGAAGGAGCTGCCATCATCATAAGAGGCATTCACTGTCAGAAAAGAGCTGAAATCAGACTTTATAGGGTTCCAAACCCTAGCACAGCCCTTGGAGTAGAATCGCAGCCATCTAGAGACCCATCACTGCCTTTGGAGGACATTTTGGTGAAGGATTTATTGCTACAGCAGTACATCTTTATCTCGAACATCAATTGCAGCAGTCCAAGTACTTATTTCAGTCATTTGTATCAGCTATCATTCACTCATATTTTGGCATCATATATGTATCTTTGTATTGAAGACAATCCGGGCACATTAGATGTGATATGCTGATGTTAAACAATCAAGTTAGGTATTCAAATCTTTAATTTGAATAAATTCTATATCTGCTGTTGCAAACTTTATATCAGTCCTTTGTATTGTTGAACTATCTTTGCAAATGCTTGTATTCTTGTTCATTGCTATGTATTTGTGAAACAAATTCACAAACATATCAAAACAAACTTGCATGCCAAGTGTTTGACGAAATGTCAATACACTAAAGTCAGAAAATTAAGGATTTTATAGGCAGATTTGGTTAGGGGATCTTACAAATATCGACAAAGTCATACCTTATGCTAATAATGCATTGATGAGTGCTCCAACCACATAAGGCAAAGTCAAAGCTAAAGTCTTCTTCATTAATGAAGACAAGGTCCTAGGACTGCATGGATTGTCCACTCTCTTCTTCCAACACTTCTAGAAATTGCAAAAGGAAGAGCTCTTAAAATTTGCAGAAAAGTTGAGGAACAATCAAAAAATGCTTTCTCAAATCAACACTACCCAACTAGCACTGACTCCAAAAACTATGGATGCTATAGGCCTAGATGATTTCAAATGCCATTTCTCCTTTTGCAATATGATATCAAATCACATTTCTCCCCTTGCAATATGACATCAAATCCCATTTCTCACCAAAATGGTATCAAGCAACCTATGCTCCCCAAGGACGCATCCCGTACCCAAAATGATCCCATCCCCCATAGGGGACATTTTGGGGATGCAGAGACGGTTAGGAAACACCCCGCTCCCATCCCCCCCCTTTTTTTTAAATAGGAAACATCCCTAAGTGGCAAATTTTTTTTAGGAGATGGCCCAACCTTCCCATACCCTTTTTAAAAAAAAAAAATAGGAAACGTCCCGAGATGGCAAATTTTTTTTAGGGGACACCGGGGTACGTCAAGGGATAGCCAAGGACGTCCCCAACCGGCCCGAGGATGGCTAGTAGGCATGGTTTTAGTCATTTAAAAAAAAACACATAAATTTGAAAAAAAAGGGATGGGGGTGCTGACAAGGTTTGTGTGGTTTCAAAGGTTTTCATTTAGGCTTGGTGGTAGGGGCTCCACCCCTCGACCCCACCCTATATCACCACCAGACACCGCGAGGGGCGCTACCCCTCAACCCCGTTGGGGGTACTACCTCCAGACCCCCACGAGGGGCACTACCCCTTGACCCTGCTTACAACTTCACATAGTTAATGAAGAGAAATAGGCTTACGTCTTGAAATTGGAGAAGTTGGTGGTTGTGCATGGTGCCTTGCAACTTCAAGATTGATAGAGCCATGAGTATTGTCATACTCCAACCACATGTTGGGATGTTGATCTCGAAGATGCCACACAAGTTGATGAGGAGGAGACACAAGAGGGATTGGTTGGGGTCCAATGGATGAGGCAATCCCTCATAGTTGCAATGACTTAGACTCAGACTCCAATTTTGATGCAATGTTAGCAAATGCTAATTAGGGGCAATAGTATATTTTCTATGTTTTTGCCATTTTGTAGTTGAAACTTGCAGCCTTTGGCCATTTTGTTGTATTTTTTATATAATATATATGGATATTGACAATGAAAGCAATTGAATTTTGTTAATTCATTTATCAGCTCTCATGTGAAATCTCAATTCAACTCTAATGTTATGTATTAAGGTTCTATAATGTATATGATAAATGCCTTGTTAATGTTATCATATGAATATTTGAAATTTCCTATATTTTAAAACTTTCCCTATTTTTTTAATAGTCGTCCCTTGTCGTCCCCTAAAAAATGGCCTCCAAAACAATTCATCCCAGAAACGCATCCCCCCATCCCCTGCATCCCCATCAAGGAAACTTGGGAGAGCATAGCAAGCAACCAATTGGCATTTGTTCCAAAAATGGCAAATAGCAGATAATGTCATTGTGGTTCAGGAAATCATTCTCTCATCACAACTCAAAAAATACCTTGGCTACTGTTCAAGTTAGGCACGTCAAAGGCCTTCAACCAATGCAGTTGGACTCTTATACTTTGATATCTTACAGCCTATGGATTTTCAGAACAGGTAGTTCAATGGATTCAAGCCTGTATCACAACTTCAATCTTCAAACTAGCAATCAATGGGCAGCATAGCCGCTGGTTTTGTTCCACTTGTGGGCTAAGCCAAGGAGATCCCTTCAGCCAATATCTATTTATTATAAAGAGTGAGCACCTTCTTCTTCTTCTACAAAGGGGCAGCAAAATAACCTTATTTTTGGGTTATCAAACTTGGAGAATAGGCAATGACACATAGGATTCTATGTTCCACACTTTCTTTGGGACAGGGACAGCAGGAAATGCAGGAGCCCATTCCTTAATTATTCCTCATGGGCTAGAAGCAAAAGTTAGAAAATAATAACTTACTAATGTTTTAAGTTAAGTCCTTAAGGTACATAAAAGTGGGACAACTTAAATGTTATTATAGAAAAGTGACTTTTATAACTCCTAGAGATATTGTAATATTAAAAGTGAGTTATTTTTTAATTTAGCCAAGAATATGAAAAGGCTAAAGGAGGAATTGAAAAGGCATCTTTTTGGAGAGAAAAGAGAGGAATAGAAAAAGGCATCTTTATAAGCAAGGCAAAGGGTCAAAGGAAGGTATGTTGATTATTATTCAGTTTTCCATATTATTTGAGCCTTGTGTTCAACACGCAATCTAGAGACAATAACCCTTGTGTCATTGAGGAGACCAGAGGACAAAAACCCTCTGGGTTTCCAGCAGAACTTGGGGACGAAAACCTCTAGGTTCTTGGGGCAATCTTATTCAGAGATCGCAAGAGAGCTTCATATTGTCAAGCATACCAAGCTGGACACACCATTTTAGAGATTACTGCAGCCTTTGAGGGAGCAATTTGCTTCCATACTCAGCCACAATATTTATTACAGGCAGGCCATACCAGTTGTGAGAAGGATGATTTGGAGTTTGAGGGTTTGGTGCAGTAGTTTGTGGAAGTATATATCAATTATTTGCTAGCCACTTCATTTATCTGTGGCACCATAGCATTTTGGGTGAGGTATTTCATCATATGTAATTTCCAGAGTGTTGTACCAATTTAGGATTGGACAGTACAGTTCTAAAATTCTGCAGTTCTGTTTAAGTTTGTCTTGTTTCCAGTTTTGCTTTTTGGGTGTCATTAGGGCTGTTAATATATATAAAGTCATTGTCTAACTCTATCTTAGCCGCTTCTTTGGAATGTGAAATTAGAACATAAATATATTTCGGTTGTAATATTCATTATCAGTCCAAGTGTTGCTGTTCAATGCTTATTATTATTCAAGTGTTGCATATTTCATAAAAATCCCGAAAATTTGGTTATGGGATATTACAAGCTCACTCCTAATATGAGGGACTAGCTCATACAATGGTACCCCAACCAATCCCTCTTGTGCCTCATCATCAATCTATGTGGCTTCTTTGAGATCATCATCCCAGTGTACTAGTAGAGTTAGACGATACTCAAGCATTTGGCCATCCTAAAGTCCCAAGGAGACACCAACTCCTTTGCTCGTAAAGAGGTAAGCCTATTACTCTTGATAGACTAAATGAAGTTGTATGTGGAACAATTACTCTCTAGAGCAAAAGAACTAGCAACATATGAAACAAGACAAATGGCAAGCATCCCCAACTCCATTGCATCCTTACCATGTCGTGTCCACCATCTAATAGGGTCAGTTTGAGCTAATATATCTCTATTTGTACTAGCCTTTGGTTTGTTGAATGGTGGACCCCAAAGATTGACAAAAGCAATCCATTGTTATCTAAGTTTGGATGCCTCCTCAATGTTGTACATCTTCCGAAGGGCCTTCACAAACTCTTCTTTCACGGCTTTGTCTTCAGAAGGAGGCACTCTCCCAGCCCTTGTTGCATAACATTTGGGACCTAGAGCATCCCCAACTCCATTGCATACTCACCATGCCATGTCCATCATCAGCATGATTTTGGCATATCACAATTTGTGATTGTGGATTTCCTTTCATTGGTAGAAGGAACCAGCAAAGGCTGTTGTGATTCTTTCAACTACGAGATTGTTTTCTTCACACATCTAGCATTTCCTTCTTCATTCGTTTCCTTCACACGAATTTCAGGTCTGCAATGAATCTGCAACTCCCACATTTTGACTTTACACATTTTAACTCACGTGTTTTAACTTGATTCCTGCATTGCAATGAATCTGCAACTCCCACATATTTAATATCGAATTTGATACATTATGTGGATGTCTAAACTTAAATTTTGATGTCATGTATAGTACTTGGAAAATTTTGAGTATATTTAATATATACATACTGTTATTCCCCAACCATCCCCAGAAACTGCCCCAGGACTGCCGTCCTCAAAACACACTCTATCTTCCCCAACCCTGAAATGTTGTGGAACATAGCACAATCCTATTCTCTACCCTGATCTTATAGGAAATCACAAATCTCAAATCAATCCTCAATCAGTATCAAGCAGCCTATGGGCAGCTCATTAGTCAAACTAAATCAGCTTTCATTTTAAATGCTGACCACAAGCATTGTGGAAAGCATAATAAAGCCTTTCTGGAATACAAGGAAGATCGGCTTCCCACCACTTATCTATGTTCTGCTCTCAACATCAAATAATCAACAAAATAATGGGAGAATATTGAAAGAAAAAGGATGATCAAACTAGAAAATTGGGCAATCTTCTTGCTCTCCATGGCTAAAAAGATTAAGTTGATAAGGATTGTATTGCAAGTTGTCACCAAATAAACTTCCCTCTCCCTAGCAGTAATGATGCTGAAATTGTACAAATACAGCATAACTTTCTCCAGAGGGGAACAAATACAACAGCCAAATACCTATTCGTTGCTTTGTCTTGGCTCACACAGCCCAAATCCCATGTAGGCGTACACATCAATGAACCTGGTCACTTCAATCAGGCTCTCTAAATAAAATACACCTAGTGCTTGATAGCCAATCCCCAACTATGTTGGTCCTAAATATATCACTAAAAATACAACCTTGGACAACCTAGTTAGATGACTACATGGGATTGAAAAGTGAATATTTCTACCAGAACAAATCATATGCAGACAGGTGCTCAGCTTATTCAGCAATAACTCATATGGCAGCTTGGATATGGCAGAATTGTTTGTGTTTGACAAGATAATTAAAACAGTTACCCTCCTCTCAGCAAACCTAAACTTCATAACCATTGCAACAGCTACAACCATGAACCAAAATGGACCTAGAAAAGCCTCCCTTAAGCATAAATCTAACAAGGCTGCATTGGTGGAGAAGCATGAAATTAATAGGGACAAAAATTGATGGTCCAAAAGAGCATCAAGGAGACCATCAATTTGATGCTTAGGGCACACCCTGAGTTTGCCATCACCAAAAGATCAAGCTTAATGCAAAAGCTAAAAGTGCCTATTGAGAACTTGGTCCGGGATTAAAGTACCCAAAAGAAAGAGATAAAGACCTTGATTAAAGAAAAGATGACAATAGAAGAAGTAAATAGACAGTACCAAGAGCTCAAGTGTCAGATGATTGGCGCAGAAGAAAACCACTTTCAGCTTGCAGTGTAATGTCCCCTTCTAGCAAGCCAAAATTTTCCCAACCTTGCAAACAATTTCAACTCGTAAAAGAGTACATTAGAATTCAATCCTTCTTATCTAATTATACTAACCACAAAGATATATTAAATCAAGCCTTATAATCATAATCTATATGTATTCTATCTTTCACAATATCTTTTATACATGTTTCATGATTACCACGGGATAGATATAGTTGGGCCTACACGTTACTCAAACCACTGACCCAACAAGAAAGGGTTATTAGGGTGCCATAGGGCCATGGATCCAATATTCCTTTCCTTTGACTCACAGTGGCAATCTTCACCAGCTTGAGTCAAGGCCTATCCACTTGTCTCAAAGTGGCAATCTTCACCAACTTGAGGTAAGGGCCTCTCCACCTATCTCAGAGGGGCAATCTTCACTCGCTTGAGATAAGGGCCTATTTACATAGCTCGGATGGTGATATCTCACCAGCTTGAGACAAGCAATCTTCACTTGACTCAGAGGGGTGGTATCTCACCATCTCGAGTATTATCCATCATTAAGCCAATTGCCTACCCTTATGGCGTGTTGGAAGATTAACTAAGAGGCCTACTTCTCATCTTGGGTCTTTCATGATTATCCTTTAAGAAACTTGTCCTTACTATTGATAATGTAATTAACAATATCTCTTTCACTTCCTTATAAGAATAAAGTTCGTTATATAAGCAATGTCTATAAATTGAATTATCATGTTAAATTTCCATTCATTCCATATATATGATATTCCTTTTTAATCCTTGCCTTATTTATTCTATATCAGTTATTAAACATGTCTTCTCACATTCATTTAATCTATTTACTTACTAAATAATTTGCAACTTCTTTATATAACCCTTTCTAAGATGAGATTTCCATGCATTCTATATAATCATCATTTAATATTAGCGAGATCGCTTAAGTTGAGTTCTATATGCAATATTAATAATTCAATTGTTCTATTTGATATAGGGATCACGTACCTCTATTGGACTGTTATAAATTTTTGAGTTTATCTTCTGTAGAACCGTATACTAATCCTCTTGATCTTATTTCCTTTAGTGATTCTTTTATGATTTCAGTTCTTCTTTGGATCGCTGATATATTCCTTCAGTTGGTGCTTCGATGATATCAATTTCTTTTACTGTCTGAATTGATGTGTTCTCTATTCTCTGATGAGATAATTGAATGAGGTATTTGAATTGTCATGCTGCTCCATCCCCTTCCGACCAGCGATCAAAGCCACTACTTATATTGTAGAATCTTTGAAAGGTTATGACTCCTTGTATGGACATCCTTCTTGGACCGGTGCTTAATGTTTTAATATAATTATTGCTTTGTCTTGTAATGATAATTCTATACTAATCGCTGCATGGATATTTGCTGCAATCGTTAGTCATTAACTAATTTGATTGCACCCTTTAATATTAATGGTTTCCTAATTGTTGGATTTTGGCATATGTGATAAGGGATTGCTGACTGCAGTTTACGTGGCCGATATACAATTTTGATATGAAATCGCAGCCTATACTAATCGCATTCTTTATAAAACTTAATTTTCACATCAGCGCTGCCCATAGGGATAATCGTGGTCTTATATCCATTTGTCTTTATATAATCGTTGTCTCCGTTTATTTTATTTTAATCGCTGCAGTGTTAAGGGAATTAAAAGGATATGAATTGTTAATCGTACATCTTCATATTGCGTAGTATGGTTTAGCGATTTCTTTAACATAACGATTGCTATGAGCAAGGCTATTCTTACATTCAAAGTCATTCTTAATGGTATGTTTTATATTAATAATAATTACTTTATAATATTTCATCTATAATATTTAATTTATAATATATTTAATATTTACATATTATATTAATTTTGATAATATTATAATTGTATTTATATTTATAAATTCAATTAATATATAATAATATTATATATGTTCATTAAATATTATTATATATTGACCATCATCAAAAACGTTTTCTCTATTTGTTTAAATCTTTAATTTAAACAATGCCTTAACATGGGGACATGACATGCAGCATCTGAAGATTAAAACAGAGTCCAAAGAGTGCCTAAGGTTGTCATGCACAATCAAGGCCATGTGGGAGGTTATTCAAAAAATAAGATCACGAACTAGAGAAGAAGCTAAGCATTATGGGCAACTGATCCATAAGGATCTGGAAAAAGATGTTCTTTGACAGGTTGAATCTTTCCTAAAGTTGTAGGCTGTGAAACTCACCCCTAGAACCAACATAGCAAAACTATCAATTCCCCTGTAGAGGCAGTTTTGAAACCGTTAGTCTGCTGAAGGGAGGTTTCATCCTAACAGAAAAACAGAATCTAAAGTGATCCATACAACCCTATCTCTTCTAATTCCAAGCAAGAAGACTTTCAGTGCTCAATTACAATCTTCTGGCACATATAACAATACATGGAGAGGGCAATTCACATCATCAGAGGCTTCTGAGAATGTTGTAGTGATCAAATTGAGAATTTAGCTGTATGAAGGATTTGGCAACTTGATAGTCAGCATAAGAATTGATAATTGGTGTATCTACTCTCTGTACTTGTTTATCAAGGATCTAATAAGATTTGATAGATGAGCAATTCTTGTTATCAAATAGTTTCTCCCCATCCCGAGGTTTTCCAAGCTGAAAATCTAGTGTTTTGTGTTGAATCCCTTCTTATTTCTGCATTTTTATTTCTGTTTACAGAACATTCTATACTCTTGACTATCAGGGTAGCAGAAGAAAGTGGAAAGAGAGCCACCAGATTCTTTGTATAGATAATAGTACCTCCCACAGATTTCATAGTAGATTGGGCACCAGAAAATAGAACACTCCTTAAATTCCACCTCCTGAAGAGACGAAATGCAGCATAGTCTTTTGCTTTGTAATATATAATGGTTTGTCTCAACATAAAGCTGATGAGAACACACCCATAATTGGCCAAGGGAAATCCTCAGACTATGAGACCAATGATGTAGAAGATAGGTGGGTGAAACAATGACCCCATCAAAAACCTGTAAGAATTGCTCAGCATAAAAAGCTAGTTTGGGGTGACAGAAGTCAAAGGGGAGGTCCAAGTGACATAGATGTATCAACAGAAAATGTCTTCTCTGACAAATTGATTAAGCACCTCTTTCTCTAGAAGAAGATTTTGGGGAGCAAATAAAGAGTACCTAAAGGTAGGGAGCTGGTTGAGAGAAATGCCAATAGACTAGAAGAATAGGTTGACCTTGGAGAACCACCAACGTCAATACCTAGAGGGGGCCCAAAGAGGCAATCTCCTCCGAGGAACAGAGCATCAAGAAAGGATATCTCAATCGAGACAAAGGAGAACCACCCATAGATCTCAGCTTGTGTATAAACCAAGTGAGCTGAAGATAGTCTCAAGATAAAGGGGATGTGTACCAAATTTGACCTGGACAATACACTAAGGAAGCATTCGTTTGCACTACATAATATGCTAAAGCACAATTATCTAAACCCTATCAACCTAAGCCCAATCACAAGAACCTGGGCCAAGGCCCCAAACCTCAAAACCATATAGCATTGTGGACTTAACCATTGCATTGAAAAGGTGCATATTAGAAGGAATATCCCAGAAGTGTACCTAGAAACATTGGCACTAAATGTCCCTTCTTGGGCCCATTCCAACATTCTTGGAAAGTTCCAAGATTCTTGGAGAATTCCAACATCCATGGAGAATGTCAACTTTCTGTAGACTTTGGGATGTACAGAAAAGTAATTAAATAATTAACTTAAGTTGTCTAAATGGTACTTTATATTATTTTCTAAAAAGGCAACTTATGTTTAGTTATTTATTTTAAATGAATGGTGGCCAACGTCATAAAGTGTTTTTAAAAAAGGGCCAAAAGTGATAATACTAGGCATGGGGTACAAAGTGGTTACTTAAAAAGTTATTTTAGAAGTGAATTATAAAAGTGATGTTGAAAATAAGGATTCAAAAGTCACTTTTTAAAATATTAACTTTGGGGGGAAAAAGCAAAAACAAAAAAGTGTTTTTATTCGAAAAAGCAAAAACGAAAAATCTATAGGAGGTTTTGTCTCCAGAAGAGGGTTACCTATTCATTTTATCAATTTTATTTCTCAAGAATGAACGTGAGTTCTTCTTCCATTCCTGAGGACAAAAACCCTCCTAGCCTTTCAATGCAATTCTACATAGGGATTGCCAATGGGCTTCAACAGTTAGTGATTTTCAGATTTTCAGAGTTCGGTTTAATTGTAATGATTTTGGGGTTCTTGTGTGGTTTTCAGTTTGCTGGTTGGTGTGGAGTTTTTATTCAATTTGTGTGTGGGTGTTTACTTATTCATAAAATACAAAAAAATATCAGTGTGCTATTCTAGAGTTCCATGTTGTGTGATTTATTTTAGGGTTTGTGTGAAAATCTGATTGGAAGGTTATCTTATATATTTGCTTGCAAATCTTTTTGTATTTGTGAGATTGAAGGACTTCATTTGAGTTCGTACTATTCAGAGTTCCCAAGCTAGCCGTACCAAATGATATTTTTTAGCCCACACTTTTACTCATGCTGACCGTACTGTTTCTTGCCTGATATATTGATTAATGAGGGATATGTTACTTATTTGCTGGTCTAATAATATCTCTAAGACTCTGTGCAGCACTAAGAGATAACCATACAGGTATAAGCTGATAATTTTGGGTGTGTAGACTGATTATGTTCAACTTTGTGAGGCGTGGGAGTGGCTGTCCCAACCACCCTTTCGGGAGTAAAATCGCTGCCTAGATAGGAAGTTATTAGATTGTTTAATGCTGTTATATATAAAAACAGCCCAGCCACAGCCTTGGGTGGTGGAAATAAAGGATTAAAAAGCAGCTAATTTCCAAATCTGAATATCTATAGTATACAGCAGCAGCTTTTCATCTACAGCAGTCAACCAAATTGTTCTACTTCTTATATTTGGGTATATTTCCTAACCTTGCTATCTCAAGCTTTAATGAAGGAAATTTGATAAAATTTCTATGATGCACATTCCCAGTTGACTTTCAGAGTACTTTATGAAGCTATAGCATATCTTAATATTCATTGTAAGATATCTAGAAGGTTTACCACCAGATAGAAGTTTCATTACATACTTATTGTAATTTTGGATGGTAGTACCGCCAGAAAGTGTTGCATCTCATGCATTCATATTGTAAAATCAAAAGGTATACCACCGCTTATGTGTATTTCAACATAGAAGATCTTGGTCGGTTCACCGCTAGACCCCTCTACACTTTGGCATTGATCCGGTCCGCATTGCAATCGGCCATTTTTGCTTGATGTAATATCCCCAATGGGACCTGCCCTAAAATTCTGATTTTTAAATTCCGATTTCTGCCCCAAATGTCTGCACTTTTAGTTTTCTGCTGAAACCCTAGAATTCTACTCTGGTTTTCTTATTTTAGTTTCAGAAGTATAAACATTCATAGGCAACCAATAAATATGCTCCAAACATCATAAATGTATGCCAAACATGTATAATCATCAACAAAGATACCAACCATGCAAATCAACCATTCATAGACCAACCAAGTGCAACACAGATCTGCTTTCTGATTAAATAGGTCTGCTGCTCCAAAATGAATATGCTGATTGGAAATTACATCAATTTCATGGGCTCAACAACGACAACAATGCCAAGAAATTCTGCTCATATATTGTTCAACCTAAATTAGGTTATACATACCATGGATCAAGCAAAAATGACATCAAATAGTGAAATCACCCTCCTAGCGAAGTGGCCTCAACCTGGGGTATAAAACCCTAGCCAAACTTCATCCAAGACTCCTCCAAAAGGTGGCTCTCAAATCTGCTCCAAATAATCTTCAAATGCTGCTCCAAAATGATGTGGCGTGAATGCTCAAACCCTCCAAATGTGGCATACAATTCTAGGGTAAAACCCTAGCTCCAATGATGCACAAATGCCACAAGAAATTCTCCAGCTGCGCTAAAATCTGACTATGCAAATCTGCTCTTCTCCTCCACAAATCTCCAATGAAGTGCAATTGTGAACTCTGTATGAATCTACCTCCAAAGTGTGATTGGGTTTCGGCCAATCCACTTAACTTCCTTAGGGTTTTCGTCCTGGGAAGGAGCTGAACTAAAAGTTGCAGCCAAAAGAGATAAATCTCAAATGAAAGGAATATGATGAATGATGATGGAATGAGCTCCAAACAACTTATATTTAAACATGATTTTTCCTTTCTCCTCAAGCTGGCCGACCTCCTCCTTTGCTGCCCAACATACAAATAAAACATTTTATTTAATTCCTATTATTTTCCATCTTTCCATCCTCCAAGGGCGAACCACTAGGGCACATGATAAAATATATTTTTGACCTCAAATGAACTCGTCCTCCATAAGGAAAAATCATTATAAATTATTCTTATTTTTCCCAAGGGCATTTTCCATATTTTCTTATATTTTTCATCCTCCAATTGGGTCTCTCCACCTTAGGGCAAATTATTTTATTAGTGATGACTACATCAAAAATATCACAAAATTACGCCAAGTCATCCTCCATAATCATTTTTTCCTACAAAAATGGCTAATTATGAAAACTCGCCAAATAGGTCATTCCCTGAGCCCTCTGGCTTAGCCTACGGGAATGGAAATAGGCTAGCCAATTCCACTAAGTGATCACTCTGAAAATGGGGACATGACAATCCTCCATTCCTGGAATTGCTTGCCCACAAGCAATTGCAAACCTGTATCCTGCAAAATACTATCAAGGGACAAGTATCTCCATCCAATCAAGTGTTCGATGATCATTCTACTCAACCTGTGGCTGCATCTCCCAAAAAGAATATGAAGAATGATATGCAAAGTCAGCTTCGATGGCCAACAATGAAGCACAACTAGCAATACACACTCGAACTCAATCTGACTCCATTCCCCAAATTAAGAAATCTTGCTCCTCCATGTGCTCTGCCTGTGTAGCTATAGGAACAAGAATGCAAAACCATCAACCACAAGTGCCAACAACTCCCTTCCTCCAAAGGCTCCACTGTCCATGAGTGCTAAGTCTATCAAAGACAAAACACTATACAAAACCAAAGCCCTAAAGAGAGTCATGCCTATCAACAAGTGATGTATGATATGAACTCTGAAGCACGACCACCTGTACCAAGTCTTCCGCTACTCTACTCTGATATAAACATCACTAAGCCAAGAGTTGTGAAGCAACTCATCAAGATCCATATGAAATAGTGCACCAAACATACCAATGTCTGGATCCCAAATCATCACACTATCACATCTACTGAAGGTGAATATATAGATGTCTCTCATCATGCCATCATCATCAACTGTCCATCTAAGTATGAATGACCTCCTATGGATGTGCAAGATGCCCATCATAGGTGCATAGAAAACATGCCAACCCATACTAGGCTGCTGATATAAATCAGAATGGCACCAAGCAAACTGAAAATCATACCTATGATGATGCCAAAAGTCCCTCCAACGTCATATGATGATGAGGTATCAACACTATGCAAGTCCACAACACTGTGGTCGCAATCCCAATCTCTCCAATCCATCCAAACGGCTGTTATCACCAATGTACATCTTGGAAACTCTATGACCAAGAAAGTAGGACAGCCATCTACAAACAATGGATGAACTAGAAACCAATGGGATAGGGCTGAAATATTCCTACCCTCATGCTCATCTCCATACCTTGGACTATAGTCCAGCTGATAGTCAACACCTCCAAGCACATACCAATCAAAATCAAATGTCTCCATGACACTCTCTGCACATGTGTCAAGCCCTAGAATTACAACTACCTCATGCTCCACCAAGGAATCGCCGTCATGACGGTGTTGTGTCCCAACACAAGGAGACTCCTCAAGATCTCCAAAGGTAGCTAGATGTCTAACCAAATCTGAATCACAAAAGTCTTCATCTACACATACATGCATATCACTATTGGCTGGTCCATAGAGTGTGTGCACAACTACCTCATCCAAGGTCATAACTTGAGCCTTCAATGGGCTCTCCAAAAGGTGTGACTCATGATCCTCATGATGAAAACTATTTGCACAAACTGAAATTTCTGAATCATACCTCTCATCAAGTCCATGCAATCCTGAGTGCTCCTCGTGCTTGACCATCATAAGAGGCTCATCCCTCACATGCTCAACCTCCATAGTCTCTTCCCTTGGAAGAAATAGGGATCGAAGATAGGCCTCTCTCTATTGCCTCGCATGGTCTATGTGACTGCAACGTTCCTTGACCTCCTGTAAGTGTTGTCTTGCTTGGGCAGCTAGCAACTTAGCCTCTCTAGCTCTCTGTAGCCATGCATCACACATGCTTCGAGTCTTCTTTACCTCTTCTATGCCATGGTCTACAAAATCAGACCTCTTGTGGCTTGGATCCACAACAAATGCCTCATGTTCATCCCTCAAATCGAGTGTCAGCCATAGAAGAATTCTTCCCACTATCATCCTCATGTGTAAGGGCTTCTATCTCATGATTACGTAAAGGTAAAGGACTGTTGTTGCAAATCAGAAAATCAGACCTTACCTCATGTCTTTGTGTAGTGTCTTCAAGGTCCTCAAGCACTTCTTCCTTTATTGCTACATGTTCTACATCAAGTGCTGATCCAATAGGCATCTCCAATTGAAAATCACATGCCTCAAGGTTGATCCGAACCTCCATCCTCTTGCCTATCACGTCCATAGGTGTACCATTGTTTATTGCCTTCAAGATTATTTGCTTACCATCGGATGTGAACTCAAGCTCCATCTTGTTGAAGTCCTGAATGTATCTACCAAGAGATTTTAGCCATTGGATCCCCAATACAATCTCTGTCTCTCCAATGCCAACTACATAGAACTCATCAATAAATGTGTAGCTATCCAATTGGATACTCAATTGTGAGATCTTCCTTGTGCAACTCATCTTGAATCCATCCGCCAACAAGACGTTGAATCCAGGAAACTCCTCTACTTGTAGTCCTATCTTGACCACAAAACCCTCATCAATGAAATTGTGTTGCACCACTATCAACCAAGCAAGATACTCTTTGTCCTTTCACAATACCTCTTACCCTAAAAGGATAATGCTTAGGAACTCCTGAAAGGAAAGCAATTGTACCTTGTGCCATGTCATCTTCCTCCAATGGTTGCTCCTCCTTGTCACCTTCCGAATCATCATTGGAAGTGACCTCAATGTAGTATGCCTTGCCTCTCCCAAGGCATCTATGACTTGGCTCCCAAGGCTCCTTGCATGTGAAGCAAAGCTTCTTTCTCCTTAGCTCATTCTTCACCTCTAGATCAAGTGTTGTCTTCTTCGGCCAATCCTTCTGAAAATTCTTCTTTGGATCCTTTTTTGATGAAGTGAAAGGCTTACTCTGAAATTTAGGCTTAGATGGCGCTGAAAACTTCATACCTTGAGCCCTCTTGATAGCTTCCCTCAATCATGGTGGATCTAGGGCCTTCACCCATCCACGAAGTGGCTCCTCAAGTCCCTCAATGAAAAGAAATATCAACCTTGTCTCTGAAACATTAGGCACCAACACTGCAAGCTTCTGAAACTCAGAGATGTATGTGTCCACAAACTCCTTTTGTTTGACTTGTGCCAACTCCCTGAAGAATTGCTCCGGATTTGACTCATCAAATCTATCAATCAATCTCTATGAGAAATCGACATAAGTAGTGATAAGGCTATGGCTTTGAGTCACCATACCATTATACCACCAATCTAAAGCATCTCCTTCTAAGTGAAGTGTAGCAAACTATATAGCATCTCTCTTAAACATAGGGCTCAAAATGAAGTAGTTATCCAACTTTTGGATCCATGCCCTTGTCGTGATCTTCCCCAAACCATCAAAAGGAGTGATGTTGACCTTACCCAATTTTCTTTGCAAGTCATGATTAGTGTTGTTGTGGTTGTTGTTGCCTCTTTCTCCTCTAGGTCTATCAGATATCTCTGTTCCTGTACTTCACATTGTAAAAGTCCAGCCATGGCAATGCTTCTCGGCATTCTTCACTCAATGATAACCATTCTCTTCTATAATCATCAAATCTCTCACCTTCAACTCGTGGCTCATTTTCCGTAGCTCTTTGCTGATCCAAAAAGGTAGGCATGAGAGGTCTCACAACGGATGCATGGGATGCATGAGTAGGAGTGCCGCCATTATTTCCGGAAGTGCTTCTATCACCTCCATTGCCTTCGTTATTTTGCATAAGTCAAGCCATCGTTTGTAGCAAATCTTGTTGTCCTCTAGCAAGATCACGAAGGATGTCCTTCATGCTAGGTTCCTCATCACTTCTATCATCCATGTTGAACTCTTATTCTTCAAAACCTATATCAACAGCTTGCTGCCTTCTTCGGTATGTGATGAATTCTTTCTCTCCAAGATTCTTACAATCAACATTAGATGATCACCAATGAATGCTCACATATAAAACCCTTCAAGCTGGCAAGATCAAAGCTCTGATACCACTATAATATCCCCAATGGGATCTGCCCTAAAATTCTGATTTTTATATTTTGATTTCTACCCTAAATTTCTGCACTTTTAGTTTTCTGCTGAAACCCTAGAATTCTGCTCTGATTTTATGATTTTATTTTCAGAAGTATAAACATTCATAAGCAGCCAATAAATATGCTCCAAACATCATAAAATGTATGCCAAACATGTATAATCATCAACAAAGATATCAACCATGCAAATCAACCATCCATAGACCACACAAGTGCAGCACAAATCTGATTTCTGATTGAATAGGTCTGCTGCTCCAAAATGAATATGCTGATTGGAAATTACATCAATTTCATGGGCTCAACAATGACAACAATGCCCAGAAATTCTGCTTGTATATTATTCAACCTAAATTAGGCTATACATACCATGGATCAAGCAAAAATAACATTAAATAGTGAAATCGCCCTCCTAGGGAAGTGGCGTTCAACCTAGGGCATAAAACCCTAGCCAAACTTCGTCCAAGACTCCTCCAAAAGGTGGCCCTCAAATCTGCTCCAAATAATCTTCAAATGCTGCTCCAAAATGATGTGGCGTGAATGCTCAAACCCTCCAAATGTGGCACACAATTCTAGGGTAAAACCCTAGCTCCAATGATGCACAAATGCCACAAGAAATTCACCTTCAAGCTGAACTAAAATCTGAATATGCAAATCTGCTCTTCTCCTCCACAAATCTCCAATTAAGTGCAATTGTGAACTCCGTATGAATCCACCTCCAAAGTGTGATTGGGTATTCATCCAATCCACTTAACTTCCTTAGGGTTTTCCTTCCGGGAAGGAGCTGAACTAAAAGTTGCAGCCAAGAGAGTTAAATCTCAAATGAAAGGAATATGATGAATGATGATGGAATGAGCTCCAAACAACTTATATTTATACATGATTTTCCCTTTCTCCTCAAGCTGGCCGACCTCAAGGGATATATGCTTTTTATTTTATTTTATCTTCTTTTTCCTAGGCCAACCTTCTTTGGCGCCCAACATACAAATAAAACATTTTATTTAATTTCTTTTATTTTCCATCTTTCCATCCTCCAAGGGCGAACCACTTGGGCACATGATAAAATGTATTTTTTGACCTCATATGAAGTCGTCCTCCATAAGGAAAAATCATTATAAATTATTCTTATTTTTCCCAAGGCCATTTTCCATATTTTCTTCTATTTTTCATCCTCCAATTGGGTCGCTCCACCTTAGGGCAAATTATTTTATTAGTGATGACTACATCAAAAATATCACAAAATTATGCCAAGTCATTCTCCATAATCATTTTGCCCTACAAAAATGGCTAAGTATGAAAACTCGCCAAATAGGTCATTCCCTGAGCCCTCTGGCTTAGCCTACGGGAATGGAAATAGGCTAGCCAATTCCACTAAGTGATCACTCCGAAAATGGGGACATGACACGATCAGATTCCATTGTAATCTGCCAGTGGCTTTGCATTCTCTAAGCATGCTTGTCCAGCAAAGAGGTGTTGATTTGGGTTAGCTCTGCCTCTTGCATGCTCTGGTCAACTTGCTACCTTTTCATTTCAGTAGTGCATTCATCTAGATAGATTGTGTTGTCCAAACACCATATGCTCTCACCTTGCCCACAATGGAAACTTGGTTATTAGAAAGTGCCCGGACTTGCATTTGCATTTTCTATATTGCAAAAATCTAAAAAAAGTTGGCGTGGGTCTTTACACTAAGAAACAAAAAGCAAGGTGCGTACCTTGCAATGACAAGACTTAGAGGCAAGCCAAAAAGAGAGAGGGCTTGTAAACTAAACACCTAAATAAGTATTATAAGTGTACATCCCTTGCAAAAATGAGACTTAGAGACAAGTCAAAAAGAGTGACGACTTGTAAACTAAACACTTAACTATGTATAATAAGTGGTGGTTTGAATACCACACCTTAGTTTTACTGAGGTTGACAACCAACTAGCAAAGATCACAAAACTTTATGTGGATCAAGCTGCAAAACTTTATAAGTGGATCAAGCTGCCTCTATAAGTTGTCAGGGGAATGAGAGACAAGGACCACATCATCTAGAAACAATAAAATAGCAATCACAACATGGTGAAACAGGCAACCATCATAAACATGGGTATTTTTTTGAAGAAAGACTTCCAACTCATCAATGTAGATACCACATGTTGGGATTAAGTGTCATACACCTTCCATATTTCTTTGGTTGATGTCCCTACCGATGGTGTAATCTAAGAGGGTAAATGCACCTTGTTTCTAAAGGACTATTTCTAGAGCCTAGAGAGTTTGCTTGGTAAAGGAGTGTCACCCTTCCAACTATCTTTCACAAATCTTGTTCTAGCTCCTATTCCAACATTCCACGTGATTGCTTGAGGCAAGTTGTGCATACTTATTTTGATGTGCTTTGCAATAGCAAATACTTGGGGTCTCCAGATACAACTATAGGGCTAGCAAAGGGGTTCGTATAGATTTTTTGTTCAGAGACTAAGGGCACAAAGGCAAGGGGGTCCTTCCCAAAGTCTTCAAGATAGACATATTGCTAAAGAAAGATTGAAGGCTTGAATATTTTTTATGTTCAGCACCCTTTCCGTTTACCTTTGTCAATTCCCTTCCAAGCTACTTGAGGGTCTTTCAATATGATGTCCCCTTCCTAGGCAGTCAGTTTATGGGTTAGTCTACCACTCGGGTTCTCATGGACTAACATGGATGGTTAGAGAATCTTTGTTAGGTGATCATTGTGGGGTTTAGTCAGCTTGGTTAGCATGGAGTTTTGATTCGACCTTGGTGGGATTTCCACTCTGACTCTTTCTGGAGTATTTTTGGGGCCTAGAGGCCAAACTTACTATTTTTAGTAAGTGTATCAGGATCAGTTGCGAGTTGGTCGGTCCGACTTGGAATGTGCTCTTTCCTAATTGGTGATCATGGTGGTGCTTCGAAATTCCAGTTCGGAGTACGTTCGGGCATTTATTTTAATGTCGTGATAATTGGCTTAAGTTAAATTAAATATTTAACTTAAAGTATATAGTGATAAAGATGATAAAATCAAAAGGGCAAATTAAATATATCATAAAGTGCTTAAGTTGGGCGCCCAAGTTGAAAGAATTAAATGTTAAGTGAAAATGCATTTAATGTAAAAGTAAAACCCTACCTTGGGCGTGGGAAAGGGAGAGAGTAAAAAGGAGAGAAAGACCTCATTTTAGGTATGTTATGTTATGCTTTGTGAAAGAAAATTGCTGTTGGAGCAAACCATGGTTTTGTGATGAAATCCAGCCATTGTGAAGACGAAAACCTTCGTATTTGGAGAGTGCTTGCAGGAGTGAAAGATCTCCTAAGGGCATTGTAAGAGAATTCTCATTCAGAGGGTGCAATTTGAGCTTCAAAGGACAGATTTTGGTTTTGTATTGCTAGGTTTGATAAGGGTTTTTGAGTGCAACTGAAAGTTCTGTTTGAAGAGGGTTTGTGAAGTGTTCAAAGGCAGATTGGAGGAGTTTATTGGTTGTTCATGTCTGCTGTACCTGACCGTACCATTTCCCAATGCTGGCCATACCTTTTTGGAGGGGATTTTGGTGCATTCTTGTGAGTTTACACTTCAGTTTTTCCAGCATGTGGATTGTGGAATATTGTGTGCTGAGTTGAAGACCAATGGAAAGCAGATTGAAGGGGTTTGACAGTGCCATCAGCTGGTGTACAACACTCCCAGCAGGGCCGTACCACCTCCCAGCCAAGGCGTGAGCATTCTAGGACAAAACGCATTCATTTTGAGGTTCCTTCTTGCTTAATATTGTTAGGGTCTGCTGTTAGTGGGTTTGAACGAGGGGAAATCAGTTTGTAGAGATTTTCTAATATTTTGTATTGCTGTACCTTGCTGTTTCAGACTGTAATTTTATGAACAGCAAGTGGGTATATCGGGATTTGTGTTGTTGTTGACATTTGGTCACATGGGTACGGCTTATTAATGATGTATTGAATATTTCCTTTACAAATAAGCATTTGGGTGGTGTGGAATGCATCATTTCTGGTTGTACTTGTGTTATGCTATAGACCATGTTATGCCAAAAACACATTAAACGCAACAGGTTCAACTAAACCACAGAAAATCGAAAAAATTGGGTCTCAAAAAGGGGTGGGACATTACATTCAAGGTCTCCTCGGTGCCTCTTGCTGTACAAATTTTGTTTGTAGGCTAATCACCCAATCTTGAAAATTGGCTGGAATTTTGATGATGGCAAATAGGTGGATATGTGTTTCCTTCTAAACAGCTCTAATGACTTGGACATGGCTGAGAAATGAACACCATTTTGTTGTCCAATGATTGGTTTTCATTTGGATTCCATTGATTATGTTTTCTCATAATCAGTTTGTTGCCTTCCAGAGTACTGGGAATTCAAGGTGGATCATGGGGAGCTGCCCTTCTTTATTTGAGGATGGTCCCTTTTTCCATGATTTGGGACAATGGCAAAGATGATGCAAGATATGATGGCATTTTTTTGTTGTCCTAATGCCTGCTGCTAACACTAAATAATTGCTTTAATTCTTTTTTTTTTCTGGTAAATAAAGACTGGAACACGAGCACATCATCTGCAAATTGATAACATGTATGATAAATATTTCAATTTAAAAAAATTAGGAAGGCCAAAGACACTCTTTTAACAATATTTGAATATTGGCATGCAACAAACAAACAACTCCATACAATTAATGAAAGAAATATGATCCTCCTTTTATAAACGAAAGGATTAGACTTCTAGTAGATTATAACAAATAAGAGCATTACCAACTGAAACAAACCACACAAAAAAATTCTTCTTGCCTTATTAGAATTTATCACATCAAGCTTCCCTCTAGATTTCTTTGATTTTGTGACCTTCCCAACAAGTTCCTTCGATGAGTTCATAAATGAATCCTGTGAAAAGGATTCAGGACAAGAAACCAAGCGTACACAAAGTCAGCATACACAAACAATTTAGTTTCAGCGCATTTCAAGAAACAATGGCAATGTCAAAAAGATACCAAACAAGGTCCATATAAAGAAACGAATAGAAAATGAAATTTTGAAGGATCTAAATTTTTCAACAAATATGGGCATTGCCAACTACATATCTAGAAATTTACTTCTGACCTCATCAGGATCTGTTGAGTGAAGCTTGCTTCTCCTTCTCCTTGAATTAGATGGTTTTTCAAGAGGTCCCTGCAATAGAAAAGAGGCTTTGAATGAAATAAATGCATCCCAATCAAAAGAATTCTTATAAACAACCACTCACATTTCAGTTTGTTCAAAGATGACTTGTTCATTTTTAGTTACAAAAGATCACACATAAAAGTTTGCTATTCTCTCAATTGTTGTGAAATGAATAGATAAATTAGGCATTATAAATTAGGACGCATGCAATCTTATAGCATTTAAATTGTTGTAAAATGGAATCAAAAAGAAAAACAGAGTACAAATAAGATTTCTTGCTTCAATAGAATCTGTGAATTCAATCTTCCTTCTTGTCTCTTTAGGTTTGCTACCCTTTCCGACAGGTTCCTCTAATAGAGAAGAAACCTGAAGCATGTCCTGCAAAAAGGTTACAGGACATGAAACCATTTCAAAGAAAGGATATCGTGCATGAAAATTTATTTTTTCCAGCCACATTTCAATGAATGACATTGCTAATTAGATGTTCAACAAACCCTAGCACCAAAAACTGTTAAAAAATGAATTTCCAATGACATCATCTGAACTCTTCTAAGCAACAAATACAGGCATTGTCAATAGCGCACCCTGACACTTGCTTCTCACCTTTTTAGGATCTGTTAGGCCAACCTTGCTTCTCATTCTTCTTGGCTTAGATGTCTTTGTAAGACATTCAACTGAAGGGGAAGCACTATCCAATGAATCCTGCAAAAACAACCCAATTAAAGAAACTGCTAATGAGGTTCAGTTTGTTTTCAAAAAACTAAATCAATTTCATGAAAGACTCTCTATTGCTGTGAAATGACTAATATATGAGAATAGAGGCACCTTATGAATTACATTGAGTAGCCTAGCACAACCAACAACATGGAACCAATGACTGAATTATTAGACCACATTCACAGACAATACAATTGGTTGCATAATAGTTTAACTTTAGAACAAAGCCAATCATCACCAAATAGTGCATACAATCATGAGTTCTTGACTCGTCAAAGTTTATCACAAGAAGCTTGTTTTAAAGTTTTACATTCAACGGTCTTCCTGCAGTTGTAATGCTACGTGACAATGTTCACAGAACTTTGGCAAACACAAACCTGTGGTGATTAATATTGCCATTTTAAGAAAATATCATCGCAAGGGCAACCATCATAATTGATCAAGTCCAGAATTAAAAAAATAAAAGGTTAATAAAAATTAAATTTGTTTCAAATAGCACTTAATGAATTAAAACTAAAACAACACATTTAACAAAAAAATAACATAAAAGCAATGTAGGATCTGACTTTTGGCAAGGATATGAGCAGGTCTTTGCCATTTTAGCATCAAGGAATGAGATAGAAGCAGTTTTATAAAAACAACCAATGATAAATGAATGTGGAAAAGTCACTAGGAAGTTTATTTGTCTGATGTCACAAACACTACACAAAGAAATCTAGTATCAACAATGTCAATTGTCCCAGGCAGCAAATGAACTGAACAAAGGTGTCTCCAAAGCCATTTTTTACCAATGCAGCCAAAGCAGTGAACATGTCAGCAAGATCACAGCAGAGGCAGTCAACATGTAAGGAGCAATGCAGCACATGATGGGAGCCCAAAAAGATGCAAGGGTAAACAATGGGAGACTATGTTTGCCAATCGTCAGAAGCTCAAGCTCAATGAATATCAAAGCTCGTGACAATATCAAAACCAATGAATTGGCCTTTGAGGAGCAAATGTGAAGGATCGCAGAGAATGCAGCAACAGAAGCAGTGAAAAGATTTCCAATAGGAAGGCAGCAAACACAATAAAAAATGAAATCAACCCTCAGAACGAACAGCAGACCAGATAATTAGCAAACAATAGAGCGGATAATGGAACTGCAAGTAGGGAATGTGTGGACCATAGGAGATGCAAAAGCATTAATGGCAAACAGGTTACTTGTAAGCATAGACGACACACAGGAAGCAGAAAATGAGAAACAGAATAGAAACAAACATCATAGAGTAAGTGACCACGTCGTCTCCTGTCACTACCTCAACTGAAGTTCATTCTCTAATCTCCAGCATATCTTCTTTTCCAACCACATTTTGTATCTTTCACTCTCAATAAATTCTTCCATTAAACCCCATCCTCTTCTGCTCTTATACCTAACAAAGCACGGCAACATCAAAAAACAAATGACTTTTATAAAAAGACAGCAAGCAAAAGATATTTGTAATAATAGGGAAGCCATCATCAATAATCCTAGGGATAACTCCACCAATGAAATTATTGACTCAATATCTTTCAGATATCAAGAAACTAAGGAGCTTAATGATCCAAGCAGCAGATGAAGAATCAATCTTGGAGTTCGTAAGCAAACAAATCCCAGCAGAGGTAAGAATTCTATTTCACGAGCCTAGAATTTGTAACTTGATGAAGACCTAACCAGCAATGGCAGTCCTAAATAGATTAGTAAAAGAAAAATAGAAAATAAATTATGTGGTAGAAATTTTATTTATGGCTTTAGTCTTTCTTTTATCCATTTGCAGATCCATGGAGGGTCGGAGTGTCGCTTTTGCTGAGTGATCTTGGTTCTTCTACAGTTCTACGTTTTATACGCAACTATTGACTTCTTGATTAGATCTGGACAAATTCTCTCAAAAAACTCCATGTGGCCTTGACTCTCTGGCCTCCCTCCTGAATGTTGGAAGACAGAAACCATAGAAAAAGCACGCATGTTGATTGATGATCGCAACTGTTTAGGAGGGCTCCCCTCCAGAACTCATTAAACACATATGCCAAGATATGCCTCTGCCAAAAATGATCCTGATCAAATCCTCTTAAGGTGTCTGGTCTCAGAAAAAAAAAAATTGAATGCTTACCCGTTAAATGCTTCCTTGAAAGGAATTGCCCGCAAGAGAAGATACCAACGCCAGAATTTTTCAGAAAGCCACAAGATGATTCATGGAAGACTTCAAGTTCCCACAAAAAATCGCAATAACATATCGGTGTTGCGACTAAAAATACCTAACCTGAGTCAAACTTTATTAAAAAATATTCTTCCACAAGCTCGAGAGTAATCGGGATCATGTCATCCTCAACAAAAAGATGACATTTGTAAATGAGAAAACCTACATACGCACATAGTCCCACCTACATGAATAACACACAAGCATTGTAGGATAGATAACATATAGAACATAACAATTAGAAAATGGAGTCTACCATAATAATCACATAATGTGTAAAATCCTGCATAGCGAATGTAATTTTCCTGATCCATTCCATACATCCATGTTCATAGCCATTTGCGCAATAATATATAGCAATATGGGAATCCTAGAAGGCATGGTATTGGGACTTGGACTCAGAAAATCTCCCGCCAAAACTCAGAAAAACTCCCGCAATTAAAAAAAATATAAGATACATAAATATATTTTTAATGTTTTTTCTTTTTTAAATTTCAATTTGATTTTCTGATTTTTTCACACTTGTCTGAGTCTGACAGCTGAGACTGGTAAGTCTAATGAAAGTCAAAAGTTTCAGCAGACTCATGACTATCGTCTGTCAGACTCAGTCAAGTCTGCAAGTCAACGCTGCAGACTTGTCAAGCCTGACTCAGACTCAGATCCGCCATTCCTCACCAAGTCTCAACACTATGCAGTACAAGAGGTGCAACAATTGGGTTACAGCCCACCCTGTTGGGACAAACAGTACAACAAAAAATAAATAAACATCATAAATTTCATAAATCATGGCAGAGCATTTCCTTTTTATTTATTTTATTAGAACTTTTATTACATTAGCACATGCTACAGACCCAAGTTTAAGTCATTGGGAATCGACCCCACTTTCTGAGCAGCCATGTTTTACTGAATGGACCTGGGATACAGGTGAAAATTTCGGTCATTTTTAGTGCAGCAGGGAGGAGGTGAAATTTAAAGATGATGTCAAGGAGTAAAATGATAGCAAAAACTTTAGAAGATATGGGGATTAAAACAATATAAGACTCGACTCAAAACAGAAATTTAAAAAAAAAGTAAAATAGGATAGGAAAATCAAAATCAAATCACTGATTCACCAGAACAATCTACCAATGAAAAGGAAAATCAACCACAAAGGGTGTCAATAAACTCACAAAAATAATACAATCTCCAGCAGCAAAAGCCCTCCAGCATACAGGCACAAAGAACAAAAAAAACAGAGAAAATGTAGCCCGAAGCACAAAAAGAAACAAAGGTGGGAGCTCAAAAACAATTAACATATTTATAACGAAACAGGTTGGACAGGCCGCCAACTAAGTAATTAAGATCCACAGTTGGAATATCAGGGACCTCAATGCATTTGAGGTAAGTCATGTGCTAAAATAAGTTATAACATATCCAAGATAATAAACCAGAGATTTTTCTGCTACAGTAAACCAAAAAAAGCTTGCAAGAAATAATCATTTATGTGACAATCTTCTGGAACAAAAGTGAGAATTTGGTTGTTGAAGTTGATGGTACACTAGGAAGGTTAGCCATCATGTAGCATCCTTGCAAATTTAAAGCTAGTTTCATTCCAACAACTATTTATTGCTTGCCTATATTTTCTAAAGCTATGGTAGAAAACATGGACCTATGGATACAGCACAACAAAAATGCAGGATGAATAAGAGATTTGAGGAGCAATCATAAGAATATTTTTTGGATTTTGGAGATGATCTAGGAGAAAATGAAGTATAATCAAGCATCACTGGATTTCAGTTTTAACACTTCCTGTTCAGATTAGGTCTAGGGGATGTAGAACCAAAGACAAGGCAGTTAACCTAGAATAATAGGAAACAAGGGTCTAATACATTGCTGAAAGACTAGGCAGATTCCTTCTAAGAGCAGCTTGGGTGGGTGAAAAGATGGGTACTAGAAAATGAAGCCTGATAAGACCCATATCATACATACAAGACTCACCCAAACTTAGTGAGTCGCGAGCCGGGTGACCCTAGGCGAGTCTGGGAGACTTGGCAGTCGGGTACTCACAAGACTTGTTGAGTCTGGGCGAGTCCTACTAGGAAGACTCGGCCAAGTCAATGAAAATCGGGGAAAAAGAACTATAAAAAATAGAAAATGGTCAAATGTAAAAAGCATGAAAGTCAAGCATTTTTTGAGGACATGTGCCATGAAGGTCTCTGTGGTCTCAAACGCTACCCCTAGACCCCCACGAGGGGTACCGCCCCTCAACCCCACTGGGGGCATTGCCCCCAAACCCCCAAAACAGGCACTGCCTTTGCCACAAATAGATTTTGGGCAGTGACTTATAACCCATCACACTAGAGGAGGTTGATCCACAATCAGGTTGGATCATTGAGGTTGAGGATCTTGTCTTCAGTGATGAGGACCTTGCATGGGTTGACCAGGTAGAGAGGCAGAGGCAGAGGCAGTAGCCATGGTAGAGGAGAAGGATAGAGCATGAGCAGACACCTTGGATATTGGTGTGACTGTCACTGAGACACGGGCAAATATCATTGTTGCATCATCATCCAAGACCTATCTTAGATGCCCATGCAGACTTGCCGTGATATTGGGTAGAGCGATGCAGGCTCCTCTGAGCCATAGACTTCTAGTTTTTGTTTTGATATTTGTTTTGAACTTTAGATGCCATGGATTTCATATTCCTTGAGTTTTGTATACATTTGACAATGTGTTATTTCCTTTAGCTAAAATTTGCGTTTATACTTACGTGATCGATGTATACTTGTGTATGTGATCAAAGTAGCTTCTATTTGATGAGTTTATTGTGTCTTTAAGGTTTATTTATTAAAGGGTGCATGAAACAAGTTTTAAATCCTTAAAAATATCTCAATTTCAAGGGTTTTCCAATTTGTCGAGTTTGGGCGGCGAGTCCGAGTCCGAGTCAAAAATCAACCTATCGAGTCTTGGGCGAGTTCGAGTCTTGTAACACTGACCCATATACATAGAGATACCCCCAAAGAGAAGAAGCCCCCCCAAGAAAAGAGAGAATAACCCTTGCCAAATATAGAGAGAAAAAAGACCCCAAGAGAAAGGAAGGACTAAGAAGCCCCCACAAGATATGAAGCCTTCTGCACCCCCTGCAAAGCTCGTAGATGAAGATACTTGCTTTCTATGAAGGGTTTGGTGAAAATATCGATAACCTGCATGGAAGTCGAGCAATAGTGAAGATTGATGACCTGACCATGAATGAGCTCTCAAATGTAGTGCATATGGACCTCAATGTGATTGGTTCGTTGATCACCGGGTTCTGTGAGATCTCAATAGCGCTCTGGTTCTCACAAAATATGACTGATGGTCATCTGAACTAGATACCAAACTCAATGAGAAGATTCTAAAGCCAAAGAGCCTCAGTGGCGACATTCACAGCCCCTCGAAACTCAACCTCAATAGAAGATAGAGCAATAGCAGACTGCTTCTTGCTCAACCAACAAACAAAACCAAAACCAAGTGAGAAGTTGTAACCTGAAATGGACTTGCAATCTTGAGAATCGCCTACCCAATCTGAATTTGTATAGCCCACCAAGTTGATATCAACGCCACTGCGGAGTGAATCCAAAAACTGTGAGTACCTTGAATGTAATGGAGAATCCACTTGGTTTCTTTCAAATGCAACTCATGGGGCTCCTGCATGAATTGGGATACCATGCCCAAAGCATATGAAATGTTGGGCTTCGTGTGAGTCAGATAAATGAGACTCCCAACAAGCTATCGGTATAAAGTGCCATCGACGAAGGGTGAGGAACATTGAGCCTCAAGTTTGACTCTAGAAAGAAAGGGAGTCAGAGCAATCTTGCAATCAACCATGTGAACTTGTGAGAGCAAATCTAGAACATACTTGGATTGTGTGATGGTGATTCCTAAAGCAGACTAAGATATCTCAATCCCGAGAAAACAGTGCAACAAGCCCGAGTCAATCATCAAAAAACTATCATGGAGGGCAGTTTTCACTGCCACATTGGTGAGTGAGGAACTCCATGTAATCAATAGGTCATCAACATAGAGTACCAGAAAGAGGAGTGAATCATCTTGCTGCAAAATGTAGACGTTCAGATCCTAATGGCAATAAGAGAACCCAAGTGTCAAAAGGAAGGAATCCATCTTGGCATACCAAGCCCGAGGGGCCTGTTTCAGGCTATAGATAGATTTCTAGAGTCTACAAACCAAAGAAGAGCCCTGGACAAAACCCTGTGGTTGCTCCATGTATGTCTCCTCCTGAAGGTCTTCATGAAGAAAAGCACTCTTCACATCCATTTGGTGAACCTCCCACCGATGTGCTGTAGTGATAACATGTGCAAGTCTAATGGAATTCAATTTTGCTACAAGTGCAAAGGTCTTAGAGTAATCAACACTAGGAACCTATAAAAAAGTTAAAAACCCTTTGCAACTAACCATGTCTTATGCTTATCCACTAACTCATCTGCTGTGAATTTTGCCTGATAGATTCAGTTGCATCAAACAAGTTCCATTCTCTTAAGAAGGGGGACAAGATCCCCAAGTGTGGTTCCTAATCAAGGAACTATACTCCTGCATAGTTGTATCCCACTCAGGAATACTAGAAGCCTCTCAAAAAGATTGTGGATCAAAGGCAGTAGCAATGAAGACATGTGGAAAACACTAAAACTGTGAACGTTTCCGCCTAGTGTCTAATGGATCCCCAACCCAATCACCTATAGCCTATAGTGTCTATCGAGCTCAAAGTGGATCTAAAGTCAGAGAATCAAGAGGAGAATCATCAACCCTAAATGATGACTAAGAGAGGAAGTAGGTGAATCCTCATCATCACTCTCAACATCTAAAGTCAAGGAAGAAGACTCCTCATCATCAAGAATCTGCCTAGGTGGATCTAAATCCTTAGAAGATCTATCATCTAGCCCAAGTGACTCCAATGTCAATGTGGAAGGAGGATAAGAAGTGTTAAGAGTGAAACTTGAAGAGCCCTCCTCAAAACAAACACTCCTCTAGATGAACAACTCATGTGTAGTCGGGTGGAGCAATCGATAACCCTTAACACCATCTAGATAACCTACAAATATGCAAGGCATGCTCTACAAATCCATGGCCTTACGTTTTTCTGCAAGAACGTGGGCCCATGCAAGGGAACCAAAAACTCTGAAAAACTTTAACTTATAGTTTTTGACCGCTCCAAGCTTCAAAAGGAGTGACTCCCTTCAAGGTTCAATGAGGAACATGATTTTGGATATAACGAACACAACTAACGGCCTCCGCCCAATACTATAGTACAAGGGATCTAGAGTGTATCATACAATTCGCCATTTCCTTCAAGGACCTGTTCTTCTGTTCTACAACACACTACTATTGAGGGTTGTATGCAACTAAATACTGCAAATCAATCCCCTCTAAAGTGCAAAACTACTCAAAACGATGGTCGACATACTCACCACGATTGCCAGTGTGCAAAAACTTGATGGCTTTCCTTGGTTGTTTCTTTCCAAAAGATTTAAGTTATGAAAATGCTCTAAGACCTCATATTTCTACCTAAGAAAGTGCACCCAAGTATACCTAGAAAAGTCATCAATAGATTCCAAAACATATTTGGCCTTGTTGAAGGATGGATGAGGAAATGGACCAGCCAAATCATTATGAACTAACTCCGGTTTATGTGAAGCTCTCCATGCCTTGCCTTTGTCAAACTTCTCTTCATGATGTTTACCAAGGATGCAACCCTAGCAAACACAATCAAAAAAGTGAACTGAAGGCAATCTTGTAACCATGCTCTATTGATTGAACTACTACAAGTAGCCGAAGTTAAGATGGCCAAACCGCTCATGCCATAACTTACCTCATCGGAACGAGTGACCAAAACAATTGAAGGAGGATCAGGAACAAAGTGAGAAAAGAGATAAAGCCAAGATTGAAGATCTATTCTCCCCACTACAACTGTAGAGCCATTGTGCATCTCTCTAACCACCATTAAATCCGGAGTGAACTCAACTCGCTTGCCTAAACCTGTGTGAGTAATCTAATAAACCGAGGTTGATGATCTACTCTCCCCACTACAACTATAGAACCATTGTGTATCTCGCTAATCACCACTGAATTGGGAGTGAACTCAACCCACTTGCTTGAACTTGTGTCAGTAATTTGATAAACTGATAGGAGATTAGTTGATAATGGGGCACACAAACAACATCCTGAAATGTGTCATCCCCCACATCAACAGACCCTCTCTCACACACCTCAACAGGAGTGTCATCACCCATCAAAATAGTAGGCATAGAACAAGGCTCCAAAGATGTGAACACATCCTTAGACGAAGCCATGTGGTGCGAAGCACCCCAATCAAGAACCCAAGTGGATGGTTGAGAAGCAACTGCTAGGAGGGCCTTTCCCTTTCCTTTCCCCTTGCTATCTTTCACCTTATTAGATCCCTCATGTGAACTCTACTTTACTAACTCAAGAACATTGGTATTATTCATCTCCAAAATGTGTGTCAAGTGATCTATCTTCTTTTTCGAACATTTATGTTCATCATGACCAGGTCTTTTGCAATAGGCACATTTGACCTTCTCCTTCTTAGGCTTGTCACCTTTTGAAGGTCTCATTAGCTGCTTTTGAGGCATCAGGTTTCTCATCCTTTTTCTCCTTGTTATGGTTATCTTTCTATTTCTTATCCTTCTTGTTCTTTTTGCTCTTGATTTGCAACTAGGAAATGAGACTTAGAGGACCTAAGAGTGCCCATCTAGATGAGCTTATCATGTTCCCTTGTGATTGAGATGGCAAAGTCATCCAAAGATGGCGTGGAACTAAGTGCCAAGTGCACTCTTGGTGGCGTGGAAAGTAGAAACGAATGCTGAATAGTCAAAACCAAGCTTAGAGAGAATATCGAGGATCAATTGTTCATCTTTCTTTTCAATTCCACACTATTTCAACTACAATCTTAGAGAGTTCAGTTTTGTGAAGAAGTCCTCAATAGTGTTGAAACCGCTTGGGCTCAAGCTAATGAGCTCATTCTCCAATTGATGGCCTCTCATTGAATCTTGAGTCCCAAACAAACTTTCCAATCTAGTCTAGATTTCATTTGGTGATTCAAAATTTCAATATGAAAAGGAGATCGGAAGATACAAACAAACACAATGTTCCATGGGCTTCATCACATTTGTTAAACCACTTAGCTTTTTCTGCAAGCAAAGTGGGTTCAAGTTCTAATCCCATTATTATTCTATGCAAACCAACCTTTCTTAAGTAGATTACCATTCTTAGTTTCCACTCAAAATAGTTGTATGGCGTGAACATAAGAACTAAACTTTGATCCATGATGCAGAAAACTAGAAATGTAGAAAAGAAGTGCACTACTAAGAAGACAACACAAGTAACCCCATTGTTACTAGTTGTTGAAATGACTCCCCTAGCAAGTACAATGTATGGCACTTTATGATTAGTGCATTTTATGATGAAGTATCAAATGTTAAAACTCTTACAGGGCCCAAAGATAGCCAAAATACTAAAACTACAGCTCAAGTACAATATGAGATAAAATAGAGAGCACTAGTGTGAAGTACACTGAAAAATATGCTTTGAAAAAATAGGACCCAAAAAGGAGTCCATATGCACATGATATGGCCCTCGAAAGGTCTCAAAACGAGAACTGCATAGCAAAATCTAGAAGAATCTTCAATTTCTGGAAAACTAGAGTGTCAAATCAAAAAACCAACTTCACCATTGTGAAAAGCACGAAATTCTACCCCAAATAAAAAAAAAAATTACGCCAAAAAAGGCCTCTGTATGGCTGAGAATGGGCCTCCCAAAGTTGGCTTATCAGATTACAAGTGTCAGCGAAGAGGGGCTAGACTGGCTGGTGGCCAGTGAGCGGTGCTCCAACGGCACTCCAGTTGAGCAACTGGTGGCGGCAACATTGAGGCTAGGCGTGGGTGATCAGTGAGCAAAGTAGAGCAGTGAAGCCACCGGGACCTAGTGGCGTTGTGGTGACGTCGAGGTGGCCCAATGGTGGAGCTCAATTATGGAAGCCATGCTAGGCAAGGGCATGCCTGCTAGGCTGGCGGTGGCTAAGATCTAGGCTGACTAGGCCGAATATTGAGCCAATCTAGTCCGACTACGAACAAGGAGTCCAGGTTGGGCTTCAGCCTCATACTGGGTGTTGTCACACCTTCCATAGAGCCCTATGACACTACCAGATTAAAAAATTATGTCAAAATAGAGGTTTTTGGGCCTTTTGGACTCAATAGCAAGGTTCATGTGGCCTGAAAATGCCCCGAATGAAAATTGTTCACCTGATCCACAAACAAAACCCATATTTGCAAGCTAAGTTTCAGATCTCCAATTTTGATGAAACGAAAGTCAAACTTGACTTTCTCGAGCCTTCTGGACACTATGGAATAGTTGAAAATGTGGCCAAGATTACTAGACAGCTGCAATCACCTAGATTTTTAGAAAATACAAGTGCAAAATCCTAGAGGTTAAAAAACTTCCGTTAAACTTTTCTGATTCTCTAGAACAACTGAATATGCAAGAGAAGAGCATACTGGGTTTTAAGGAAACCTGTATGCAAACCAATTAGCCCCCCTAAATCTCTCAATAATGGAAACTAAAAGTTCTATCCAAGCACCAACAACTCTGTTACCATGTTAGAATCTAAAAAACAATTGAAAACCCAAAAACTAGTGCAAGAATAGAAATTATTACACAGTAAATGCAAATGACATATTGAAATCAAAATAGCATAACAAAGTTAGTCTCCAACAAGAGTAATGCAAATGGTCAAGAAGCAAAATAGCATTAGGAAAGTATAACAGCATGAAGCTACAAGATGCAAATACAAGCTAGGAGAGTGAGTATTTATAGATTAAGTGAGAGGGAGGAGGTGGCAAATACGACCAATAGGGAGAGTACACCAAAAGTACCTAAAAATTGGAAAATGTAACTACCATGGAAGATGTCATCACTTCACACCAATCACCCTGATATTTACTTAATTAACCTAAGCAAGCTTAAATAAAGGTGTAAGAAAAACCTAGGAAGCCTTCAGTGAATGGATTTACACCCAACATCATCCCATCGGTTCATAGGGTAGGATCCATGGTGGGAAGGGGATCTGGAGTATTGTGGTGTGGGGACAAAAGTCAAGGGCAACATCCCAGAGGGAGGGTTTGACGTAAGAATCCATACATGGATTCAACAGTGGGAAGAGAGAGGGAATAGAACCCAAACATGAGAAGGGGAGAGATGGGTAGCATTATCGAATGGTGTAATCATCATCAAAGTGGATTGTGGTATGTTGAATGCTAGTGGACGGTGTGGGAGGTGAGAAGGGAGGGGTGAGAACCAGTATGGAGAGCGAGTGTCAAGACAACATGGTTAGCAAGAAGGAGCTGACGATAAACAAGGAAGCCAAAGATGTGGGGGATGAGGGACCTCTCACACCACCGCAATGGAGAAAACAAGTGAATTTACTAAAGTTGGGGAAGTGAGGAAGTATGTTGAGAATGTGGAGGCTCTAAGATTCTCCCAACTGGAGAAGGTGTCCCCCATAGGTCAAAATTATAGAATTCCTATCAGCAAAGGCTCTCTGTAAACCAAATTCATCAAGATCCAACTCTTGAAGACGTAACTCATCCTATGTAAGGTCATTAATAGGTGTCTGACGGTTCTCAATACCGGCATTGAAATCACCCAAAAGAATGATATCACCAATAGTCAAATACTATGAGATCTCAAGATAGAGATCAAGGTATATGGGTCCCCATCAACTTGAATGACGAACGGAGATGTGGCAAGGGGGAAGTAGCAAACCACTATGAAGACATCCTAGAGAGAAGGTGGATCCCTCTGAACATATAGCCACATGTATCTAAACTAGACATCAAAAGTCATAAGTGAAACATTGGACCTAAGGCTATGCAAAATGAGGTAAGCCACAACACCAAAATGACATACCCCACTTGATCTACGGGTCTCACAACAAGAAGCCAAAACCCATGAGTTCCTCGTGATAAGAGGGACAACCCATTTGTGGTTCTCATGGGTCTCAATGAAGAAGATGAGACCTCGAGAAGTAATAACATCCTGGAAGGTACTTGGAGAAGGCCATTTAGTGCCATTGCAGTTCCAACAAACAATGGAGATGTCGTCGCCACTCATTGGGACTAAAGGTCGTCGTCATGCTGACAATCTAGGGCATGACCACCTAGGAGGGGGAGAATGTAATGTCCCCAGGTTATAAATTTTGTCTTTTCTGAATTTATGGAACAAAACGCAAATAGAAACAGCACACTGGACACTAATTGCAATGCTGATTACAAACAGTAAATGACTGAAACTCTTTGTGTCAATGGACAGCCAACATGAAACCCTCAAACATTGAAATCACCAAATTTTAGAGTTAAATAAGATTATATATTGCTGATAAAACGTATGACAGAAGTTTATAACATCAGATGAACCACCAAATTGATATTTTATTCAATGACAAATAGGTATAATGCTGTTAGGTAGAACTGAACATAAGTTTCAGAATTACAGAGCTAAATTCCACTCACAGGTTGCCCAAATATGAAAGCACAACGGCTGTACGACATGTAGACCTGTACGGCCACCTTTAGCTGGCATAAACTCATGTACGAACTATTATACAGCTCCAAATCGTCCTAAAACCCAGTGCGGCACCTCCCAGATGATGTGCTTCAACAGATATGGTGATAAGGGTGAGTGATCAGCTAGAAAGGTGACAAATAATGGTGCGACCTATAATAAATATGGTCGTGGATGGTTCCTTGTTCCTGGCGCACCCCTGTAGTGAAGGAAATATGCAATTTGCAGCCCAAAACATTGTATTTCTGCCCCTGAAATTGGTACCAATTCCTCCTGCAATTATGGCGCCCAAAACTTAGACTCTCAAACCCTATAATAAATGTTGGCGATGAGCCACAAAAATAGGTGCATCTTCTAAACTTTTCCTTGGATGATGATAGTACCCTCCCTTCAATGGCGCTCAAAAAAATAATGATGTTGATCAGCTCCAATAACTCCGAAAATGGTGGCCTATGATTTGCTTGCACATATCAATTCACCAAAACCTGAAAATACACACAAAATCCCCTAATCAGCTCACCGTGCAACCCCCATTGTGGAATTGCCAATGCTAGAGACAAGGGTTTTTGTCCTCACCTCCAAAGTGAAAATCCAAAATGGTTTCCGTCCTCCTAGACCTCAGAAAACAGCCAAGGGTTTTCATCTATGTCACAATGTTCAAGTTCATGTTCGTGTTTGGCAATCATGAAATTCGGATGAAGTTCAGCAAGACGAAAAAAATTCATGATTAAGTTTGCCTTACATCAATTTGATTTTTTTTTAAATATGTTTATATATATAATATTGTAGTATATTAATAATATAAATATTATATTATAATATCTATAATATAATAATAAATATTAATAATGTATTATATGTTAATAATATCATATTATAATATATAAATATTAATAATATAATATATAAATAATAAATAAATATAATATATTATAAATATAATAATATAAATATTGATAATATTTCTTGATAATATTATAATATATAAAACTTAAAACATATCGCGATTTAAACATATAAAATTGAAAAGGCATATTACCGGTAGGGTATCAATTTATGGAAATGGATTCGATTAATGGAAGGGATGGTCCTCATCCCTCTTTACCACTTGACAAACTAGCGGAATCAAGATTCGAACTTCGAGCCTGCTCTTTTCCTTTCATGGTCAACGTAACCGATTATATGACCAAAAAAACCCATTTACATGCGTTTCAACAGGGTTGACTGCAATTTTTTCAGGGTATAATCGCGATTTTTTTGGCAATGATTGCTTTAGAAAAGTTTATTTTAAATATATTTTATTAAAAGAATTGTGCCGTTTGTTCGTCCGAACATTGGGCGAATTGAATTTTTTATAACGTTTTGAAGTTCGCCAAATTTCGAACTTCATAGTAGAAATTCGGCAAACCCTATGACATAGGTTTTCATTCTTGTATGCAAATTCGAACACAAAACTCAAAGTGAAAAATGCCAAATGAAATCTTGATGATCATAACGTCCCCTTCTAGTAAGCCAAATTTTTCACCACCTTGCACAATTTCAACTTGCAAAAAGGAGAACATTAGTATTCAATCTTTCTTATCTAATCATTTTAATCATAAGGATATATTAAATCAAGACTTATAATCATGAGTTATAAGCATTCTATCTTTCATGATATCCATTAAACATATTTCATGATTCTATTTGGGAGAGGTATGCTTAGGTCTGCATGATTATCAAACCACTTGCCCAACGAGGGAGGGTTTATAAAGGAGCAATTGAGGGGTCCATATTTTATTCCTTTGACCGGAGACCAACCCAAATCAAAGGCCCACCCCTTGTCCTGGAGAGGTACTCTAGACCAACACGAGACAAGAGCCTATCCATTACTTGATGGTTCTCTTGTCCAACACAAGATAATGGGAATGTATCAGTCTTCAGCTGGATGGTACTGTTGACCAACTTAGGCATCAACCATGATGTCGGTCTTTAGCCGGATGGTACTCTTGACTAACTACGGCATCAACTATGATGTCGGTCTTTAGCCGGATGGTACTCTTGACCAACTACAGCATCAACCATGATATCGGTCTTTAGCCGAATGGCACTCTTGACCAACTACGCCATCAACCATGATAGAACTCATTGCTTACCTTTATCCCTTCATCTCGATCTATGGGCTTGGTTGATATACCATGAGCCTTTCTTCTCATCCCATTTATTCAACATGATTAATTTAAGTATTTATTCTAATTATTGATAATATAAGCAATGCTTTAATAACTTAGGCTATAACAATTTGATATTATAATCTTCATTATCCATTCATTCATGTTACGATAATCTTATGCATTCTATGCTAATACTTAATTCATTGTTGCTTAACCAATCTATGATAGCAATATATATTATGCGTTCATTATCATAACATTTAACTCTTATTCATTGATATATGGAAACCTTCAAATTTAAGTCATGAGATTTATGTTAGACTCATACCTTTTTTTATTGATTTCCTTCAATTGAGTTTGCTGCTATTTTCAGCTGAGAGGATATGCCTCGATGATGGTCTGATATGATCTTAATGTTCCAATGATGTTATCTGTTTCCTCAATGCTTCACTGGAATTTCTTATCAATGCTATATGAGTCGATGATATCTGCCTGTGTTTATGAAGTACAGATATAATCTATCTTTGATCCAATGTTTTGGTTTATATTCAATGTGCAGATAGTTCGCTGAGGATATCTGTTGTTGGATGCAGATATATAAAACGCCTATTCAATGATAATAAATTGTGTTTGTTCGATGCTTTCCTCATTGCCTTTGATCGCTATGTATAGGGTAATGCCTTTGATGAAGAGTCACGTCATTTCAATCTTCAAGTCTCTTGGTTAAACATATGATTAGTTATCATAATAATAATACTTTACCATTCTTTGTGAGGCGCTAACTTAGTCATCCAAAACACGATTGTATTACCTTCATTTATGTTGTTAATTCATCGATGGATAGAGGGATGGGAGACCGGTTCATTAGCAATAGTATGAGTCTTGAAATGGTACGGAATATCACAGTCCTCCCCTCTCAAAGATTGCTTGTCCTCAAGCAATGATCAAATTTGGGTGTTTGAGAACTTCTTTTCCTTCCCAGGGGGCATCATCATCTGGAAGGTTCTTCCATTTAATGAGATACTCTATGATAGTTCTATTTCTTAATCTTCTTTCTCTTATGTCCAAAATGGCCTCGGGTTCTAACACTAGTTGCCCTTCTTCATCAAGAGGTGGTAGATCTTCACAAGGAGTAACTTTTTGACCAAGAACCTTCTTAAGTCGGGATACATGGAACATGTTGTGAATCTTGTCGTGCTTGGGCAATTCAATCTCATATGCAACTTCTCCTATCTTATTCAACACCTTATAGGGTCCATAAAACCGGGGCTTGAGTTTTTCCACACCACTGGATTTTATAGATGTTTGTTTATATGGTTGCAATCTTAGGAACACCATATCTCCTATTTCAAATGATCTTTCCACTCTTTTCCAGTCAGCATATATTTTTTGTTGATTTTGGGCGTGGTGCAGGTTGTCCCTTAAGACTCTCATTATATCCTCATGTTGTTGGACAAAATCTTTAGCTTTAGGAACTCTACTTCCATGGAGAACTAGATTTCCAAAGGAGGTAGCTTCATACCCATACAAGGCTTTAAAAGGGCTCATTCCTATTGACGTGATGGGTTGTGTTGTAGCAATATTCTCCTAAGTGAAGCCATTTGATCCATCCCCTTTGCTGCCCTGTGACATAATTGCAAAGATATCCTTCAATCCATTTATTCACGATCTCGGTTTGGCCATCTGTTTGGTGATGATAGCTAGTGCTTGGTGTTAGCTCGGTTCCTGTCAATTTGAACAATTCTTGCCAAAATGAACTCATGAAACGGCTGCCCCGATCACTAACTATGCTTTTTGATAGTCCATGTAGTCGGAGGATTTCCTTGAAGAATGTTTCAGCCACTTGAAGTGCCTTATACTCGGAAGTGATTGCCATAAAATGAGCATATTTTGTGAGTCGGTCTACAACCACATATATACAATCCTTCCCTTGTGCTTTCGGAAGGCCGGTTATAAAATTCATAGAAATGCTTTCCCACTTTTGTTCCAGGATGGGTAAAGGCTGAAGCAATCCGGCAGGATGAGTTTGTTCTACCTTGTTTCTTTGACAGGTATCACATTCTTGCACATGTTTGAGTACATCACCCTTCAAACCTTTCCACGCAAATTTTTCTCTAACTTGCTTGTATGTTTTGAAGTACCCTTGGTGCCCGGCTAAGGGATTATCATGGAATTCTCTTAAGATCTTTTCCTTCATCTTGGAACCGGCTGCTACATAAACTCTATTCTTATAGAAATCGACTTCTTCCCTTACTTTAAATTCCTCATTTGGTGCCTTTCCTTCAAGGATGCTTATGGTGAGAGGATCTTTGGCATATTCGGTAATGAGGATGCTTTTCCAATCGGGTGAGATACTCGTCATGGAACATAGTGAGGGTCTTCTAGATAATGCATCCGCGACCACATTATTCTTTCCTTTGACATAGGCAATGTCAAAATTGTAAGCTTGCAACTTACCCATTTTTGTTGTCGATCATTCAAGTCTCTTTGGTTTAGGAAAAATTGAAGACTATTGTGATCGGTCTTGACTACAAATTTCCCGCAAACCAAGTATTGTCTAGACTTGTCCAATGCGTGCATGATTGCCAACATCTCTTTATCATATGTAGAATATAATCTTTCCGGTGGGGTTAATTTCTGACTCTCGAAAGCAATAGGATGTTTATTTTACATCAAGATTGCCCCAATGCCTTCATCGGAAGCATCGCATTCAAGTTCGAATGGAAGTGAAAAATCCGGAATAGCTAGTACGGGACAAGTACTCATGGCTTCCTTTAATTTCTCAAAGGCTTCTTGTGCTTCATCACTCCTTACAAATGATCCTTTCTTGGTGAGATTTGTAAGTGGGGCAGCAATCTTGGAGAAATGTTTAACAAATCTTCTATAGTAGCTACATAATCCCACAAATCCTCTAAGGTGAGTCAGGGTTCTTGGTTTAGGCCACTCCTTGATGGCTTTGATTTTCTCCTCATCGACTTGAACTCCTTGAGCACTTATCTTATGTCCAAGGTATAATATTTCTTCCATTCCAAATTCGCATTTGGAGGCCTTTGCATATAGGGATTCTTGCTCCAATACAGATAAGACTTCGTCAATGTGCTTGAGATGATCCTCCCATGTCTTGCTATAGATTAGGATATCATCGAAAAATATTAGCAAGAACCTCCTTAGTTGTTTCCGGAATATATGGTTCATACATGATTGGAAAGTGGCCGGGGCGTTTGTCAATCCAAAGGGTAGGACCAAAAATTCAAAATGACCATAATGACATCTAAATGTTGTTTTTGGAACATCTTCTCCCCTCATCCGGATTTGATGATAACCCGACCGTAAATCAATCTTTGAAAAATATTTTGCCCCATGTAATTCATCAATGAGTTCATCTACCCTTGGTATAGGATATCTATTCTTGATAGTTTGTTTATTCAAGGCTCGATAGTCCACACACATTCTCATGGTCCCATCTTTCTTCTTTACTAGTACTATGAAGGATCCAAATGGATTGGAACTTGGTTGTATGTGTCCCATTTCTAAAAGTTCATTGATTGTCTTCTCAATTTCTTCTTTGAACTTTGGGGGTGCCTATAGGGAGTGGTGATGACTGGCTTTGCATCTTTTTCCATCTCAATTATATGCTCAAATCCTCGTTTGGGAGGTAGGCCAGGTGGAATGTCATCAAAGACTTTCTTATGTTTTCTAAGGATAGGTTGGACATCAATGTGGATGGCTTGTCCTGTGGGAGTTGATTTGTCTAAAATCAAGCATTGGGCTGCCCATTCTACTTGGTTATGTTTAAATAACCGTTCCATCCTTTTTGCAGAGACCATTCGAGGTGATCCATCGGAAAGTCCATGTAAGGTGATACGCCCTTGATCAACAAAGGATATTTCTAATTTGGGCCAATCCAGAGTGACTCTTCCTAAAGAGTAACCAAGGAGTGCCAAGGACCATATCATTGTCCCCCATATTAACCACATAGAAATCATCTTGAATAGGGTGTTTTCCTACAGTTAAGTTTAATTGGGGTAGTATTTTTGAACAATTCTTTGTGGAACCATCAGCTAAGGCTACCATAAACCCTTCAAAGTCTTGTGGGTTTAGTATTAGTCTTTTAACTACGGACTCATCTATAAAGTTATGAGTAGCCCCACTATCTACTAGGGCTGTTATTTTGTTACCTTTGAGTTGGCCCCTAAGTCTAAATGGGTGATGTTTGGATACCTTAGATATTGCTGCTAGTGTGACCTTCTCCTCAGGTTCAAATTTTCTTCTTTTGGTGGGGTTCTCTTCATTCTCCTCATCGGATAAAGCCTCTATGATGTGTACTCACCCACATTGGTGACCTCTTTCCCATTTCCCTTTACATTTGAAACATAAGCCCTTTTCCTTTAAATCTCTTATAGTTTGACATATATGCCCCCTTTCCCAAGATTCCCCACATTTGTGACATGGATCTTTAATCTTCCTTTCGCCCTTATGATATAATGTTATATCAAATCTCCCTTTCTTGTGAAATGGTTTGGTGTATGATTGAGAGGAGTGGGTTGGCTCTAATTGCATGGCCATATCTATGGCATCATCAAGTGTAGTGGGTTTGAGGGCTCCTACTAAGCCTCCTAGTTTCTCATTTAATCCTTTAATAAACAAGTATGTGAGCCTTTCATTTTCCACTCCGGATACTCGTATTGCTATCTTCTCAAACTCATTTATGTATTCATCTATGGAGCCTTTTTGTCTTAATAGGGCTAACTCTCGGAAATCTTGTTGTGGATGGCATCGGTCAAATTTCTTGATAAATCTTTTTGAGAACTCCTCATAAGAGGTAATGGATTCATGTCCTTGGGTGTGTTTTCCATGATGCCACCATTCATAGGCCAATCCCTCTAGGTGTAGGAAGGCAAATTGAAGTGCATCCTTCTCGGTCATAGGGTTAAGTTGAAAATAGTCATTCAACTTTTGTAACCATGCTTGTGGAGTGATCTTATGGGTTCCATCAAAATGTGGAAGATTAACCTTGTTGGACTTTTGCTTCAATTCTTTGTTGATGGGTCTTTTTTCCTTTCTTGCTAATTCATTCCTTCTTGAGCTGCTATAGTCATTGAATGACACTACTCTCCTCAATTCGGGTTCCAAGCTGGCATATGCTCTTACCATATCATCCATGCTCATTGAGTTTGGAGTGGACTCTTCCATTCTCGATGTTTCTTCTTTGGGAGGAAAGGATGGTATAGGAACCCTTGGGTTTGATGAAGTATTGTTGTTTTCGGAGTGATTTGATCCCACTTCCCTTCCATTTGTTGAGTGCGTCTTAATATGATCCATATTGTTTCCTACTTTTTGGAGTGCTTCAAGAAACATTTGTGTTGTCTTTTCACCTTGCTCCATCATGGCTTTAGTAGTTTTTTCACCTTGCTCCATCATGGCTTTAGTCATTCTTTCGTTTTGGTCCATCATTGCCTTGGTGGTTGCTTCCATGAATGCCCTCATTTCACTGTTCATTTGTTCTTCTAAGAGTTGACGATTCCTCCTAGTGTATGCTTGCATAAGATTGTTTCACAGGATGGCAGGTCGATGCTCGAATACCACTTGTAAGGTCCCCTTCTACTAAGCCAAATTTTTCACCACCTTCCACAATTTCAACTTGCAAAAAGGAGAACATTAGTATTCAATCTTTCTTATCTAATCATTTTAATCATAAGGATATATTAAATCAAGACTTATAATCATGAGTTATAAGCATTCTATCTTTCATGATATCCATTAAACATATTTCATGATTCTATTTGGAAGAGGTATACTTAGGTCTACATGATTATCAAACCACTTGCCCAACGAGGGAGGGTTTATAAAGGAGCAATCGAGGGGTCCATATTTTATTCCTTTGACGGGAGACCAACCCAAATCAAAGGCCCACCCCTTGTCCCGGAGAGGTACTCTAGACCAACACGAGACAAGAGCCTATCCATTACTTGATGGTTCTCTTGACCAACACAAGATAATGGGAATGTATCGGTCTTTAGCCAGATGGTACTGTTGACCAACTTAGGCATCAACCATGATGTCGATCTTTAGCCGGATGGTACTCTTGACCAACTACGGCATCAACCATGATGTCGGTGTTTAGCCAGATGGTACTCTTGACCAACTACAGCATCAACCATGATATCGGTCTTTAGCCGGATGGCACTCTTGACCAACTACGGCATCAACCATGATGTCGGTCTTTAGCCAGATGGTACTCTTGACCAACTACAACATCAACCATGATATCGGTCTTTAGCCAGATGGCACTCTTGACCAACTATAGCATCAACCATGATAGAACTCATTGCTTACCTTTATCCCTTCATCTCGATCTATGGGCTTGGTTGATATACCATGAGCCTTTCTTCTCATCCCATTTATTCAACATGATTAATTTAAGTATTCATTCTAATTATTGATAATATAAGCAATGCTTTAATAACTTAGGCTATAACAGTTTGATATTATAATCTTCATTATCCATTCATTCATGTTACGATAATCTTATGCATTCTATGCTAATACTTAATTCATTGTTGCTTAACCAATCTATGATAGCAATATATATTATGCGTTCATTATCATAACATTTAACTCTTATTCATCGATATATGGAAATCTTCAAATTTAAGTCATGAGATTTATGTTAGACTCATACCTTTTTTTATTGATTTCCTTCAATTGAGTTTGCTGCTATTTTCGGCTGAGAGGATATGCCTCGATGATGGTCTGATATGATCTTTGTAATGTCCCCTTCCTAGACGGCACATAGATGAGCAGTGGTTGGCCTATTACCAGGGTTCCCGTAGGTCAGCAGAGTGGTTAGGGGACCTATCCAGGGGCAGTGGAGCTTTGCTGAGAGTCTTACGAGCCCTTCAGTTTGGTGTCTGTTGATGAATCCAGGGGTTGAATTGAAAATACTAAGAGTTGCTTTAATGGAATAGTGAAAAGTGAATAGTAACAGAAAATTAGAAGAGGAATAGTGAAAAGTGAATAGTAACAGAGAATTAGATGGTGAATAGTGAAAAGGTCCCCATCCTAGTAGCCCCAATGTTGTTTTTAAAAGGTGGCCTTTCTTTTTCATGAGAAAGAGACTCTCAAGGTGGGTGTCCCCTCTTGGAGGGAATATTTTAATGTTTTTTGTGGAAAAAGGAGGATGGAGGCTATAAAGCAATGTGTTGGGCTCACTTTTGAGCATTCTATTCTCATTTTCTAAAAAGCTAAGTGCAGGTTTGGAGCTCTGGATAGAGTTTTTAACAAATTGCAACTCTTCTGAGGATGAAACCCCTTGGAGGACAGTGGATTGGACGACAACCCAGTTCACATAACAGGGAAATCTATTTTGGGTTTCCGTTTGGGCTTCATTGGACGTCATTAGAGGTTGATATTGCAGTTGGAGTGATTGTAGCAGTGGATTGTCAGGGTATAATTGCAGATCGGGTCTTCGTAGTAGCATATTTCCTTATTTCAGCACCTTTACCAGCTGGCCGTTCAAAATGGGAGTCATTTTCAGTCAAACCCTAGCTGGGAATTAGGGTTTCAGCAACTAAATGTTCCAAAAATTGAGCGTTGGCTTCCGGGTATGCGTTTATTGTTTTGGGTAGTTTAATATTGCATCATAGAAGGGCTTGGGGTTGCTGTTATAGTCTGATATAGTGGAAATCAGACCTCTAAAATTGTAAGCAAACTTGATTTAATCAGTTTAAAAGGGTCCTATTGATGTGCAAGTGTTGTCTTTTTATTTATTCAATAGTTCTCTTCCATTTTCTATGGTTTCCTTATGATTTGGTCCTAAAACAAAACAATCATTTAAACTCAAACAACAAACAAATCAGCACTCAAACAAAGACACCAACTTACACTTCGTTGGTCAAAGACAAAAAATTGAAACAACAAATCAACAGATCCAAAAATCAGAAAATTTAAGATCAGAATTGGTAGGGGATCTTTCAGTGGTATCAGAGCTTTAAAATTTCAGTCCAATATCCATTAGGGATCTTTCAGTGGTATCAGAGCCATAAACCTGCCAGCCTGTTGGGTAATGATTGCATTCAATTGGGGTGAAATTAGTTGGGCACAAGTCAGTTTGGATTTGGTTTTTAGTTTGGGCAGCAAAACAAAAGGTCATCATGGCAAAGTTGTTCAGCAATAAACAGGCATGGAAGGAATTTGAACAAACACAACACAAGATCATACATAAATTGCAGCGTTTAGATGAATCACTTTCCAAGTTTGGACTCTCTAAAGGATCATCTTCACTTTCTACTAGCAAAGGTCCAACACCACAAGACAAAGAAGCGGTAGTGGTTAGCATATTTGAGGAGTATAGCATTCTTCCTCAACAGGTTAAGGAGAATTTTCCTTTCAAGGACTATATGGATATGCATCCCAAACTTTGTCACAAAACTGAGCAAGCAAGGAAGAAATATCACACTATAGCTTATGAACTGTTTATACATGGAATGGATAGAGAATCTTCACATATGGGTGATACAACTCTTCATGAGAATGATTTAGTGTCTTCAAGTTCCAATAAGGTGTGCAAAAATTTATATTATGAATTTGATAGACATGCTGATTTGACTCAAGAAGACATTAGGACAGCCTTGGGTAATGATTTGTCTACGTCCTCCTTGCAAGAGGTTTCACAAGAGGCTTCTACATTAGAAGCTAGCACAGATCTTGTCAGCGATTTGGACAGCAATGGTATGGATTTTTTGGGTGATCATAAGGCATCTTCTAGTGTGATAGTTGATTCCCATAATGTCACATCACCTACACATGATGAAAAATCAGACTTTGGCAACCAAGGATTTTTGGAACAAAAGCCTTTGGTTTGGGAAGATTTTCAAGACTATTCAATGGTGAAGGAAGATGACTACTTGCAATTGCTTAGAGATAGAGACATGGCTGTCAAGTTGGTGAAAAAAAAAGATAGAGAGATTGTTGATCATTGTCTTCTTTTGAGCATGTCCAATAATTCCTTGCATAATTCAGAAAATCGGTCCTTTATAGCAGCTACTCCTTGGGTACAAGATGACAAGGCAAATGGTGTAGGAGTTGAACAAATTGAGAAAAGGATTGAAGAATCATACAATGAGGTACCTTGCAGCCTTGTGGCATTTAGTGATGAAGAAGCGTCATTGGCGAATCACATTCACCATGATCATATGGACGAAGAACATGCCACCACGGAGGTTATCGTTCATCAAGGTATGAGTTCATTAGATAATATTGTTTCATTCCCTCTACATCATATTGGCATGGAATCAAATAATGGGGTAGGTATCCTTGAGATGGACTTGGTTCATAAGAAGGGAAGTGATCAAGATATGTTGGACATTCCATCCATCAAAGCTACTCCTATGGAAGGAGAAGAAGCAACACTTATTGAAGTTCAGTCACACATGGGAGTAGTAGACTCCACTCACTACTTTGATGGAGACCCCTTGTCCAGGCCTAATGTTGACTTCACTCATTGGAACGAGATTCCTGAGATGGCAGCTAACATACATGGTGAGAAGGTGGAAGAACCCTCTACTGTTGGCACTCATAATTTGGGCACTAAAGGTGGTAAGTTTGGGAAGAATTTAGGCTATAACAGTTCTGAATTTTTGCATCAGACCTGGGCAGATGTGAAGAAGACACAAGTCTTGTGTAACTACTGGGTACAAAGAGCAAGAGAAGCAAAATCAGTGGCTGCCCAAGCGAGACAGCACCTTCAAGAGGTCAAGGCAAAACGTGAACAGTTGGAGCAAGCAAGAAGGCAAAGGGAAGCACACCAGAGATCTTTGTTCCTTCCAAAGGAAGAGTGCATGGAAGCAACCAAGCAAGATAGAGATGCAGATTTAGATAAGAAAGAACAGAGGTACAAGTCTGAAAATTTTGGTACACCTAATTTATATCATAAGGATCATGATTTGTCGTTGTTCGAAAATGCTTCAAGGATTCAAGTAATGAAGATGGAAGGAAAATTTGAGCGAACACTTTGTGAATCAGCGACAGTCATCAGGAATTCACTTGAAGAGGAAGACATAGGGAATTCAGAATATGATGACTCCTTGATCATTCATAATAAAGACACCTTTGATGAAGACTCCCGGATAATAGGGACACATGTGCATGATAATTCAATTGGCAGCCCTAGGACAGCATTGATGACACATGGTACACATGATTCAACTTGTGGATCAGCCCTTGTTGATAACCATCCTTTCATAGGAGAAGATATGATTAAATTGGTGGAGGGTAACTCACTTGAGTATGAGGACGTGTCTGACTTTCTAAGGCATAATGACAGCCCTATGCCACACCATGATATGGTAGCGAAGAGGATCAGCATTAAGACATTTCATGGGGAGACTCACGTAGGACCAGCATTTGATGAAGAGCATGCATCGTGGAACATGAAGGTCTTTGAGAGAGATAAAAGGACTACAAAATGGTATGATAACAACTCCAATTTTCTGGTTGGGGACAGCAGCGTGATACTCTCTCATTTACATGAACTTGCAACCCCTATTCATGGAGTAATTGGTGACAATGAGTTTCAAAATGATAGCTTACATGATGCATTGGTTAAGCATAGCTATTTTGATGTTGCTTCTTCCAAGAGGACTAAATTTGCTTACTTTAGAACAACAGCCATAAATCAGTCCAAGGAAACTTGTAACATACACCACTCTCTACATGATAAGCAGGACTTCTCTAATTTTGAATTTGTAGATGATGTTTTCAACATTAAGGAGAATGAAGTGGTGTTAGGTATTCAATGGTTGAAATCTAATGGAAAATTTGTCCAAGACTTCAGCAAGATGATATTAGAGTTTACTCACAGGGATAAACATATTGTGCTTAAGACACTAAAGAATGAGACAAAGGATGGGACAGTTAAGAGCATGTTTGTTTGCTCTAACATTGATGACTTCAAAGGCATGGATAAGAACTAAGATTTCAGTCCTAATTTGCTGACTTTGAACAGCAAGGATATATCCTCACTTCCTAATTATATTGCAGCTTCTAACCATTGGGAAAGGAGTGATATTGATTCTACGTCGATTGGTACACAAGTTACATGCATTGGTCATGATAATTCAATTGATGTAACTCTCTATAGGACTGATTTTAGACACATTGGGGCAGCTGATATAAAACAGTCCCAAAAGATGATTGATGGTTGGTTAGAGAGAGCAAAACAAGCCAAGATGGGGGCTCAAAAGGCCAAGCTTCATCTACAGCATATTCGTGACATTCACCATTCTTTAGATGATGATGAGCAAATGTTGCCTAATTCAGAAAGCTCAGTTGTTGTTGGTCATTTCCCTGATGGTGATGATGATGCTGTTGATGACACTCTTAGTGAACCAGCCACTCAAGAGTTATCTTGGGTGAGTAATGACGACATCTACACTACACATTTGGGTTTATCACGAACTCCTTATGATGTGGCAACAGTTTATTTATTGATTGGTGACTTCATATTCTTGGATTCATCATGGGTTAGGGACTGCCCCAGTTGGATTCATATGACACTTCTAGTTTCTTCTTGGCCTACTCCAGCTATTCAGTTGCTTGGAAGTGTGTGGAGTCATGTTCATGGGTTGGACATGGAATGTGAGATGGATTCCTTAGGTTTGTATTGGTTTGATGATATCTTTGATATCACCTACATTGCTGGACTAAGTTATGACAGCGAGATTTGGCGACCATTCGTGTGGGTTGTTTGGCACGTGAGAGTCCATGACTACATAGTCTTGCTGATTTGCTTAAATGGATGGATTTTTCATGGTGATAGGATGAGATATCTCTTCTTCATCTTTTACAACGGGCTCTATATTTTTGTATGGAATCCAGGTATTGATTTGATTGGTGCATTATTTCACATGGATTTTATTGAGGTTGTTTCATGGCTTGTGGTACGATATTGGTTTCATCAGAGTGGAGCAGCGGGTATGTTGGTAGGATGGACACATTTTCGAGATGATATCTTTTGTCATTTGTTCAGCTATATTGTGTTGTTGACATGTGGAACCATTTGGGTTATGATTGGATGGAGACTCTTGTCATTGGGCAATAATTTTCAGTATGCAGATTTGTTATTGCTTGAGGGCAAGCAATCCCGGGAAGGGAGGATTGTAATGTCCCCTTCCTAGACGGCACATAGATGAGCAGTGGTTGGCCTATTACCAGGGTTCCCGTAGGTCAGCAGAGTGGTTAGGGGACCTATCTAGGGGCAGTGGAGCTTTGCTGAGAGTCTTACGAGCCCTTCAGTTTGGTGTCTGTTGATGAATCCAGGGGTTGAATTGAAAATACTAAGAGTTGCTTTAATGGAATAGTGAAAAGTGAATAATAACAGAAAATTAGAAGAGGAATAGTGAAAAGTGAATAGTAACAGAGAATTAGATGGTGAATAGTGAAAAGGTCCCCATCCTAGTAGCCCCAATGTTGTTTTTAAAAAGTGGCCTTTCTTTTTCATGAGAAAGAGACCCTCAAGGTGGGTGTCCCCTTTTGGAGGGAATATTTTAATGTTTTTTGTGGAAAAAGGAGGATGGAGGCTATAAAGCAATGTGTTGGGCTCACTTTTGAGCATTCTATTCTCATTTTCTAAAAAGCTAAGTGCAGGTTTGGAGCTCTGGATAGAGTTTTCAGCAGATTGCAGCTCTTCTGAGGACGAAACCCCTTGGAGGACAGTGGATTGGACGACAACCCAGTTCACACAACAGGGAAATCTATTCTGGGTTTCCATTTGGGCTTCATTGGACGTCATTAGAGGTTGATATTGCAGTTGGAGTGATTGCAGCAGTGGATTGTCAGGGTATAATTGCAGATCGGGTCTTCATAGTAGCATATTTCCTCATTTCAGCACCTTTACCAGCTGGCCGTTCAAAATGGGAGTCATTTTCAGTCAAACCCTAGCTGGGAATTAGGGTTTCAGCAACTAAATGTTCCAAAAATTGAGCGTTGGCTTCCGGGTATGCGTTTATTGTTTTGGGTAGTTTAATATTGCATCATAGAAGGGCTTGGGGTTGCTGTTATCGTCTGATATAGTGGAAATCAGACCTCTAAAATTGTAAGCAGACTTGATTTAATCAATTTAAAAGGGTCCTATTGATGTGCAAGTGTTGTCTTTTTATTTATTCAATAGTTCTCTTCCATTTTCTATGGTTTCCTTATGATTTGGTCCTAAAACAAAACAATCATTTAAACTCAAACAACAAACAAATCAGCACTCAAACAAAGACAAAAACTTACACTTCGTTGGTCAAAGACAAAAAATTGAAACAACAAATCAACAGATCCAAAAATCAGAAAATTTAAGATCAGAATTGGTAGGGGATCTTTCAGTGGTATCAAAGCTTTAAAATTTCAGTCCAATATCCATTAGGGATCTTTCAATCTTAATGTTCCAATGATGTTATCTATTTCCTCAATGCTTTGCTGGAATTTCTTATCAATGCTATATGAGTCGATGATATCTGCCTATGTTTATGAAGTACAGATATAATCTATCTTTGATCCAATGTTCTGGTTTATATTTAATGTGCAGATAGTTCGCTGAGGATATCTGTTGTTGGATGTAGATATATAAAACGCCTATTCGATGATAATAAATTGTGTTTGTTCGATGCTTTCCTCATTGCCTTTGATCGCTATGTATAGGGTAATGCCTTTGGCGAAGAGTCACGTCATTTCAATCTTCAAGTCTCTTGGTTAAACATATGAGTAGTTATCATAATAATAATACTTTGCCATTCTTTGTGAGCCGCTAACTTAGTCATCCAAACCACGATTTTATTACCTTCATTTATGTTGTTATTTCATCGATGGATAGAGGGATGGGAGACCGGTTCATTAGCGATAGTATGAGTCTTGAAATGGTACGGAATATCACAATAAAGCTAAGCGCCACCTCAATATACCTTTTCAAATTGTGCCCTTGGATATAAATTTCCCTCCAAGTATTTAAAAATACTTTTTTATAATTAAGTGTTTAAAATCACTTTTTAATTAAATAAAATAATATCATATTAAGTTACCTCTTAAATAAAAAATGGTCGGGTCCAACTTAAAAATATTATTACAAGTCTTTTCCCTTGCTCAATCCTGTAGTGCAAACGCTCTCCTATAGTTCAGCATTGAATGACAAGGGTGTTGTCCAACACTATCCAAGCTTTGTTAAGGGAGATATCATTCGAGTCTAAAGATTCATGCAAGAACACGTGACCTACCTGTAAGAGATCAGCTGGTTTAGGGAGGCCACAAACACAAGTGCCTTGTTTTGACATGCCTTTTCTTCTTCAATTTTTTCTTGGACGGCCATTTCCACAATTGGAGGTGCTTTCTTCGCCTTAATCACATGCACCCACAAATTTTGTTCGTCAACTTATTTTTGGATAAATTGTTGTTGGGCTGTGGTTTCTTTTAGAAGGTGCTCATGCTGAAGGTTATCTCTGATTGCTTCTTCTTAATTTCTAAAACGGAAAACCACTTCATTAAGTTGTTGGAGGCATGGAGAATCAATGGGGGTGGCTTGGGTTTGTTCAAGTTTAGTAATTCTTGCTAGCAAATTAGCATTAATACTATCTTTCTCCTACAACTGTGCCTGGAACAGCAACAAGAGATCCTAGAGTTCAAAACCTAGAGCCTCAATTCCCGATACCCAGCTGTAAATGCTAGCATATTTCAATTTGGGGGTCAACACGTTGTGATGGCGAGGAGTTATAAACTCCTGTGTTAGAGGGAGCACCATTCTGTTTCTTGTATAAGCCTGTAGGTCTGAATCTGCTTCTACCAGGGGTCATTTTTCTTTTCTGAGCATAGTGTAAAATCGTGAGACCAAATTGTGCCCTCCAGTACAAATGTCACAATTTCTTCTTGACGAAAAGCAGATCTCATGTTGCAGAAAGATAACCATAATTCATGACCCCTAATTATTTCTTGATGAAGTATTATTTTTTTTAAAATCGTTCAAGTATTTATCACGAGAGAGATTTAATGGCATAGATGGGATGGAAGCTGAAGAGATTACAGACAGTATGGACTGTCAACATGCCCACTCACCACCATCTCACCTGTTCTCCTTAACTTGTTTCTCTGTTCATTTGCATAAATACTTCATTGTCTTCATTTCTATACAATTCATGCTTTAACAGTCTGCATTTGACTAGCATGGGATATGTTTTCAAGCATTTTCTGGTTCCATGGCGTCCCCTTTCAAGCATATTCAGGACTCTCCATCGGTCAGTGTAGTCTCTGACTAGCAAATGGGATATGTTTTCAAAATATAGAATTCTCCCTCTATATTGGCCATTATCAAACACATCACTGGAGCTGAAGATCTTGCCAATATGGTAAAAAAGGCCTGACCTTCTATTCAAGGTAACTTTTTCTACAATCTTGCTCATAGCATCAAGCATAAGGCTTTATTTGAGTTTAAAGTAGAGCAGCTCTCTAAGCTTAATGACCAGGCATCCATGGATGCTGCCTAGGAAAGCTCAAGTCTCCATGTTGAAAATTCTCAAAGATATACTGCCAATGGGGATTTGTTTTCTGTCAATCAGAAGGTTTAGGTCATGTACCATTTACTCTTTGACCTGCACCAAGTCACTACTCGTCCCCTACATGTGCTTAAACAAATTCCAGCAAAAACCTTAAAGGGAAAAATGGAAGATGAACCAGTGAGTAATGACGAGGTGTTTGAAAGGGACTTGGCTGCAATTACAGACTTGGACAAGATTTATCTGAGATTTACATGGGACCTATCATGACAAAGGACACATTACACTCCCTCTACCTCCCATCTGATGTTGAAATTTAAGAAAATCATGTATATATTCTTCATCAGAAATGCAGTGGCTGAGGAGACGATGCAGCAACTGGCTACTCGATGGAAGGTGGTAGGCAACAAAAAAGCAAGCCAAAAATAGGGTATGAAGCTGGCAGTTCTACAGGTCAGGAACACTCTTCACAGAAACTATGAGGATCAAGCAAGGCTTGACTCTTCTTTATCCTTAGTTTTAAGTTTGATTTATGATTATGCTGTTTTGTGTTCTACTGGTTTTGAACTGTGTTCCTAGAATACTGCTATAAAACTCTTACATTTACCACTCTTTTGTTTCAGCTCATGAGAGTGGAACAGCTTAAATAGCTGCCATGCTGTGAATGTTTAGGTGAGAAGAGGACCCCATGCAAAGAACATGCCAGTTTTTTACTTTCAGCCATGATAGCTGGGCAGAAAAGCTTTGAGCTTCTATAATTGAATTATCAGAACTACTTTTAAATTAAGTATGTTTCTGTTTTCTTCTTGATTTTGGCTTTTCCCCTATACGAAACGGAAAAGTTAATTTTTTAGGGATGGGGGACCTGTTCAAACAACCCCCTTTCACCTATGAAAGAAGAAAAGTTATTTATAGACTACATGCTTTGGAATAATTGTTTGAAAAAAAAATTATGTCATTTAATCCTGAATGTTTTGCCTCAAATGTATTGTGTACTTTTCTAAACATCATGTTTTGTTTCTTTACAAGCATGACTACTATAATTATAACTAATAAGAACATCACCAAGTAAAATGCAGTACAACCAACACTTCCTCTTGCCTCATTAGAATCTGTCACATCAAGCTTCCTTCTGGTTTTCTTAGATTTAGTGGCCTTTTGAATAGGTTCCTGAAGCAAATCACACAAAAAGGATCCACAAAAATGAGCCAATTAATTCATCATTCACAACGAAATTAATCTCTAGTCATTTCAAGAAATAACAGTATTTCCAATGAAATATCCAAACGCTACAAACCAAGAAACAACTAGAAAATAAATTTCACATACACAAAGGATCTAAACTTTTCCGAGCATTTTAACAAATATGGGAAGTGCTAACAGGATAGCTAGGACATTGTTTTTCACCTTGTTGGTAACTGTTCCGCCAACCTTGCTTCTTGTTCTTATTAAAGTAGATGGCTCTTTCAGAGGTTCCCCTAATGAGAAAAAGGGCTTCGATGACTCCTACAAATACAACCCTGTTAAAGGAACTCATTTGATGCCATATACTGAATTTAATTTTTAATCATTAAAGGAAAATGAATTTTTCATAAACAAAAGATAAATGACTCCAAGCATTTCAACAAATATGGCCATTGCCACCAGGATATCTACAAAATTTCTTCCAACCTTGTTGAGATCTGGCAGGCCAACCTTGGTTCCTGTTTTTTGTGAAACATGTGGCTTTGCAAGAGGTTCCTCTAATAGTGAAGAGGTCTCCAATGAAATCTATTAACACAACCCAATCAAATAAACCTTTTACAAAACAGAGTTTCAGAATGCTTCAGAAACAACCAACAAATCAAATTTTCCATAAGCATTATAAATGAGGTAATATAGATTTGACTACCCTCTCAATTATTGTAAATAAGAAACATCGCGTAAAATGGAATACAAATGTGATTTCCTCTTGCCTCATTAGAATTTATCGCATCAAGCTTCCTTTTGGATTTTTTAGGTTTAGTGGCCTTTCCAAGATGTTCTTCTAATAAGGAAGAGTCCTGAAGCAAATCCTGCAAAAAGGACCAACCACAACCATGGCAATCAAATTGGACATACTCAAAAGAATTGAAATTCCAAACATTTAAAGAAACATGGCACTGCCAATGGCACATACAGCATGGTTGAGAACAATTAAGAGCCGGAAACTGAATTTATTATATACATAGGAACAAAATTCTTCCAAGCACTTCAACAAATATAGACATTGCCAATAGGCTATCCAGAAACTTGCTTCTCAACTTGCCAGTATCTATTAGGCCAACCTTGCTTTTTGTTCTTCTTAATTTAGAAGGATTTTCAAGAGGTTCCTCTAAATGAAAAGAGGCCTCCAACGAGTCCTGCAAGCACAAGCCAATGAAAGAATCCTCTCAAAAAATAAGTTTTCAGTTAGTTTTGGAAACAGCAAATTCAAGCTCATTTATATGATACAGAAGACAGCACAAGAAATTAGCTAGTCTCTGAATTGCTGTAAAATGAATACATAATTCTAAATATTCAGTATCCCCACACAACAAACGTTAAACCCTTTAAGAGATAAATTAGTTGCTCCATAGATCATAACAAATAAGGGCATCATTAATTAAACTTTGCAAAATCAAAACTCCTTCACACATTATTACGATCCATCACATCACACTTCTCTCTGGTTCTTTTAGATTTATTGCCCTTTTTTACGAATTCCTCTATAAGAAGGGAGTCTTGTAGCAATGATATAAGTTCAAACAGTATCCAGAAAATTCTAACCAAACAATTTTTTCATGTACACAAGTTAACTTCTTTCAATTATTTCAAGAAATAATAGCATTGCCAATTAGAAATTCAACACGGTTCAACATAAGAAAGAAAATTCTTCATAAACATAGATTCTAAATTTTTCTTAACATCTCAACAAACATGGGCATTGCCAACAGAGCATCCAGAAACTGCTCACCTTGGTAACTGTTACACCAAACTTAGTTCTCGATCTTCTTAGTTTAGATGGCTTTTCAAGAGATTCCTCTAGATTAAAAGGGGCCTCTAATGCATCCTGCAAACATAGCCATTCAATATAATTGCCCCTGGATGATTTTTTATTGTGTTCCTAAGTAATTAATTCAATATTGTAAAGTATTACAAAAAAGAGCAAATGATCTTAAGCTAGTCACTCACTTATCGAAATTATTGTACTCACAAAATAATATGGACAGCATGCCATAAAACAACATAACCTAAATTGGTCCTTTTGTGTATAGTATAAGATCAGGCTCGTACATATTTATCTGTACTCATAGCCAGCAGAGTCAAACTCAGAAGCCAAAGAGTGAAAGTTGACTTGACCATTGGCAAAATTTAGCACCAATATTCAGCAAGATACTCGGCAAATTAAAAGGAGCACAAAATAGAATTTTCACAAGAAGATCATGGCAAAGTTTTCCAACTCTCTATGAGTTGGCAGAGCCTGAAAGGCCAAAGTGATTCAATTTAATTTGAACTCAAACTGAAGCAGACTAACAAGTCTCAGCAAGTCCAAACTGAGTCTTGTGAGTGTCTATGTTCGTAAAACATACTAATGTAAGCAATAAGGATTAATGTACTAAGTAATATTAGAATACACCATCATACTGTTGTTTGGATGTAAACATGGGAACCTTATCACACCAACAATCCAGGTTCAAACCACGCAGGCATCCCTCAAAATCATGGCTTCAACTTATTCTTATCTTTAAAGCTTCATGAGGCAAATTTTAAATTGTAGATTAAAATTTTCAAGACACCAAAAAGTTCATCGTATGATTTCCTTGACTTTAGTAAGAAATATTTTATCAACTGGTTCCTTGATCAAACCATAAAGGAATATAGCTTTGTTGTTCCCAGGGAGCATTTGTTTTTTACCTAAGTAACTGGTACTTCCCCTAGAAGCCCCGGGCCCCGGTTGAGTCCGGCCCGGGTCCGGATCCTGGTCTGGTCCTCTCGGGGATCCAGCCAGGGTTCGACCAAGAGCTTGTGGGTCCGTCCCGGGCGAACCCAAACAGAACCCGCAACCAGCTGGGTCAAAAAGCAAGTTTTCTGATTTTTTTTAATATTTTTTGGTCAATTTTTTATTGTTTTTAATGATATGACTCCTCTCTAACCCTAAAAGCATCATTTGGAGTCATTTTAAAGACAAAACATTCTATTTACCTCATTCCAAATGCAAAATAGAAAACTCTCCCATTTTGAGCTGAACTCTCATTTTTGCTTGCCATCAAAGAAATAGAGTTGAAGATTGATTGGTGAATGATTCAAAGTGATTGTTTTGCTATTCTTACGGGTGTGCAATAGCTGGTTTGCTACAAAGGAGATTGTAGAGGCAGACTTTTGCAAAAGAGGTTGGTTTTTTTGGTTTTCTTTTTTGGTTTTTTGTTTTGTTTTGAATTTTTTGTGGTTTTTTTCTAAATTCTTCTATCTACTATGAATCAATGGCACATGTGTAAAGCTTTTAAACTCAACTAGGTTCTATATTTTAGTTTTTTTTTTCATTTGTTTGGAACTTTGGATTTTTGGAATGTGTTGTTTATTGATTTTTTTGGCATAGGGATTACAATGGCAAGCGGTTCAACCTCGTCAGAGAAATCCAAGTTCAAAACAGATCCAAATTCACCCCTTTGGAAATATCTTAATATGTTAGAACCACTTGCAGGCAGTGGAGGTTATATATGGATGTGCAATGGGTGTGGGGTTTAGTATAAAAGCTCTTACAGTCGAGTGAAAGCCCATTTGTGTAACATTCCTGGGTTGGGCATCAAAGCTTGCCCTGGAAAAAATGGTGTACCCATCCCACAAGCTCAAGTCCTTGCATATATTCAAGAGCAAGAAAAAGTAGAGGAAGCATCAAGTCGTAAATTAAATCACCCTTTGCTAAAGAAAGGATCTCGAGGAATGAAGCCCCCTCAATCAGCATCACCATCTATTCTTGAACCTATAGAGAGCCACCCATTTTTGCCCATAGTTGAAGAACTTGTAGCACGAAAGAGATCAAAGGGACCATTGGAAACGACATTTCACAATGAGTCTCGTGAGATTGTTGATCAACATATTGCAAGATGTCTCTATGCGAATGGCTTAGCTTTCAATGTTGTTCGCTCACCGTATTGGAAACAAATGGTGAAAGCAATTAATGATGCTCCAAAAGGGTACAAGGGCCCAGGTTTTGAGAAGGTGTGTACCACCTTATTGGAAAAGGAAGTGAAGTTTGTAGAGGATCCATTGAAGCCCATAAGGGATTCTTGGGCTGAGACAAGTTTATCCATTGTTTATGACGGATGGAAATATTCAAAAAATCGGCCATTGATCAATGTTATTGCAGTGTGCCCTAAAGGGGCTATGTTTTTGAAGGCAGTCGATTGTGAAGGGGAGGTGAAGGATGGTCCATTTATTGCTAATATTCTTTGTCAAGCCATTGAGGAAGTGGGGCCTCGAAACGTTGTTCAAGTGGTAACAGACAATGCAAAAAACTGTAGAGCAGCTAGTTTATCACACATCTTTTGGACACCTTGTGCGGTCCACTCCCTCAACCTTATGCTACAAAAGATTGGCAAAAAAATTGATTGGATCAAACAGGTGTATAGTGAGGCAGAAGACATCCAGATGTTCGTCACCAACCACCATATGTCACAAGGCATTTTCAGATCATTCTCAAGATTGGAGCTGCTAAAGGTAAGTGAAGCAATTTTTATTTTTCTTAAGTTTATGTTTTGAGTTTTGTAAATTTATTTTTTAAGAAGCCTTATTTTTTATTTTTTTATTTTGATTTTTATAGGTTGTTGAGACCCGTTTTGCCTCCAACACAATTGTCTTAAGACGGCTTGTGAAGGTTAAAGAAGCACTCTCTAGCATGGTCACCAGCCAAAATTGGTCCATATGGAGGCAATCTAGCACTGAAAGGGCAACAAAAATTAAGCAAATGATCCTAGATGACCATTGGTGGGATCGTGTTGAGTATCTCCTCAGTTTTACCGAGCCCATATTGAGTATGATCCGTTATACCAACATGGATAGGCCTTGATTGGGAGAGATATATGATGGCATCAACTCAATGATTGAGAAGATGAAAGCCATCATAAATGAACATGAACGAGATCCTAGAAAAACTTTCTTCAATCAAATACACCAAATTATTGAAGAGAGATGGGACAAAATGACCACTCCATTGCATCTTCTTGCCTTTGCACTGAGTCCCAAATATTATAGTACTAAGCTCCTTTCTGTGGTGACAAGGGTTGCCCCATATAGAGATGTTGAAGTTCGTCGGGGGTACAAGGCAGAATTTCGTAGACCCTTCGTTGATCCTAACATACGAGATGCAGTTAGAGTCGAGTTCATGGATTTTGTGAGCTCCAATGACATGAGTGTTGATGCTCTTCGTGACAAATATAAGGTTGATGCTCATAGGTGGTGGTACTTCCATGGCCAATCATTCACACACCTACAACCTCTTGCAATAAAAATTTTTGCGTAAGTTCTATTATCTTTTAGATTTTTAAGTTTCATTTCTAAATTCTAATTTATAGCTCTAACTCTCTAATGTTGTCTTAAAAGGTTGCTAGTTCATCAACATCTGAGAGGAATCGGAGCACATACTGCTTCATCCACTCAGTAAAGTGTAACAGGCTGCACTCAAAAAAGGCAGAGGACTTGGTGTATGTGCATTCCAACTTGCGCCTCCTTACACACAAAGACAAGGACTACAAGGAAGGAGACACAAGGAAGTGGGATATCAAGCCAGAGCATACTGACCTGGATGCTACCATTTCCCACCTTGCCGCACTTGAAGTTGATGCTGATGTCGAGCTTGGTAGTGGGCATGAGGGTGCTAGTGCCAGTGCGAGTGCGAGTGCGAGTGCGAGTGCGAGTGCCAATGCTAGTGCTAGTGCCACTTTTTTGTGGTTTTACTAATATACCAATACCCGCAACATCTAATATGGATTGTGGTAATGATATTTTTGAAGACCCATATGACAGTGATGCCTAATTAGTGATGGCTGATTGTTGACATTTGGCATTATAATTTTGATTTTTGAATTGTAATAACTATATATATCATGACATTCGACATTCGTGTCTAACTAATTAACATAGTGGTGTTTTTAATTTCTAATACTAGTGTGGTTTTCTTTATGATATGATCATATTCATGATGCTATGGTATTCTGAACTTAATAACTGCTGCAAATATGAATATATTTTTTATTTTTATATGTTTTTGTATGGACGAACCCAAAACGAACCCACACCCAGAATAAATTTTGACCAAACCCGCGAACCCAACCCGTGAACCTGAACCCGAACCAGTACCAGAACCGGTAACTTAGTTTTTTACATTCGTTTCAAGATTTTTATTGCAATATCACTGCTTCAATAAGATCTCCAAGAATTTGACACATTCTCCTATTTAATTGTTGCATGAAAACAAAATTCATGGCTAAATTCTTTTATTACCCTGAAATTCCACACACAAGTGTCTACCTAGTTCTTACTATTTGCCCCTCAACCACAATATGAGCATAGTTGTCTTCGAAATCCTGACTATAATGTTCCAAATCAAGACATTTAGACTTATAGAGCAGTAAAGTACCACACATTCTATTTATCCTCTAGTTTATTTTTCAATTGCAAAGTAAACTCATTCCTCCTATAATTATTTAACATTGGACATTATAATTGTAGTTTTTTGTAGTGTGGTTTTCAGTTCTACAATGTGCCCATGCTTAGTTTTTTTTCCTTTCAACTTGTGATTTCTAAAAATGAGTAGCACAATGTCCTCAATTTAGTCTTCACTTACTGACAACTTACTTTTCTTCCTGTAGAATCCCCAATGGGATCTGCCCTAAAATTCTGAAATTAATTTTCTGAATTCTGCCCTAAATTTCTGCACTTTAGATTTCTGCTCAAAACCCTAAATTCTGATTTTATTTTCTGCTCTTAAACAAATTATTACAGTGAACTCATAGATGCCCAAACATGAAAAATAAGCATGGCAAATGACGCTATCAATGATATTCTTATCAAACATGAATTACACCATGAAATACACAAGATATACCCATCAAATGTCACACAACAAGTCTGATTTTCATAATAGAAGTCTGCTGCTATAAATCAGAATATGAAGTCTGAAATTACATCCAAAACAAGGGCTCAAACATGACAAGCATAGCCCAGAATGCCGCTGTCCAAATCAGACCTAATACATAGGTTTGTACATACCAAAAGATGATGAAATGAGGCTCCACAAACCCTCCAAAATGGTCGCACTTGGGTGAATGATGATGGCTGCTAGGGTTAGGGTTTGGAAACCCTCAACAATGATGAAATCACCTCCAAAAGCCAAGCCGCCCTTCTCAAGGGTGGCGCTCCAAGTTAGGGCGAAGCCCTTATGCAATGTGCTCACAAAATGCCACGAAATCCACCTCCAATACTAATCCAAAAATCTGAATATGCAATCAAGCTCCAATCCTCCAAAGGTCTCCAATGAAGCGCAAGTTGAACTCCGTAATGAGTCCACCACAATGATGAGCTAGGGTTTCATCCAACTCACCAAGAATCACAAGGGTTTTCATCCTTGGATTCGTGCCCAACAAACGTTGCAGCCAAATGAGATAAACTCAATGAGAAATGATGAATGAATGATGATCGAAATGCCTCCAAATGATCTTATATTCATTCATAAATCTTTTCCTCCTCCAAGCTGGCTGACCACCTTGTAAAATGCTACCCCAATTTTTTCCAATTTTGCAAAGCTATGAAACAGTGTTAGCATAAATGCATAAACAACTAAATGCCTCACACTTTCTGATCACGCAGATCCCAGGATGGGCAAGGTGAGAGCATATGGTGATTTAGCATACAATGAATACTATGAAATCAAGAGCTACAATTCATCCGCTGCAGCGGGCATCCACTTTCGTGGGGATTCACCACTTCCAATAGGTATATGAACAACATGAAAGATTGCAAACCATCCACTTATTCAGTGGGTGAGAGCAAAATGGAAAGATTCTTTCTCCACACTGGCGGTAAACCATCCAGGGGTACTTTAGTGAATTGCATTACAATGAACCAACAACAGTGATATTCTTACATGCATGATAAGGACTTGATGATGCATTCTTGTAGGATCACGAAAGATAGTCTTTACCATAACAAAATATTTTCAAGGAATGTATGAAGTCTTTGCTACTCCAAGATGATCTTACTGCCTAGTCCAAAGTGTAAAACATCAATCATTTATGGGACTGTCCTGTTGCCCACTGTCATAGGAAATCCATCATGTCTCAACTCAGAAAGTATCCTTCCCAAAACAACAATTACCACTGCTAAAACACTCAGAAAATGCATACACTGACATCCCAAAAGAACTAATTACTGAAAATTCATGATTTCAGACCCCTACAGGATTGTACGGCACAGGAAGTACAACTTATTCACAGTTGATGTAGTAAGCATTCAAACCCACTACTAAATAGACTTAAAGGGATCATCTTGTCATCATAATAATACTGCAATCAATAAACAATACAAAGGTTTGACAACACTTTATACTATGCATTGACCATTTCAGGCTGGTACGACAGATCATGTACGGATATGTTCTTAGCAACCAATAAACTCTCTCAAATCCCTACACAATAGTCTCAAAAGGATCTCTGAATCATCACAAACAAACTACAATTTACAAAAGAAGCCAATATAAACTCATTAATTTCTGATGTCAATCGATCCCATTTTCTGCCTGTACGGACATGATGGTACGGACATCTTCCCAACAGTTATAGACTTGCATTAATTCCACAGCAAATACACTTAAATGAAAGGTCCAAAGCATACAAAGACATCACAAAGAGTTTTGGCATTTCAAAGCATCCATATTATTTCATATGTCAATCGTACATCTTCAGCAGGTACGGCTCTTTACATGGTATGAATGGCAGCTAAAAATCATTCTTTGCATCTTTCATTTTCAAATTGGTCTCATAAGAGTTTTTTCCAACATACAAACATACTACAATGATCATACATCAAACAAACTTCACTTTCCTTTGTTCTTTCCCTACTACAGATGCAGTCATACGGCCATGGCAAGGTACGGCAATACTCTATAAATCAGATTTTGCACCAAAACACACAAATTGACCATGAATGATGTTATCTGGGCAATAGAAAGACATTACAAAAAGATTCAAATCAAAAGATTGCTCCATTATTTTTATATTCAAACTTCATCAAGTTGCAGATATGGCCTTCAGGATGTACGGATGTCTCCAAGGTAAATTCCAAACACATTCAAGCCACTGTAGATTTGCTCCAGAATGATTGCCTATGCCTCCAAATCAAAATGCACTCACAAAGATTTGCTAAGAAAGTGTTAATAGTTTTGATCAGCTTCAACACTATTTTCAACATGTATAGCCATTCATTGTACGGCCATTCTAGGAAATTATAAGAACACCAAATAACTCTCCAAAAACTCACTGAAATTGCATTAAAACTAATTACAAACAACTCCACACTATCAAAACATTAAACTCCATTAAATCACCTATCACCATTAAGTTCCATGTGATTCCCTGAAGTAGAAACCACTGTTACCAGCTAGGGTAGATATCGCACTACCGAAACTGATCTTCTTCGAGTGGGTTTCCGTCCAAAAGAAGGAAGGAAAAAGGAAGAACACGCAGGTTCAATCCAACAGAGTAACAATACAAACTCCAAGCATGTCTCCAAATGAGCTCACCATCTCCTTTTATAACCTTTTGAGAGGAATATAATATTATTTCCTTTTGACTCTTCGTATTACTTCCCTCAAAGGACCTTTTAATTTTCCCCGCCTAAAACACTTAACTTAATATTATAAAGTGACTTTATTGATTGCCATTAAAATAAGTCACTTTATAACCTTTTAATATAATTATTTAATATTACCCTTTAAACTTAGCAACTTTTTGCCAGGTAACATTAAATAATTAAAATAATTATTATTCCCTAGGCGTCGGAAAATTGGGGACATTACACACCTCTAGATGTTTTCTTTTATTTTCTTTTTGTCTTTTCCCATGAGGTCGACCTCATGGTAGGCGCCCAAGACAAAGTGTTTTATTTTTCTTATTTATCTCTCCTTTCTCCAAGATAAGCGCTCCACCTTTGGCACTTAACATTTCACCATTTGACCTTATACTAGGTCGTCCACCTCCAAAGGGAATTTATTTTGATTTATTGTATTTTTTCCTTGGCATTACAAAAATATCAAAAGCATATCCATCCATTATTTTCACTTTCCCTTAATTTTTTTTCTCTCCTTGGTCGCTCACCATTAGGGCAAATTATTTTAATTATTTTGACTTCTCCAATAAATCCACAAAAATATACAAAGCCATCCCTTATGATCATTTTTCCCTACAAGATTGGCTAAGTATGAAATCTAGCCAATTAGGTCATTCCCTTAGCCCTCCGGCCTAGCCTACAGGAATGGGATAGGCTAGCCAACTCCACTAGGTGATCACTTGGAAAATGGGGACATTACAATTCCTTAACATTACTTGTGATTTTGACATGCTGAGAAACAACACCTTTCAGACATGATTCTTTAGCCTCTTCATTAATCAAATTCCATCTCGTCAATTAGAACTTTCAATTTGAAACCCAAAGATCAAATAGTCTATCCGTGACAAGATAAAAATTTAATCCTCCAATATCATACAGCACCCTACATTCATTGTTGTTCCTGGCTAAATGTTGCTTTTGGACCTTTGGTAGTAACACCTGTTTGATCACCAGTTAAACAGCAAATAGGTGGACTTGTCAGTAAGTTTGATCGACAAACAAAATTAAGGTAAAGTAGAATTTATTTAAACATGAAGAACTTGACTTCTTTTTGTTTGAGCATGCAAATAATTTGCTGGTAACCTGGTTATTTGCAGCTAATACATTGCTTTGCTTAGAAGGAGTATCATTTTCTGTTACTCACATGTTGTTTGATGGTGATAACATACATTTAGCCTATTGCATTCTTTAACAGCTTCGCAGAAGTAAAGTAACAACAGGTTTACAGCAATATATAACAGTGTTGTATCCATACAAAATAAATTGTATTGTGTCCAATTTTATAACAAAATCATGCCCTTTCTCGATTGTCAGGCATACTTCAATCCTTGCCTTGATCATCAAAGTTACTTTTGTTGTCTCTAGTCAGTGTCTTTGCAGGTTAACAAAAGGAGCTTTCCAACACATTTGGCGAGGCAAAGATTGGGTCTTAGAGATCGAAGAAAAGGCATAAGTTTGCCAAGGCATGAAAAATGTTGCCCTATAGTCAAGCACACACCCCAATGGAGTGCAGGTTTGTCAAAAGTAAGAATGCATCACAATGTAATAGCACATGCCTGTCTAAACAAGAACACAAGTCAGAAATTAAAAATTTGTTTCCCAATGCACGGGTGTGCAGGAACCTATGGAAAGGGTGACAAAAAGTTGAAAATTCCAAATCTATAGTCAAGCACACACCTTGTATAAGACAAGCAGATGTTAAAAAGTTTAAAAATGTAAGTCAATGTAGGGGCGTGTGCCTCTCTAAAGGGATACGCCAAATCTAAAACTCAAGATTGTTTGTCTATAATCAGGCACGTGCCCATATGAATAGATACAAACTTTCCAAATTTTTTAAAATGCAACCTTATGTAAAAGCACATGCTCAGTCCAAGAGTGATGCTGATTTTTCAAACTAAAAATTGCATGTGTATTCAAAGGTGTGTGCTCCCTTAAAGGGATGCAAACAAAAACACGCAAAAACAGATGAATGTCTGTCTATAAATATACCACTCTTCTTCAATCCTTGTCATGATCATCAATGTTACTTTTGTTGTCTCTAGTCAGTGTCTTTGCAGGCTAACAAAGGGAGCTTTCCAACACATTCAACGAGGCAAAGATTGGGTCTCAAGGGATGAAGAAAAGGCAAAAATTTGTTAAGGCATGAGAAATGTTGCTGTATAGTCAAGGACGCACCCCAGTGGAGGAGTGCAAGTTTGTCAAAAGTGAGAATGCATCACAATGTAATAGCACATGACTGTCTAAATAAGAACACAAGTCAGACTTTGAAAATTTGTTTCCCAATGCATGGGTGCACAGGTACCTATGCAAAGAGTAACAAAATTTTAAAATTTCCAAATCTATAGTCATGCACACACCTCATATAAGACAAGCAGATGTTGAAAAGTTTAAAAATGTAAGTCAACGTAGAGGCATCTGCCTCTCTAGTGTGATACGCCAAATCTAAAACTCAAGATTGTTTGTCTATAATCAGGAACGTGCCCATATGAATAGATGCAGACTTTCTAAATTTTTAAAAATGCAACCTTATGTGAAGGCATGCGCTCAGTCCAAGAGTGATGCTGATTTTTCAAGCTAAAAATTGCACCTCTATTCAAAGGTGTGTGCTCCATTAAAGGGATGCAAACAAAAACATCCAAAAAACAAAAGTCAGTTATATAGAGAGGCACATGATTTGGAGGGAGTAACAGCAAGACAAAAATAGATGAACGTTTGTCTATAAATACACCATTCTTCTTCAATCCTTGTCGTGATCATACATGTTACTTTGTTGTCTCTAGTTAGAGACTTTGCAGGCTAACAAAAGAAGCTTTTCAATGCATTCCGAGAGGCAAAGATTGGGTCTACGAGGACAAAGAAAAGGAAAAAATTTGCTAAGGCATGAAAAATGTTGCCCTATAGTCAAGCACGCACCCCAATGAAAGAGAGCAAGTTTGTCAAAAGTAAGAATGCATCACAATGTAATAGCACATGCCTGTCTAAAGAAGAACACAAATCAGAATTTGAAAATTTGTTTCCCAATGCATGGGTGCACAAGTACCTATGCAAAGGGTGGCAAAACGTTAAAAATTCCAAATCTATAGTTAAGCACACAACTCGTATAAGACAAGCAGATGTTGAAAAGTTTAAAAATGTAAGTTAATCTAGAGGCGTGTGCCTCTCTAAAGGGATACACCAAATCTAAAACTCAAGATTGTTTGTCTATAATCAGGCACATGCTCATATGAATAGATGAAAACTTTCCAAAGGCACACACTCAGTCCAAGAGTGATGCTGATTTTTCAAACTAAAAATTGCACCTCTATTCAAAAGTGTGTGCTCAATTAAAGGGATGCAAACAGAAACACCCAAAAAACAAAAGTCAGTTATATAGAGAGGCACACGATTTGGAGGGAGTAACAACAAGCCAAAAATAGATGAGCATCTAACTATAAATACATCATTCTTCTTCAATCCTTGTCGTGATCATCAATGTTAGTTTTGTTGTCTCTCTTGTCAATGCCTTTGCAGGCTAACAAAAGGAGCTTTCCAACACATTCAGTGGGGCAAAGATTGGGCCAAAAATTTGCTAAGGCATGAAAAATGTTGCCCTATAGTCAAGTTGTCATGTCTCTTTTTTCCAAATTAATTTAATTGGGTGGTTTGTAGCCTATTCCTTATTTCCCGTAGGCTAATGGATAAAGTGAGAGAAAAATTGTAATAATAATAACTTAAGTTGTCCTAGTAACTTTGATTTATAACATTGTAAAAAGGGCAACTTATGTATTATTATTATTAAAAGAGGGCCTAATGTAATGTTATATTAGAAAATGTTTCTAGACACTTCTAGAATGAGGTGGGAAAAGGAATTTAAAATTAAAAGGTGATTATAGAAGGAGGAGCTGGTCTCAAAAGAAGACATCCATTGTCATTTGTTGTCAAACCCTTTTCCTGAGTTTGAGCACTTGTGTTCATCTCCATTGTCATTTGGTGTAGGGAATTTGGAGGACGAATGCCCTCTTGTCCACTTGGGGCAATTCCATCCAAGGAGTACATTTGTGCTGAAGAATTTAAGGAATTCCAAATTTCAAAAGTTTTGTGAAGTTTTGCAGTTGAGGTTCCAGATTGGTGAAGATTTTCAGAGCAAATATCATATTAGCTGTTGTGCAGCAAATCATATCTATATGGGTAACTAATATCTAGATTTTCAGCTGTCGAGGTTGTCATACATCTTCCAACAAGCCTTCAGATATTGCTATGTTTGGCCATACCTATCTTATATACCATTACAATAGATTTAAGTTATTTTGGTGGAGAGTCGTATATCATTTTGGAGGGAACGTAACATATTTTGGGGTCATTCCTTCTGCCATACCATCCCTGACATCTGTTGTACCACTTCCAATAGGGATCGCAGAGTTTGCATTCACCTTGACGCTGTCGTAACATTCTATCAACTGCCACACCTTCTTCAAGGTTTTCGTACCATTTGTTTTGGGACGTACATTATGCTACTATTTCAATTGTTGTCCCTATAAGTCTAGTACTGCCATTTGGATAATCATTATTTGGGTTCTTATTGATAGTTTTCACTAAGGGTACTTCTTGTACTTGGTATTAAATTATGTGAATATTCAAAACATGTAATATCATAATAACATTTGGCGATAAGAGTTTCAAATATATGGTTTTTACTGTTGTTGTTCAGCATTTGCTTTGTATGCTATATTTATTCCAATTTGCACTAAATTCAGAAAATTAAAAAAAAATTGCATATTTCATGAGAAATCCAGAAAAGGACATTACAGTGGTATTCGAGCTATGATCTTTCCAGCCTACAAGGAAAAGCTAATATTTTGATGCAAATTATGTCACATGCACATCAGTGATAGGGAAATTAGATATTACCAGAGAGAAAAATGGAAAGGTCAATCACCAAAAAGAGAAAAAAAATCATGGGTGACAGAAAAACGAGAATAACTACAAATGAAATGAATTCCTTGCTTGAAACCATTAGACAAGGTCAGAGAGATTTGGCAAGGACAATCCAAAGGACTATGAGAGAGTTCACGGTAGAACTAGTACAAGCTTTGAATCGGAATAAGGCCAAGCAAATGGATCATTTTACTAATTTGGTGAAATGAAAGGACAAAGGAGCGGATCAAGAAGCATGAATGAAGAGGCACGATTTAAGAACTAGTTATTGGAGCAATTTGTTATTAGCTTTAAAGATCTATCTTCATTTAGAAGAACAGGAGAGAAAGATCCTATTCCTATTCAAGAGGCCTGGTTAGAAAAGCAGTGTGACAGAGATGAATGCAAACTTCTTGCCTTTAAAGAATGTTGCACCCAATCCGAAACCGGATCGTGCTAACAAAAATCTTCATCTTGTCGAGTTGTCTTAAAGGAGAGAATGTTGTGTCGTCAAAGTCCGACTTGTCAAAATTCAAAGCCTAAAATTCCAGTGTCGTCAAAGTCCCATTTGTCGTTTTTTTGGGTCACTGTGTTCAAAATTTCCAATGTCAAAATGTGAGGTCATTTTGTCATAATTGTTTACATCTAATTTATTCGTAAGTTTTTTAAATGCCTTTGTTATTGTCTTAAGGGTAAAAATCTATAAAAAAAAAATTATAGAATGTTATTGTTTTTCTAATATTTATTATTAATAACTTGTCATTATTAAACAAATAATAATAAAAATAAAAAAGGAAAAATCCAAATATTAAAAAAAATCAAAGGCTTCCTAAAAGCACAAATCAAAGGCTTCCTAATAGCACCTTAGAAATAAAAAGGATGCACTTTTACAAATAAAAGAAGGTGCTCATCAACAAGAAAGTGTGCCTCAAAACCATCCAACGTGCTTTACAAAGTAATGAAAAAATCAAAACAATAAAAGAGGGGGGTCTCATAAAAAATCAAAAGCACTTACTAAGCAGACTATAAAAAAGTAAAACCTTAAAAATAATAAACATTTCATACAAAAGCATGTGCTTCATTAAAGTTTTGCTAAGATAAAAAACGCGTAGGTGAGAATGAGGCACCAGCATAGAGGATGAAGCGCTTCAGGAAGAAATGAAATGCACTCTAGAGGGAGAAGAGGCACATGATAGAAATTCAACACTCTTCCATTCATTCACACGCGTGCCAAGGAGAATGAGACGCCATTAATCTATTTTGAGAGATCAGTGATTGCAAAGGATTCTAATGCAGGTGAAAGAAGTCGCGCCCAAATCAGGTAGAAAGCGCCTTTTTGAAGGTTCAAACATGCCTCAAAACAAAGATTCACGCCTAATCTAAAAACGCCTCAGCTCAAAGGCAAAATGCACCAGGTTGAAGGAAGTTGTGCAAAATTTGAGCGCCTTCAATCAACTTTCAAATGCCTCTGTAGAAAATTCAACACATCCAAGCACAAGGAAATTAAGTACCAGAGTTCATTCAAAATGCAAAACATCTTGCAAAGGAGGAGCGGCAAGTTAGGATCGATCATATCATCTGCAACCAATCAATGCTCGTGCCGCCAACAAATCAGCACCTTCAAAATCACTCCTCGCGCTTGGTAAAAGCTCTAGACAAGAATAAGTTGCACTCAGCCAAGGGATGACACGCCTAAAATAGCATCAAGTCTCGTATATTCAGAATTACGTCTCTTTCACCCGCTTCACACACCATCTCAAGAGGAAAGGTGTCTAAAATGCACTCTAAACGCCCCCAAAGGAAGGAAATCGCACCCAGGACTTTGAGACTACATTATGAAGTGTTTTAATATTGTTTGTATCATATCAATATCATAAAGGGTTTCTTTGGCATAGGAAAGGGACGGTATAAGAGGGATCAAATGCCTCAAAGGAATGCCCCATGGAAAATACAACGCCCCTGTTTGAAGAAAAAAAATACCATGCAATGCCTATTCAAACTCCTTCACACAAAATCAGGCACCCACATCAAATACAGGCAGAAATAAAACAATCAAAGGAAGTCACGCCTTCACAAAAGCAAGTGAAATCAAATCAAAGACTAGATCAAGCACTTTCCACATCAAGTGCCTTCAGAGAAAGATAATGTGCCATCAACAAGAAGTCAAAAGACAAGTCAGGAGTCAAAAGGAAATTGAGCCTCCAATGAAAAGCTTCTAAACAGATTTTAGATATCTACTCACACAAGAAAAAGAGAGAGAAATCCAATCATCGCTCAAAACCAAAAAAGCATTCCAGATTTTGTCATACTCACAACAAACATTCACCAAAGATAAACAAAAATACAAAAAGATTAGCAGAATCGGCACTTCAACAATATCATTATTTTTCTAGGAAAGTTCTATTCTCTAAACTGGTAATCAAAAATTCCCTAATTTCAAAGCCATCAGCGTCTCACGCATTTGCAGCCAGATTCAAGTCACCAAGATTGTGAAGTTGCCGAAATTTCAAATTTTCATCAAAAAGTTTTCAGAATTTGTCAAATTTTGTCAAAACAGCAATGTTAGAATCACCAGAGCCGCCTATCAAGAAATCATATTTTAGTGTGGGCTAAAAATAGACCATCATAAGAAAAGCACATTCAAAACATGTTATTTTTAGCCTCTTGTGCTATTTTTGGCGTTTGCTATTTATAGTGTCAACCATAGTCGACTCCAATTCGCCTATCATGCGGGAGGATGTGAGCACGAAGTCACAGTTGCATGTTTTTAATCACGAGTCGAACTAGCAATTGCATGTTTTTATTTTTAATTCCAATGGAGCAGATACTTTATAATAAAGTTTGCATGACATCCAAACACTAGTCAGGTAGAGTTAGAATTTAGTTATTATTTTCATGCATTTGCTTTGTAGTAGTATAAATAAGTGCTTTTTGCACATAGAAAAGGATCTAGATTTTAGAATTCAATATTCATGATTAGTTAGTTTTTTCAGAGCTTTTTAGGAGTTAGCATTTTTTGGTATTTATTTCCAGAGTAGAGAAATCAATTGTACTAGTGAATGAACATCAATGAAAATGGCAATTCTCATGCCTTCATTATGCTGGAGTTATTAGTCACCTGGTGTTCGAATTGTGATTTTTGTGTTTCCTTCAAGAACATTTATTATGCCTGTTTTTGCTAAAGGATGTTATTGCAATGTGTTGTTGTCTATGTTGAATCTGTGAACTTTGTGTCACAACGAAGTCCTTCGTGATTATATGTTTTTATGTTATTTGTTCAATCTGTCCAATCCAATATGTGGTACTTGCTCTGTTCAGCCTCTGAATTTAGCTAAATAGTGAAAGTGTGTAGTCTAGGTTCTGATTCCAACCAAAAAGCACAAAATTCCTTGCTTCGTGATTGAAAGTATGTTTCTGTCCTTCACATGCTGCAAACCCAGAAAGATTGTAAATTTTCGTTTCATTCAACATAAGTATGAAAAACCTCTGCATAAGCATTCAGAGAATTAGTTTTATTGTACAGTATGGCAATGGATCAAAAAGAGGTTGAAAAGAGCTATGATTTTTCCAACCTACAGTTGAAAATATACAGAAGGATTCATCTACTAGATTTTCATGTGATCTTACCGAACAAGAAGCTTTCTTTCTGAGTTCTTGATACAGCACATCAAGACATCGCAACTATTTTGGGGCTACTTGCATATTTTGTGAATTACAGATTTCAAGAGTTTTTGAGCTCCCCATCAGCATTTATGCTTGGTGTTATTGCTGATGCTGCTGTTAAAGTCGCTCCAGCAGTAGTCAATTTGATCATGACACAAGGTCAATGGGCTTATTTTTAGGGCAATCTACTAGGCCTGGGACAATATAAAAATTCAAATGGTATAATCTTAGCAAATACACATGTGGTACCAAATTTTACAAGTGCAAGAAGTGCATTGTATCTTCAGTCGTAAACCTGTTAAAGACCATGCTGCAATAGCCAGAGTTCTTTAAAATGTTGTTAGGATCCAAAACAATAATAAGAAAAAGATTTCAAGATGATGATTAGTTGGAGAGTGATTCTTCTATGATTAAAAATCTGAGGAACATATATAAGCAATCAAAGATTGTTGTAAACAAAGTTAAAGATGGAAATGAGAACATAAATGAGCAGGGTGAACTTGGTATTGATGAGCACACGGTTATACTGAGAGGCGGGCTGAATCAGTATCAAACAAACTTTTACTTTTCCAAACTTAATCAATCACAACAACTATACATATGCAAGATCTAGCAATTAAGAACACAAAGAGAACACACGATTTACGTAGAAACCCTTGCGGGAGAAAACCACAGCAAAATATTGCTTTTTTTTTTTTTATATATATATATATACTTTTTTTGTAGGCACCAACCTACTTCTCTTACAATTCTTCTTTTGTGAGCACCAACCCACTGGAGACACTAATGTAATAACCCCTTCCAATTTCTATACAATTTTTTCAAAAAATCTCTAATTCTATTGTGCAGACATTTCGTCAAACACTTAGCATTCTACTTCTCGTAAGGTATTTTCAATGTGTTTTATCATAGGACAACTCGTCATGCAGATTAGAGTTTAAATCATTCAATGTTGCACTACAATGATCACAAATCAGGCATAGACATTATGACAAAAAGTTAGCAGCCTTCAATGTATAACTTGAATTTAGAGAAATGAACAAATCAACTGCTGTAACAAATCAGAATACAGAGACTTTGACTGTCATAAATCAGAAGTAGAATTATTGATTTCTGACCTTACAAAGAGCTTATAATATTGGCATTATGCACCCAGCTGATATAGAAAGCCAAACAGCACTTGGAATGACAAGTTAAAATCTCTAACAGCAATTCCTTTCACCCACAGCTGCCTCCAATATGAGTGGCCAAATATCATTGAAATCTATTCCTGAATATTTGATGACTGCTGCAACTGTTTGTAAGATGCTACCCCAAATTTTTTTTTCAAAATGATGAACAAGGATATGACAGTGTTAGCTCAAATGCATAACCAACTAAATGTCTCACACTTTCTAATCACCAAGATCCCAGGATGGGCAAGGTGAGAGCATACAGTGATTTTGGCTTACAATATAAAGTATGCAAGAAAGAAAGACACTTCTTCCACTGCGGCGGGCATCCACATTTCGTGGGGATTCACCACTTTATCAGTGGGTATGAAATATGCATGAAAGATTACAAAGTCATCCACTTATGCAGTGGGTATTCACCACTTATTCAGTGGGTAGAAAGAAAGAAAAAGTGTTCTTTATCCTCACTGGCAGTAAAACCATCCAGGGGTTACAATGTACTTAAATGTTCTTTCCCTCCACGCTGGTGGTAAACCATCCAGGGGACTTAATGTGATTCACAAAGAAAGATTACAATTATATCAAATACAATGCTGATCATAATCTTGAATTTAAGACTTGATAGGAGTCTCTTTGAAGAAGAATGCTGATACCCTGCAAATTACTTGAAGATTTAGATGCCTCCTATACTGCAAACACCCTGTTGATCCTCACTGCTGCAACTCAGAAGATATCAGATCAATCTGCCCCTGCATAGAGAGTGTCTTCATAGACCAAACACTATGATTTTGTTTGCCAATCACAAGAAGACTCCAAGATAGTTTTTGGATTGATAAACAAGACACATCAGAAGACTTTAACCATGACAAACTTGTTATTATCAGACTGGTATGGACTGCTGGAAAAACAGATATAAGGCTGCCACTGTATAGACAATTGACTTCAATGGTGGAATATCATAGAGCAAACTATGAGACTTTTTGGACAACACAAGAGACTCTAAAATGGATTTCTTTCATGAACTAAGGTCACTAGACTATGCAGAGTAAATAAACAGAGATAAACCATTTTCCTGACTAATATGGCACTTGGATGCTAGTTCGGACTGATCAAGGAATACAAACTTAATCTACTCAGATATACAATGATTCTGCAATTCACATGCTCATCAAACATGGCATATGCAATACATATTCTGCCCAGATAACATTTCTTGTTCAATACCAAACTTATCATGCTGTCCAGGCCATACGGTCTGATCTAGTATGGCAGACTCAAGTAAATTCACACAATGCAAATAGTATATAATATTGCCCTTGATGAAGTCGCCTAGACCAAACAAGAGTATTGCAAATGGTTCTAAGATTAACTTTACCTCAAAAGAGTTTATAACAACATTCAACCAATTTTGCAGTGTACGGACATTGAGAAGATACGGCAGAATTTTTAAAATCAGACTTGGTCTGTAGACTCTCAAAAAACACAAAGAAGATGGTCGCCTAGCCTCTACAACAATATTGCAAAAAGAAACAGATGGAAACTCTTCTTCTTTTTTTAATTTTCAAATATCTTCCAGAACATGCAGGTACGGACATGAAAGCGTATGGATGCTCTCATAAAATCAAATGTCTTCATACCACACAAAACTAGCATAGAATGGATCGCCTTGGCAAGACTAATAGTTCACAAAAGGAATGGATCAAAGAAAACTCTGTATTATTTTTACTCTTCCAAAACTTGCTTCAGCATGTACGGCCCTTAGAGGTACAGCCAGTAAGAAGGAAGCATAAAGATCATAAAGTTCTAAACAAATACTAGGAAAGTACAGATAGAAACATCAAACTAACAATCTCCACACCAAAATGGATTACAAATGCATAAGCATCACACACTAACAAAACTCTGTTCAGCACCATAGGTTCCCTCAAGTAGAAACCTCCATAACCAACTAGGGTAGATATCTCACTATAGAAACTGATCTTCTTCGAGTGGGTTTTCGTCCACAAGAAGGTAGAATATAGAAGAACACACAAGTTCAATCCAACAGAATAACATTACAATATCCAAGCATGCCCTCCAAATGAGCTATCACTCCCTTTTTAAAAGCCTCTGGGAGTTACAAAATGATCTTTCTTGAAAATAGAGCCTTTTCTCCTCCCACTTATAAAAAATTTCTATTTCCAAGTTATGTGCACACTTTAAGTGACTAGGGAATAATAAATAAAACATTTCATTTTTTCCCCTCAAGACATAACATTAAGTCACTTTAAATAATCCAACCTTATACTTTAGTGCATAATAAATAATTAAATTGACCTGTTTAATTATCAAATTAAATAAACTCCTTATAACTCCAAATTTGATAATTAAACCGAGCCAATATCTTCTGACAAATAACTTCAACCATCCATGATGAAATTGCAGACTTGAGATACCCACAACTACTCTGCAGATAGAATTATGATCTCCAAGAAGTTTGGAGATCATCCAACATGTTGGATAGCCTTTGTGGGATTAGGAACCAACATAATGTGCACAAAATTCAATGTGCCAAAAAAAGGGACATTACATTGTTGTAATTCTTTGAGCTCTCAAAATTCTTAACACTTATGAAATACAGTGCCAAGCCTCTGCTATCCCTGTTGCAGCCACTATCCTCACGCCTTGTAATAATAAATGTTAACCCTTGCACTTTTCATCAACACAAAATACCCAACAGACATGATGAATTGAAATGGTAGAGGTTTACTGTAGCAATCGCAACACTGTAGCAAGTACAACACTGTAGCAGGTACGGGTACTGTAGTAGGTACGGACTATTGTAGCATGCTTCCAAAAATCATTAAACCTTAAAAAATTTCATTAACTCTTCAATGAATTTCTCCATAAAAACTCCTCCAAAAACCAAATTTATTATTTCCTTGAAATCTTCAATAAATTTGTCTCAGCTGTAGCATTCCATCAACTGGCAACATTCAGCACAAAGGGCAACTTCTGAATAAAATTGTTCCTATGGAATCCAAGGGCTTTCGTCCCCAAACTCCAAATTTTCAGCACACTGTCGATCCCTGTATAGAACCACACTGTTGAAGACAGAGGATTTTCATCCTCAACTTCAAGAAACCATTGGGGTTTTCATCCGGCTAGTAAGAGTTGGCCATAGACACAATCTCCAAATCTCCAAGTGAAAATAAACAAACTTCTGAATATCCCAAATGAGCTCTCACAACCTCCTTTTATACCTTTTTTCCCACCGACCTTTCTAGAAGCTTTTTTTTTAGTTCACTTTTTAATTAAAAGCTCCTTTTTGGCTCCAAAAGACTTTTTTATCAAAATAATGATAATATTTGATTCGCAAGGTCCCAATATTATGTGTCCATGATTTAAAACTTTTCATTCTGGTTCTGACGAGCTATAACACTAAGGTGCTTTTAAAATATTTTAAACAATATTTAGCGACCTTAGTAAAATAATTAAAATAAAGCCATTAATACACCCATTTTGCAGAAACTGTCAGAATGCATAATGATAAACGAAGCCAATCGAGCAACTTACTATAAATAGACGCCCTCTCCAAGATTCTTGGAGAGCACACCCGAAGCCAAAAATCACCCCAGAAAGTGGCATATGAGTCCTCCAAACCACCTGACCTCAATGGAATCATCAAATAACTCCTCTAACGTTGACACACATCCACAAGGTTAGTGCCAACTGTAATGCAAGAGAACCCGAAAATGGGGACATTACAACCAATCCCCACTTGTAGAGTCTATAGGCACCAACCCTCACAACTGAGCACCAACTCAGTAAGAGACACCAATCTCTAGGCACCAACCTACGAATTCTTCAATCCCTGATAAGAATTTCTCCTTTACCCAAATCTGATCCAAATATAATCACTATCTTTCTTCTCAAATCTGATCTCTATCATGCACCAACTTCTTTAAACAAAACTGATCATAACATGGCAAAATCTTCACATCAAATTTCTGCTCATATCGTCTTCATATTATCACACATACTTCCTTTCAAAACAAATCAGATTTGCACTTCATACTTCTGCCTCTTCTCTTCCTTTATATCTATTCTTAACTCAGAAATAATCATTTTAATTGTTTGCCTTCTAAGCACTCCTTCCCTTCTTTATATCCTCTCAAGAGAGGCGTCCTTAATGAATAGCTATGTCTTATTCTAAAAAGACAACCTTTAATTATCAATGCACGTCCTCACAAACAAATTGCTGCACTTTAATATTAATCACACCTCTTTTCTTGAAACAAATCGCTGCCTTTTATGGAAATCGTATCTACTTCCTTATTTCTTCTATAACTAAGACTTTCATCTTATTATAGGCGCTTCCTTTGGGAGAGTGGTCGGCCACTTTGGAAGCATGTTTTAATTTAACTTTAAACTTCATTCTTTGGTGCTCATTCTCCAAGTCGGCCCATAGGGTAAGTCGGCCACTTCAAGCTTATTTAATCGCACCTCATACTAATATAAAATATAAGACATTTTGTCTTATTATTTTGAGCGCTCCATTATGGAAAGAGGTCAGCCTCACTAAGTATTTATTCTTTGTCAACCTTTAAACTCTAATATGGGTTGGCCCATATCATCAGCAATAAAACTTTTAATCCTCCTTTTGAAGTCGGCCTTGAGCATGAATTGTTTGTATTAACAATTAACTTCAATCCTTCCTTGGTGCTTAAGGTTAGTCGACCCAAACACCAAGTTTAAATCTTTAATTTAAACTTGATCATAATCACCCATATCAATGTGTTTATTCTTCACCAAATATTCTCAAATAGAGCCGTCTCATAACAACCATAACAACCATTGAATGTAATATGATGATGATGACATGATATATTGGTCGTTTGCATTCTTCTTGTCACTAAGACCACGTCTTCTGCATCTCTAGGTATCATCATGTAACTTATTCATTGAACATACTCCATCCTTTAGTCTTTGGCCTTTGGCCTATGTATCTCTTTTGAATAACCAAATTGCCCTCTCATATGATTCCATGTAAATGTCTTCGTCTTCATAAAGTCAGCCCATAAATAACCAATGTTTAAATCTTTAATTTAAACATTCTCTTAGCACTATCTTAATGAGTAGTCCGCCCAATGTAGAAACTCCAATGTGATCCTCCAAACAGTTTATCCAACTTCTCTTAGATATGCCACTGAATGACAATTACCTTGCATACAATGATATCAATGACAACATGTTTATGTACCTTTGACATCAATGACAATATTTCCAACAATCTCCACAACAAACTCTTTTGACATCAATGACGACCTTGTCCACTCTTGACATCAATGACAACATTTCCATTAGGTATTCCTAGGTAATTTTGGAGTGCTATGGGAGATTGGTATCTGCAGCAGAGAAAAATGCATCTTCCACATCCTCTCTGGTATTTGTTTCAGAAAAGGATGATTTAAGAGTGACAGGGGATGGTACATCAGCTTCAGACAATACAAGCATAGCTTCAGGGTTGAGAGATTCCGAAAGCATGAAAAATAATGATGTTAGTAAAGAGAGTTTGAAGCTACTACAATTTGGTTAATATTCTTTTACTGGCACAGGTTCTCCATTTCACACATGCAGTAAGTAATTTGATGAGGCAGGATCAAATCCTAAAAGGATTGACAACAACAATAAAAAGATGTTTGCATATTGCTAAAGAAATAGCTTCTTTAGCCACAAATCTTCCTTTAGAGCAGGAAACAAGTATACATGTTCCAATGGATCCTGTGAGAGTGGATTTGTTGGAAGCTGACAGTGGATCCCACAGGAATTCCAAATCAAAATGGGATCTTCATATTTGATATTTATCTGCCTACAGACTATCCTCAACTTCTGCCTAAGAGAGAGAGAAGCATCAGATCAACTGCGTGACAAGCTTAAAGATCTCTGCATGCACACTAATATACTGAGAAGTGAAAAGGTGACATTGAGCAGACAGCTACATGAAATGGAGATAATGAAAAATGCCATTGAAGAAGGGAATTAAAGATTGCTATCGTTTCTTCAGAATTAAGATGATCAGATAACTCAACTGAAGGGGCAGGAGAGGAAGGCTTTTGAGCAGAAAAATGAGGTACAAACTCTAACTGAGCTCTTAGATAAAAAGGATGAGATTAATGATATTAAATCTCGACTTGCAGAGTTCAAAGAGGGAGCTGGAAAATCAAAGAACACCACAGTAGAGAAGATGGAAACTGAAAAATCAAAAAACAACACAGTAGAGAAGATGGAAGCTCACAAGCCTGATGACGATGGGAAGCCTCGGTTAGTAAATACCATTGGTAATATGAGTTCTGAAGATAATTATACATATGCAGCTACAGAAGATAGACCTGGTAGGGCAAGAGAAGAAAACAGAGAGGAGGACATTTTTGAAGTGAGGGCAATGGAGAGTGTTGAGAAATCTGCATTGGGAGACAGTGACCAGCATTATAAAGACAACCATAATAGGGGAAATACAAGTTCAGAATGTTCTGAAAAATCATCTGCAATAAAAGAAGACAATGATGCAGACAATGAACAATAGTTTTCTTTTCTCATCAGAATTATTGCTGGTCTACATGCTTTGGCCAAAGCTGTGACTTCTGCACCTGACTCTCAAATACTCAATCCAGAATCAGGAAATATGCATTCACATGGAATTGGGGAGCCATCTGAGGTAGCTGGAGAGGAACAAGAGACTGAAGATGTTGAACTGAAGAATTCAAGGAATTCCAGTTTTAAGAAGTTTTGTGAATTTTTGCAGTTGAGGTTCCAGATTGGTGAAGATTTTGAGAGTGAATACCATTTTTACTACTGTGCAGCAAATCATATCTATATGGGTGATTAATATCCAGATTTTCAGCTGCCAAGGCTGCCATACATATTCCAGCAAGCCTTCAAACATTGCTAAGTTTGGCCATACCTATCTTATATACCATTACAGCAGATCTAAGTTATTTTGGTGGAGACCCGTACATCGTTTTGGAGAGATCACAGCATATTTTGGGGTCTTTCCTTCTGTGGTACCATCCCTGACATCTGTCATACCACTTCCAATAGGGATCACAGCAGTTTATATTCACCTTGAGGCTGTCGTAACATTCTATCAGCTGCCACACCTTCTTCAAGGTTTCCGTACCATTTGTTTTGGGCTGTACATTATGCTACTACTTCAATCAGTCCTTGTAAGTCTAGTACTGCCATTTGGAAAATCATTATTTGGGTTTTGATTGATAGTTTTCACTAAGGGTACTTGTACTTGGTATTAAATTCTGTGAATATTTAGAAGTTGTAATATCAGAATAACATTTGGTGACAAGGGTTTCAAACTTAAGGTTTTTATTGCAGCTGTTCAGCATTTGTTCTGCTTGTTATATTTATTCCAATTTGCATAAAACTAAGAAAATACAAAAAAATTGCATATTTCATGAAAAATCCAGAAAGGGGCATTACACAAGCATGCACCCCAATGGAGTGCAAGTTTGTCAAAAGTAAGAATGCATCACAATATAATAGCACACGCCTGTCTAATGAAGAGCACAAGTCAGAATTTGAAAATTTGTTGCCCAATGCATGGGTGTGCAGGTACCTATGCAAAGGGTGACAAAAAGTCGAAAATTCCAAATCAATAGTCAAGCACACACCTCGTATAAGACAAGAAGATGTTGAAAAATTTTAAAATGCAAGTCAATGTAGAGGTGTGTGCCTCTCTAAAGGGATACGCCAAATCTAAAACTCTAGATTGTTTGTCTATAATCAGGCACGTACCATATGAATAGATGCAAACTTTAATTTTTTTTTTAAAATGCAACCTTATGTAAAGGCATGCACTCGGTCCAAGAGTGATGCTGATTTTTCAAACTAAAAATTGTACCTCTATTCAAAGGTGTGTGCTCCATTAAAGGGATGCAAACAAAAACACCCAAAAAACAAAAGTCAGTTATATGTAGAGGCACACGATTTGGAAGGAGTAACAGCAAGGCAAAAATAGATGAACGTCTGTCTATAAATACTAAAGTTACAAGACTCGCCCAGAGTCAGCAAGTTGCAAGCCGGACAACCCTAGGCAAGTCTGGGAGATTCAACAGTCAAGTACTCGCCAGACTCACCAAGTCTAGGCGAGTCCCAACTGCTAGAATTTGTCGCCGCTATAGAGTTGCAAAAAGCAAAAAAAGATATTAAAAAAAACAAACTCACTCAAAACAAAGACTCTTATATTTGTCTCCTACACCCTAAAAGCAACTTATTTCATTTCAAGCCAAAGGAGAAGGAAAAAAAAAGAGTTTTGAGCCAAAATTGGATTGCATTGAAGGGAAACCAGCAAGGAGATTGAGCTAAAATTGGTGGTTGAATCACATTTGGGCAGGTTTGTAGCTACTTTTGGTGCATCTAGAGGGGTCTACAAAGGATTGAGAAGAGCTCACCATTGATTTGAAACAAGATTTAAGAGATAAGTTTGTATTTTGAAGTTTTTTTTGTTTTTTTAATAGGACATTTCTTTTTCCTTTTTTCTATTTTGTTTTAGTGGACCAAAGAACAAACCCTAGGTGTGTTTAATTTTTTTGTTGAACAAACCCTAGATGTTTTTGAAAAAAAAAATAGTTTTATAGTTGCAAACCCTAGATTTTTATATTAGTTTAATTATAAACCATAAATGTTAATTTTTTTCTATTTATATGTTATTGCAACATTCTTTAGATTTATGAATTGTCTTAATCACAATGTCAAACCCAGTTAGAAGGGACCCTTGTTGGAAACATGCCATCCCTGGGGAAAAGAGAGGAAAGATAATTTGTTTTCATTGCAAAAAAACTTTGGGAGAGGGAGGCATTAACAAATTGAAATACCATCTTGCACATATACCATGCCGAGATGCTAAACCATGCCAAGCAGTGCCTATTGAAGTTATGTGTGAAGTGCAAGTTCAATTAGAAACCTTTCATAAGCAAAAAGAACTAAAAAAGATGCAAAGAGAGGATATGGCAGCCATTGATGGAACTACAAGTGGAGAAGCTTCTTGTCCCATTCCTCTAGTTCATCCATCTACAAGTAGTGGCAGTGGTAGTGGCAGTGGCAGTGGCAGTGGTAGTGGTAGCATTGGGCCTAGAGTTCATGCATCTAGGTTAGATTCATATATTTTGCCACGCACTACTCCGGGTTCCCAACTGTCACTTGAGAGCATGGGTTGGAACAAAGATAAACATGATGCAGCTACAAGTGCAATTGGAGACTTTTGATTCTATTACACCATTCCATTCCACGAAGCCAGATAATTCTTTTTTTTGTTTTGAAATATATAGTTTGAAACTTTGATTCTTTATCTCTTGAATTTTTAATTTTAGAGATATGTAGAATTCAAAGTTAAACTCTCAATTTTACAATACTTATTTTATTTAATTTATTTGTGTTAGGTCTCCTTTTTTGCAAAACATGGTGGATGCCATTACTATTTGTGGGATGGGATTCAAAGCCCCTAATAATGACTAGATAAAGGGCCCCATCTTGACTTCAAAAATGGCTGATGTGAAAGCCACAATTGAGGACTTGTGAGAGATATGGAGGAAAAAGGGTTGCACTATCATGATTGATGGTTGGACTGATAGAAGAAATAGAACAGTTCTCAATTTTCTTGTTTCTTCCTCAGGTGATTGTACTTCCTGAAATGCATTGATTTAGTGATTAAGATTTTTTCTTTCTACTTTATTGAATCATTGATTTTGTTTCTTTCTCAGGTGCCACAATGTTCAGTAAATCTATTGATGCTTCAGGAAACACAAAAAATGTCGAATTCCTTTGTGAAGTTTTGGAGGGAATCTTGGCTGAGGTGGGTGAGGAGAATGTGCTGCAAATAGTGATAGATAATGCAGCAAATTATGTTCTTGCAGGTAGACTACTCATGGATAGGCACCCATCATTATTTTGGACTCCTTGTGTTGCTCATCACCTTGACCACATATCAGAGGATATTGACAAGATTCCATGGATTAAATCATGTGTGGAGCAAGCTATAAATATTTGTAAATACATTTATAATCATAGTTAGGCCCTCAACCTAATGAGGAGTTTCATAACGTGAAAGGAGTTTGCTCGTCCTAGAAGAACCCGCTTTGCAACTAATTTTATCACATTACAATCCTTGCTTAAGGCAAAGGGAGGTTTGAGGCGCATGTTTGTTAGTGAGGAGTGAACTTCCTCGTCATATGCTAAAATCAATGCGGGGGTTGATGCGGCTAATAATATTTTTGACGAGCAAAGCTTTTGGGTACCGACTGAGGAGATCATAGAGGTAAATCTACATTATATTTTTAGTCATATTTATATTTTATTTGCTTATTTGTTGTTCACACTTATGTTAATGTTTCAACTTTCACAATAATTGCAGTTCATAGAGCCTTTAGTGGTTCTCTCATGAGTTGCTAATGGGGAGAAGCCCGCAATGGGCTACATATATGAGGGCATGGATAGGGACAAGGAGGCCATTAGATCCATTTGTGCGGAAGTTGAGGATAAGTATCACCCCATTTGGGAAATCACTGATAGACGATGGCACCTCCAGCTTCACAAGCCCCTACACGCAACTGCTTATTTCCTCAATCCGACATTCCAATTCTGCCCTGATTACAAGGCGGATGAGGATGTTCTAAGTGGACTCTACACAGTCATAGAACGGATGGTGCCTGCTTCTCTTCTTGGAGCACAAATAGTAACTGAAATTGAGATCTCTAGACTTGCACAAGGAGATCCCTTTGCACGAGATATATGCAAGTCAACTTGGACGACATTGCAGCCAAGTAAAAGTCTATTACTAGCATAATTTAAGTTCAAAAATTAAAACTTTTCTTTTTTTTACATTATTATTAAATATTGAAATTTAAAGTGGGACAATGAGATTGATTTTTTTTTCTCATCTCAGATGCATGGTGGGAATGATTTGGTGCTAAGGTACCAAATCTTCAGAAAATTGCAGTTCGAGTCTTGAGCCAACCATGCAGTGCTTCAAGTTCTGAGCACAATTGGAGTATATTTGAGCACATACACTCCAAGAAGCGCATTAGACTATCAGTGTAGAGGTTGAATGATCTAGTTTATGTTCAATACAACCTTCGCCTTCACCACTAACAAATTTTGGGCAGTGACTTATCACCAATCTCACTAAAGGAGGTTGATCCACAATCAAAGTGGATCGCTGAGGCTAAGGATCCTGTCTTTGGTGATGAGGACATTGATTGGGTTGACCAAGTGTAATATCCCCAATGGGATCTGCCCTAAAATTATGATTTTTAAATTATGGTTTCTGCCCTAAATTTCTGTTTTTTAGTATTTTGCTCAAAACGCTAATTTCTGATTTCTGATTTTTATTTTCAGAATGTTAAACATTTACAACAACCAACATATAATATCCAAAAACATCAAAATATTATGCCAAATGATTCGCCCAATATCATAAGTGAAAATACACAATGTATGAACATCAATGCACATAACAAGTCTGAATTTCTAAAGACAAATCTACTGTTATAAATCAGAATGTAGGAAGTCTGAAATTACATCCAAAACATGGGCTCAAACATGACAAACAAGCCCGGAAATGCTGATGTCCAAATCAGACCAAAACCCTAGGTTTGTACATACCAAATAATGGTGAATGATGCTCAAACAAACCCTCCAAATGATGGCGTTCAATCTGCCCTAATAATATGCAATGAATGATCACTAAAATGTCTTGAAAGGATGAATTTGCCCTTCTCAAATCAGATCTGAAAATGCTGCTGCAAGTACAACTAGGGTTTGCTGCTCCACATGCAAAATACTCCACAACAAGCCTAGCAAACCTCTCCAATAGTAGCGCTCCAAGTTAGGGTTAAACCCTAATGCAATACACACCAAATGCCACAAATCTGCTGCTCCAATCTGATCTAGAAATCTGAATATGCAAATCTGCCCAAAAACCTCCGTAGATCTCCAATGAAGTGCAAGTAGGTCTCCATTATGAAAACCTTCACAAGATGAATTAGGTTTTCGTCCAATTCACCTAGAATCACAAGGGTTTTCATCCTTGGATTCAAGCCCAACTTTCGTTATAGCCAAAAGAGATAAACTCCATATGAAATTACGAATGAATGATATGATAAAATGCCACCAAAAGATCTTATATTTATACATGATCCTCTTTCCTCCTTCTAGGCTGACCTAGGCATGAAATTCCTTTTCTTTTTATTATTTTTATCTCCAAGTTTGACCAACCCTCTTAAGATAAGTTAGACGCTCAAATCCAAATTAAAGATTTGTCTTTTTCTTTATTAATTTTTCTTCCCTTTGGTGCCCAACACAAGGAGTATCATTATTTAACTTTTTTCCAAATTAGTCTTCCACTTTCCATCCTCCAAGGGCGAACTTATTAGGCATGTTTTTGACCTCAAGAAGTCATCCTCCTCATAGAGAAATATTACAAAATTATTCTTTATTTTTTCCCAAGGCAATTTTCCATATTTTCCTCCATCTTCCATTCTCCAAATGGGTCGCTCTATATTAGGGCAAATTATTTGACTAGTGTTGACTTCATCAAAATTATCACAAAATTATGCCAAAGTCATCTCCCATACTCAATTTGCCCTACAAAATTAGCCAAGTGTGAAAACTCGCCAATTAGGTCATTCCCTGAGCCCTCTGACTTAGCCTACGAGAATGGAAATAGGCTAGCCACTTCCACTAGGTGATCACTCCGAAAATGGGGACATTACACCAGATGGATAGAGAGGTAGAGGCAATAGCCATGGTAGAGGAGGCGGCTAGAGCATGAGACACCTTGAATGTTGGCATGAGTGTCACTGAGACACAAGTAGATATCATGGTTGCATCATCATCCAGGACCTATCTTAGATGCCCACGCAGGACTTGCCATAATATTGGGCCGAGTGATGCAAACCCCTCTCAGCGATAGACTTCTAGCTTTTGTTTTGATATTTGTTTTGAACTTTTGATGCCATGTATTTCATATTCCATGAGTTTTGTATACATTTGACAATATTTATATATCTAAATGTGTTATTTCCTTTAGCTAAAATTTGTGTTTATACCATAGTTCCATGGAGTTTCAGGGACGGGGACAGGGGGACGGCAAGGGACATGTTTCGAGGACAGGGGAGCGAGGGGCCTAAATTTGGGGACGGCGGGGGGACGGTGGCGAGGGGGCGGCAGGGGAGCAGTGCGTTGAAATACATATAATACTTGAAAAATTAGTTATAAAAAGATTAACTGTAGAAGCCTAAGGAATAAGTAAAGTTTAGAGTTTAAACACATTGTAATGATTTCATTGAACTAGTGACCATTGAAACAATGTACTTCAATTTAATAGACACTGGAACGAGAACTAAATATTTCATAATTTGAATTTCATAATCATTGTTCATAATTACAATCAAGTTTCAACAATGTTCAAAATACTGAAATAGTAAATACTAAATAGTAAATGCCAAAATGGTTAATGCCCTGATGCCTCCAATGATCTAATCATCCCCAAGCTCCATGTCGATCTCCTCATCACTGGAACTTCTAGACCCCAAATGCTCAAGCTCATCTAAAGCAATACCAACCAACCCTGTCTGTGTAGCGTCCTCATCTATAAACTATGAAACAAAGAAAAAAAAGGGTCAAAAATAAACTATTAAACTTAGAGGCCTTTTTAGGTTTTCATTTTCCTTCAAATTTAAAAAAAAATGATTAAAAAATGTTTTTCGGGGGGGCGTCCAGAAGTCTCCCCAAGGAGAGACGGCGGCGGGGCGGCGGGGCGTTTCGCCGGCGTCTCCCCATCCTGGAAACGTCCCCCTCTGGGGGACGGCTGGTTTTGGAGGGGGGAAACGCATCCCCATGGAACTAGGGTTTATACTTATGTGATCAATGTATACTTGTGTATGTGATCAAAGTAGCTTCTATTTGATGAGTTTATTGTGTCTTTAAGGTTTATTTATTAAAGGGAGCATGAAACAAGTTTTAAATCCTTAAAAATCTCTAAATTTCATGGGTTTTTCAATTTGTCGAGTCTTTGGCAAGTCTGTGTGGCGAGTCCAAGTCCAAGTCAAAAATCAGCTTGCCAAGTCTTGGGTGAGTCCGAGTCTTGTAACACTGATAAATACACCATTCTTCTTCATTACACATCATTCCAAGTTCACTTCTACCAAGGAATATCAAGGGTTTGCAGTTTCAAATTAACGGAGGGGGGTTTTGGTGGCAGATTTTCACCCATTGACAAGGCACAGTAGTTTTCTGTTTTCCACCAAGGGTGCTATAATTGTTTCGGTAGGTTTTCTGTCTTCTATACTCAGGCGTCTAGGGTTTCTACATGCTAAGTGAGAATTTTCAGTCACCAAAGTCAGATTTTCAGACATTTTTGCAGGATGCCTAGGGTTTGGAAATGAATTTTCAGTCAGCATAAGCATTCAAAAAACGGCTGGTCAGATTCTTCAAGGCAGCTCAGGTTTGGTAGCAAATTCAATATGTTTTTGTGACCATTTGCGGTCTGTCTAGGGATTTCATCACTATTTCAGCAGATTTTCAGTCATTCAAAGGCAAGATATCAGGAGTTTTAACAGCAGTTGTATCAGTGAATTTGAAGAGTTATTTTTTCTCTCTTTGTTACTGATTTTTCAAACGTTTGACAGCAGCATTCCTCACAGCAATTATGTGACTGTGATAGAAGGATTTGTTCAACAACGTGATAACTTCATATACAAAACAGCAGTTCTTTGTATATCCTAGAGTCTCAAACATGCAATTTCATTTTCAAACTGTGTGATGTCCCGATATTAAGGCATTGTTTAAATTAAAGATTTAAACATCATGATAAAAGACGATACAGTGTTTAGTCAATTTGAATAAAGATAATTACGTATATATAATATTATTTAATAAACAATATTAAATAATTATATAAATATTTCTATATAATTAAAATATAATATATTTATTGTATAAATATAAATATAATTATTAATATTAATATTATCAATTTGAATATTATTATAATAATTATTTACATTATTAAATATAATATATAAATATAAATATAAATATTAAATCTAATAATATGTATATATATAACTAATATAAAAATAAATATATTTAAATTTATAAAAGTGACTCCTTATAAAGTATTCCTTTTGAAGTGATCTGATTCATGTCTTTGAAATCTAATGATTTATATATAATACAAAAGTCTTAATTACTAAATAGAGCATATGATTTCTATATTAAAAAGGAAGGCAGAGATCATTAAAAGGAACAGCCAATTACATTTATTAAGGCAGCGCTTGACATAAGCAAAGACATATAAGACAAAGGAATTGGATATGAAGCGATTAAATATGCAGCGGCTATTGGAGACAGCGATTAGGATATGATTAACAAACAAATACAAAGGGCTGTGTCTCTTGGGCAGCGATCACCCTATAGAGACATGGCTATTAATATTAAAAGATTACAACCTTTGGTGGGCACTATACTTATGCGATATAAAGATATAAAAAGATGAAGTTTGCAGAAGGAGAAGTACAACGAATATGATTCAGAATTAGGAGGAGAAAAGAAATAAATATCATTCAGATTTAAGAAGAGAATTAAATAGAGCAGTATATATATGCAGAATAGAAAAGCAAGCATAGGCAGACCTATAAGAGTATAAGTGGATAAGGAAATATCTGTTATAAGGCAGATTTGATGAAGGTATAGAACATCATACATCAGCAGATATACAAGTGTGAATATGCAGATTGGAAAGGAGAGAAAAGTGTAAGATACGTAAAGAATAACAAGAATCTGAAAAATATACTAGTATATTGGGCTGCAGATAACATAGAAGAAAGGAATAAAATCCTTACAAATTCTAAAGGATACAAGGCAAGAATCATCCTCCTGGTATGATGTATGTAACCCTATGTTTCTTATGATAAATGCCATGTGATAAATAATGACAAATGCATATAATTGGAAAGTTATCATTAGTATCATAAGCATTGTGAAACTTGTTATGAAATATAGATTATATTCACAACACATTTGATATGATTGTTTGCAATTATGAGTTTGATTAATGTGGATTCTTGCATGAGTGTTATGGTGACTATGATAGAAGAAAGGTGGTGCAAGAAGGATAACGATGATGGGGCACTCTTCTGAGTACGTCACCCCTAGGGGGGATTGGATAATCTCAAAGGGGCCAAGGAGGTACAAAGGGTACTGCTCTTGGGCTTAGAAGAGATGGCTTCCGGGGCACCCTTTTGTGATCTCATTCTCCTATCATAGAGATACAATTTCAAAGGAACCAATCATAGAGAAAGGGAAAGGAAGTGTCAAGATGAGGGGGAACAGGATAACGGATACCTCATTAGGTACCACCTCATATGGATGGCATGCGCCACATGAGGCCAAGGTGGGTGGTATATCCACTATTGGGCCTAAGGTAGAGGATTCGGGACACCCTATCGAAGTCACGCTCCTCAACTCTCTTATGGTTCAGTCTCCTAGATAGTTAGGCTTAGTTGAATAATAATGTTATTATGAGTTTGTTATTCATATTAACTTGATTGTGAGAAATATTATTGTAAGTGTTTTCTAACTTGTTTACAGGGATTAAATCAGGCCAAGGTACTTTCTAAATCCTTGTTTGCTTGGAAATTGATAATTTAGGGTAAAATTAGTATTGTTCCTATAAGAAACATTACAAACTGTGGATACTCCAACAGTTATGAGACAAAATACTCTAACATCAAAGGGACTAATCTAGTGGATGTCAATGTGCAAGAATTGGATTTGGAGGAGAAGATAAAACACAGGACTAAATAGCAAAAAGGTTGAGGGATAGAGGCCACATTGGAGCAGCTGCTTTTCCTGTCTCTATTCAAACTCAAGAGTTTGACCTTGCATTTGCATATGTCATGCATTATGAACATGAAAAAAAGGAGATCCGGTCGGTGATTGATCAAGTACTTTGCAAACTTGATTGGGATTCAATGCAAAGTGCCTTCACTTTGCCGCTTTATGAGGAGACTCAGGAGGTTGATCAAGAAGAATGTGATAAGGTTTGGGATAAGAGTGTTCTTGAGTGTCAAAAGCATATTGGCAAGAATTGATTGAAAGAGAAGAAATCACACGTGCCAAAAACATTGAAAAGCGATGAATTTAAGAACAAATTCTCAATCATGATTACTTTGCTCAATTGAGTAAAAGGACAAGAGGCAAGGACATTCAAGCCTTGGATGTTTTTCATCGTAACTACCATATGCAAGGGTGAACTTTATTTTGATTGGAGCAGATCAAGAAGAATGTGAAAAGATTTGGGATAAGAGTGTTCTTGAATGTCAAAAGCATATTGGCAAGCGTTGGTTGAAAGAGAAGAAATCACGCATGCCAAAAACATTGAAATGAGATGAATTTAAGAACTAATTCTCAATCATGATTACTTTGCTCAATTGAGAAACAAGACAAGAGGCAAGGACATTCAGACCTTGTATGTTTTCCATCATAGCTATCATATGCGAGGGTAAACTTTATTTTGATTGGAGCATCCTAATTAGTGAATGTACACACAAACAATTATTTGAGTTTGAGCAAACACATGACTTTCATGTGACATCTTATCTGGTCTATGTTATGGCCCAGATAGGATCATTTCCCAGTTTGAATACAATTGGGCCCTGTAACACCACTCGCATCTTCAAGCACTTATGTCAGTTAGAATATAGTGAATCTTTGAAACATTATTGGAGAGTCAATGATGTCTTTTTGATGCATTTGGTGAGGAGGATGGATGAGCATGTGCCTATTTGCATTTCAGAGCATGCCAAAGCAATAATTTCAAATTGAGTTGATTTGTATACATAGTTTCCTACATTTACTTAAATCAAGGAGTTCAATTTTGCTTCTAATCCATACATGCTACTAAGATATTTGAGTGATCAAATTGTTATTATGAAGTATTTGAGGCAGATTTCCAAGGTTCATTTCCTTTTGAGAGGAAGACATAAGCTAGGAGTTGGTTTTCCAATCCAACTTGGTATATACAAGTGTAAGATTATTGTAGATTCAAAGTATAACAGTGGTAAGATGTCAAAATTCAACTTTGAGATTTGTTATGAAAAATGCAAAAACCCATCACTATGTGTAGATAAGTCTTGATTCAGCTCTCTCTACCTAATGTTGTATGCAACAAATCACTTGATCATGACCTTTGTTGGGAAGATGTTGTACATCTTGCATAAATAATATTATTCTAGCATGTTACCTAGGCATGGGAGGAGAACATTTTTAGTTGTTTTAATTTTACCAAGTTGGTATTTTGTAACTATGTAAAAATGAGTCCTAAGGGCATCCCACTTTGATAGGGCAATCTCGGGCATAGTTCGCAAACTTAGACTCGGCAAACCAAAAACTTTCGGCTCGGCGAAAACTCGACAATTTAAAAAATACTTAAATTTTTAGGGGAAAAAAAGACAATTTTTATGCAAAATACAGCTACAAAATGTATCAAATGGGTTTGGCAAGGGTCGAGGGGCTGTCAAGGGGCAACACCCTCAATGAGGTCGAGGGGTAGCACCCCTCATGGGGTCTAGGGGCAATGCCCCTAGAAGGGTCAAGGGGCAGCACCCCTCATGGGATTTGGGGGCAACGCCCCTAGTGCATTCCCACCAAGCCCAAATGAAAACCTTCAAAACCACATAGACCTTCATGACACACAACATTTTCTTAATTTTTAAATAAGCAAAAAAACATGTCTTTTCAATGTTTAAACTGCATTTTAGCATTTTTGGCATTTTGCGAGTTTTCCTGTCAAACTTGCCAAACTCGATGAGCACTCGCTCATTTTCACTATCAATACTTGTTGAAAACTCGACATCTCTAACCTATGAGTTTACTCTCTGAGAACTCGTTTCAACAAAAAAACGAGCGAGTACTCAACAAGTTTGCAATCTATGATCTCAAGATACTAGGCATGTTGTGTGTTGTGAGAATAGGGTGGTTAAATTGGCTAATATTGACTTTGGACGTCCCCTCATATTAGGCAAGTTGTTGAGGATGTAGATAGAGATAATCTCCTTTTTTTTGGAAGTTGTTGGGATGTGTAAGCAACATCCTTATCACATCCTAAAATAGGCTAAAAAAGGGCTTTGGGATTTGTGCTATCCCATGGAGATAGCTATGGGTGAGGTGTCACGATAGCCCATGGCTTTGGAAACCACTTACGGTTTCCAAGTTAACCTCTAACCTATATAAACAAGCTTTGGGTGAGTGGTTTGGGCATTATTAGTCATCTTGATTTTAGAACATTATAGGTTGAAAGTTGGAGACAAGTGCTAAATTCTTCAAATATTACAAGATTGCTTTTTGCAAAGTTATCTACTTTCTATACATAAATTAAATCATGTCGTGCAAATGCTCTTCAACAAGGACATATGCAAGATGGTGCGCAGAGCCATGGTGTTGGCTAAGGGAGTTTATTGTGAAACTTCATTTTGCCTTTTGAGGTGAGCACCATTGATTGGATACAATGATAGAGTCAAAGGATACAAGCTTTGGAATCCTGAGACTAGAAAGACAGTGTACAATTGTAATGTGATCTTCAAGGAGATCAAATCTTCTCCTAAACCCTTGCAACCTGAAAATGAGAATAAGCAATTGGTGCAACACAAGCCAAAGACCATGGAGACTATGCCTAAGACTGAAGCAAAGTTTCAAGATGGACTTGATGTGGAGGTTGATTCAGGGAGTTCCATAGGATGAAGAAGAACAATCCCAAACCCCACCCCTGAGGAGGTCCACTTGACAAAGAATGCAACCTGACCAATATAGCCCACTTGATTTCAGATATATTTTAGCCTTGTCCACTTATGATGATGAACCTAAAACTACGCAGAAGGCAATGGAGTTTGCAGATAAGAAGTCCTAGAAGAAATCCATGGATGAAGAGATGGTGGCATTGAAGAAGAACAACACATGGGACTTGGTGAAGCTTCCTAAGGAAGGAAACCTATTGGCTGCAAATGGGTTTTCAAAAACAAGTTCAATTCTAATGGTAAGCTTGAGAAGTACAAGGCAAGGTTAGTGGCTAAGGGTTATTCCCAAGTAGAGGGAATCGATCTTGATGAGATATTCTTTCATGTTGCAAAGCTAACATCTATCAGATTCTTGTTATTTGTTGTTGTGTTCCACCTTGAGGTTGAACAAATGGATATGAAGACAACTTTTCTGCAAGGGGCTTTGGAGGAGATCTACATGACACAGTGGAAGCATTTCGTGGTGAAGGGTAAGGAAGACTTGGTTTGCAAATTAGGAAAGATCCCTTTATGGTCTCAAGCAATCCTCGCAGATGTGGTATCAACAGTTCAATTCATATGTTTTGAAGTTGAGTTATGTTAGAGCTAAGTCAAATCACGGTATATACTTCAAACAGGATGGTGATCGGTTTATTGGTATTTCACTTTATGTCAATGGCATATTTTTCAATAATAGTAAGGATCGTAGGCATGAGTTTTCCACAGTCCATGAAGATAATAAGAGTGCTTTTGGATTCAACTGTGTATGTTTTTTCATCAACGTTTCAGATCACACACAGTGAGTTTTCCATAATAGTAAGGATATGATTAGGGCTCTTAAAACTCAACTTTTTATTCAATTTGATACAAAGAACTTTGGGGCAGCTAAGTTTATCTTAGATCAAGAGGGATAGAGTTAACATAAAACTTTGGATCAGTAAAAGAAAGTATGTTAACTCTATTTTGCAGTGGTTTAAGATGCATGAGTGTAAACCAATGAGTATTTCTATTTCTATGGGAACAAAGTTTTTTGTTGATCAATGCCCTTTGACAATAGGTGAAATAGAGGACATCAGCCACATCCACTATGCAAGTGCAATTGGTAGCCCAATGTATGTTATGGTCTACACTAGACCAGACATTGCCCAAGCAATATAAGTTCTAAGCAAGATACAATACTAATTCCATGTGACAGTTAGAGTGCCATCAGCTTGGCAAAGAACCCTACCTTTCATGCACGAAAAAAATCACAGACCAGACATTGCCCAAGCAATATAAGTTCTAAGCAAGATACAATACTAATTCCATGTGACAGTTAGAGTGCCATCAGCTTGGCAAAGAACCCCACCTTTCATGCACGAAAAAAATCACATTGATGTGCAAGATCACTTTGTTCATGATATGTTGGAGGACAAGAGGGTTGTGATCAAGAAGGTGTGCATTTATGTGAATGTTATTGATGCATTGACAAAACCCATGAGCACAAAGAAGTTCAGATGATGCCAATTGGCTATAAGGGTCAGTCCCTAGCTTCTAATTTCATGATTTGATGCCCTATGCAATACATACAAGATGGAGATTGATGGGAAGGTGTTATACACCTTGCATTAATTCTAGTGGGTTACCAGGCATGGGGGGAGCACATTTAGTTTACCAAATTGCTAATTTATAACTATGTAAAACTAACTCTCTAGGGCATCCCACTTGGATACAACACTCTCGAGATACTAGGCATGTTGTGTGGAGTGAGAATAGGGTGGTTAAATTGGCTAATATTGACTTTAGATGCCCCCCTCATATTGGGCAAGTTGTTGAGGATGTAGATAGAGAGGATCTCCTATTTTTTAGGAGGTTGGGATGCGCAAGCAACAAACTCATCACATTTTAAAATAAGCTAAAAAGTAGCTTTGGGATTCTTGTTATCCACTGGAGATAGCTATGGGTGAGGTATCATGATAGCCCATGGTTTTGAAAACCACTAGTGGTTTCCAGGTTTGCCTCTAGCCTATATAAACAAGCTTTGGGTGAGTGGCTTGGGCATTCTTAAATTTAATCATCTTGATTTTGGAACATTGCAGGTCATGGAGGTTAGTGACAAGTGCTAGACTCTTCAAGTGTTTGAAGATTGCTTTTGCAGAGTTATGTTGTTGGTTTGTCTCCTAAAGGTTGAAGTTTAAAGATCTCCTAAGAGTGAATATCTGAAGTGTATTGTAACTATTCTAGCATTGATAATACATTGTGACTCTCTTCTTGTTGGGTTTTTCCCTTTCATAGGTTTTCCCAAGATATATCTTGTGTTCTTCTCTTCTATAGTCTAATTTCTTTCTAAGTGCTACTCTACTGAAATAATTTAGATCTTGTTAACTAGCATAACTGTCCTCGTTGGATTAAGTAGAAAATTGTTGCATTTTAGTGCATTATTTCCTTTCAAACTTGGCCCACTTTCACATATTATACCTCCCACATAGGGAGGCTTTTGGTCCCCAAAAGCTCAAGGACTCAATAAATGTGGGAACATCTTCCCCACATCCTTCTTTGGGTACCATTTTCATTTACTTGGGAATTGACTCATCAAGCCAATCAGCCAAGTCTCATGAATCCCTCTCCAAGTCTATCTTTCTTTTGGAGAACTACGTCTTGCTCTAGTTCTTCCAAGACCCCTAGAGAAAGATCGTCAACTAAAGGCAACAATACATCTTCCTCCTCATCCAACATAGAGGGCTCAAACAAACACAACTTTTCAACATTCACCATCGAGTAAATCTTCATATATGGTGGAAAATCAAAACAAAAAGCATTCTTTCCTATCTGCTCTAGAATAAAAAAAAAATCATGCCTCAAAGGGTTCAACTTCTTTGCTTACCCTTGGAGTCTTTCCTTACACAAGTACATCCATACCTTGTCACGTACCTTGAACTTGTGCTCAACACAGTGCTAATCATGCCTCCTCTTGTAATTGTCTTGACTCTCTTTCAGTTTCTCTTGTACTTTCAAATGTATTTGCCGAATGCATTCAATGAACTTTCCAGTACTTTGTACCTCTAAGTTTCCATCCTCTTCTTCTTCATGTGACTGCCATGCAATTGCATCTAGAGGGCCAGGTGATAAGCAGCTGAAACATGTCTCAAATGGAGATAAGTTAGTTGAACTGTGTATGGCCCTGTTACAGGAGTGCCAAATGTAAGCAAGGACCTCATCCCATGTTCTTGGATGCTTCTGATTAAAACCTCTAAGCAGCTGCATCAAAGTTCCATTAACAACCTCAGTTTGCCCATACATTTATGGATGGAAAACAGTGGACCTTTTCAACCAGGTATCAATCTTTTCACACAAGGTACATACGAAAACTTCCTTAGGAACCTTGAATCTCTATCTTATACAATGCTTTCAAGCAAACCAAAATGAACCCAAACATGTACAAAAAATAGCTCAGTTGCCTCCTTACTTGAGAGTGTCTTCTTGCATGGAATGAGAACACACCCCTGCTAAAAGTCCTAAGTTGCCGGTTTTGGTGCGGGTGCAGGTTTCGGTTCGCGGGTTCGGCCAAAAAATTTTTTGGGGGTTGGGTTCGTTTTTGGGTTCGTTTTTATATATATATATGCAAAAAACTTAAGCATAGAAGCAAGAATTAAGTGTAGAAATGCAAGAATAAAGTGTAGAACACCACATAGCATCATATAATCAACAAAACCACCATCAACTTGAATATCATAAAACATAAAACTCGAACTTCAAGTTCAATAACAAGATTCAAAATAATAATATCATGTTCAACAATCAATTTTCATTGTTTCAATGTCAAATGACAAATGTCAATCATCATATGGATTTGCTAAATCCTCCACATTATCATCATCTTGGACATTAGCAGGATCATTTGAAGAACCACAACCAACACCACTGCCACTCGCCAAAAAAGCGTGCTCGCTCTCTAATCCCTCAAGTGCAACATGTTGGGAAGTAGAAGCATCCATGTCAATTTGCTCTAGCTCCACATCCCACAACTTTGATTCCCCCTCCTTATAGTCTTGCTTTTTGTGCGAAAGGAGGCGCAAGTTGGAATGCACATACACTAAATTCTCCGCCTTTTTGGAGTGCAATCGGTTGCGCTTTATCGATTGGATAAAAGAGTAAGTGCTCCAATTCCTCTCAGATGCAGAGGAACTAGCAACCTATGACGACAAAGTAGAGAGAAAGAGTTAAAAATAAAAACTTACAAAGTTAAAACTTATAAAGTTACAAGTTATAAAATTTATAATAATTAAAAATTATGAAACTTCAAACTTTAAATTTTTAAAAGTCTTTAAGATAAAATTATAAATCATAAAAAACATAGAAATTTAGTAAACTTACTTGTGATAAAACTTTGACTGCAAGAGGCTGTAGGCACCGGAATTGTTGGCCATGAAAGTACCACCAATTGTGAGCATCTTTCTTGAATCTATCACGAAGAGCCTCAATGCTTAGACCATTGGAGTGTACAAAATCAGTGAACTCATCAGTGACTATATCATGCAAATCTGGATCAGGGAAGAGTCTACGAAATGCTGCCTTGTACCCTTCAAACACTTCTAAATCTCTCCATGGGGGAATCCTATTTGTCACCGAAAGAATCTCACTGCTGTAATCTTTTGGAGTCAATGCAAATGCAAGAAGATGCAGCGGGGTTTCATTGTGTTCCATCTAGCCTCAATAATTTCATGCACTTGCTTGAAGAGAATTTCTTGAGGATCTTTCTCCTTCTCATTTATGATGTTCTTTATCTTCTCTATCATTGAATCAATGCCATCATATATCTCCCCCATGCAAGGCTTGTCCATGTCTGTATAATGAATCATGCTCAAAATGGGCTCAATGAAACTAAGGAGATACTCCACACGATCCCACCAATAATCATTTAGGATCATCCCGTTAACATTTGCTGCCCTCTCAGTGTTGCTTTGCCTCCATACGGACCAAGTAGTGCTTGTTACCATGCTGATAAGAGCCTGTTTGACCTTCACAAGTCGTCTCAAGGCAATTGTGTTTGAGGCAAAACGGGTCTCGGCAACCTATTGAAATATCAAAAATAAAAAGTACAATAAATAAAATTTAATTTAAACATTTAAAAAATTGAAAACGAACTTTAACTTTTAAGAAGAAATAGAATATGTGAAATTAAAAATTTAAAGCACTATGAAAAATTTAAATTTAAAAATATATTGCTTCACTTACCTTCAACAACTCCAATGTAGAAAATGATCTAAATATGCTTTGGGACATGTGGTGGTTGGTGACGAACATTCGTATCTCCTCAGCCTCTGCATACAACTCTCTAATCCAATCAATTTTTTTCCCAATCTTTTGTAGCATTAGATTGAGAGAGTGGACAGCACAAGGTGTCCAAAAGATATGTGAATATAGTTCCTCAACCAACAACCCAGTAGCTCTACAATTTTTTGCGTTGTCCGTTATCACTTGAACAACATTACAAGGTCCCACATCCTCAATGGCTGCAATGAGGATCTGAGCAATAAATTCACCATCCTTCACCTGTCCCTCACAATCCACAACTCTCAAAAACATTGCCCCTTTAGGGGACACTGCAATGACATTGATCAAAGGCCGATTTCTTGCATCTTTCCATCCATCAGAGACAATCGACACCCCTGTCTCACTCCACGAATCCCTTAAGGGCTTCAATGCATCTTCTATACTCTTCACCTCATTCTCCAATAAGGTGCCACGCACCTTCACATAACCTGGGCTCTTATACCTTTTTGGAGCCTCATTAATTTTTCTCACCATCTCTTGCCAATATGGTGAGCGAACAACATTGAATGACATACCATTTGCATAAATGCATCTGGCTATATGTTGGTCAACAATATCTCGAGCCTCATTTTGAAATGATGTTTCCAAAGGTCCCTTTGGTCTCTTGTTTGTAGTGCTTGTGGGTTGCTCTTGAGGAGTGACCAAAAATGGGTGGCTCTCTATCACAACATTGGAACTAGGAATACGTGGAGGATCCATTCTTTGATTTCTACCTCTTTTCCTTGACATGTTTGCTATTGATTTACGGCCTGCTGCTTCATCTGCTGCTTCTTGCTCCATGATATATGCCAGCACTTGCTCTCATGGTATATGTTTATTATTCTTTCCTGGGCAAGCTTTGATCCCCATCCTAGGGATGTTACACAAATGGGCTTTCACCCGACTATATTAACTGTTATATTGCACATCACAACCATTGCATTTCCAAAGGTAACCCCCACCACCTGGTTGTTGTTGAATCATTTCAACATGCCTCCAAAGAGGTGAGTGTGGATCGATTTTGAATTTTGATTGTGATACTGAGCTAGAACTAGCTGCCATTGTGATTCATGTCACCTATGGGTGTGGCAATAAGTTTTGTAAACAAAATGGAAACAATGAAAACTCAAAACTTTCAAAAATCAAAACAAAAACAAAAGCATGGTGATACATTCATGATTCATATAAATAGTTTTTAAAAAAAAAACAAGTTGAAAAGAATTTGTTTGTTGTTCAAAAATCCAAAAAAAAAATGAATAGAAAACCTACCTCTTCGCAAAAATCTCTTCCTTTGATCTTCTTGGCAGCCTCTAAACCATTGGAAATGAGTAGGAATGGTGAAGCAATGGATTTCCAACCTTCAGGATTCAATCTTCAAGCTTCTTTCTTCAACCACAAATTGTTTTTTGAGTTCAGCCACAATGGAGAGTTTTTGTGTTTTGGAATGAAAGAAATGAGTTGAAAATGGCAAAATTGTGTTTATAATGTCTTTTTAGGGTTACATTTGCATTTTAGAATGTTTAAAAAATTATAAAATTGATGTTTAAGTTGAAAAAAAAAAAATTTAAAATCAATGGGGCGTGGGTGCGTTCCGGGTGCCATGCGGGTTCTTTGTTTTTAGGCTGGGTTCGAACCCAGCGAACCCGGGTGCGTTCGGGATGCACCCAGCCCCCTTCCACTGCCCCCTGCCCGCACCTGCACCCGCACCCGGTCCTCTGGCAGGCGAACCCTGCAACTTAGGCTAAAACGATCAACCACTACAAAGAGATAATCATGCCCCTTATTTGACATGGGCAGCCCACCTACAAAGTCCATAGAAATGCTCTCCCACAGATGAGAAGGCACAAGTAATAGCAGATACAATAACAACTTCCAATCGCTTGGTTTGCTCACATTACACAACTTGCAACCACAGTTACCGGATACTTCACCCCTTCTCCCTTGGTACGCGTATCGCCGTATCGGATACGGATACTCATAGGATACGGCTCAGATACTTCTTGAATACCGTACCCAGCCGTACCCAAAAAAGACCCTATTTTTTTCCCGTGCCGGATACGCGCAGATGCAACATTCTCATGATATTTGTGCCGTATCCCAAAAATATTAACCCTAGAATGTTAAAAATTGCCGCAAGCAACTGTTCCATGACCTAGCATGCTGATTTCTTGTTGCAGGGAACTACTTTGGACCAACACGCACAAGATGAAAATATGTCTTTTTACGCAATTGTATATACTCAAATAATTGCATTCATTCTAAAGTTGGAGCTATAGTGTCAACAAGCAGCGGAAGAATAGGCAAATTTTATTAATTGGTGATACTTTTTTTAATTTTTGGCTTTTTTGTTTTACTTTACATCGTAAACTTTTATTTATTTATTAAGTTTAATTTATTAATATATAATATATTTGTTAAATATATATTAGTTATATTAAATTTAAATTATTTAATATTATTTATTGCTAATCTATCTATCTCTATATATATGCACACATATATATATGTCATATCTAGCCGTATCCATATTAGGGGTCTTGAAAAATAGCCGTATCCTTATCCGATACCTTATCCGTATCTGATACCGTATCCATGTTCATGCAACTCTGCTTGCAACTGTTAACAAATTTTGAGACGTGCGCTTGCATATATGGCCAAAACACATACTGTTGAAGGTTGGAAATGATCTTAGTGACTCCAAAATGCCCCACCACCTTTGAGGTACAAGCCTCTCTCAATGACAGCGACATCCTTTCTTGAGGTACACACAATTTCCACTAGCTTGTTCATGGTACCTATCTTGTACCTTATAACCAAGTGAAACTGCTGCAAAAAGCCCATCCACTTGCAATGGCATGTTTGCTAGAGTTTGGACTGTGCATGCAAGTATGGGAGTGGTTGGTGGTCTATATGAACAATAGTCTCTATCTCCAACAAGTAGTTTTACCACTACTTCACCACTTGCACCAACACATAAAGCTCCTTGTCATAAGTGTAAGACCCAAGGACTAAACTGCAGAACAACTTTGAATGATAGTCTATGTGCTTACCTCTTTGCATAAGGATGGACCCCATAGCATAATGACTCATATCCGTTTCCACCTCAAATGGTTGTTGACAATTTGGTCACAAGTGCATGGCTTATCTTGTGCTTGAACTCCTCAAATGCTTTTTGCTGCACTTTGCCCCATTTATATGCTTTACCATGGCCTATTATAGCATGTAAAGAAGCTGCTATGGATGAGAACAATTTGACAAACTTCCTCAAGTATTGAGCTGCTCCAACGAGCGCCTTGTTTTGGTGACACTTGTTGGATTAGGCCATTTCACTATGGCCTCCACCTTTTCCAGGTATATCTGTACCACACCACCTCCTACCACGTGTCCAAGGTATACCAATGAATGTTGTGCAAACTCGCACTTCTTACCACTTAAGAACAGCTTGTTCTCCCTTAAGATTTCTCGCACCTTCTCTAGGTGCTCTAGGTGTTCATCATATGTCCTGCTGAAAACTAGTATGCCATCCAAATAAATAATAACACATTCATCTATAAGTGGACATAATACCTCATTCATGAGTCTCATGAAGGTTGGAGGGGCATTAAATAACCCTAAGGAAGTACTAGCCACTCAAAAAGACCTTGTCTAGTCTTAAATAGTGTTTTCCATATGTCATTTTCTTTGATGCGCACTTGATGATATCTAAACTTTAGATCCAACATGGTGAAGTATCTAGCATTGTGCAGCTGATCCAAAGATCATCAATCTGGGGTAGCAGATAACTTTTCTTCATGATTATCTTGTTCAGCAATCTTTAATCTAAGCTTGTGCACCATGTTCCATCTTTTCAGTACCAACACAATGGGAGAACCACACAGAGAGGTGCTATGTCTGATCACACCACATTCCAACAGTTCTTTCAGCTGGTCCTTGACCACATTAGCCTCCACAATGCTTTTACGGTATAGGCCTATTTTTGGAAGCGAACAGTTGGGTAGCAATTAGATCTCATGCTTAATTGACCAATGTCCTGGCAGCCCTTTTGGCTCTTCAAAGAGCTCGCTAAACTGTCGTAAGAGCTGATCTATGCCCTTCTTTTCTTTACTGCTATGTAACCCATGCATTGTCTTTACCTAGCCACATGCTCATCTTATTTGCTATGCAACATTAACAACACCAACTTGCCACTTGCATTGATCAACTACCTTGTTTGGGCTGCACTAACCATGGAAACTTTGGATTTGCCTTCATAAGACTTGACCATGAATTCTTCACCTCCTCTGATCAGCCTATACTTATTTTGTTTCCTACAAAATATTGCATCCCTCTCATAGAGATAAGGGCTCCCAAATACCACTCCATTGACATCCAACAGAATGACATCAACAATTAGCTTATCCTTGAAGTCCACGGTGAGTCAAATCTTGATCACACATCGGGTGTTGGCTGCGATTTCCACACCATGTTTCAGCCACCCCAAAGAATATTGACTCGGATGTTTCTTTGTTTGCAATCTAAGTTCATTGACTACCATTTGGAAAATCAAGTTTGCTTGTGAAAAAGTGTCGAATAGGCCATCTAGCTTCCTTCCCTTGAGCTGAAGCTTCACATGAAACAACTTGGTCATCTCATTCTCCTCTTGAGCATCACTACTACCCACACATGAGCCTTTCCTCATAGTGGCACATGATAAATGGACGTCAACATCGGAGGTCATCTCAATTTCTCTCACTTTCTTGCTACAACTAGCACTCTTGTTCTTCTTTGAAAGAGTGCAGTCCTAGATGTAGATTCCCACAAGACTCGTCATTGATTCTCATAATGTGATTACTAGGAAAGAATCATTATATTTTTACTTAACCCATTTCAGGGATTGCATATCCAAACATTCTCATATGGCTATGGATAATATTTGAGAACATCTTTCATTTTCTGATGAGAACTCTAGAAGTCCTTCAACGGTGGTCCCTTTTTTCACTGACTTTTCATTCTCAGATGAACTTGAGCGACATAACCTGCTTTTCCTCAAGCCTTGATGTCCATATTCAAATATTGTCATCATCCTTCTCCAAATGTGATTCATCGCTTGAGTTAGATTTGTTATTCAATAACGTCAAATCCCTTAGCCTTTGACTTACTTCTTCTATGGTTTCTACCAGCCAATGTTGACATGGTATTCTACAACTTTATTTTGTCTCCCTCTCTTACCCTAGATGATCTTCATACATACATTGGATCACCTCTTTTCTTCATTTTTGCTTCTTACTGACTGTAATTTCTCTATTTTAATTCATTGTTGCATGTGACATTCACCACTACACTTGCTAATCAAGTGGCTATAATACCAGATGTTAGCATGTTTCACATGGCATCTGCTTAACAAGTGACAATGATTGGATGTCCTATTGTTATTGATCCACCAAAGTGTAACCAGCACACACATGAAAGATTTAAAAATATACCATTTAATATGATAAATAGGCTATCGTGTTTTTGAATCTTATTGGAGATAGTATCTTCAAGTACTACGAGAGAATATGCATCAACTATTTGTTGTTGAAAATTAAAGATCAGGTATTGCAAATAAGGTAAAAAACATAGATTGTGGCTAATGTTAAATATAAATGCATACATATTTAGTCAACTCTACTTATAAATGTTGGGCATATTGTTACAGTTTACCACATGCCTCTTTGTGGTAGTGGAAGAGTGGTTGCCTTAATTTATCATGTGTCTGTGGTGTTATGACATGGGGAGTAAAGTCACATTGCAAGCTACCGGGATGTTTAATCATGATCATTAAGTGGCGCCAACCATAAGAGTGGGGTATCACAAGGAAGGTTGTGATAGTCATTACATTTTCCATAATGATCCGAGAAGACCTTACAAAGCAAAGTATCACAACATACCTATAGAACTAACTACTAAGTAGGGCCACATACAGACTAATGCATAATGGGTTGTCTTAACTCATGTAACAATTGCAAGGAGGAGATAATCTCTTCGCATTGTGAATTTCGTTGTAGTCCAATTTATGTAAAATACTAAACCATTGATTGTTTCATGCTAACCCATCTACCATCCCTACCAACAACCTTGACCATATTTTTTTTAATTTAAATCCTCTTCAAAATCTGTTGGGCTGGTCCACTTGCCTGGAAGCCGGGAAAAATAAAATGCTTGTTTTTCAGCCAATGCAATAATCAATTCAGATTCATATTCTCCCTCCCTCCTCCCCCCCCCCCCCCAGTGTCTCTCTCTCCCTCCAAATAATGATATTTGATAATAAATACAATTTTAATTAAGCACCATTAGATATAGTCCTCCGTGATTAAACAACTGTTTTAATGAAGGCCGTGGAAGATAAGTCTGGGTATAAGTCCCACATGAATTGGAAGAATAGTAACAGCTCACGTGTGGCTTCTAAACTTAAAGGTGTTGTAAGTTTAATAGTGCATTCCCAGTACATAATTGATGTCAGGATGAGATTTGATATCTCACCAAAGAATTCAAAAGCTTTATTCCTGTTTTCTGACTCCCCTTTGCTAGAGTTTTTTTTATGCAACAAATGTACATGGTATATCCACCATACAGAACATAGTTGTAAGAAGATCCTAAGTTCGACTCCAAGCTGGTTATTGATATGGTATACGTAGAAATAATTTTTTTTTTTAAAACAAAGATTGAGTAAAAGGAGCAGCCTAGCATACAGTTTTGCAGGACAATCAAGCATGTCTTTAACAACAGAAATTAACAAACAACATTGAAGTCTTATTTTGTACCCACAAATTTCTGATAAAAAGTGTTCATGCTTCTCAAAACAGAAATCAAGATTTCATTGCAGGCCGACAGTTTAAGAGAGTTGACCTGTATTTGACCCTTTCGGACCACTGAATATTTCCTAATTTGGTACCTAACAGCGGACGAAAGCAATGTCGGGATTTCTGCAGCACGAATAGCATGTACCGTTGAAGCACTACAGGATAGAGACCTAAGCTTCCATTGATATTGCCCAAAATTATTATCACTATTGTTTCTTTTACAGATGGAAAAGCTTTGGGCTCCTTCGAACCCTAGTTTTACTCCGCCACTTCCTCTGAGTTGAAAAGAAGTTGCCAGTCTCAACCAGTTTACAGGGCATATTGTAGAAACGCACATTGTATAATAGCTACAAAGCTTGACCATTCACAGTAATGGTAGCCAAACAAGAGTTGGGGTACCACTTCTTTCACATAATGCTCGGTGTTTGCTTCTTCAATTCCTTGCCTATTCAACCAGCCTACTGTTTCAAATTCCGCCCTTCAATCCTTTAGATATCTTACCAACAGATATCTTGCCAGTAAAGCTACTTGAAAAAAGACCGATTTTGTAACAAACCCTATCCCGCATCAGGCCGACAAGGAGCATGGAAGATTATGGAACAGAAAGCCCGGCAGCATTATGATATTGGCTCGCATGTGAGGCATAATGAATCGAATACCCTCCAATCAGCTTCACTTCCCCCTATCAACTATCGAGCAGGATATTTATATGATATTCAGTAGGTACTCAACTGGGACGAAGCTACCGAAGATGCAGAGCCTCTGGCTTGGATGCGAATGTTTTACAAATACATGACTCCTTACATTTCCAATTAATTTCATTGTTCTTTATTATTTTTTTTCACAAACTGCGTATCTGTATTTTCATGGCGCATACACTCCTTGTTTAATTTTGAAGCATATAGAACGAATGAAGGATTTTAATAACGTTCACGAACAACAACAACAAAGTCTATTACAAAAGCCCTTGACGGGCCTGCTGCTCAAATAGTACTTTCTTATTGACCTCTTTTTCCTTCGGAATCCTCTTCCGCTGTGAATCTTAATCAAATAATTGCAACTTTTGTTACCCTTTCTTCTTCCAAAATGTTAGCCAAGGAGACATTTACGTGCTCATTATTTTTAGGCAAAGATTTCTATATGGGGGCATGTAGTAGAATAGAATATAATATAATAATAACTTTTAACATCCAGGGGCTAAAAATAGTCTATGAGATAGGCAACCCAAACATATTTGCTTCTATCTTTCAGTTCTTCTTGTATTCAAAGATATAATGAGCTCTTCGACCTTATCAAAATACCCCTCTATAAATAGACCATGCCAAGAAGCCGCTGTCAAGATGCCCGCATATTTTGCCCTGATGTCTACGCAAGCGTCACACTCCAAAATAAAGTGTTTTTCTAATTCCATTGCTTAGAAGTGCAAAAATCACACTCTCTCTCTTCTCGAGTTTATGTAGGCCTCTTCCACCTTCCCATTTCACATCGCTGATGAGAGTTAGTTCTAAACTGACCAATCAAAATTTTAGCTCTCCAAGGGATATCCGTCCCAATGTACACTTTCTATTAAAAATCACAAGTGGGTTTAAACACCTAGAGGAGAAGCCCTTTACATTCCATAATCTTCAAAAGGTTTTGAAGTTAGAATTGTATTTTGAGGAAGGCATTTACTTATAAAATGAGAATGTTACATGTGGGTAGTGACTAAGGCCTAAATTTGATGGCCTATTATTTGTATTTAAGAATTTTTATTTTAAAGGTGATTTAAAAAAAAATTGATTTGTTTTTCTCTAAGGCATTTTTAGCTCATGGACATCTCGGGATAATATAGTGTGTTTCCTTTTTCATAGTACATTTCAATCAATTTTTTAGTGAGTTTGGGAGGCATTTTTAGCTCATGGACATCTCGGGATAATATAGTGAGTTTCCTTTTTCACAATACATTTCGATCAATTTTTTTAGTGAGTTTGGGAGGCATTTTTAGCTCATGGATATCTCGGAAACTTACAAGTAACCATTTTGACTTAAATTTGCCTATCGACATAACCATTGCACTGAACCTCAAATGGTGCAATCTATTAGTTTATGGTAGACAAGGAAATTTTAACTTCAAAAGGCACCCTTGGAAGAGAAAATAATCTAATGTATGTAACATAAAAACATATGAACTCTTTTCACATCTTAGATCTTAGGAAAATGTACTCTACCATTTTATTTTACTTCTTTATTCACCATTCTTATGGAATTTTATAGATAAAATAATATATTAATTTTAAGTCAAATAAAATTTAATTTAGCAATTCTTAACATTTATGAAAAAAAATATTTACAAAATTTACTTAATTTTAATTTATATAATTATAATGGAGACATTGCCAATAAGGGCGTGTTTAGATGGTCAAGTCACAAGGTTGTTGTGGCGGCCACCAAGGTTCAAACCCCCGTTGGGCCAAAGAGCCCGCAAGCCTAGTGCTTTATTGGGTTGACGTGCTCACAGGCTATGTGTCTTCAATGGGCTGACGTGCTCGCAGGATATGTACCTTCACTAGTCTAACGTGCTCGCAGGATATGTGCCTTCGTTGGGTTGTCGTGCTCATAGGATGTGGACCTTCATTAGGCCAGTGAGATCGCAGGTTTGAAAATGGCGATAATGCCTTGGGGATTGAGACCCCCGACTAGTGGTCTCGGCAATAAAGCCATGGGAAGAGATCTCCCGTAAGGGTCTCTCTAGGCTCGAATCAGGGTAAAAACTTGAGTGACTCTAAACAAAAAAAAATTATAATGGTGACATTTACTACATCTTCCATGACAAAAAATCATTCCTTCTTTAGATATCATTACTCCCATATCATGGGTCAATCTTTTAGGCATGCGATCGAGACCTTACACTTGTAAATTTAACTTCTAAATAAAAAAATTAAATTCAAATATTGGTTGACTCATGTCTATTTTATTCTCATCCAAGTTAACTTGGTATAGATTTTGAATGACTATTACTATGTACTTGTATTTAAAGGCATTCAAGCATTTAGTTTTAGACATTAAGGGCATTCACAAACATTATCAATTACCATTCATAATCAAGGAGCATTCATTAGAAGAATACTTAAATTGGTACACTAAAAGGAATAACAGTTACTTAAAAATCATCATCTAGGATATTTGCATGTATGTGTGTTTCCTTCTAATCATTAGTACAACTGTAAAACCAATCTCTTCCAGGGGTTGACCTAGGAAAATTTATCCTTTAGCAATCTAATAGCCTCCTTAAGGTATTTTTAAATATTGTCAATCCTTGACAACCAAAAAGAAGTAGGAAATTATGTGAGCAGGAGAGCAAAATTACAAAATTAGTAGGATCAAATTCTAGTAACTGTAAGCACTAAAAAAGCACATGGGCCTACATGGTAATCCAATGATGAGTTATAGTCCTAATCACATACATGTAATTATGCCCTCTTAGCAATATTCTTCTTGGTGACATGTTGATTGAAGTTCTTCATCTTGTTTTTGTTTCCCAAGTCCCCTAGCTAACCCTCCTAAGTCCTATTTCTTCACCCTTCACCCCTTGTCAACAATTCATTTTTATCACTTTCTAAATTGTTGATTTGACCCCCTAGTGTCATAAGATGGAAAATACACTTCCCTTGAGCTCCTTTCATCCATTTCAACATTCTAGAGGCCTCTAATTGACCTCCCAGATCATTCCCCGTCATCATTTTTGTCTCCCTTTTCTTCCTTTTTGGGTTTCCCCTTATTATTTCCAAATCCCCCAAGGGGGTGACCCCGGATCCCCAAGGGTGACCTGTTGTTGGCCCTCTGACATCTGGGATTTGAGATTGCTATGTTGGCATTGATGTCAACATACTGTTGGTCTCAAGAGAACCCTCTCATTGATGCTCAGAATGTTCAATGAATAAAACTTATGATTGGAGCTTATTAGTTCATTAATGTTGTTGTGGACATATTGATGTAGAGGCACTTTGATAGGAGAAGGATAGAAAATTAGACAAGGTTCTTACTACACCCAAAAGCCCAAATTCAAAGGTCAATTTACAAAAGTAGGAACACAAGTTAGGGGTTTTGATTTCTTCATGGAAAAGGTGTTTAGACATGTATTGGGACCCATCCCATTGTTGGGAATTAAGGTGTCTCAACCTTTGCAAATTCCTAATGTTGTACTTATTTATCCCATGTTGAGTTAGCATAGTCAGCACCTTGTGTATATGTAGTAGGGTAAATTTTGGTGACTTTGGCAACCGTGGTTTCCCCCTTGAATAATTAATGGGGGTTTGGGGGCAGCGCCCCCAAGACAGGGTCAAGGGGTGTAGTCCCATTGAATATGTAAATCAAACCATAGCTCAAGTAGAGTAATGTTTATTTGAGGCTAAGTTTGAAATTTCGAGTTTGTCCATTCAATTGAATCTTTATGTAGTCCCATTAGGCTCATATGACAAACAAGAAAATGGGGAGCATGCCAATTGGCAGGTGAAGCATCCACCTAGTGGACAAACAAGAAAATGGAGTTAAAATTGAGCTCCACGAGTCTAACCTAGGAAAGGTTTGTGGAACTCTTTAGGCAAAGATGGTTGCCTCAGTTATATTATGACCAAAAGCTTATAGATTTCCAAAATTTGAGATAGGGTGATTCAATTGTGAATAAGAACTAGGAAAAGTTCACTCGCGTCCTCAAATATGTTCCACAATATTAGTAGGATGAGAGGTTGCGCATCTAGAAGTTCATCATGGGATTGAATACCTAGATTGGGGGTGAAGTTGATGTGCATGGCCCCTCTCAATTGGTATGGGGAGCATGCCAATTGGCAGGTGAAGCATCCACCTAGTGGACAAACAAGAAAATGGAGTTAAAATTGAGCTCCACGAGTCTAACCTAGGAAAGGTTTGTGGAACACTTTAGGCAAAGATGGTTGCCTCAGTTATATTATGACCAAAAGCTTATAGATTTCCAAAATTTGAGATAGGGTGATTCAATTGTGAACAAGAACTAGGAAAAGTTCACTCACGTCCTCAAATATGTTCCACAATATCAGTAGGATGAGAGGTTACGCATCTAGAAGTTCATCATGGGATTGAATACCTAGATTGGGGGTGAAGTTGATGTGCATGGCCCCTCTCAATAGGCAACTTTTTAGAAACACATACATGCAGTCCTGGATAATAGGCAAGCTAAATATCAAATCACTCCTATTGAAACCACAGGTATTTTATCTAGTTTTCCAATTTCTATTTTGATAGATGTATTGGTACAACAGAATGTTTCATTTCTCCTAAAATTTTCAGTAAGATTTTATGAAAAGTTGGTTACATGGAAAATACTTGGTTAGTTGAATATGTAAATCAAACCATAGCTCAAGTAGAGTAATGTTTATTTGAGGCTAAGTTTGAAATTTTGAGTTTGTCCATTCAATTGAATCTTTATGTAGTCCCATTAGGCTAATTAATGACAAGTGTTGGTGAGTATCTCTACACGAGAGAAAGGCATCTTTGGGCAGTCAAGGGAGGTTATGACATGTAAGAGGAATATGATATTTTTAGTCATTGTAAGACAGATTCTATGACAGCTGTAAGGTGTGTAAAAGCATCTGTCGTAACCTATCTTGGGACTAGGCACCCACTTTGGGATGGGATGTTGGACAAGTGTCCTTAGGCGTGGGTTTTGGGGCATGAGTCTAAGATGGACACCCATCTCTAGAAGGTTCCATATTTGCCTTGTAAACTCTATATAAACAAGTGCTTGGATGGGAGATAAACAACTTTGGTACGAGTACTATTATGCTGCCAGAATATCTCCAGATTCGACATTCGAAGACTCCTGAAAGAGCATTGGCTCTAAAACTGTATTGTAATCTGTTATTGTTTACTGTAATACATTTGAGCTGCATTTTGGAGTGTGGGGTTTTTCACCCGTAAGGGTTTTCCCCACGTATATCTTGTCTCTCTCTTTTGTCTACTTTCTGTGAGTATGTGTATTGCTACAATATCTCATGTTAATGGTTTAACATTGCTGTAATAGTTAGAATAAAGTTGAATTTGCATAGCCCTCTCCTCATTAGATTAGTGTAGGAAGCATTTTCTGTACACCTAGCTTCCTTTCACCCATCCATTGGCAAAGGCAGGTCAAACTTCTGGTTAGCACTTCCTTCACAAACCTAAGAAATGGCTTGTAGCCCTTCAAAATGAGAACAATCCTAATAATTCTTGACTCAGATATTTAAAGGCAAATCTTAGACAATTAGTAGATACCTGTTATGACCCTCTATCACATATCCTAGAATGGGTAGTGGTTGTTTTGGATGATATGCCTCAACCTATAGCCCCTCTTTATGCCTTAGAGCCCCAATTAGGCCAAAATTACAAAGAGAGTACCCTAAAACTCATGCATAGAACTCCACCAAGGGTTTGAACATTTAGAATACATGCCAAAACAAGTGATTTTGTGGGTTTTACCCTTCTACAATCTGTTGTTCCCAAAAATGCTTCTATGGTTCCTTCTTTGTGACTCTAAACATCACCTAACACATGGTTTGTTAGGTTTCCTCAAAGAAAACTTCTCCTCCTCAGATTCCCTACCAAAAACTTATCAAAGCATACTGATACATATCTATTGCAACCCATTCCACTGATCCAAGGTAAATCAAGTTAGTGGAATGGCAAGAAAATACATGTTCTCTATCAAAACCCTAGTCTAGGTTTTAATGGGACTTTTTTAAAAAGAAGCCTTATACCTCCCCTATAATGTAACTTCAAGACATCAAACTACTTTTAAATGCAAGGTAACTCAATGTACTATCTAATCAAAACATGAGGAAATGACAACAGTTCTGTACCTTCCTGCAGTATGGCCTGTAGCAGCGTTTTCCTCAAGAAGATAGAATTCTGTAAATGAGCAGTCACATAGATATGCCTGTAGAAAACTCCTTAATGATTGTCAAGACACCAAATAGGACTTTTTTGAAAGTCAATTCATCCCTCCATTCATCCCATACATTTGAGACTCTTGACAATTCCGTACAGATGAGAAGTATAGACTGTTCTACAGAAAATGCAGAAAAACAATAGAAAATGCAGAGAATCGGTTTGTTATTGCTTTGAAAACTTCTTACACTTCTTCAAGTTCATCTCCCCCATCTCAAGGATCAATCTCCAAGGCCTTTTAAGCCTGCACAACCTTTGGCAACTACTTGGAGGTAGTTTTTGGGTCGATGGGGAAGTTTCACAACTGTCTTTCCTCCATCGCTACCCATTAGTTATTTGTTATTGTGATTACAAAGTGTTATGTTAGTTTAAGATGTGTATACTTTCCTTTCAAGAATAACTAGCCTTTGACAAGGCATAGGACTCAATGATAACCTCCTACTTGCCTTGGAAAGGCTTACAAATGAGAGGAAAACATAGGACTGCCCCTATGACTTCATGACTACTTCCTATACAAGACAACAATAGATATTTGGACATGGTCCTTATTACATGAATGAGAATGGTCTTCAAGACCTTATGAAATCAACAAACAAAGTGAATCATCAAAACAAGACATAAGTCTTTTGGTCTCCTTAGTGCTCCTACACCACATATGGTGATTGTTGTCATGCAGATGGTATGGTGTTTGATGTTAATAGCACAGTGATAGATGTATTTGTTCACAGATGCAAATTTTTAAGCCAATGTGGTGGATTGTTTTCATGGAAAAGTATTTGATTGCTCATTCAATTATATGTTGATGGTGTCTTTATGAGGTGTGATGTTATCCATTCTTGAAGACTTCTTGTGTAATGCCCCTCCATTCTCATCTTGGATGTACAGATGGTCTAGCTAAGGAGCATGAAGATGAAGGTAAAATAATAAGAATATTTAGGGTATGTTAGACAATTGATGTTGTGTATTATATGATGTTGGTAGATGCTACATTCATGTTGATGACATTCTTGATTATGCTCATGTGTGGTTTCATACGACAGTTAGTATGTTTTATCAATAATCTTTGTTGCGACACTGATAATTTATATGTTTTGACATTGTTTTACATTCAAGTGATTATGATGTTGATCTTACTATGATTGTCATATGTTAAAATTGATTTTTATGCGACTAATTATGTATCATAGGATGTTATGTTGTGATGTTTTGTGTGGATTAATCTTATTATGTGTATCATGTGATTATCTGATGATGGTTCTTATTTAGTCGTTTAGTAATTGATTGCTATGTGTATTGTGATTATGTGTTTGATGTGATGGTGAAAGGGATAGTGTTGCATTACTCATGCATGAGTACCCTGCTACACTGCGATTCCCTTTCACGGTGTATTTGACTATATATATATATATATATATATATATATATATATATATATATATATATATATATATATATATATATATATATATATTTGTTCGACTATTTGGTTGCTGTAGGATGCAGGTACCAGGTATTGACTCCATCTGAATTGACAGGTCTAAGCGTGTCTTAAACCTAATGGAAACTATTGAACAGAGATAACATGTGGTCCCCTAGTTAGCCATCATCCTTGAAAAGGATGAGTATCCAGTTTTACACCTAGTCAATGTTGTTTGTATGGGAGTAATGGTCAGTCACTATCATTTTGGTCATGCTTTCGATCGTGCATTGTGTCAGGTATTGTTTAGCATTTGGGTTATTTTGTTTGGAATTGTTTGATTAATGTTTTGGTTAATGGCTTCATTAAAATAAACTTATTAAGTCAAAAGGGCACTTTGATAAATAAATATAGATGCTTTTATGTAAATTATAGTTGTGGGGAAATATGTATTATTATGTTTGAAAAAGATTCTCTTTCTTTATTATTATTGCATTGAGTAAGTATTTTCTATTTTGACCACTTGGAAGAAGTGGCAGTTACGCACCTCTAGAGGGAATCTTAGAAATAATTGTTTCTTTTATGTAAGAGACTAATTTTAGAAAAGTAGAAAGAAACTATTTTTGTTTGGTTATAAATGAAATAAATAACAAATTCTAAAATAAATAAAATCAGAGAGAAATTATTGTTTGGTTAAAAATAACAAATTGTAAGAAAGTAATAAAGGAGAATCTTCTGGAAGAAATTATGGGGGTGGTTATGCATGCTCAACTTTATTTTTGAAATCTCAAGACATAATTTGGGGGAGGTGCGTGCATTTCAAATGGAGAATATGTTTTATGGTTTGGGGGAGCTCTCTCTCTCTCAAGAAGTTTGCATTTTTCTTTGGCATCGTAAACCATAGCTTCCAGAAGAAAAGACTTGGGGAAAATGGATGCAAGCTAGGAAATTTTGTGAAGATGTGATAGAAACAATATTCCAGGTATGGACTGAGATATGAATCTAATTTATTGTTGCTTTAGATTTAGTAAAATATTCTGTGAATTCTCTTCTACATTTTTTGAACCCAGTCTATTGTGTTAGTCATAACTTTATTTTTACAAACTGGGTTTCTCTAATTGTTTTATATATGGTGGATGGCCTGGATATCTAAATCATATCCAAAAATCAGCTATACCCAGTTTGTCATTTTTGAGTTATGAATATTTTGTGACTGTCTACCTCTCACCTATTTCGTCTCTGTTTTAGTAGTCTGTTGCGTTAGCCATAACTTTATTTTTATGAACTGGGTTTCTCTAATTTTTTTATATACGGTTCATGGCCCAGATATCTAAATCATATCCAAAAATCAGCCATACCTAATTTTTCAGTTTTGAGATATGAATATTTTGTGACTGTCTACCTCTCACCCATTTCATCTATGTTTTAGCAGTCTGTCATGTTAGCCATAACTTTATTTTTACGAACCAAGTTTCTCTAATTTTGTTATATATGGTGCACGGCCTGGATATCTAAATCATATCTAAAAATCAGCCATACCCAGTTTGTCATTTTTGAGATATGAATATTTTGTGACTGTCTACCTCTCACCCGTTTCATCTGTGTTAAAACAGTTTGTTGCGGGCCACCAATAACTCTATATTTTCGAATTGGGTTTCTCTGGGATTTTTCAACAAATTCATTTTGTGCATATCCTATGATCATTGCTTTCCATCATATGACTCTCTTTGAGACATTCTACCAATCAGTCTACATGCCTTGTCTATGCTTTCACATTTTACATTGTTGGTAGCTTCTAAAGCCTTCTCAACAAATTTATTTTGTGTTGATTCTATCATATGCATATGGTTGAAAGTGTGGTAGATTTGATGAAGATGTTAGATCTATAGGAATGTTTTGTTGTTCCCTATTTCTTTTCTCTCAAGCTAACCTTATAATAAGGTTCTTTTATTGTAGTTTCAAGTTTTGTATCTTATGATTTTAACTAGTGTAAGATATTTATAGCATTCTAATATTATAGGCTTTTAGTCTTGCTTATACAATTATATTTAATAGTATTTACAAAATTGTCTAGATTATTAATGAAATCTATAGCAGTGTAAATAGTGGTTTAGTGAATTTTGTAGCCATTAGATTAGCATTCATGTGTTATGGTTATTAATACTCCATTGTATGATTTTAATTATGGTGATAGTTCCCCACTATGATAAGAATTGCATTTAAATAATTGTTATGTTTTAATATGTATGCCTTAGGTTTATTTGCATGTTGATCGCAATCATTTTTAATTAAACAAAACTAAAATAAGTCTTGGGATCTATTGATTAAAATATTGTTACTCGTGGACTTTTATATCTTATGATCATAAAAGTAACTATTACTAGTTAGAATATGATAGTTCTATATTGTTGAGGAAGATTCACTTTATGATTGTTAGATGATTGATCATGATTCAATTAATGTTACATTCTTCAAGACCCATAATTAGTGCATTATGTCATATGTAGTAATTGTGGTGTTGTATTTGATTTATTAATGAAGAATCTTAGTTTGGTCTATTAGGTGATGATGTGCATTCGAGAGTGAATGTGATGTGAGACCATAATGTTTAGTGTGTCAAGTGTTTGTGTCATTTGGGAAAGTTGATTCCAGAGGCCAAGAGGGGTAGTCATGTGTATGACTCCTATGATTATGTAATCTTGCTAATGATTGAATATGTATTGGTTATATGTTAACACCCCTCTATTTATGGATTCATGTGGTTATGATGACTGTGCAAGATGGATAATGCTTTGCTCAATGTACCTATTCATGTGGTTATGATGACTATGCAAGATGGATAATGCCTTGCTCAGTGTACCTATTCATGTGGTTATGATAACTATGCAAGATGGGTAATGCCTTGCTCTATGTAATGTGAAATGATGTATATTTTGTGTTGTAAATGTATCATGATGAGAAATGTGATAGTTCATGCTTGGGTTTTGTTTTGGGCTTTGAGAATCTAGATGTAGTGAAGGGGGAATGACTTTCAATGTGGGGCTGGTGCCCAAAGTGGCTTGTCAGGGTAACTCATTGGAAGTTGTTAATCTAGTGATAACTTAATAATAAATTTAGAGGGTTGGATAGTTTTCACACTAATCAAGATAATTGGATGCCTCACTCATGCCTGTAGTGCTCATTCAGGATAAGGATGAGATGGGAAGGTCATGATTGGCAAAATTAATTTCCTTGTCCTCACGAAAGGAATGTTGGTTCTGCATGTGTCACCCTATGGGGCTGGTGTCTGGTGAGAGACTATCAGGGTAACCATAGATGGGGGTCGGCGCCTAGCGAGAGACTGTCAGGGTAACCCATGGATGGGGGCCGACGCCTAGCTAGAGACTGTTAGGGTAACCTATGCTAGGACCATGTGATGACACTCATCCCTACTATAGTCTAGCATTCTCTAGTTGTGTTCTCCCCTTTGTTTTGTGAATGCCTCTGGAAGTGATGTTTGAGTTACTTATGATGTCTTTATTGACTGGTGTTGTTTTGGAGTCATGTGTTGTCCTTGCACCTGTTAGTCTATTGTCTTTTTGACTGTTGGAGGAAGTGGTGACTCTGTTGTGAATGTCATGTGTACTTGTATGTTGGATTCATGTTAGCCTTTTGTGTTGTGTTTCTGTCTTCTTAACTATTTCATGTCGTGGGACCTTATTGTTATCTCCTAGCACGAGGGGTGGACCTTAGGGTTCCACATGGTCAGGTGGTTGTACTTATATCTCCATTGGTTTCTCTTGTCGTTGTTCGAGTGCGAGAAGGATGTACCTTGTGTAATAGATTTCAGATCTTGATCTAGCTAAGGAGACAAATACTTATGATCATGTTCCAGTCTTGGATATTAGTTGAATCATGTACTATTATCTTGATGTATGTACTCCAATGTAATCTGGATAGCGATATTGTAAACAATGTAATGTTGTACTCTCTTGTAAAAGAATTGTTTATGTACTTGTGTTCCTATGTGCAAGATCCTGATGTTACTTATCTGATGATATAATAAGGAATTGTATGTGTTTATTCATCTGATGCAATTAGACCTTGAATGAACCATGGTTGTTAGTTAGTTCATCATGTTGTTTAGAAATTTGCTACTTGTTCGTCAGTAATGTAGCCATGGAACCCTAGAGGATAAAGCTTAACTTATGTTAGGAGTAAATATGACTTACTTTTCGTTGTTATTTCTTTCTTTAAAAAAAAATTTGTCCTTTTTGTAATCTTAGTTGTGTTATCCTCTGGGTTCCTTGGTGGCGTGTTACATCTTGTCACAAGATACTTCATTGTCTTATCTTATACCTCAGGTGTTCAGTGAGTTCAAGTCCTTATCCTTTTGGGTGCAATTTAGGGTTTGACATATTTCTTTTATCATAACCTTTAAATGTTGAAAGTCTTCTTTCATCTATCCTTATTTGTCTATCCTTCTCTGCTCAGAGTATATGAGGGTGTGGAATCAACGTTGTTTGTCTTCAGCTTTTAGGGTTTTGAGTCTCTCTAGACAAAACCTAAGTCCTAATAGTTTAAGTGTTCTTTAAATCCTTAAGTTGTAAATGTTTGAAGCCCTAAATTTTCTAAATTCTCCTGATTTACAAAATCTATTTCTTTCTCTGTATTAGAATACTCTCTGTCTACAGTTTGGAACACAAGAATCTAGGGTTTTATTAATACCTAAAGATATGTTTTTTCCTAAAGGCTTAAGTCTTCAAACCCTAAGTCCATATATGTCTTAAACCCTAATCATATGTTATAAGATCTCTATTGTAACGGGCTCACTTTATTTCTAACTGATCGGTGATCGGCTCTAGCAGGTTACATGTCACTTAAGTGACATCTTAAGGGGACTTTCATCGTGTCGTAACCGTCCCTCCCTTCCTAACACTAACGGAGTCTTCGGTGTCACTTTATATTCAAGCAGGAGTTTTAAGATCGACGGTGTATACCTTCTTCTTCGATGGCGCGAAAGGAACTATCAACAAACATCATTTAAAGTTTTTTTAAAATCTTAATGGTTCCTTGATGTGAATTATGAAAATTGACGAGCAAAAGGTTATTTTTCAATTCTAAGTAGTTTCTATAATAGTTTGGTAACTATTTCACAGATCAAGGATATTAGAGTCCTTAAAATCTTTTCTCCATGAGTTTTCAAGGTTTTTATTGAGGTGAACACATAGAGATAATTATATTATTCACATTGTAAAACTTGAATATTGCTTAGAAAGCCTAAATAAGGTCTATGAATATAAAGGAAACATGGACTTCATTCTGCAGAGATATGATACAAAGATGAATAGTATGTAATGAAATAACTTGCACAATGGAAGAAGATAATATGAAATATTCTGCAAATACTTGATAATAACTGAGAATAACAGGCCACTTCGAGGGGGCAACCTCCAAATATCTCCAATGAGAACACACTTCACAATATATGATGAAATAAGACTTATATCCTCCTATATATACCTAATTATGCTTAGGATGAATAGACACACCTCTATATAACACCTAGTCCAACCTATCTAACTAAATAATAATATAATAATGATAACATGACTTAGTTAGGAGTTAAGGTAGCCACAAGCTAACTATTCATAACCCTATGTACACTAATATTAAGGGTGTAGCATGCCCCCCCTCTTCAAAGAAGCATTGTCCTCAATGCTAACCACATGTGGATTCTTTTGAATGAACTCCTCATCCTCCCATGTGGCCTCTTCCACTAGTAAATTCTTCCATTGGATGAGATACTCAGTAAGGGTTCTATTCCTCAGCTTCTTTATGCGTGTTTGAAGAATGCATTCTGGTTCCAAAATTATTCTTCCTTCTTCATTGAGCTCTGGTAGTATTGTTTGAGTAGGAATATTTTGCCCAATTACCTTCTTCAAACAAGAAACATGAAAAGATGGATGTATCTTTGTTGTTGGTGGCAACTCTAGCTTGTAGGCAACGTTACCAATCTTTTGCATGATTTGGTATGGCCCATAATATCTTAGAGACAACTTATTATTCTTTTTTTGTTGCTTCAGTGAGATTTGTTTATAAGGCTGCAATCTCAAGAAGACCCAATCCCCAACTTCAAAATTTCTTTCACTACGATGTTGGTCTGCCTATTGTTTCATTCAATTTTGTGCCATAGCTAAATTCTCCTTGAGTCCTGAAAGTACCTGTTGTTGATGAAGCAAGTGGTCCTCTACTGCTTAAACTCTCGGTGACACCTTTAATGATGATGTGATGGAAGGAGGATGATATCCATAAAGTGCCAAAAATGGAGACATTTTTTATGAGCTATGAAAAGAAGTGTTATACCACCATTCTGCAAGTGGTGGCCAATCTACCCATTGAGACTGTTTCTCTGAAGTGAAACAACGTAGATATCCTTCCAAACATTTATTAACAACCTCAGTTTGCCCATCTGATTGAGGATGGTATGAAGAACTATGAGCCAATTGAGTACCCAAACATGAGAATAGATCTTTCCAAAAGTGACTAGTAAATATAGGATCACAATCACTGACAATAACCTTAGGTGTACCATGTAGCTTTTGGATATTCTCCAAAAAAACTTTTTCCACTGCACTTGCTGTAAAATGGTGTGATAATGCAATGAAATGTGCATATTTAGTGAGGTGATCAACTACTACCATGATGACATTATGACCTTTAGATTTGGGAAGCCCTGTGAAGAAGTCCATGGATACCTCTTCCCAACGCTGGCTTGGAATAGATAAGGGCTGCAAGAGACCTAGTGTCTTAATTGTCTCCCCCTTATTTCTTTGACAAACTAAACATTCAGCCACCAACTTTTGAACATCACCTTTTAGCCCTTCCCAAAAAAAATCTTGCTTGACCCGATGATATGTCTTCAAAAATCCTGAATGACCACCAATTGGGGACTCATGTAGCTTTGTGAGAATCTTGTGTTTAAGAGTGGAATTCTTGCAGAGATACAAGTGCTCTTTATACCAAAGAATATCCCCCTTCAAACAAAACTTATCTGAACTACTAGGATCACTTTTTATTTGTTGGATGAGATTACTTGTTGCAACATCATTTTGCCACTCTGCTTTGGCTTCTTCCACCCAATTTGCTTGTAATATTGAAAGGGCACATAATAAGGCTTCATCTTTCTCATCCTTCCTAGAAAGTGCATCGGCCATAATATTTTCTTCCCTTTCTTATATACAATCTCAAAGTCATATCCCAACATCTTAGTGACCCATTTTTGTTGCTCTTCAGACGATAGTCTTTGTTCCAAAAAATATTTTAGGCTATCATGATCTGTCTTAACCTTAAAGTGTCAACCCATTAAATAAGGCCTCCATTGTTTAACTGCATGAAAGATTGCTAGCATTTCCTTCTCATAATTAGGTTTGAGCTGATTCTTACCCTTTAATTGACGACTCTCAAAAGAAATTGGTTGACCTTCTTGCATGAGAACTGCTCCTATCCCATTTTTAGAAGCATCACATTCCACAATGAATTCCTTAGTGAAGTCCGGAGTGGCAATCACTAGAGTTGTACACATAGCCTCCTTCAATTGCTCAAATGCTACATTAGTAAACTCATTCCAATGAAAAGAATCCTTCTTCAATAGAGTGGTGAGGGGTGCTGCTATATGACCATAATTCTTCACAAATCTTCTATAGTACCCTGTCAATCCCAAGAAACCCCTTAGTTTCTTAATGGTTTTTGGAAAAGGCCATTCCATGATAGCCTTAATTTTGTTAGGGTCCACCTTTACTCCTTCATGTGAAACTATGTGTCCCAAATACTCCACCTCCTTAAGACCAAAAGCACACTTGGATGGCTTAGCATAGAGTTGATGATCTTTGAGTAATTGTAATGCTTGATCTACATGCTGCAAATGTTCTTCCCAAGTCTTTCTATAAATCAATATATCATCAAAGAACACTAACACAAACTTTCTCAAGAACTTCTTAAAAATAGAATTCATCAAACTTTGGAATGTAGATGGTGCATTGGTAAGGCCGAATGGCATCACCAAAAATTCATAATGACCCTCATGAGTTCGAAATGCTGTCTTACAAATATCTTCCTCCTTAATCCGAATTTGGTGATAACCAGATCTAAGATCTAACTTGGTAAAATACATAGCTCCATTCAATTCATCTAGAAAATCATCAATGACTGGAATAGGAAACTTATCTTTAATGGTGTACATGTTGAGCACTCTTTAAGCTGGACACATGCGCCAAGTTTCATCCTTCTTATGCACCATCACCATAGGTGAGGAGTAAGCACTTTGGCTATGCATGATAATTCCTGCCTCTAGCATCTCCTCAACAATTTTTTCTATCTCACTTTGTTGTATGTGTTGGTACCTATAAGGCCTGATGTTTGGTGGTTGGCTCCCTGGAACTAGTTGTATGGCATGGTCATGATCCCTCTTAGGAGGAAGTCCTTTAGGCATATCTCCAAGAACAACTGAGTGATGATCAATTATTGCTTGTAAATCTGGATGAGTAGGTGTATTAGATTGAGAGACTTCTAATGAACATAGTTGGGCCACAAGTCCATCCGCTCCTTTCTTAAGCAACTTTTGCATTTGATGAGAGCTTACCATCTATGGGGATTTTGCCTTCAACCCCCTTAGCTCCACTACCTTTCCTTCTGATTGAAATCTCATGAATAGTTCTTGGAAGTTCATCTCAATTGTTCCCAATGTAGTAAGCCATTGTACTCCCAAAACAATATCTGCTGCACCCATGGATATCGCATACATTGGGATATCAAGTTGATAATCTCCCATGGATAATTTAATACTATGACACTTCCTCGAACAACTAACTGTACCCCCATCTGCAATCAAAACCTAAAACTCTAGGGCTGGATATATAAAACAATTTAGACGAGTTGCCAACTTTTTGTTGATGAAATTATGAGTACTACCTGAGTCGATCAATACTATTACTTTCTGCTTCTTTAAGAAACCCACTACCTTTAGAGTTTGTGGTGTACTAAAACCTAAGAGTGCATGACAAGAAATGATTGGTTGAGAATCATGTGATTCCTCACTTGACTCCCTATCCTCCTCTAATATGGGTTCCTCCTCTTCTTCCTCACTTGGACCTTCAATATAGAACAATTTCTTTTCACTACATTTATGTCCTCGACTGTATTTGCTATCACAATTGAAACACAACCCTTTTGCTCTTTTCTCCTCAATTTGCTGTGGAGTCAACCTAGTAGGTTGAGGAAGAGAAGGTGTTGAATATCCTTTCTCTCTTATCACATTAGCCCCTTGCTTTCTAGGAATCCAATACTTCTCTACCCTGTGTGCCAAGATAAAAGACTCATTTACCGAGCTAGGACTAAACATGCGTAGCTCATGTTGAATGTGATCCTTGAGACCACCCGAGAATAAATCATTCAAGTTCTCCTCTGAAATTGTATCCACTCTTAAGGATAGATTTTGAAATTTTTGAATATAATCCTTAATTGATCCTGTTTGTTGAAGTTTAGCTAGCTGGCTGAAGAAGTTGTTTGTCACACTATTGCTATTAAGTGCTTGGAGTTCTTCTGTAAAAATTGACCATGAGACGGTGAGACCCTTTTTCCTTCGATGAGTACAAAGCCAACGATACCAAATGAATTGATCTGGTTCTAGATATAGGGAAGCCATCGTGACCTTTTGTCCATATGGGATTTGATGTACTTAAAAAAAATTCTCCATTTGGTTTATCCATGTTAGAAGATCCTTACCATCAAACTTGCGCATATCCACCTTTGGAAAAAAATTCCTAGATCCCATAGGAGTATTAAAATTTGTGTCATTATTAGCCGACTTGAAGGTTTCACCTTGGTTGCTTGAGAACTCCTTTCTTGGTTCATTCATATAGGTGCTTAACATGCTTTGTATATCTGATATATCTTCTCTTAGGTCACACATATCCCTCTTAATTGATGAAACCTCTTCCTTGACCTTACTTATTTCCTCATTGGGATTACTATCCTCTATTGTTTCCCCATCCTTATCAGAGGATTTCCTTGGTGTGGCAGCATTCTTTTTGCCTCTTGTTGCAGGCCCCGTCATGATGGAAACCAATATTTTTAAAATAAATCACACAAATGAAATGTAAATTCTCTAAAATTTTTACTGTAACTTACTAGGGCCACGATACGACGTACCCAAAAAAACTCCAAAAAATTAGCAAATTTGCTACCTTGAGAGCGAATTTGTTGGAAACCCTAATTTTGCAATAACTCACTTATTTTTGATTAAATTTCTACAAGATTTTGACTGTAGGCTCCTCTATTATTTCTTCAAAAACCCAATACAAATTATGCTCCAATTCGGCAAGATGTGAGAGATATGTAGATCTCAAATAAATTGTGTAAAACTCATAATTCTGCAATAATTCACTTAAATTTACTCCAATTCCTCTAAAATCTGGATTGTAGCTTCTTTAATATGGTCTTCAAAAACCCTTTAAATATTTTTAAAAAATTCGCTAAAATCTGAAAGTTATGCTCTTCCCAAAATCGCCTCCAATGTTGAGAAAAAATCTTGTTTCTACGGTGCCAAGATCATGCTCTAATACCACTTGTAATGAAATAACTTGCACAATGGAAGAAGATAATATGAAATATTTTGCAAATACTTGATAATAACTGAGAATAACAGGCCACTTCGAGGGGGCAACCTCCAAATATCTCCAATGAGAACACACTTCACAATATATGATGAAATAAAACTCATATCCTCCTATATATACCTAATTATGCTTAGGATGAATAGACACACCTCTATATAACACCTAGTCCGACCTATCTAACTAAATAATAATATAATAATGATAACATGACTTAGTTAGGAGTTAAGATAGCCACAAGCTAACTATTCATAACCCTATGTACACTAATATTAAGGGCGTAGCATAGTAGGGTATAGTTATGGAGAGTTTTGTTGATCAGAGGTGTGTAGGGTTGATTTACTGAACATTGTTGTTGCAGAGGCCATTGTTTGTTATTGATTGGTGCAAATAAGTTTGTAGAGAATCATTTCTTGCACATGTATCTGTCAAATTTTTAGGAATTTGGTGTCTTAGTTTTTGTTGATTGGGGTTTGTGCCTCACTAAGGTTGGTGCCTTAAGAAGAGTTTGTTATTGATCAGGTGTGTATTGTACCTTGGGGTTGGTGTCCTGAAAACAATGCTTTAGGTGTTGTTGTACCTTGAAGTGGGTGCTATCAAAACAATTGTAAACATCTTTCTTTTGAGGTTGGATTTGAGCAATAGACTCAAGCAACTCTCAGTGGTTTTTCCCTCATAGGGTTTCCACGTAAATTTTGGTGTTATGTGTCGATGTTTTGATTAGTGTTCATTCTCATTATTTGCTTTAAAGAGTTTTTAAGTTTGTTGTATAAAGTGTTGGATTGAAGTGTAACTGTACTCTTTTCACCTACCCTACTACAAGGGGTGATCCACCTTCAAGTTTGTCACTCAATCTTCTGGTCTTGAGATCATTCTTAGCCCTTTCTGGTCATTCTTAGCCCCCGAAATCACTCACAAAACTCTATCCATGTGGGTTTCCCCCTATCATTTATAAATCCCCCTAGGAGACCCTAGATCCCCAAGGCTGACCTACCCTATCAAAAAGGGCAACCCAGTCGTGTTTTAAAATGTGAGTTTATCTTTAGTTCATGCCCAAATTAGCTCTATTTTGGCTCCAATTTGCATGCTTCTTCAACCCTAACTAAGCCTAGTCTATTTTTAACTCCCTCTCCACTCCCAATTAGTCTATTCTTAGCTCCAATTGAGCTATTTTTAACAAGTCCTTTCTTCTCATGCTAATTCTCCTTCCTCCATGAGTGACATGCTATCAAGCTTAGTTCACTATCTAATTAGGCATGTTCACTACTCAATCAATCATGTTTATTACTCAATCAATCCCACCTCTTGTGAGCTCTCCCAACCTATAAATACCCCCTCCTATATGCATTATGGGAGGCAAATTCATTGTTGTAGACTCTTACCAAACTTTGCTTTTGTTCTCCATAGCATATTCATGCTCTTTGTAGGACATATGAACCTTTTTCTTTCGTAGTATAGTTCCCAAGCTTTCAAAAACTTCATTAGTATTGCTATGCTTGCAAATTTCCAAGCCAATTACCAAGCCATAGTGCTTCATAGCTTTAAATAGCTCAATTCAATCAATCATAGCTTCAGTAGCTCAATCATTCAATCAATTGCAGTTCATCCCTATCGCCAAGAGGAGTTCCCCACTGCTACAGAGTAGAGGAGGTTGCCACAAGGACTTCTAAGGATACACTTCGGGCTCATATGCCAAAGATAAATCCAAGTTCTTTATATGCTTTCATAGTTAATTAAATCACAAATTTGCTCTTGGAGGAAGCAATATTCATGTTTGATTTTTCCTTTATAAGTTTAGATTTGGTTTGATTAGCATTGTTTAGATTAGAATTATTGTAATTCATAGATTAGATTTCAATTCAAGTCATTTCATTCAAGAAATTTCAATTCCTAGATTAGATCTAAAAAATGTCTCACAAAACACCAAAAAAACATAGTTTAGATTGCATTTGGAAAATTCTATCACACCCCTAATTTTGACTACGTTTTACTTTTTACTTTTAAGTAATCGAGTGGATGATTACACATGATTTAATGATTTGACGTTTAGGAAAATGTCAGGACAAATCATTAATTTTATGAATTATAGATAAATGAAAAGAATTTAAATGCGATTATATGTTTTAGAGATTATCCATTTATGTAGATTAAGGATTTACTAATGATGTACTGATCACAATTTGATGATTGTGAGTGATAACAAGGGAACATATTAACAACCTCCAAGAAGGGAGGGGGAGTATCATCTGAGAGAAGTGGATAGACATTGGAAGGGACAGGTTATTGCCACCTAAGTTATGTGTTTTATAAACTTAGTGAACCTGGTTAATAGTGGTAAGTTGAGTTTGACTTACTTAGTCAGTGATTGGGTCTTGATTGGTCAGTTATTGATATGTCGATAAGATCCATTAAACTTATGTTTTGATTGAAATAACTTAGGCTAGTTATAACCATTGTTAAGAAATGGTCGATAATAGTAAAGTTATTTTATAACTTGAATTTCTATGGGGATCATAGTATAATTCTTATCTTTTGACATTAGCACAAGCTTGCGAGGGGGAGAATGTCTCAACCCCATTCTCATAATCTTGTCAAGTGTTAGGAACAATGTAAGACTACACTGTACATGCCTACACTTTGTTGTTATATATATAATTAAATATTATTTATAAGTTTAAATGAATGATATGATGTCGAAGGGTTTAATAGCATCATGGTTTAAAGCATTAGTTGTAAACCACTTCATCTACGTGGGCATTGAGGATGGTAATCAAATAATGGAGTAAGAGAGTGGTCATTAAGACCCACTACTCCATCTTGTTTGCATGCTAACGTCACATAAAATTAGGCTAAGATTTTGCCTATGCTTCTGTGGCCTTATGGAGGTGTCAGGCCTTTAATAAGGCTACCATATCGAAAGAATTGGGGGGGTAGAGTGGGGACACATAGGAGAATAGTGGAGAGAAACTCCAATCTTGAGGGAGTACAGTATTGTTTCATAGGAGAAAAGAGATAACTGTATTGTTTCTTAGGATATAAGAGATATCATGGTTATCGTGGATCTTATCAAATCTCAGACAAATCTTTGTTGTCATAGAGGTAGGATATCTATCCTAATTTATCTCTTGCTTTACTCAGCTTTGTTTCTTAGTTGTGGTCTTGCACAATAGAGATTAAACCATCAACTTTTACATAGATGTATTTCATTTTATTAGAATATAACATAGTAGTGTAAAGGTTCATAACTGTTTGGTTTAGTGTAAACTGAGATACCACATAAAATAGTGAGAGTTTATCACATTCGAATAGCTTTGTGACTCAAGCTTGTCTATATATAACGCATTACTAGTTATGGATTGATAGATCTATGATGTTTCCACCATTCTTGAAGCTAATTATTTAATCCGTTAATCTTTAGATTGAATCTATATATAGTTATGTGATAGTCGTTTCGATTTATTAAGGAAATATTTTTTGTTTTATGCATAAACGGTTAATATTATGAAAGCACAGATGCATATGTATACCAAAAGTATACATATGTAGTTTTATGTATCAGTACAATACTCTAACTTACCATAGTCACTCTAGAGATTGTAAGCCATAATATTGGTCGATGCTTATTATGAAATTTAGTTTCTAGAAAAAAAATGATTAATGTTAAGGCTTTGTTAGGCCATACTAAGGTCAAATCACACTTTGAAGTTGCGGGGAAAATCAATATGGTTTGTAGTGCCCCTCTGTTCTCACCTTGGATGTATAGGTGAATTGATCAAGGCGCATGAAGATGAAGGTAAAATAATAGGAATAATTAAGGTAAGGTAAACAATTGATGTTGTACAATATAGATAGATGTTTCATCCATGTGTGGTTTCATATGATAGTTAATGTGTTTTATTGATAATCTCTTTTACGACACTGATAATGCAGGCTTTGACATTGTTTTGCATTCCAATGATTAAGATGTCGATCTTACTACAATTGTTATATGTTAGAATGGATCTCATGGACTGATTCTGTTAGATTTATTTGTTATGATGGTATTTCTGAGACTTATTCAATTTCATGCACCTATATGTTCAGTGTATGGTTCTGTTCAGATAATGAGGTAGATTCGATTTGGTTATGATCATGTGTTATCTAATCTAGATTGATATGATGTGGAAAGGATGATGTTGCATCACTTGCTTGCGAGTGCCCTGCGATGTTGTGATTCCTTTTTCACCTAGTGTCAGCTTTTGTGCATCTATATATGCTTGACTGTGTCATTTGTTGCAGGATGCAGGGATCTGGCATCGACTCCACCTGAATTAACAGGTCTGAGCGTGCCTTAAACCCAATGGATAAGTTGTTTCAGAGATAACTTAAGGTCCCACATCCCAAGTCATCATCCTCGATCAGGATGCATGACATGTCTAGTGCAACACTGGGATCTCTGGTTCTTGTCGTTGTTCTAGGTTAAACATTTTTCTCCTTATGGTGAGTTGGTAATACTACCTCTCACCTAAGAGCCTTAGTATGGTGTTAGAAGGATAATAAACTTACAGAATTGTTTTTGACTATAGAAGAAATAAATCCTTTATGCTTTGTTTTACTTATGTGTCTGTTATGCAAAAATGTGATGATATATCTAACAATATGTGTTCCCTGAACACTAGTGCTTGCTGATTGTTGAGGCCTCCAGTTCCTCTTGTGGTCTTTAGTGCTTTAGAAGCTAGAAGCACGGTTACTTATAGTGCATGGAATCAAGAGAGTGGACTTTGTCCTCTAGTGATGTGAATATCCTGAACCCATTTTATGTGGGGTATTGTAAAAGGACAGTGGTGTTTGTCTTCCCTGGTTTGGTGAAATAATCATACCTTGTGAGGTATCTTTGTGTGCTTTCTTGATAATCTAATATCTATCTCTTAGCTGGCCGTGACCTCATGTGGAAGTCCTGTGGTGGGTTATGAAGGTTATCATTGTGTATGTATGTAAAAACCGAATGTAGGAGATCAAATTGGAGCTTGTGTTAAACCCATCTCATATAAATGTGATACTTAAAGAAAAATGTAACCTTGATTAAGTATGTTCTTGTGTGCAATATTATCTATTCTTCCTCACATAAAGAAATTGTAGAAATTGTTATAAATAAACGACTTTGTTTCCTTAAATCCTTGTATAAAAGTTGTTTAGGAATGAGGATGTAGATAACCTAATTATCTATGTGTTGGCGTACGTTCTCTAATGCATTCTAGACCTTGTGTCCTGGGTGTTGTGTAGCGGATACTCCTTTTTTGTGGCTAAAATTAGCCACATTGTGATGTGGGTTTGTTTGCAATTTGGGTAATTTGAAATTTCTGATGGTTGTTTCATGTGTTGTTAGGGTACCCTATGGAGAGCCAGTATGGTCCAGAAGGTTAATCTTGCACACATAATGATCAACTATTAAGTGTAATGCAATAAGGGTTCAAATGAGATTGGAGTATGTCTACTTCCCATCCACTAAACCTTCATGGCGCGCGCTCCAGCCGAATGAGGCAATAGTAGTTGAGTTTTATCTATTAATCGATTGAAAGTTTTGTTTAAGGTCTTTCAAACAAATCTATTTTGTGCAGATGGCATAGCCCTGGTCATATCATAACATTTTTATCCTTGCATCATAAATAATATACAATCACGCTACTGCCAGTTTTGCAGAAATAGAACACAGTTCTAAGCGTTCCAAAACCACTGAAAGGAGCTGGTTAAGTATGAAATTCATCTTATGAAATTAAACAGCATCTATAATATTTTCACATATTTATTCATATGATATTCAGCTGTACTAGAATAAAAAATTCCAAGTCCCATCAGGCTGAGCTTAAAACAACGATTTATAAAACTACATAGTTCAGTATAAAATCTCCAATTTGCTAAAATAACATCTTACCAACCTTGTAATGTTAATATCATAATTATTACTGCTAACTTGTTAGGGTTAATGTGTACAACAATGATTCTGGATATGCCATTAAATTTTTCTGACAAAATAGAAGAGATAGAAAATTTATTTCAATTCATTTGATTGTTGTATGATTGATCAACTTCGACGTCAACCTGGTAGGACCTTGTAGTCGTTTCTGTTGTCTTGATTTCTTTCTAATTGAGCTCGATAGTAAATTTAGATAGAACATGTATTGGCTCTTGATGTATAATGATTTCGTAGAGTTAAATATTATGAGTTTTCTTGTTCTCACTATTGCCTCTATCGAGCTTATTTTTGTAGTATTCTAAGTATTGTTAAATAGTGAGTCATGCAAGTATTTCTTTCTCATTTTGAAAGGGGTTTAGGTTTTCTTATAGGTATAGAACTTTAATGTTCTTTTTCTAAAGACCACAATCTTATCATATGTTTAAGGCGTCGATTGTTGAAACAACAAGTGTTGATTTACTTCTTAGTTAGTTGATAAGTTTTGTTCATGAGTACAATGGAATAATGTGGATTAAATGTTTAGATTAAGAATGAAATCCCTGTAGTTATTTATGGTGTGTTTAATGAGACAAAGGTATAAAAGAAATTAGTTCAACTGAGTGAGGTGTTAACATTGATTGTTATGAAATTATGTTGTGTCTGTGAGTTACATTGATAGGAATTATGTATCTCGAAACTGTATTGTTTTCTACATGTTTTAGAAGCCAATTTAATTGTTTGTTTAACTCCATTATATGGTCTTGAAACTCTTGTAGGTATGGATATAAAGTATATTGTAGGCATTGGTAAATTATTATTATTATCAAATCAAAATGTAAAAGATGAATAGTTAAATGTTCCAACAAATTAGGAATTTTATAAAAGTGTTAATAGTTATTATCAATGTTAATTGTAATACTTTGGGTTAGATTGGTAAGTTAAATTATTAGGGTAAAGAGTTATAAAAGTATACTTATACCTTGTAATTGATTGTCATTAAAAGACAACATTAAATTAAGTTTTAAAGATAATTTATTAGATTATTTAGATTGAATTAATGAAATTGACTTAAAGGATCAAATGATTTATTTATTTGTTAATGTGAATAAATGAAAGACGATATGGTGATATATTTAATGATGACAGTTGGAATTGATTTAATTACGATTTGTTATAATGATTTTGTTAAGCTGAAATTAGACTGAAAGGTTGGAATTAGGTTAAACAACAAGGTACTTGAAAATTTAGCCTTATAAGTAAAACTTATAGGTAACAGGATAACTAAGAGATTGAATTTCTCTTGAAAAAAAAAAATTATGTTTTCAATGAGTCGATTAGTTGAAATTGCTTATTGCAAGCAAAATTTTTCATGTGAGTTGGTCTATGTGTAATTGTCAAGTTTAGGTTCTAGAGGCATAAGATAATATGATTCGATTGCATGTATTATGTTGATAGGTGTCTTGAAATGAAGATGTTGTAAGAACATGATGTCTCTTGTCCATGTATGTGGGTCTTAGTAAACGATATTGTGAGATGATGTACATACTGTGTTGTGAATATATTGTGATGGGTTTAAATCTCCTTCAAGGAAGTGTTGATGTCAAGTTTGTGTGTAGTATTGGAATGGGGAGATCTTGGTAATCGTAATGAGAAACTATTTTTGTTCATGGTTGAGATTTGTGCAAGATGACCCATACCTTGCTCTAGATATGTGTTGTTATGGTTATTGCGATTGATGAACTGAAAGTTTTGGGACAATGATCTAAAGGTTGGTCATTGTGATTATGTTTTGTATGCAAGAAGGTAAATGCCTTGCATTGTTTATGTATACTTATCAGTATGATAGTGATTGTCTTGCTTGATGGTTAGGGTTTTTAGATGCAGGTAGGGGAGTGGCTTTCAATGTGGGGCTGGCGCCCAAAGTGGCTGTCAGGATAACCCATTGAAAGTTGTTAATTAAGTGAAAACCTAAAATGAACTGGGGGGGAAAAGGGTAAATCACACATTAACATGATAATTGGATTTCCTCTCCCATGCCTGTAGTGCTCGTTTAGACTAAGGATGGGTAGAGAAGGCCTGGTTGGCAAGATCAACTTCCTTGTCCTCACGAAAGGAAGGTTGATTCCGCATGAGTCACCCTATGGGGCCGGCGCCTAGTGAGAGGCTGTCAGGATAACCATAGATGGGGGTCGACGCCTAGTGAGAGGCTGTCAGGATAACCCATGATTAGGACTGTGCGATGACAGTCTCCCTACTGCAGCCTAGCATTCCCTAGTTGTATTCCCTACTGCAGCCTAGCATTCCCTAGTTGTATTCTCCCCATTCGTCGTGTGTTGCCTCTGGAAGTGATATTGAGTTGCTTGTGATGTTGTCATGTGTTGTAATGGAGTCATGTTTAGTCCTCGTTCCTGTTAGGCAATTGTCTACCTGACTATGATGTTTTGGGACCTTATGTTATCTCATAGCACAGGGGGTGGACCTTAGGTTTCCACATGGTCGGGTGGATGTGCTTTATCTCCATTGGTTTTTCCTTGCCTTTGTTCGTGTGCAAGAAGGTTGCATCTCCTGTAGCAGATTCAGATCTTGTACCAGTCTATAAAGATAGTTATTTATGCTCATGTACTATCCTCTGTATCAGATTATTCATAATGTTTGTAATCCAATGTAATCAAAAGTTGATGATGTAAACAATGTAATACTGTATCCTCTTGTGTATGGGAAAACTATAGTTGTACTTGTTCTGGATGATTATTTATCTAATGTCATGGAAATATACATGGTTATTCATTTAATGCAATAGATATAGAATGAATTATTGTTGATACATGATGTATGAGAAAACATGATAGTAGTTTGTCAGTAATGCAGCCATGGAACCCTGAGAGAACATTACTTAGTATAGATATGTTAAATGTTACCTTGTTATTTCTTGCATAAAAAAAAAAAATTGTCCTGTTTGTATAGTGTAATTGTGTTGTTCTTTAGAGTTCCTTGGCGGGGCACTACATGGTCGATGTTACCTTGTTTTATATGGAACATTTCAGTGTGTATAAAGAGGCCTTTGAGTTGATAGGTTTACCCTTATCAAGTGAAATATTTTTGGACTCATATCAAATACTTATCTGAAATAAAGAACTAGTATGAATACTTTTCCACCTTTGATAGTAAATATTATAAGTCCAACAATATCCACCAAAAAGGTAGCTTTCTTTTATGTAGAGATGATATTCCTTTATTTCTCAAGTGCTAAGAAGGCCAAGGATATATGAATTACCTTTAGTTTTATGTATAGTAAACTTATACAGGACTGAGGGCAATTGATCCTAGTATAACTACTGCTTTTGGTTTGTAAACCTTAGAAGATTGAAAGATACTTAACCCTCTGAGAACACTGCTTAGACTTAGCAATCGTAGAATTGTGAGTCTAGAAAAGAGATTGTTTAAATCTCAGAGATTATTTCTTATTGTAAACATAAGATTTGTAATAGATAGTCTCTTATTAAGAGAAAATGGAAAGATCTTGATATCTTGATTAAAATCCAAGGTCGATCACATATTACAACTTTCACATTTTACAACTATTATACTCAATGGGTATCATGCATGAGTTTACACCCTATTCTATAATGAAGGACAATTAACACAAGAAAACCAATAAGAGTTAAGTATTGTATTGTGTTCAAAACTAAATGGAAACTGAGATTTACCTTAGTCGTCTATACTTATATTATCAATAATGTACTCATATTTTATATAATATGAGTAATGAGGATTTGTATAATGCCTAAAGGGTCTAGAGAAGACCAGAGGATACTGTACTCTCATTGTATTATATTATATTATTATACTTTAATTCTAAGTAAGAAAAGGAAACCTCTGAAAATGCAAAATTGATCCATAAAGTATGAAGAAGATTATGACTAATCCATAGATTTGTTCTTGCCTTTGAAGTATATAATCACTATTCCTCCGAATAGATAAGGTTTATGTGGAATATATGCAAGGGATGTTATGTATGAGTTCATACCTTAACTTATACCAAATGTTAGTGGACATAAGAAGACCAGGTGATCAAAAGTATTTTATTGTCTTTTATGATTCAAACCTAATAGGGTTGATAGATTAAACTTAGCCAAAAGACTAGTTTTGAAATGAAATAATCCATTAAAGTATTATATGGATGGGGATATACCTCGTCTACTATGTTTATTCGTGTTATGTAAAATGTGAATTCGAGCAATACCAAGTGGTCTAGGAAAGACTAGATGTATTTGTTCTCATGTTATGTTATACTTATGTTGTTATCTTTAGAAAACAAGGATGTTTGATATTTCCATGTATTGGGTTAGAGAAGTTAAACCCTAGTATTAAAACCAGAAGGGTTTAGGAAACTTATAATCTCTTATGTCGGATATGACATTGTTTATATATATATTTAATGGTCGATAGTGAAAGGTCGAGATAATCATACTGGTCGACATTGAAAGGTCAAGAAAACTATAGAACAAGACATGAAGAGTCTTAATAATACTTTAACAAATTTAAGTGATTCTATGATAGAGTCAAAACTTGCTATATTGCACCAAAGATGTTTGATATTTGAGTAAGAGAGTAGAGTGACAGAAGGTTATAGACCCTAGGAATTACAAGTATGCAAAGAGGGACTTTTTGAAAGGTTAGAATTACCTATATATATATGTATATCCTAGATTAAGGATCTGTCCTAAGTCAGATGGAATAGAATTTGAAAATAGTGTAGACAATTCATGTCTAGAGTTGCTGTAGGATGAGATAGGACTTCAAGTCGAGTAAGAGGTGTGTGAACTCACAACTATGTTAATTGCGAACATCTATTTATTATTGAATCTTTGGCCATAGTAATGCATCCATCTCCGCATGCATTAGTCGGTTCACAATGTCCAGATGGTGTGATCAATTAGAACGATCATACTTAGCTAGAAGGATGTCTAGAGATGTATGGTTGATTGAGTTATGTAGGACACAACACTAGGACTTAGATAACAAAAACATGTTGGTTCCTTATATCTATACTCTTTGTGAAGGGTAAGGCCACTTCTAGAAAGGAAGGTGTGTAGGGGACCACCAGTCTATGGTTGGAGTAAAGCACTCAGATGATGCTCTCCCTGTGTAGCTTAATACTCGCTGAGAATTGTGAAGATAGATATCAAATTCTAGATACAGAGTACTTCATATGATGACTTATAATAGTCAAACTTATGTAAAATTATTCTTTATGCCAATTGCAAATTATTTGTAATGTAAAGTGAAATGATTTCACTATGATTCTATCTTTAAAAATGATGTAATTTCAAGGTTGAAAATATTCAAAAAGAATATACTTTTATGTCTTTGTGATTCTGAAATGTTATTTAAAAAAAATCTCATTCATGTTTACCATGTTTATTTACTTTCTAGTAAATTCTTGAGTTTATTTGAGTAATATGAGAAGACTTGTTGCAAATTCATATTAGCATTGCATCCATATTTCAATTCTTAGTTAAATAGATCACTTTTATTAATCAATTGGAAAAAGAACCAAAAAAATTGTTTTGAATTCATATTAGTTGCATTCATACAAAAATATTAAGAACTTAGGAAAACTAAACCCTCGATCACATCACGAGGTACACATTCACATCAAAGTGAGTTCAAACCCTTGATTCTATCACAAGGTACTAGTCACACACAACATTCAATAAAAAAGATGAAACAAACCTTTGACCTTGTGTAAAAGTCAAACAAACTCAACTAAGGTAAAACTAGGTCAACAAACTCTCTCCCAAGCATTCAATGTGCCCAAGGATACGATGAAATTGGATCAAGGCTATTCTTGAAGAGATAGACGAAATCCACCCAAGACCATAACACACACAACATACCATAGAAGAGCAAGAACATGCTCTTAGGATCTTCCAATAGAGAGACGTCATACAAAAACCCATTCAAACAAATGAGGATAGGTTACAACGTGCTATACTCATCAATGAGCAAAACAATCTACCCGCTAGGCATTGGAACCTAAGAAATCCAAACAAAAGACCTAGGACTAGTGACCCTTTAGGTCATATAATTATCTCAACCACAATAGTCCTAGAGAAAGCTCATCATATAGAAATCCATACCAAACCCATAGATTGGCCAACCACTCTCTGTGAGGTTCTGCTCCCATGCGAACATAATCACCCCCAGGTCTCACTTCCACTCAACTAGCTCTTACAACAAGAGCGAGGGTGATTCAAAGGTCGCCCATAGTAAGGAGAGTGTTCATGTGTGAAATTGAGGTTGATTCATCCACATTTGTGTTTGAGTTGCATTTCAGAGCACACAATAACTGTGGATTCATCCTAGAGATAATGACAACTCTATACAAAACTCCAAATAGAGGATACATTCAAACTATCTATTTTTTGTACTAGATCATTAAAATTAGTGGCATGTTAGATTTATTCATCAAAATTATTTGTAGAGTTGAGTATTATTATCTATTACATTTAATTTCCTATCTTAACATTTATTTCTAAATTATCTACTCCCATAATTATCATTTATTAATCTAGGTTAATTTATGTTTAGTTGTATGCATTTAATTTAATCATACTAGATTAAGTTTAGGGAAAGGTTGTTTTCCTTCACATTTTTGGTGAACCTACTTGGTCTTAAGACCCCTAGGGTTTGATGTACTAACTTTCATTATTATTTAGGGTTTTAGATTTGTCATTTTTTATTACATCATCATATTTTAGACTTTTCTAGGGTTTATGTTCCTTTAATTACTTCTCATTGATATACATTTTTCTTTTAGGGTTTAAGCTTCATTGTTTTCTATATCTTTTTCCCCCTGCCCACCCTTGGATATAACATTAGGGTTTCAATTTTAGATTTGATGTACCACTAATATTTCTAGTTTCTAAATCTAAAAGTGGTTTTTTTAGATTTAGATTTCTATCCTTTGTTTATGCCATGAGGTACTCATAGATCCTAATCTTCCATTGAGGAGTGTTCGTCTGCACCCTGACATGACCACCTAATCCAATGAGACAAATATTTTTTCCAATGCTCATGTTGAGAACAACTTAAGAGGATAATCAAGATTATGATCACAATTCTCTTGTGGACAACCATGATTTTGTAAATGAGCTAAGTGCTAGTTTGACTAATGTTAAAAATCCTACACAAGTATTTGATATGATTCACAATGTGTTTGAATCAATAAGCCACATGAATCAAAGATCTTGTAAGTTTTTAGTGATAAAATTACCTCATCTATTGTGGTTAGTGCATCTACCTCCTCTCTTTCTTCTTCTATTAATCCATCTTTCACTGCTAATCCTTCCATTGCATCATTCATCCCCATTATATCACCCCTACTTATACTAGTGTACCACCACATAGTCATTAATCTTTCTTGACCTTCCCTCCTCCTTATGGACTTCCTCATAACTATAGCCCTCTAGAGATACTCACATCCCTCATGATTTATTACACTTCCATTCCTATTTCATCTTCCACTACCCAAACTATCACCACTCCATCCCATGCTATGTTTATCCCACATTCTATCTCTCCATCCATTCCCATGTATACCCTTCATTATATTTCCTCCTCTATGCCTCTTTCCCAAACTATCACCTCTTCCATCTTTTCACACTTCCCACACTCATCCTTATACCCATTATAGTTTCTCCAACCTTCACTTGTCACCATTCCATCATTTATTGTAGATTCAATAATTCATAAGATAGATCAAGTAGAGAAAAGAGTGGAGGCAAGACCTAATGGAAAAGATAATGAGGAGTTCAAATATTCTTGGCATACACCACTAAATTATGAGATTATGGTACATCCACTATATATGGGATTGGTGGGATTGTGATTTTTAATATATGATGGTAAAGGTGACCCAAATGCACATTTGAGATCTTTTATATGGTAGAAGAAATAACCAAGACATTGCCAATAAATAGATTGATCTTGGATTATACTGAATTGTTCGCTGAAACAAAGCTGCGTCAAGGATTAGGCAATAAAAAAAGACCCCTGTGTCAGAAAAAGAAAAGAGATATATAAGCATATCAAAACAACTGGTAAATTGAATTTGATAATGTTCTTGACACTGTAGTTTGGTTGGTTGTGAATTTTATGTATACTCTACAATGATTTTGAATTGTAAACACTTCTAAAAGAGATTGATTTGTTTCATTCTCGAAAAACATTACCAGCATGCTTTCAATGAGTTGAAAAGGAGCCTTCATATGCCAGTTTTGTTTTCCAGTGTTGTTTAGAAAGAGATTTAAGGGGTGGTTGTAGCTGCTACAATATAGAAAACATTAAAAATGAATGTATATAGACAACTATTTTTGGTGGTCCTCGTTTTTGTTGCTATCTTGAGTTATTTCTTTCATGCCAATGTAAAACAAGTGTTCCAGGATGGCATCTTCTGGTGGCCATATGTTTATTTACGGGTAGTGCTTTGCCACATGATTTTGCAATGAAGTTTACAATATAAAAATGCAAAAGATTTCTATTTTTTAAGGATAATACTCCATGATCCATTTGCCATGTTCTACGTCATAATGATTATTAAAAGAAATTAATCCAGAGGATTCATGAAAAATCTTCTACATGATTTTATTTATTGTGACATTATACAATCTAGCTTGTAGTTTGCATTCTATATCTAGATTTAATTGTTCTATTTTGATTGTCTTGTATGCCCATAATTAACTTCGAGACCCGTCTCTCTTGGTTATCAAATTTAAGTTACATTGCTTGCATACACAATAAGTTATATGATGTGAATATGGTCATATAAAATACTATACTGATGCAAATGTAATAGTTATTTTGCCTTTGAGGATTTTGTTTTCCATGCCTCAGGGAATTTTGTATAAAGGCCCTCCATTAATGGAACAACCCTCTCTATATATTTTCTGAAAATTAATATAAGGGTATGACCCCTAAGACCAAGTTCATCTAGCAAAAAAAAATGAAATCATTTATCAATTACTATAATACCCATTTTCATAAAAACTAATAAATACAAAGTTCCATACAAAGTTCAAGTTAAAAATCATTTATTTAGAAACATAAACTATGGTTGTGATATTGGACATGTATTGTTTTGATTGTCCTCTACTCATTAATGAAATGAACATTACAATTATTTATAATAAAAAAAATTAACGTTCATAAAAATATATTTACTCGAAAAACTTTTATTTTCATTAGCAAGAGAAATTATACTAAAAACTACTTTTTACATAAATAACTAGATCTTAACTCTTGAACTTCTAAATGTCGGCAGAACCGTTGAATATTAAATTAATAATGGAATGATATATAAAAGTTAGAGATAAAATTCTAATTTTGTGCAGAACCATTGAATATTAAATTAATAATGGAATGATATACTTATTGGCATTTGCAATATTAGAAGCGCCATGGAGTGGAATAGCAGCAGAGACAATGACAACCTCCATGATTTCAATTCAGATCCAAATGCCATGTCGGAAGGGCAGCTGCCATGTCAGCAGTTCCAAGCTCCACAGCCATACCCATTTTTCTATCCCACTGTCATCTCCTCCCAACAAAATGCTTATAACATCTCTGCCCCAGGCCACCCACATTTTGGAACAGTAATAACATGTTAACTAGTGGGTATCTTAACCTGTGTGAAGAATCTGTGCCTCCAAATGAAAGGTTTGTTATAGTCACACATGGGAGAATAGTCACACATGAGAAGGCACTCCAGAGAGCATTGCAAAGTGTATAAGACTTGTATTTGAATTGAGAGTGATGAATGGACATATGTGGTTAGTAGACTCGTTTGGAAATTGCAGACAGATAGATAGGAACTTGCCCATAAATACAACTTACACACTCATGCTTACTGCTGCTTCTCATCAGACTCAAAATACTCATGCTGATGGACAAAGGGTAAGATTACTGCAACCAAAGACACATATTTTTAAATGTAACTTTAATTTTGTAGCTCTAACTTAATTATATAATTGATTGCAGGCAACCAGCTCTACTAGTGGGATCAAGCCTCAATAGAGGCCAGTAATCTTCATGGTTAATATAAATATTTTCTATGGCTGTTTAGACTGTTTATAAGTTTATGTGATTGATTTATTATTCAGTTATTAATGTAAATTTAGCTTCCAGATTGGTTAGATTCAAATCTAAAACTTTTTATAGGTTAACAGGTTACTTTACAATTGAACAGTTATTTTTAACTTATATTCAGTTCAATGGTTAAATATAAATTTTTGCCAATGTAATATATATATACATATATATATCTACCTATTCATAAAGTGTTATATAATTCATATACATATTTTTTATATATATTTAAATTATTATATACATATATGGTTAAAAATGTTTATCTATTTAACAAAAAATAATATTAGAGTTGGAACAATTTTTTTTATTAATTTGTTGGTTATGTTTATGGCATACTTGTAAGAGAGATGTAAGTTTATGTGTTTGCTATCCTTCATCTATCTATTCTTTAATTAATGTGCTATATATATCTTAAATAAGTGAAAGGTTCATTATGGAATTTGAAATGGTTGAGATGGTTGAACTCCTATGTGTGACTCTTCATCTTCCAATGGTTTGAATTCCAAATGTTTATTATACTTATACTTTGTTTTATCATGGAGTAGCTTTTACAAGTTGTGTAGAATTATAACATATGCGAACTAAAGGTTTATGTGATACATTCTAAGATGCTACAAGAATGTATCACACGGTTCTATCTAAATTTCTAAAATGTGTGCATGGTGCATAGTATCACACATATGTGCAAATGTGGTGTAAAACTCAGACAAAATTATCTTTGAAGTTTGTTGTTTTATTGGAAGCATGGGAATCAAAAGATGTAGTGAGGTCAGTATCCAGGGCTTTGATCAAGCTTTGTTGGCATGTGGGCCTCAATACAGTTTTGATATCGTTGTACTTGCGTGGGGTTTGCACATGGCTATAATGACTTCCACCAAAAGCACTAGGTGAAGTGGGGTGTTCATCCTTCTACTTCATCATGGACTATGACACTCTAGACAATGATGGTGATGGCTAAGAAGATGCTAGTTTATAGGGATAAATGTTGGAATGCTATGGTTTCCAATTGATAATACAAGTTATATGATGTGAATATGGTCATATAAAATACTATATTGGTGCAAAGGTAATAGTTATTTTGCTTTTGAGGATTTTGTTTTCCATGCCTCCCACAATTTTGTATATAGGCCCTTCATTAATAAAGTAGCCCTCTTTGTATATTTTTCTATATAGGCCCTCCATTAATAGAGCAACCCTCTTTGTATATTTTTCTATATAGGCCCTCCATTAATAGAGCAACCCTCTTTGTATATTTTTCTAAAAATTAATATAAACGTTTGGTGCCCCAAGGCCAAGTTCATTTAGCAAAAGAAAATAAGGAATTCATTTAACAATTGCTATCATACCCACTTTCATAAAGACTAATAAATACAAAGTGTAAGTTAAAAATAGTTATTGCTAGACTGCACATAAAAATTAAATTTAAAATATATAACCGACATAGTTTTATTAAATGAATGCACATAAGAATAAAGCCGACATAAACTAAATAATTTACATAAATAATACTCAAACATAAATCACAAAAATATCAAATCAAATAAACAAGAGCAAAAAGAAGCCAGGAGTTATTTGAACTTTAAGTGCAAGGAGTTATTTGAACTGTAAGTGCATTATATTTTATACATTTTACTATAAAATGTTCAATTTAATTTTCTTTTCTTTTCTCCAAAATGATATTTAATTTGTTGGTTTTTATTCTCTTTTGTTTTATAAAAAATATTTGTTTTATTCTCTCTTGTTTTATAAAAAATATTTGTAACTATATTTTATTTTATTGTTGTTGTACAATAATATTTTATAACTATATTTTATTAAAGTTTTATCAAATCAATTAAAAAAGGAGTAAAGTATACTTGTTTTATTTACTGTAGAATTATTTTAAAGAAAATACTCATAAATTAATATATTACTTTATTTACTATTTAATGATATTTTATAACTATATTTTATTAGGGTTTTATCAAATTAAAAAAGGGCAAAGTATACTCGACAATCAAAAAGTTATTGGAATTCCTTTGTCAGTTTTAGGTGAACTTATGTTTGGTTTGGAGTGAGGGCCATGGTAATTTGCCCCACTCCTTTGACTATTATGAGTCTCTCTATGAACCGAAGTTATAAAAAAAAAGAAGTTTCAAAGTTAGATATTGGCGGGCATGACCCTATTTTTGATGGGTCCATGGTCCCTAACTAGGGTATATATATCCAAAAAAAAGTTATTGGAATGGTAAGTGTATTATGTTTTTTAGATTTTACCATACTTATAAGTTGTTTACATATATTTTGAAAATAAAGAAAATTAATATGTTCTTTTATTTACTATAAAATAATATTTTAGTCAAAATAATACTGTAGAGTAATATTTTATAACTATATTTTATTAGGGTTTTATCATATGAAATAAAAAAAGAGCAAAGTATAGTCATTAATTTTACTTTATTTCTTAGAGTTATTTTAATGAAAATATTTGTGTTAGTTGTTTACATATATTTTTAAAACAATATTTAAGTCTTAATCTATATTAAGAATGAAAGGGTTAGTCCTAGGCAAATATGAAATAAAAACTTAAAAATATATTTATTTACTGCAAGTACACAATATTTTATTACTAAACCTAATTAAGATTTTTTTTTTTTGTTAGTTTAGATATATTTTAAAAATAAAGGAAATTAATCTGTTGTTTTATTTCTTCTAATTTTTTTTTTCTAAGTTTATGCACCCTTTGGGGATGCTCCCTTTATATTTATAACCATATTGTAAACATAATTACATCCAACCTTATACATATCAACAGTATGATTCAAAAAAACATCCATAAGCAGGGTAAATTGCTACCATTCTACCCATAAAAAAACATCCATAAGCAGAGTAAATTGCTACCATTCTACCTAGAAACCCTATCCTTGCTTTCTACCCAACCAAAAACTAACTTTTACATAGTGTTTTCTTCATTTTATACATATATTAGCTAAATATAACAAAAAAATCTAAACTAGATTAACTTAGCTTACTGAACTTTCCATTCCCCACCCTCCTCTTTGTCCTCTATTTGAGCCAATTCGAATGAGTCACCTGCTTCAGCTATTTGCAGACCCACCACTTGTTTGAGAAAATTGACAGCTTTCTCAACCTTCATTTTCCTACACATCTCTCCTCCCTTCCTTTTCGAAGTGATAAACGACAACCATTTTACTAATGCCTCATCCTACTTCACCTTCTTAAAGTCCTCTAGCCTCGGGACACCATTACCAAACATAGCAATGTCTATTACCTTATCTAGGCCTCCAAGAAGATTTGACTTAATAAAGGCTCTTGTCAATACACTGATATCCTCCTTCGATTCACCAGCGTCAAATAATGCTGCAACAAACATTGAAGAGATATTTTTATTTACCCTATATCAGTGTTCAACCACTAAAAGGCAAGCAAAAGAAGATTCCCATTTTTCGTTTTGAAAACTAACTGCAATCTTTTTTCTGATACGAGTCCGAGGAATGCCATTTTCTTGTGAGAGCTGGTTAGGTAGATTGGCATGTCCATGACTCTATTTTCCCTTCTATTTCAAAACACTCCTTGGATTGCAATGTTTGATTGCATTCGCATGCTTAAGTCTCCCAACTTACATACTGTGATATTAATGTTTCATCATTACATTAACTCCTCCCTGCAACTCTATTTTCCCTTCTATTTCAAAACACTCCTTGGATTGCAATGTTTGATTGTCTTCGCATGCTTAAGTCTCCCAACTTACATACCGTGATATTAATGTTTCATCATTACATTAACTCCTCCCTACAACTCGAGTGGCTAGCCATCAACTCACCTTACTCAAATGATTATTATGTGTGCTCCTCTTTGGCTAAATCCACTATCAAATATTCTTTTGAATTCACGCCAAATTTGCCAAAATATCTGCCTCTCCATTAGCCTCTCTATAATTAAAATAGTTGGTCTTAGTTGTTCAGATATATTATTTATTTATTTAAAAAAACATTAGTAAATAAAATCCTACACATATACGAAATAAAAAAAATGAAAACTGAGGGTTCAATATGAAATAAAAGCATAAAAGCATATTAAACAAAATTAATATGTTGTTTTATTTATTGTAGAGTTATTTTATTTTATTTTATTTATTTTACGAATTTATTTCATTATTTCCAATCCATAAAATGATGGTTCAATACAAATTTATTAAGTGTTCAAATTTAATGGTTAAAATTTTGAAATGATAAACAATTCTTTATGTCTAGAAAAAATAAAAGTCCAAACGCCTGAATTCTTTTATCTCTTCACTGCACATCTACCAAATAAATCTATATTATTTTAAGAGGACATACACATTTCAAATGTTGTAATCCATCTTAGAGCATGGCCATGTTTAATTATTAATATTGATGTTCATTTTGTAGGTATGGCAATGCCAAGGTTAAATTTTGAAAGTGAGGAGCAATGCAGACAATATCAAAGAGATTATCAAAAGGAATATCGAATACATCAACGACGACAGATGACAGATGCAGAAAGAGAAGAACAAAGAAAAAGATGAAATGAAAATGACAGAGAAAGAGAGCTGCCAAGTGTAGAGCTGAATTAACAGTTGATAAATTAGAGATACAAAATCATTAACATGCAAATATGATGAGAATAAGTCATGCACGATCATCTCAACAACCCAGTGACTCTGAAAGAGAAGAAAGACAACAATGTACTCATCAACCAATTGAGAGGTATGAGCATCAATTAGTTCCTAATATTGCTTGTAATTATGAAGATGAAAATTCAAGATCCATAAATTGTGTACTTGAAACACCATAAAATGTAGTTCGATGTTAAGTGAATGTAGTTGTTGGAAACAATGTACAAAATATACCAAATCCAAATGGAATGCTTCAAAGAGATTTCAATAAATTTAAAATACTTTTTCGACACAACCATCAGAACTTGTCTAATAATATGGATCATGTCCCACAACCATCAGAACTTGCAAACTTGACACAATTGGAGAGATGTTGATAGCCCGTGTCAGCCCAATTCTACAAGTGACACATGTAACTAGAGGTCAATATAAGTACAAAGGACACATAATAAGTTTTTCACAAGGTGTAAAAGAAATTTCAAAGGTTTTGCCACATCGAATAAAAGATCTACCTATCATTATTATTCGTAGGAGGGATCAACGTGACACAAATTACAACTTTACAATAAATATAGAGTAAGTATATAAGGCACTAAAATACAAATTTGAACATGAAAAGTTCTTTTTTGATGTTCAAATTGACAAAAATGCTCTTAGTGAACTTTCAACAAGCTATGATGAAATATCTTCAACCAACTAAACTTAGTGCATATGGAGTTTGATTCTGATGCAAATGAAATTATATTTGTTGGTCCAATCATGGCGATCTAGATGAAGGAAATATAATTGATCACACAACATCAATGGTTTTGAAATTAGTTAATGCCCCAAGAGAGATGGAATTAATCCATGTTTGGATAAATTACTGTGATGTAGATCCAACAACATTCATTGATTGCCCAGGGATTGGTGTATCCCCTATCAATGAGTATGTCACATTAGGCTTACTTGATATGGCATTTCCAACATTGTTTCCTGATGGTAGATGTGATTGGCTAGAACCATGCATGAGGCAAGTACATCTACATGAATTTGTGAAACATCTATTTTGGTATAGGGATCACCATTTTGGTCAACATCCACGATTTAGATACTACATGATGAACATGATCACGAGACATTCTTCTATAGTGTTTGTGGAAAAAAAGTCTTCAAGATATGCTGACTACCATCAACGAGCTACATGAACATGTATGAAAAATCTTGTTGGGATTAAGGTGTCTCAACCTTAGAGTCCTTTCTGGTGTTTCCAATTTTTTAGGAGGTGAAAAAGTAGTTTTGTTTTTTGCTTTTTTAGAAATGGTGTTTTTAAGGCATTCTCGAAAAAATTGTTTTGTGTTTTTTGCTTTTTGCTTTTTCTCAAAAAGTTTTTTTTTGCTTTTTGTTGAGAAAAACAAGGAGTGCCACCTTAGTTGACCTTGGGTCTTGTTTAGCAGGTTTCTATTGTAGGAAGTTACCATTTATGGAAAATTTTATCCTTATCTCTTTGGAGCACCCATGAAGAGGATATGCTTTGTTTATTGGAAAGTTGATTTGGAAAAGATTTTCAAGTTGAAAAAGATTCCACTTTGGGAAGTGGATGCCTAGGAATAAAGCATAATCTTTTCTAGCTTTAAAATAGATTTGAAAGCGGATGCTTTTGCAGAGGAGTTGGTGGAGAAAGCTAAGCCAACTTTTTAAGGGCACTTTGCTTTTGCAGCTCTTGCATTGTTATGCTGTATGAACAGTGTGTTTGTGGAGAGGTATTTTATGCAAGGTTATGCTATCAATTTTCCTCTAGAGAAGCAAGATGTAAATCTCCATGTTAAGGCTTTGAGCCTGCAAGTGTATTGTAACATTGTTGTTGCAAATTAATACATTGGTTTGATGCTTTAGAGTGTGGGGTTTTTTACCTAAAATAGTTTTCCCTATGTATATTAACATGTTTCTTCTTTTCTATCTATTTTCTTCTTCCTTCATTATCTTAAAGTGTTAATTTACATGTCGTTATGCTACTGAAATTTTCTTAGATCTGTAAGCTACATTATCTTTCCAACTAAGCCAACTTTTTGAAGGCGCTTTGCTTTTTTAGCTCTTGCATTATTATGTTGTATTCATTGTGTTTGAGGAGAGGTTTTTTATGCAGGGTTATGCTATCAATTTTCCTCTAGAGAAGCAAGATGTAAATCTCCATGTTAAGGTTTTGAGCCTACAAGTGTATTATAACATTGTTGTTGCAAATTAATACATTGGTTTGATGCTTCAGAGTGTGGGGTTTTTTACCCGAAATCTTTCATGATCTTAAAGTGTTAATTTGCAGGTTGTTATGCTGCTGAAATTTTCTTAGATCTGTAAGCTACATTATCTTTCCTCTAAGGGTTAATGGGATGGGAAATCAACTATGTCTGTTTTTGCTTTAAGGGCATAGTAGTATGTGTTTGCATCAAGTTATTGAATATCTATTTAAGTAAAATATAAGATGCTATAAGGTGCATGTTGGGTTCTCTTTCCCCTTCAAATCCACCCCACATCTAGCCGATCATTTGATGTGATTTGGTACAACCTTGAGAGGTGCAAGATCATATTGGGCAAAATGTCATGTTAAATTAATTGACATGATTCACCAAATTGGATCAATGACAATAATCTTCACTTTGAGTGCAACATATATGTACTAGCCTGATTTGCATGCACTAATGCCTGGAACATCTCCAATAAAACCACGAGAAGCCCAAAATTGGTGAAAGTGGAATATTATTGATTATGCTCATATAGTGGTGCACTACATGCACTTGTGACATACAATTTTTTTAAAACAAATACTTGAAAAAAGAATGAAAGTAAAAAATTATTCGTTTAGATATGAATACCAACATAAATGTTCAAATGTGCATGGATTTTTATGGTTAGATGGTGCACCAGATATGGACAACCTTGATTGGACAAACAATGGGGAACAAAAAATTGTAGAGAAATATTTAGTTCAATGGTTAAAGCTAAAGTTTGACTGATGTAATTCATATACATATATTTTTAATTATCTACCTATTCATAAAGTGTTATATAATTCATATACATATATTTTTTATATATTAAAATTATTATATACATGTATGGTTAAAAATATTTACTTGTTAAAATAATATATCTTCTAAATAATATTAGAATTAGAACAATTTCTTTTATTAATTTGTTGAGTTATGTCTATGACATACTTGTAAGAGAGATGTATGTTTATATGTTTTCTCCTATCCTCCCTCTATCTATTCTCTAACTAATGTGCTATATATATCTTAAAGATAATAAAGTGAAAGGTCCATTATTGAATTTGAAATGGTTGAGAATTGAGATGGTTGAACTCCCATGTGTGACTCTTCATCTTCTAATGGTTTGGATTTCAAATGTTTATTATACTTATACTTTGTTTGTCATGGAGTGGCTTTTAGAAGTTGTGTAGAATAATAACATATGCGAACTAAAAGGTTTATGTGATACATTCTAAGATGCTACACATGATTCTATGTAAATTTCTAGAATGTGTGCATGGTGCATAGTACCACACATATGTGCAAATGTGGTGTAAAACTCAGACAAAATTATCCTTGAAGTTAGGTTGACAAAATTTATGTGCCAAGAAGAGGCAAATTTCCTTCCTTGGGGAGATGACTAATTTGCGATTGAAGAAAATTTTTAAAGAAAAGGTTGTAATCATGAACCATACTATTTAGATGGTCCTTGGGGAGTTGTTCTTATCTTTCGAACATAGGTATCATGTTAACATTGATATAGCTTCCATGTTTGTTGTTGTTTTATTGGAAGCATGGGAATCAAAAGATATAGGGAGGTCGATATCCATGGCTATGATCAAGCTTTGTTGGCATGTGGGCCTCAATACAGTTTTTGATATTGTTGTACTCCGGTCAGGTTTTCCTCTTGGAATTGAATTATGTCTTGCACTCAATACCTCTGTCACGGTGCTATGTATTCCTTTTGTTATTTTTGCACATGGCTATAATGACTTCCAACAAAAGCACTAGGTGAAGTGGGGTGTTCATCCTTCTACCGGGATTGACTAGGCCTTCATTGTGGACGATGACATTCCATACAATGATGGTGATGGCTACGAAGATGCTAGTTTATATGGATAAATGCTAGTATGCTATGGTTTCCAATCCATAATACACGTTATATGATGTGAATATGGTCATATAAAAATACTATATTAGTGTAGACGTTATAGTTATTTTGCCTTTGAGGATTTTGTTTTCCATGCCTCGGACAATTTTGTATATAGGCCCTCCTTTTGTATAATTTTCTAAAAATTAATATAAATGTATGGTCCCTTAAGGCCAAGTTCATCTAGCAAAAGAAAATAATGAATTCATTTATCAATTGCTATAATACCCACTCTCATAAAAACTCATAAAGACTAGTAAATACAAAGTTTAAGTTAAAAATAGGGTTATATAAGGCACACAAGAATTAAATTTAAAATATATAACCAACATAGTTTTATTAAATGAATGTACATAAGAATAGACCCCAAATAAACTAAATAATCTATATAAATACAAATATTACTCAAGTCTTATTCTTATTGGAATAGTAGGTAGGTTGTTTTATTTACTGTAAATTAAATAGTAGTTTTATTTATTGTATTTAAGGGTTTATTGTTATGTTGTACAATAATATTTATAACTATATTTTATTAGAGTTTTATCAAATCGAATAAAAAAGGAGCAAAGTATACTGACAAGCAAGAACGGGGCAAGTAGGGTTTTATCAAATCAAATAAAAAGGAGCAAAGAATACTGGACAAGCACAGAACGGAACAAGCAAGAACGAGACAAGTAGGGTTTTATCAAATTGAATAAAAAGGAGCAAAGCATACTGGACAAGTGCTATTCGAAACTGTAGGTTATTTTATTTACTATAAACTAAATAGTAGTTTTATTTACTGTATTTAAGGGTTTATTATTGTGATGTACAATAATATTTTATAACTATATTTTGTTAGGGTTTTATCAAGTTAAATTGAAAAAGGAGCGAACAAAAAAGGAGCAAAGTATACTGCACAAGTAGAACGGGATCAGTAGGGTTTTATCAAATTGAATAAAAAAGGAGCAAAGTATATTGGACAAGCAAAGAATGAGACAAGCGCTATTTGAAGCATTCAGACCCTGACAAGCGCTATTCAAATGGTAGGTTGTTTTATTTACTGTAAACTAAATAGTAGTTTTATTTACTATATTTAAGGGTTTATTATGGTACATCTTTTATTTACTGTAAACTAAATAGTAGTTTTATTTACTGTACTTAAGGGTTTATTATTGTGATGTACAATAATATTTTATAACTATATTTTATTAGGGTTTTATCAAATCAAATTAAAAAAGGTAACTATATTTTATTAGGGTTTTATCAAATCGAATTAAAAAAGGAGCAAAGTATACCGCACAAGCCCTTTACTGGACAAGCGCAAAGTTATTCGTAGGTTGTTTTATTTTATTCACTGTAAATTAAATAGTAGTTTTATTTACTGTAGATATATATTAAGAATGAAAAGGTTAGTCCTAGGTAAATATGGAATAAAAAATAGAACCCTACGACTCAATATGAAATACAAGCATAAAAACATATTTATTTACTGTAAGTGCACAATATTTTATTACTAAACCTAATTAAAATATTTTATTTTTTTGTGTTAGTTTAGATATATTTTAAAAATAAAGGAAATTAATATGTTGTTTTATTTGCTCTAGAGTTATTTTAATTAAAATAGTTTTTCTTAGTTGTTCAATATATTATTTATTTAACAAAACATTAGTAAATAAAATCCTACCCAAATATGAGATAAAAGAATGGAAACCTAAGATTCAATATGAAATAAAAACATAAAAACATAATTGTTTTAGAGTTATTTTATTTTATTTTATTTATTTTAAGAATTTATGAACTATGGCAATTAGATTTTCATTATTTTACCTAAGATTTAATATGAAATAAAAACATAAAAACATAATTGTTTTATTTACTAGAGTTATTTTATTTTATTTATTTTAAGAATTTATGAAGTGTGGCAATTCGGATTTTCATTATTTCCAATCCTAAAGTTGCTAGATAATTGACAAGAGATAAAATGAAAAGAAATTAGAAATTAAAACTCAGATACAAAAACAAATTGCAAACACGAATACATAGAGAATTATAGTGGTTCACCAATTATAGTAAGGGAATCTCTTTTATTAATCTCTGTACACACTGTACACATACAACATGTTGGTAAACAGATTTGTCACTGCAGATTTGAATGTGACTCGTCCAACAGGCAGTGACAAATGTCTCAACAGTTAGAGAAGTTGTTACTGGACTAACAACTTTGCTCTGTGTTTGGATTTCACAAACAATAAAGATGAGTAACATAAACCCTAATAATAGACACATGAATACTGGTTTGGATTTCACAAAGTGAAGACAAAAACGAAGAGACATGTTTCTCCAGCACATTCAAAATGAGATACCAAGATATTGCAACGATAATGAAAAGAAGACGACGAATCTCAACATACAAAGAGACATGTTTCTCCAGCACATTCAAAATGAGATACGGAGATATGATTGTGTTTCATTGCATTAATTGCATGGTTTACATCAACGCTTCAACAAATGACCGATGATTTATAGATGACACATAGAAAAATTCCCTTAACATTTGAAATAGACTTGTATTTATAGGCTTCTCCTTAGTAACTGTACCTAAACTTGCAACTTTCAAGTTGTGGATTCTACTAAGTTCTCTCCATCTTCATTCGCTTCATTTGGATGATCAAACCCTGCCAAATGTTGACAACTCCTCTGTATACCTGAATCTTAGACTCTTGTGTTGGTGTATATTTAAGATACAGACTGTGGAAATAGTATGTCCCACTGACAACATCATCATGATAGTCATAAGGTTGAATAACGCTAAGCATTTTCTTGCTCCGATTTCATTAATAAAATACTATCTACATACAATCATCATGATAGTCGTAAGGTTGAATAACGCTAAGCATTTTCTTTCTCCAATTTCTGTAATAAAATACCATCTACATACACTACTCATTTCAATCTAGAGCATTATGTAGGGAGAGACAGTTGAAGGAGATGCTGCATGTTCGACTTACTACGCATAACCCTCCTTGAGTACTCCTCCACATAACTTTGATTATTGCAGCTCAAGTACAATTTTGAAATGTATGCTAGAAAGTTTCTAAAATCTTTCCAACAAATCCATTATTGTGCCTATCCTGCAATCATTGTATTTCATGAGATAAATTTTTGAGGCAGCTTGCTAAACAACTCTTGTGCAATTTTAATGTTGCTTTTCACATTTCCTTGACGGATTATATCAAATAGGTCATACATCTCATCTATAATGAATTTGAAGTCATTAAATACTTCTAAATCTTTTATTGTATATGTAATGAGCTATGAAATCTAGAAGAGTGGGTGGTGTATACTTCAATCATACAATATGGAACTATTATAAGGAATAGAAAAGTTGCCCCATTGAGCTTCACATCAATAATGTAATATTCCTTAATTTCAAATAAATCCTCCGTCGAACTCTCTAACTCCTTCAAAACTAGAAAATTGTGAATACTTGATTTAGGTAATCCCAAATGCCTGCTGATGCTTGATCCATGCAAACCACTGATGAAGATCTTTCCATATGCCTCCATAAGGGTTGTATGACTTATAATATCCAACACTAAACCAAATTCCTCTTGTATTGATCTCCATGCACTCTTCACTTTCTTGGAGTTAACCTACTTTCCATAAGTTGAAACAAGCATGTTGAAAAACCTCTTCAACAAATTGATTTTGGGCAAGTCTTGCAGTCATAGCAGTCCTTGAGGTATTTTGTTAAACAGTTCATGCGCCTCTTCTATGTTCCCACATTTTGCAAATACGTCTGTTAGAGCATATTCCAACTATGATATCAAATAGAAATCTTTTTTTGGAGTTTACGGTTTGGTAGGGGGCTGTTCTTAAATATCATCCACTTTAATAGTCAAAGGTCAATTTTGGCCAATAAAAATAAGACAAATATTTACTGTTTTTTTATTGTGAATGAGATGTAAAATCCTTATTGATTGTTTGACCATTGAAATAGATGATATTTAAGTAGAGTGTTGACAGGAAGCCTGGGAATGCCGACAAAGATTGAAGAATTTGGCTTCGCCCCTGAAAATTGACTTTATGACCTTTTTAATGAAACTGTTTCGTGCAAATCCTTCAATCATTGCATTCCAGTTGATGACATCTCTTGAGACAGCTATCAAACAATTCTTTTGCATTGCATATGCTTGCAAACTTTGTATACATCTTTACCAGAGCAGCTGCAACAAGTCCATTTTATACATATATTCCACCATTGCAGTTCATGATAGTGTATTTCTTTATGGCACACTTGTCTATGGCTCCACATTTTGTATACATGCCTATCAGGGCGCTTACAACTGCTACATCAAACAAAAATTCATTTTCAATTATGCTTTGATGGACGTCAATACCCTGCTCGAAAGCCCCTTTTGGGGCGGGCTAGGAGGATGCTGGCACAAGTTTGTGTAGTTTGCGTTTATACCTGCGAGGCGTACTTGCTTGAAAGATTTTAAAGCCTTTTCAATAAACATAGTTTGTATATATCTTGCATAATTCGTTGAGGCAGTTTTAATAAATTTGTTTCATGCATATAATTCCAGCTATTGTTAAACATCATCCATTTTAATAGTCAAATTTGGATTTTGGCCAATAAAAATGGGACAAATAATTACCATTATTTGGTATGGATGAGGTGTAAATTTATTATTGATTGTTTAATTATTGAAATGGATGATGTTTAAATAGAGTGTATAACTCCATCTTCTAGTATTCAAGTTTCTTTAGAGGTTTTCTTGAGCGGCATAACTGTCTTTCTCTATGCAGATTTCTACACAAACATAGGCGGCCTTTTAGGAGAATATGGAGTGAAGGTTGACAGTTTCCCATTTCTACATGATATTATTTTCAAATAAATGAAACCCCTTTATTGACACTTTGAAAGCCTTTCACAACTAAATTTGTCCCATAGCTCTATGCAGATTTCTATGCAAACATAGGCAGCTTTTTAGGAGGAGTGAAGGTTGACAGTTTCCCATATCTACGTGACATTATTTTCAAATAAATGAAACCCCTTTATCGACACTTTGAAAGCCTTTCACAACCAAATTTGTCCCGTAGTTGGCAATGTTTATGAATCCAGTTAGATTACCCGGTAAAATATAATCGAACTCTTCTTTCATTGGTCTTTGAAGTGTAATTCATAAATATCTAATAAGTTGTAACTTGTGCTTTTGGCAAACTTCATGAAATAACTACCAATTCTAAAGTTATAATTTTTCCAAACTTCTAACTTCACAAGTAGTTAATAAAAATTACAACTTGTACTTTCCATTGAGTTAGCCAAATTCATAAATTGGAAACTTATGAAAATTTCTAAGTTGCATCAAGATAGCTAAAATTGAAAGTAGCCAGCTACTTTCACTTTTGAAAGTTGTGAACAACTTTACCAAAATTGAAAGTATCCTCCCACTTTCACTTTTTCCTAAGTAGGCCGATAACAACTTGCTTTTTAAAGCAAACTCTCCACTTAGCCAAACTCACAAGTGATACCTTCTGTATACTTAGCTAATCTCACAAGTTAATTAATTAATACATATTCTTTATCCTTTTTCGAATAGTACTAACTTGTGAAAGCTACTAAGTCACTTTGACTTAGACGAATTTGCAACTTGTGAACCTAGATTTGTGCATACAAAGTTGATCTTCAATTCAACCTGGAAAATATCAAGGTAACTTTACACAAGCAAGTGAAACATTTCGACTCCCTCCATGAAATCCACTACGACTATATCGACCAAGTTAACTGTGCACGTGTGAGAAATGGCAAAAAATGCATAACTTTTAACTGGAATGTCAGATTGTCATGAAATCTTGCCACATTGTCCGTAATAGCACCGTGAGATCCCCTACTAGGTGATTCTACTCCAACCTTTACAAACTATAATTTAATTATTTCCGTAAACTGTCTGCCGAAAAATTGAAAGTTTAAAATATCCTAAATCGTAAGACATCTTGACATGAAAAGTTGCCACATTGGGTGAAATGAAGTCACGCCATAATAGGATTTTGTACCATTTATCATGGATTTTAGGATTTAATTGTTTTCGTAAAATGCCATGAACTGGATAAGTGCACTTGAGAAACTAAGTGAAATAATGAGTGTCTCTCCTCCAAAATGATGTTGTTGTACAAAGTTCAATGCAGGGAAACAATGTGAACAAAGTAGAATGTTACATCTGGGCAATAAGTTATCTAAACGACTCACGCAGAAAAAAGTGACACTAACGTTTTGCAATCGAAAGGTGACTTGGCGAAAATGGTTTAATGCATGGTCAGGCTTGTCATTTCGACACAAAAAGTTTAAATTTTGAAGTGTAGAAACAGGGTCAACACAACAACATCTTTCTATAGCAATACACTCTATTTTTCATTTTCCATCATACATCTTAAATAAGCCTACTAGAGAAATGTGAAAGGGCTAAACAAAATTGATGGTAAAGAAGTGACGGTTGGACTTCATATTCCAACAAAAGTGATGGTTCAATACAAATTTTTCCCTGTTGATTTAGTTCTGGAAATATAAAGGTCAAAAATTTGAAATGATAAACAATTCTTTATCTTTAGAAAAAACAAAAGTTCAGACGCATGAATTCTTTTATCGCTTCACTACACATGTTCAAAATAATTCTATATTATTTTTAGAGGATACTACACATTTTAAATGTTGTAATCCTTCTTAGAGCATGGCCATGTTTAATTATTAATATTGATGTTTGTTTTGTAGGTATGGGAGACCAAGGTTGAATTTTGAAAGTAAGAATCGAAGAGATTATCATAGGGATTATCAAAGACAACTACGAGGACAAATGACAGATGTAGAAAGAGAAGAACGAAAAAAAAGACGAAATAAAAATGACAGAGAAAGAGCTGCCAAGGGTAAAGCCGAATTAATAGTTGAGGAATTAGAACAACAAAAGCGTAAACATGCAAATGAGATGAGAATAAGTCGTGCACGATCATCTCAACAACCCAATGCTGAAAGAGAAGAAAGACAAAGACAACAATGTACTCATCAACCAACTGAGAGGTATGAACATAAAACGAAAATTCAAGATCCATAGATTGTGTACTTGAAACACCAGAAAATGCAGTTCGACATAACCGTTGGTTTTTGAATCAATAATGGAATGATGTATAAAAGTTAGAGATAAAATTTTAATTTTGTGAAAAAATTATTGGCATTTCCAGTATTAGAAGCGCCATGGAGTGGAATAGCAGCAGCGACAATGACAACCTCCATGATTTCAATTCAGATCCAACTGCCATGTCGACAGGGCAGCTGCCATGTCAGCAGGTCCAAGCTCCACAGTCAGCTTTCCATATTACTGATGAGGATGGCCACATCATACTCACACATACAGGTGGCAATTACTGGCATGCGGATGGATATGCAAATTCATCTGCCAACTCAGCTCCACAGCCAGACCCATTTTTGTATACCAGTGACATCTCCTCGCAACAAAATGCTCGTAACATCTCTGCCCCAGTGCCACCCGCACTTTGGAACAGTAATAACATGTTAACTAGTGGTTATCTTAACCTGTGTGAAGACTCTGTGCCTCCAAATGAAAGGTTTATTGTAGTCACATATGCGAGAATAACCAAGAAATTTGGGCTGGAAGGCACTCCAGAGAGCATTGCAAAGTGTATAAGACTTGCATTTGAATTGAGAGTGAAGGATGAACAAATGTTGTTATTAGATTCGTTTGGAAATTGGAGCCAGATAAATAGGAACTTGCCCATAAATACAACTTACACACTCAAAACAATCATGGTAAGATTACTGCAACCAAAGACATATATTTTTAACTGTATCTTCAATTTTGTAGCTCTAACTTAATTATATAATTTGTTGCAGGAAACCAGCTTTCCTAGTAGGATTGGGCGGGCCATTCATTTCATAGAGGTCAGTCATATTCTTAGTTAATACAAATATTTTCTATGGTTGTTCAGGGCAGCTGTTCTTAAATATCATCCATTTCATCTAAATGTCATCTACTTTCACAGTGAAGGTTCTGATGTGGAAGTGGCCCCCACTCATCTCTTCCACTCCGTCCCCCTTTCCTTCAGCCAGTCTTAACCGCTTGAAGTTAAGCATTCACTAACTGCATTACTGTATAACTTTCAAATTTAACACTTTAAACTTTAATAGGTTTTTCTATTTTTTTTATCGCTTTGGATGGTAAAGCTCATAACTACTAACACATTTTTTGATTTATCCCGCTGCCTGTTATTCTCTTCATCGCCATTGATAGTTCTTGTTATTGGTATACTTTATTGCATGTGGGATTTCTTGCTGTAAATAATACAGTGTTAAGTTTGATAAGACTATATTGGTATTAATATTTTGAAAACGGTGGACACCAAACATATACAGAAGGAATTGATAATCTAAACAAGTCCATCTGGAATTATAACTTATTTATCAAAACTTATTAAATAAGTGATTTGCACCAAATATTGGCCTGCATCTGCTTATTCCCTTTGGAAGGATAAGATGTGTGGTGAATGTAATGGGGGGGTTGTTCAGGCGTTTGTGACAATGCTTTCAAGGAGGATAATGTTTTGTGGAGTGAGGACCAAGTTCATCTTTCTCTTTCTCTCTTTTCTGTAGAGTACTACGAGAAACTTGGCTCTTTCACAAGTGGGTCCTGCCACAAATTATCAGCAGCTATTCTTAGTATTCCCCCTTTTCTATAGCTTATTTGGCTAACTGCTATGACAACACTAGGTTGGATATTATAATGTAAAGCTGGACATGGTTTTTTTTTTTTGCTAATATCTGGTCAGAACTCAGTATGATTGTTCAAGAATTATGGCAATCTGTGAGTAGTTTCTTAGAACACTGGAGAAGTTTACTTCTAGTTGCTTCTGAAGGGAATGTTGATGGGCCTGGAATAAGGCATTGTTTAAGATAATAAAGAATTTGAACACAGCTGTGGATGCAGAATGTAAATCTATCCAAACTCAGTGCCCAGACAAAGCATTATCATTTAAGTATTAAAGTCTTAACCAGACACGGCTAATATATGTCTTAAATGCATTATCAAAACTTATTCTACTCTCTTGTTTAGATAATTCCAGAATAAGTGATTAAATCATTCATCTATACAAACTCATCTGGACTTACTTACAAAATCACTTATTTATCAAAAATTATAATCTTATTTAATAATCACTTATTTAGAATTTATTAAAGTAAGTCCAGATGAATGCCTATGAATTTGAAAATCACTTATTCTACTCTCTTTTTTAGATCTGCATCTACGGAACTAATCTCCAAGACTATGAAAATGATCTTAGACATGGAATCTATTTTAGGCCAGCTGAAATGAACTGCTAGGAAGTGATTGTTTCTCACAAGTTCAACTCACCTTGATATGTGAAATACAATAAGGAAATTGGTAGTGCTTACAACTAGCATTGAGGAATTTGCTAATTTGTAAAGATCATGTTCTCTTTAATCAAGCCCCTAGGTGGACCCATTCAATGACGATGAACCTAAATTAAAGACAATAGGCTAACATTCAATATTCCTAAGATGATAATGCAAGTTGATAATGATCTTCTAATGATTCATAGGTCCTTTCAAAATGAATGAATGAATGTTTTTAAATACAATAACAAAGCAGATAAATCAATGCAAACGTGTGCTAGGTTGATTCACAATTGCTAGTAGGAGGGAGTTGGCAATATTTTATTTGAATTTTGAATTTTGAATTTTGAATTTAAGAGATTAGGGTTGAGATCCATGGTCTTGTGAAAATGACATAGATCAATTTGGCACCTACAAAATTGGATACAAGATGGGGAATGGAAGGTCTAGGGATCATGATAAATTTTTGGGAATGTGGGGTGGTGTGAGTAGAATAAGATATTATAGACTTGTTATTGCATAAAGAACACTCTAATTGAAGTGGGCCCAAAACATAAGGCAAAATGACATGAGCATGTGATTTTCACTATTACATTTTGTCCCCCACTTTGATGTGCAGGCAAACTACCAAGAGGATACATGTCAAATAAAACAAGCACTCAAAATGAAAATTAAATATTTTTAAAACAAACAAAGGGCATTGATGTGCTCAAAGGATACATATATGATTGACCAATATTGAATTCTCCTTGTACTGAGTGCTTCGTCAAAAACTTGCAAAACAAAAAATGCAATGAATAACATCTATTCCACATTTGAAATAGGCACTAACTATCTAACTTGATTGAATTCTCCTTGGATTATATTTGGTTCCTTGGTTGAAAAGGACAATTTTTCTATTAACTTTTGTGGCATGTAGGCAATTGATCACACAAGACCTAATAAAAAAATGACATAAAAAATTGAGACTTGTAAAATGAATTTAAATGCTATCATAACAAATGAACATGTTTAGATTCTACTTGTTACCTTGAATTGTCTTAGTATCCTTTGCTCTATCTATAAATGTATACAAAGGCTACTCCATAGTAAATGTGTTTAGAGCAACTCCTTTCAATCCCTTTTAGTTAAGGCTTTAGCAAAAAACTTCATAGTTTCTTGAGTTTCATTTAAAGGTACCACAATCTTAAACACTCTTAACACTTAATTGTACAAATGTATGTTCGATATAATATTGTAATTATGTGAAAACTAAAATTAGTTCTTAACCAAACAAAAGAGCTTATAAAATTGTTGTGGTTAACATAATAGTTATTTACATGGAGATGGATGAGAACTTATACAACCATCGTGGTTAACTTGGAGATGGTTAATCTATTAAGGTAAAGTTTGATGTTGTTTGGCACACACTAGGCAATATTAATCAATAATGGTTATGAATGACTTGAATCATTTGATCATAGTGACTTGGAATAATCTTTTTATGAGCCTATGATGTTAAAATTCTATTTGACAAGACATTAATATTGTAGTTAGAAAGTAGGGGTATAATTTGTTGACAAGAATGATTGTAAATATATGTGACTTATTCAAGTTCACATCACTTATTAGTGCCCCATTTACTAATTTCACACATATACTTTCACATTGCAAGTCTCACATCTATTACCAATTTCATAGGTATACAATATATTCTTTATGTTACTAAATGCATTATGGTAGATGCTTTGTCAAAATGATCCATTGTCCTATAGGAGCACATAATTAGAAATAATACATGAGATGGATGATGTGGGCAATGATAACACTTGGATGAAAGAGATATTCGATAATTCCTCACACATTGTATGTATTTAAAGACCAAGTTGCTTTGTTGTTGTTGTTAGTGGAAAATGTGAACAATAGTAATGAACAACTAATCATCTAATAACTCAATGGAAATTGATGTAAACACAAGTAAACCAAGAATATACCTTCGAAGACTATTTTACCTTTATGCTTCCATTGTTTGCCTATCTCTTCTTGATCTTGATGGTATTGGAGCTCTTAGAAGTGTGCACTTCCTTGCTGTTGAAGATGACAAGAGTAGAACGACTGCGATATGGAATGTGCAATGGAGACTAAACTATAATGCAACTATAATGGAGATGGGTTGATGGAGACATGATGAATGAAGGTGATTTTGCCAAAGGCACGCTGGTATGATTCTTGTAGAGTAAGATTACGAATGCTTGAGTGTATACAAATGGGTATGAAGACATTACTTATATAGGTTGAGGGAAGACCAAATCCAAGTGTCAATAGATCCATGACTGGAGGAATTACCTGTGATGTGTATGGTTGAGAAAAGCTTGAGGGAATGTGTGCAAATCAGGAGAGGACAAGTGTTCGAGCCTTCTTCCTGAGTTATGTGAGATAACAGAATAGATTGAAGAGTTAATTGAGATGATTGATCAGTTAACTAGGTTGATTGGGGAGTCAATAGAATAGATTGACCAATGAACTCAATTGACTAATTAGTTAACTGATTTGATTGATGAGTTAACTAATTTGACTGGAGGATAAATAGGACATGTGGGTGAAGGAATATTAGCTAATTAAATATTAAAATATTTAATTATGTGTGCAACATGGTGAGGTGGATTTATGAAATTAGGACTTTGGGATAGAGGAAATTAGGATTAATTAAATAATTTAGAATTATTTAATTATGTGGGACATTAGAAGAACTAGGGAATTTAATTAAATAAATTGATTTTATTTAATTATTGGAGGGATGCGAATCATTTAACTAAATTAGAATATCTATTTAATTGATAGGAAAATGAGAATTAAAATAATTATTAAAATATTTATTTAATTTGACTTGAGCTAGTTTTAGGTGTATACATTTTGCCCCTCTTTGATGCAATGTGTTTTATCATGTTGTTTCAAAGAATAAAAGATTTTTGCGATTGATACATGCCCCAGTTTGCCCTTGGTATAGGTTATGATGTTAGGATGCCCCCTCGGGAGATTGGATGGGAAGAATGTGACAACAAGATGACTGACGATCTAATGATGAGATAGGCTGAATGACAGGTTAGGGTGAAGAAAATGGAGGACCTAGAAGAAAGACTATGTGAAAAATCATGCCCTAGCATGGACAATGTCAAGCACCTCTCATTAGGCTTCCATGTGCTATATATAGGAGTTTGGGTTCACAACTCATTTGTACACTTGCCTTTGAAAGAGATCCTAGTGGAGAGCAGAGCCATTTGAGCATAGAGCAGTCAGCGAAGATGCAACAGTTTCCTCTTGAGTTTCATTGATTCAAGCAGATCTGACGGTTCAACCGTCGAGCAAACTATGGGCCACTGGTAAGTACTACTTTGTTTCTAGGCTAGGGTCATTAATGCTAGCAATAAATGCAGGCCACAGATTTAGGTTTTATATGCACCAAAAGGCATAACTACGCATATGACGCACGATACCGTGCATATGATGCGATTCTGCGCATATGACATCAGAATCGGCGCATATGCGATTGTTTCACATTTGAAGCTTATTCCAATGCAACTGAAATCCTTCTACACATATAATTTTTACTGCACATTTGACATGTTGTTGCACAAACAAGTTTATGCTATGCATCTAACGAACAGTCCTGCACATTCAAAATAAAGTGGTGCATATGAGATACTCCTACGCATATGAGTTTATTCTGTGCATTTGACAGGTAGAATTGTACAAATGATTTTGGTTTATCAAAAACACTTAGAAATTTGATGAGGTTGAATGCGTGATTGATGCTGGTCAACTGATAGGTCATCTCTAAGATTGATAGAATCTCTGGAGAGATGATAGGATTGCTTTCCTATTGAAATAACTAAGTTTTTGATGTTGGATAGATAGACTTGTAATTTAGTTGTTTTTGATTGACTAATGCACGCGTGTTTGCTTACAAGAGTTAGATGATGTCCTCATGTCAAGGGAGCGGTTTCCAGTTACCTAGATGTTGAGGCCTTATCTTATGGAGACTGATCTTCTGGTTATTGGATTGGAGGCCAATCTCAGCATGCTAACTGTTCTGGAACTGAGAGATTTCACAGTGAGGACGAGACTTTTCACCTTCCCATTAAGGAGATTACAATGACTTTGGAGGATGTTCATAGGATTCTACACATACCGATTGATGGAGAGCTCATTGAGTATGAGCCGCAGACCAGGGCAGGATTGGATGAGTGCCGATAGGTTTTTGATGATGATGAGATGGAGGGCACTGAGATTAGTTGGTCTGATATGCTGGCTTATTATGAGCCACTTCCTTCAGTTGTGGCAGGGTTGCTCGAAGGGATTGTGTGGCCCTACAGATGGTCACATGGATTTGCAATTGGATGGGGTCGGGTGCTAGAGCAGATTACCACGAAGGGTACCAGATATGCCTGGGGTGTTTGCATCCTTGCTCACCTGTATCATGATTTGCACCAATTTGTGTATGATGGCTCTTCTATCTTGGCTTGCGGGGTTTCACTATTACAGATATGGGCATAGACTCATATAGCCATCACTCATCCTATTGGCATTGGCACTTGGGGTAGGGATCAGCCTTACTCGTACATGTTTCAGGATAGCCTTTCCCAACCCAAGCTGGGAAAGTTAGAGTACTGGAGACACGCCTTCAACAATGTAGATAGAGTCAAGTGGCGACCATACTTGGATTTCGTGGTATGGGATGATGATGCATCAGAACTTCTATTTTGTTTTTAGATGAGATGGCTTATAGGGAGGACACCCTATATTTTGGAGAGACACATTGTATCACATGTGTACAGGCAGTTTGGTAGAATCCAGGGGATGCCCCAGGGTAATGCCATAGCTGCCCGTACACACAAGGAGAGGACACGATGGGGACCCAACCCATCATATGAGACAACTCATGATGAGTTTCTAGACATTCCATATAAGCCTTGGCTGATGCATAGGGCAGTGGCAGATGCAGGCACGACACAGGACTATTTTGACTAGTTTGCAGCACATCCTTTCCCACACTACTCCGAACTAGGAGAGTGAGCCTCGATTCTGGATGATCAGGAGGAGGATGACGAGGGGCCACGGAGGTGATCCAGGACACATAGAGGAGGGGGAGGCAGAGGTGGCCGAGGTGGGGATAATGGTGGTGGTAGAGGAGGAGGAGGAGGTCATGATGGTGGTGGCAGTGGTGGAGGAGGAGGTCATGATGGTGGTGGCGAAGGAGGAGGAGGAGGTGATGATGGTGGTAGAGGAGGAAGAGGAGGAGGTCAGGATGGTGGTCATGATGGAAGTGATGTGGATGATGGCAGAGATGGTGATAGGAGGAGGGTTTGCTGGCGGATTGATCTCACCCAACATGCTTATCTAGCTTTACAGGCACAGGTTCAGCCTCCAGTGTAGCCACAGGGATAGAGGCCAGATGATGGGGTGATAGTAGGGTTACAAGCTCAGCTAGCTTAGGCATAGTCTATGCTAGGACAGCAGTAGGGACAGATAGGGTAGATGCAGTCCTAGATTACATAGCTACAGAGTGACCTACAGACCACCCGACTAGAGAGAGACACAACTATTCAGAGGTACGGAAGGGCAGAGGCACTCTTAGAGTAGGTTCAACAGATTGCGGGATAGGGTCCCACTAGCCAGACGGTTACAGAGATGGTTAGGGCAAGTCAAAAGATCTTCTACTGGAGGTCCCTTTATGAGCAGGATGTAACACCATAGCACAGGGCAGGTAGCTACCAACCCAGTTACCATAGCAGGTCATAGAGGGCAGCTGCAAAGAGCGGCAGGGTGATGGTACCTCCTAGACCACCAGGAGGGGGTGCACTAGGGACAAGGACATCAGGTGGGGGAGGAGGAGGAGGTATCCCACCACCACATCCAGCACCATCAGGGGGGAGCCATTCCTAGCTATTTTTAGACATGTATTAGTTTTAGTACCTTTATTTGGACATGTATACACCACTTCGGTTTGGACACTTCGAGATGCATTGTTATTTTGACATCATTATATACTTGGACACTTTTATTCTTTTTTATGATGATTATATGATATCATGATTCGACTAACTATGATTATGATCTACTATGATGGACATGACTTACATTATGATGTTATGATATGCCATTTTTATAGATGACCTATGTGGTTTATGACTCTGATCCGTATGTTTACGTTTATGTGCTGGACATGATGATCTATATGATGACTTTACATGATTATGATTGTATGTGACATGTCTAACATGTTTATTAGATTCTATGGTGCACTTTATGTTTATGTGACATGATGTTTCTATGAGCTATATGATATGATGACTTATATGCATGTTTATGATCCTATATGTTCACATTCTATGATGATCTAATGCAGACACTATGATAACTTAGATGTTTACTTATGTTGTTTGCCATAGTTTTATTTGTGGATGATGATCTAATATGCAAATGTGATGATAGCTATGTTTTTGTGAGATTTTTGGTTAATGTAATGTTATGGTGACTCATGCATCTAAATGACAACATTATATGCAAAACATGATCTAAATGTTTATTACCATTAATGCAATGTATGTGATGATACTATATGATGACACACCTATTCATGACATGCAAATGAATTGTTTTTGTTGTTCCAAGTATACTCAATCTTAATTGTTATCACTGGGAACTGCACCCGTATGCAAGGCTGGTAAAGCACTACAATTCCGTGTAACATGGGACTAATCTCAGGTTGTGGGTGCCCTATGATGAGATTAGATCTCTAGATTATGGGCTGGTTCCCTTTAAATGTTCTATTGAGATGTATGTTTTTACTATTTTGGAAAAGGGAAGAAAGAACTAAAAGAATGCTTAAAGGTAAAAATTGGTGATGCACCTGATTTGGATAAAAACGATGCAATCTGATCCACAATGTTTGCTCAGAAATCTGACTCTTACACAATCCAGACTTGGCATAAATATCACAGAAGTGATTCTAAGGAAGGTTTGAAAAAAGGTTTTTATGAAGGAAATATTTTTTTTCACAACACAAAAAGACTATTTCTGGTTAACACAACCTAAGACCTGTGATGAATATATGCTTTAATGTTGCGAGAAAGGAAGTGAGACAATAATTTTAAAGGTTTAATAATAAAACACAATAAAATTTCATCAAAATCACTTCAATAATCAACACTAAAGGAAATGTAATTCAACTGATCTAAAATAAACAAAGGAAAGCTTTGTAAATAAGACAAATGTATAACCTGTAACTTGCTGATCTATTAATAAAACTATATAAAAAGTGAGCTATAAGAATTCTCCAAACTGCTTGAATCAAAATGAGAATCAAGAACTAGTAAAAACAAATTTTTTCTTTAAAATATATAGGTTTGCTCTCTCCAAGAGGCATGTAAAAATATGGACTCGTAGATAACTGCCTCTAAAAATAATCACTCCTGAGCAACCTCCAAAATCCTCAAAAATAGGGCCTAAAACTACCACAAATTGAGTAAAAATATCTCCAATTTGGGCCTCTCTATATGCTTGACTAAAAAGTTGACCAATGATATATCTCCTCAGGTCGCTAACTGTAATATGATGGACTGTTGTCATGTGGCATTATCTTTTGATTGTGTAACTGTCTTTCTTCTCCTTGACTATCTGTGGCATTCTTAAAATGCACCTGTAGCATGCTTAAACATGTTCATATCTCCATAGCCGTTTTGCATTCTTTAAATATACCTATAGCATAGATACATGTTCCTATCTCTCCTTACACCTGTAGCTATCCTTGTGCATATTGACTGCCTATCTCATGATTTGGATGTTATGTATCATGCATATAAAGCATTTCTCTTCTTGGTTGTCTGTTTACCATGACTGTATTATGATAGAACCAAATGGCATAGAAGAAAGAGGACTATTTACCTTGTGAACTGTCAATGGCCTATCACTGTAACACTTGATATAAGTCTTGTTCTTTTTCTATTGTTCCTCTTTCATTATTGATGCACCTTTGTAGATGGGTATGGCAACTAAAATATACTCTGTCTGTCTCTTGCCTGTATAAGTCGCTTCATTGATCACTGTCTTGATTGTCTATGGTGAAGATGATTGTACTTGTCTTTATTCTTACAATGTATCATTCTTTATGGCATTTTGTTAACTGTACAATTGCATCACTGTAGCTCCAAGGTGTATGAGATAAGGTTTGTTTGATCAAAACAGTTGATGAAATGTATGGAACCCACCTTGTTATCTTTGGGTTGTAGCACTCTTAACACTCCACTGTGCTCAATGTATTTGAATCCTTCTTTGACTAGACATGACTATCTCTTGCTTTTGGATTTGTACTTGACTATCATGTCAGTGATGATAGTTGCTCCATAGCTTGTTCTTCCTATAAGATCTCTGGTACTAAGTGATAGTCTTTATCATTGATGAATTCTCTTCAGAGAGTATGCTGTATGTATCTATCATCTGCATCTTTACCTCTAGCATGTGACTGCTACACTTACCTCATATATTCTTGTGAGGCTTCCTTTTATGATAGTCAAGTTGGCATAGTGTATATATGATTGTCTCATCTGCTGTTCCATGTGGAATTTGTTTGACTATCTCTATGACATACTTGCAACTTGAATGTGATATAACTATTAAACTTTGATCATCTTTAACAATATGAGAACAATATGAGCAATACTTGGTATAGAGTGCTACTTCACCTAAATTGTTTCACTGTATCTCCATGTATCTTGAAGCTTTAAATACCTGTATCATGTCACTTTGATTTGCTCCAATCAACTGTAACAATGTCATGATGACATATCTTTTGTGTAAGTTGATTAGATGATGCATGATACAGCTTAGAATGATGCATCCTGTCTTTTTTGATACTCTTTTCAAAAAATGAAAAGAAACATGTTGGGCTCAAACCCTTGTGGGAGCCACATTTAATCCACATGTTTATTTGTCTTCAAATCAAAAACAAAACTTGTCCTATACCTGCACAGTGAACGAACAAGTTAGCAAAAAAAAGTACCTAATAGCATTGATTGATCTTCTTCATGATTTCATGTTGATTTGTGTCATTGTTTGATCTGATTTCTTATCTGAATGCATGATGTGATAAGTAGATGTCTCTGTTTAATAAAAGCATGTGATAACTGTAAAGATCTGGAGCACTAATAGGGTTCTCCCCAAAATTTTGCAATTTCAAATGATGATGGCTTGGAGTGAAGACTAAAAACTGAAGACTTGAAGGCCAGCTTCAACAACAATGTCCATCATCAGGCAATGATGGATGTTTAGATTTATTAAATATTCATTTCTTTTCCTTTTATCAAATAGATACATAGCTTACATGTCTACAATTGCTCAGTCTAGTTACTCCCATGGCTTGTGTGGGACACATTTGAACACTTCTTTTAAACATGATCGGTTAATTTCTCTTATGCATATGATGTATATATATTTCCTTTTTCAATCAATGCATGAGATAAAGTAACAGATACTTGAATGTATGTTCAAAACATGACATGAAATAACAGTGTAATACAAAATATCTTTCTTCCTTTTACTCAAAACTGATTAACTGAATAATCAATCTAACTTATAACTCCTGAAAGATCAAACTGTGTAGAACAACTGTATCTCCTTGAATGTTTGATTTCTTGACAATCAATTCTCTTGTCATGATAACTTTTTAGTCTTGATTGGACTGATGGGTTATCCTGACAATTGGATATCCTTCTCTACTCTGTCAAGGCATCAACCTTTCAATGAATCCATAACTTTGAAGTTTTCTATTATTCCTTCTGAACAATTACACTTACATCCAACTAATTTTAAGTGTGAGCAAAAAATTAGCAACATTAATAATAATAATACACCTGAGAAGAAAATGGACTTTAATAACTGGGATCAATGGATAATGTTGTGCGTGTGGGTGTGCGAATACTTGTGTGGTAGGCCCACAATGCAGGATTCAATTGGATGTGCCAATCATGGCCGGCATCATTGACAACTTTTTTCAAGATTTTTAAGATGGTTTTATTTGATGCCTATGCCTGGCCATTTTCTTGGGGGTAATATGGGGTGGAAAAGTGGTGTTGGATGTGGAATTTGTCACATAGCTCTTTGACATCTTGGCTTTTTAAATGGTCATCCATTATCAGTGATAATGGATACAGAGATGCCATAGTGGCAAATGATGTAATTTAGGATGGAAGAGACAATTTGTTTGCCTATGACATTGGTGAGGCGTACGGATTTGATCCACTTTGTAAAGTACTCAGTGGCAGTGATTATGAATTTATGGCCACTGGATGATGGAGGGTGTATCTTGCCCACTAAGTCGAGTCCCCATTGACAGAAAGGCCAAGGAGTCATTAAAGGTTGCAGCTCTTGTGTTGGTGCATGTATTAGGTTCTCGTGGATTTGGCATTTCTTGCACCTCTTTACAAAATGATAGGAGTCTTTTTCCATAGTTGGCCAGTAGTATCCCATGCGTATGAGTTTCTTAGCCAGGGTAGGACCACTAGAGTGAGTCCCTCATATACTGTCGTGAACTTCACTTAGGACCGTTTGATATTCCTCACTGTCAAGACACTTAAGGAGAGTACCATCGAGTCCTCGTCGATATAGGGTGTTAGCAATAATGATAAAATGAGAGGCTTGACAGATAAAGGTTCTCTTTTGGTTACTTGATAGATCAGGAGGTAGGGTATTCTCTTTTAGGTAGGTAAATACTTTTCTGTATAGGGGAGAATCAAATCCTATGATATGGCAAATGATGTGGGATTTGAGGGTGTTGTATGCAGGATGGGACACTAGTTCTACCAAGAACTCATAACGTGAGTAGTTTTTAGGAATATCGAGGAGAGATGCAATCGTTGCCATGGCGTCTGCTACGTTGTTCTCTAACCTTGGCATCTGCTCAAAAGAGATCACAACAAAGTATTCTTTGAAGTCATCTGCCATATGTTTTTATGGTATTAACTTCTCATCCTTTGTTTGATAGCCATCGTTCACTTGGTTGATGACAAGTTGCGAGTTGCCATACACATGAAGTTCTGTGATTTTCCATTCTACTGCCATCTTGATGCAAATGACTAGCGCTTTGTACTCCACCACATTGTTAGTGCATGTAAAGAGTAGTTTGTATGACTTTGGAATGGTGTCTCCATTAGGTGTGATCAACAAGATACCTACCCCGAACCCATGCTGAGTATATGATTCATTGAAGTAGAGTTTCTAGGTTGTTGTTGTTGTTATGTGAAAGATAGACTTATCTAGAAATTCAAAGCTCAATGGGTTGTGATCTATTAAAGGTGCATCTGCCAGCTAATTTGCAATCGCTTGCCCCTTTATTGCTCGTCTATCTACATACTTGATGTCGAATTCACTAAGTATCATGACCCATTTTGATATTCTACCTGTTAGGGTAGCTTTGTTGAGCAAGTATTTTAATGGATCGATCTTAGCTACTAGCTTGATGGAATGTGATAGCATGTAATGTCTCCATTTTTGTGAAGCAAAGACCACAACAAGGCATGCTCTTTCAATTAGGGTATATTGTAGCACATAACCTACTAGTGTTCAGCTGATGTAGTAGATTGCTTGTTCTTTTCCTTCATGGTTCTATTGTGCTAGCAGAGCTCCCAGAGCTGTTGGTGTGGCTGAAATGTAGAGTAGCAATGGCTTGACCTGAATTGGTGGCATTAAGACAGGTGGATTCATCAAATACTCCTTTAGATGTTGAAATGTGTGCTCAGACATGTAATCCCATTTGAAAGGAATGTTTTTGTGTAGAAGATGCATGGATGGGTGACACTTATCTGCCAACTGAGAGATGAACCTTTTGATGGACTGTAACTTCCCTTGTAGAGACTACAATTGACTCAGATTCTTAGGTGGCAGAATTTCCATGATTGCTTCGACCTTGGCCAGGTCCACCTCTATTCCATTAGCTGATATGATATATCCAAGGAGTTTACCAGATGTGACTCCAAAAACCCACTTTTTTGGATTTAACCGTACATTAAATTGCTCTAATCTTGTGAAGATCTTGTCCAGAACTTGTGGATGCCCTTCTCTGGTTTTTGATTTGGCTAGAATGTCATCTATGTAATCTTCCATGATGACATGCATCATGTCAGGCAAGATTGTTGTCATTGCTCGTTGATATGTTGCCCCAGCATTCTTTAGCCTGAATGGCATGATGTACCAGCAATAGGTACCCCAAGGACACGTGAATGTTGTTTTATGCTGATCCTCTGGTGCTATCTTGATTTGGTTATATTCAGAGAATCCATCCATCAAAGACAACATGGCGTGCCCTGCTGTGAGGTCTACAATGATGTTGATGTTAGGCAGGGGGAAGTCGTCTTTGGGACAAGCCTTGTTTAGATCCTTGAAGTCATTACATAGTCGAACTCTTCCATATAGTTTGGTGATAGTCACTATATTTAAAATCCACTTTGGATAGCCTATTGGTATGATAAACCTGACATCTAGTAGCTTCTTGAGTTCTTTTACAATGAGTACGATATGCGGGTGCATCTTCCTGAGTTTTTGTTTAACTAGCTTAGCTCCCGGAGCTAGTGATAAGTGATGCATTATAAGGTTTGGATCGAGACCCAGCATATCCGCGTATGACCAAGCAAAGTTGATTTATTTCTTTTTGAAGAATTATGAGAACTCTGGCTTCTCTTGTGTAGTTAAAGATTGTGCTATATGAATCATCCTTATATTTTCACCTGTGCCGACGATGATCTATTTTGCTGGTTCCATCAAGATTGAGGATCTCTCCTGATGTGTTAGATTGGGAAGAGGGTCAAGCCTTTCGTCCTTCGACGCCTCAGAGAGGTTTTCACCGTTGGATACATCTTTCATATTTTTACTATTTTCATGATCTAACACTGTCGCAGAGTAGTTTTCACCGTTAGATCTATCCTTCATTTTTATATTTTTGAGACTAAAAGGATTGGCACTCTCTCCAAAATAAGCCCTATAATTGAGTTCTATGGCATAGCCAGCTCTGTGATCCCCTGCAGGTATATTGTCTCTAAGTTCCAAAAAATTGATGATGACCTCATAATTCTGAAAGGTATCTAGCTTAGGGGTAGAGTCTTGCAAATCCCAATCTATGAGTTTTGGATGCAATAGTGGTAATGGGTCATCAAATTAGTTTGGTTCGACAGTAGTGATGGTCAAGATGGAGGAGTTACTATGGTTATTGTAAGCATTGACAATGCCTGCGATGGTACTCTCCACAAGGTGATCTGTCAAGTTTGGTATCATTCTTCCCTCACAAATCTCACTATCATTATTATGCAGATCAAACTCTAGAGATCTAGACCATGGACTTTGTCTCTCATGAGTTGTAGGGGTAGGGTCATACTCATGGACCACATCAACATCTTTGTCATCACAAGATAGTTCAGAGAGACTATCCCATTCATAGTCATTGGAGTCTATCTCACTCCATCCTTGTAGTTGGTGAATTTGCTCTACTAGGTTAGTAGTAGATGTTTGTGGTTGCTTGCTTTTATGCTTGTATGTTCCTTTGGTCTTTGCTTTGGCGGTATAACCTAGCCTTGTAGTGTCTCGGGTTGTTAATGAAGGAGGTTAGATGGGCTCAATGATACCTTCTTTCCTCAATCCTATGGGGCCATGACCTTCATATCCCATTCTTTGTAGTATTTGGTATCCTTGACCATACTATTTAGTTTGCAATGTGTAGTGATGGTCTTGTTGCTTGGATAGACTGTCTTCATCCTTATATAACAATTGTAGGATGACTTTCTCATCCCTCTCATCTTCGAGGCTTCCCCATTTTACAAATAGACCTTTAGGAGTTTCAAATGCCTTGGGTTTGCTCATGGATGACTTTCCATAGGATTTGGGGGATATAGGTAGCTGTGCTAAGCAAAAGGATTGTGCGATTGTATATTTACTGACACCCTTGTCCTTGAGCTTGAGGTCGATTTTATATGCCTTGGATGTGGAAGGGAGTGAAGTTGGGTCAACACGGGATGGGGATGAAGCAGAGGCATGGTTATTGGGAATTACAACATCGGGTGTAGATTGTATGGAGTAGCAATATTGAAATGGATTGGGATCGCCTTAGATGGTGATCTCTTGGCTATCATGGGAAAGTTGATACTTTCTCATTGCTCTCATCTTCGAGGCTTCCCCATTTTACAAATGGACCTTTAGGAGTTTCAAATGCCTTGGGTTTGCTCATGGATGACTTTCCATAGGATCTGGGGGATATAGGTAGCTGTGCTAAGCAAAAGGATTGTGCAATTGTATATTCACCGACACCCTTGTCCTTGAGCTTGAGGTTGATTTTAGATGCCTTGGATGTGGAAGGGAGTCAAGTTGGGTCAACACAGGATGAGGATGAAGCAGAGGCATGGTTATTAGGAATTACAACGTTTGGTGTAGATTGTATGGAGGAGTTGCAATATTGAAATGTATTGGGATCACCTTGGATGGTGATCTCTTGGCCGTCATGGGGGAATTTGATACATTGGTGATAGGTGGATGACACCGCCTTCATTGTGTGTATCCAAGGTCTTCCAAAGAGAATATTATATGCAAGTTCCATGTCAAGCACTTGGCACACCACATCCTTTACTATAGGTCCCACTCTGATAAGAAAAACAACAGTTCCCTTTGAAGTTCTTTCCTCTTCATCATAGGCTTTGATGGTGATTTTCTTTTTAGGATCGATAGGATTATTTGAAAACCCCAATGCAAGGATTAGCTTTAAGGTGCAAATATTTAAACCTGCTCCTCCATCGATTAGAACCTTTTTTATTTTATGCTTGTGGATGAAGGCTTATATGTGAAGAGACGCATTGTGTGGTTGGGTAATTAACATGTCATCCTTTTCAGTGAATGATAGGAAATGAGGTGTGGTAAGATGACCTACCATGGTCTGAAACTACTCTTCGGCGAGATTGGTCGGGACGGTGGTTTCTGAAAGAGCTTGTTCGACTATGGCTTTGTGGGATGGGGATAGACACAAAAGTTCTAAAATGTAAATGTGTGTGGGTGTCTTGAGAAGTTGATCCAGGATGTTGTACTGGTCAGATGTAGAGGATGGTTTGGATGAAGTTCCTTTAAGAGTGAATTTTCCACCACGAGTGGTCACATTACAATCAGGGATTTTATTTATAGTGATCACATTGATATGTGAATCACTTTCTAAAATATGGTTAACAACATAGTCATATGACACATTGGTATAATTGGCGTTGTTAGCTCCACTTTAGTTTTGATTTGAAGAACCTCCCTTCTTATAGTTGGGGAGTGGATTCTTGAATGCAATATGATCATCATTAGAGGCATGTCTAGCAAGTGATATCCATTTTTTATCCAACAAGTCTTGAATGGTGTGCTTTAGTTTTTGGCAGGCATTTGTCTTGTGGCCTTTGCTTCCATGGTACTCACAAAAGTTTGTGTCTTTCCACAAAGGAGGTTTAACTTTTGGTTCATATTCCCGTGCCGTTGGAAGCATTATAAGATTGTTTGAGATTAACTTCTGTAGGGTAGATTCTAGTGTTTCCCCTAGAGGTGTGAATTTTGTCGAGGAGGAAAGTTTGTAGACCGTGATTCGGTGTTTTACGGTTTGTTTTGTTGGGGGTTGGAAGGGCTGCCCACCTACAACTAGAATTGTTAGGCCAATTTATATGGCATTTGGCCGCCCTGAAATAGAATGCCCATTGGTTGGGGTGGCCCCCCTGTAGATTAGTTAACTCTCAATTTGGGCCTGGCAATATATATTGTTGGGCCCCCTTCTGCGACATATAGTTATATATATTTTGCCTGCTGCGGCCCCCTCCAACTATTGCCTCCCACCCACCCCTGATTAGTTATTGGTGTTGGAGGTATATTATTGTTGTTGGGATTCTCTCGCGTGGCCCAAGATCCGCCCTATCCTCTATAGTGGATGCCTACCCCTAGCCCCTACCCGGCTACCACTATAGTAGTGGTAGGGGGTAGGGTCCACCCTAAGGGGGCCTACCCCCAGGTATAGATAGGGGCCCCACTGCTACTATAACTGACCCTTTCTACAGTGGGGGGGCTAGGTCCCCTATCTATATCTGGGGGCTGCACATTTATGTTCGGGTTGAAACTTGGTTGCTTTGGCATCACATTTTTAGCATCAACCACCCCATCATTGACGATGTTTTTATTTTTGGTCCAAAATCGTGGCTTGTCCATGTTATTATTGGAGCTAGGGGTTTCCTTGTAGATTTTGACTTGTCCTTTAGCTATCAAAGCTTTTTCAATAAGTAACCCCATTTCAGTGACCTTACTAAATGAAGTAGGACATTGGTTTGTATTTGGTAGCTAAGATCAATGTTTAGGTTGTGTACAAACATCTCAAACATTTGTTTTTCTGGCATATGATATGGGCATTTGCTAGCCAGTTGTCTCTATCTTTGTAAGAAAGGGGCAAAGGATTCTCCACCCTTTTGTTTAGTGTTACAAAGATCTAACATTGAGATTTCATGCTCAATGTTATAGGAGAAATGAGTGACAAACTTGTCCACTAGTTCGTTGAAGGTTCAAATTTTGGGAGGTAGGTGAGAGAACCATTCCATAGCTGGTCCTCCCAAGCTCCTTAGGAATAGTCAGATGAGATAGGTTTCATTGTGGGTGACTTCAAGACATGCTACACTAAATTCTCTGATATGGTCCCTCAGATCACCCTTTACTCGATATTTGTCAAATTTTGGCACCTCAAATTTTGAGGGGAAAGGTATCATGATCAAGGTCTTATCAAAAGGATATGGTGAAATATTGTCGAGAGAGTAGTGTTTTGTTGATGCTCCAGTTTGAATGTCTGCAAGCTATTGTTGTAAGGCTTGGATTTGCATTGTCAATGTATCTAAGGGCTTGATTGTATCCTTAGCCTTGTCTATTTTGGGAACCTCTTGTGTGATCTTGTGAGTTTCCATGTTGTTTGTAGAGGTGGTGTCTTTTAAGGTGGAGGTGTGAAAATTTGATGGAAGTTTGGCCCCTTGCTATGCTAGCATAAGGAAATACTTTTGAGGGTCCATGTTTAGGACTTTGTCCATCATCTTTGTAAATTTTGAGTCTTGTAAAGCACCAAGTACTTACTCATACAGGATTTCTTCCTCTCCATCACTGTGAGATGGAGATGGTATGTCTTTGTTCAAAAGATCCATATCTTGCTTTTCTTTGGATTTTGATCTAGTTGCAACCATAAAAACCATTTGATGGGGGTGAATGTTGGATGAAAAATGCTTGTGAATGGATATTTTTGGTGTGGTTGAGATGATAAGATTTTTACTAAGGTTTAAATTTTGATCTACTTTTTGCTCAAACAAATATGCTCTTGAGGTAAAAGATAGTCAAAGTAGGGAGAGTTGATTACATCTATTGATATGGACTACTTTTATCAAGATTACACTAGTTTAGTTCTGAGATGAAGGATGGTATATCCTGTTATGAAACTAACTAGGTTTTTGTTTTGAGTTTTGGAAGATTTGAATGACACCTTAGAAGGAAACTTGGTTTGTTTTGATGTTGTTGCTTTGGATGATATGGCAAATGGAAATGGTTTGGAAAATGGTTGCGAAACTGATTTGTATGGTTTTTCTAGGATCACAAATGATGTATATGCAATAATGGGTATCCAGAACTGGTTCAAAATTTTCTCAAAAGTGTACAGAATTGCTCTTTGTTTTGCATGCGCAGCTTTAGATGCACAGGAAAAATGGTCAAATGTGCAGCTTTATAGGTCAAATGTGCAGGTCTGGTTGAAATGTACTAATTTTTGAATGCGCATGACTCTGCTTTGGATGCGCTGCTCTTTGCATCAAATGCCCAGAAATATTGTTGCACATCAAAATGTCTCAAATGTGCAGCAGAATGGGTTAATTGCATAATAGGATTAAATGTGCAGCAGAACTTGTCATATGCGCAACAGAATGGGTTAAATGTGCAATAGAACTTGTCACATGCATAGCAGAATGGTTAAAATACATAGAATTGCAGGTAGTGTTGTCTTTTTTGTTTCAATTTTCTCGATCTTGGCTTGTTTTCACAATGTTTCTTCAAGCAAGTCTAGTATTTTTGTTGATGATTTATATCAAATAGTTGCAAGAAAACACGTCACACAAGAAGATTTCATGTTTTATATTACAAATTTTTGACCAAAAAGGAAGCACAATCCTAAGGTTGGCAAGAACAGTATTTGATGAGTTCCAACTTGGTTTTTACACCAGCCACTTGCATAAATGTGGACATCTAGTAACTTGGTAGCACCGACTCCCTTGCATGGCACCCACTTCTCATGCATACCAAGTTATAGTTCCTCTAAAGAGTTGAACTTTGCTGTCTCTACAATAAATGACTGTATGACATTGGACAGCTCTAGAGGTTCCTCCTCCTGTGCCACCAAATAGGGGATTTTGGCTTACTAGAACAACAGGTTTTTAGTCAAGGCATCCATTTGGGTGGTTACACGTGCAGCCATTCACTCTGATAAGGAGGCTTCCCAGTTTGCAAAGGTTACGATCCATAGGATTTTGGGGGAAACATTGGTCAGTGTAACACAACATCACTCGTTGCTTGCAACTTTTGTCACAAACACAATTTATTTATAGTGACTTGGAGGTGGCTTGGCTTTAGCCCGTTATCACTTAAGGCCATCCCACTTGGAAGGAAGGAATTCCAAGGGCAGACCTCTCTAAAGGTTAAACATGCAAAATGATAAGTTTGGCATTTTTGTCACCTAGGAGTGGGGAGAGCATAGTCCTCTTATCATTCTGAAAACACAGAGAACACTGGATCTTTATCTTCCTAGTTAAAAGAAAAATAACTAAATGTGTTAACCCTACCAAGCACAGAGATTTGCAACAAGATAGAAATAACTTGGAAAAGATTGTTTGTTTTAACCTTTTAACAAATCTAGGTGTAGATTGTTGCTTGAATAAGTAAACAAGTGTTACTTTCCCCTATTAAGCTATGTGATAGATTGTAGTGCAAGATAGTAAAAACATAAAGAAATTGTTCAATTTTAACCCCTAGGTTGGGACTAGATGCAAGTTGTGATGCAACAAAATGATTTACTTTCCTCCTAGTTATGTCTATGTGATGATTTGCATGAACATATTAAGTTACTCTCTCCTAATTAGTTCTAGGTGGCTTAATAATGCAGCTAAAATGGCTAAGTCCAGTTTCTAACACCTGCAAATGAGAGTTAGTATGGAAGATCTAATAAAAACATTACAACTTTCTCTGACAAATCATATGCGCTGATCTGTAGGTCATATGTGCAATACTGCGATTCATATGCGCAGATTTACAAAAGTGCAACAATAATGATTAAATGCGCAGGACTATGCTTTAGATGTGTAGGAATATTAGAAGCATAGCAATATGTGTCAGATGCGAAACAGGACATGTCAGATGCTTAGAAAGATTGAATGCGATGCAGAAAGTGTTGAATGCATAGAATTGGAAGTTGTATGCGCAAGAATGACCTGCCGTGACAAAACCTTCACAAAACACTCAAATTGAAGTTAAAAATGGGGCAAGGCCCCACGGTGGGCATTAGAAATGTTAGTGGAAATGTGAACAATAGTAATAAACAAGTAATCATCCAATAACTCAATGGAAATTGATGTAAACACAAGTAAACCAAGAATATACCTTCAAAGACCATTTTACCTCTATGCTTCCATTGTTCACCCATCTCTTCTTGATCTTGATGGTAATGGAGCTCTCAGAAGTGTGCACTTCCTTGCTGTTGAAGATGACAAGAGTAGAATGGCTGTGATATGGAATGTGCAATGGAGACTAAACTACAATGGAAATATAATGGAGATGGGTTGATGGAGACATGATGATGATAATGGATTTGTAATGCAAATACAATGAAGGTGATTTTGCCAAAGGCACACTGGTATGATTCCTACAAAATAAGATTATGAATGCTTGAGTGTATATAAATGGGTATGAAGACCTTGCTTATATAGGCTGAGGGAAGACCAAATCCAAGTGTCAATAGATCCATGACTAGAGGAATTACTTGTGATGTGTATGACTGAGAAAAGCTTGAGGGAATGTGCGCAAATCAGAAGAGGACAAGTGTCCAAGCCTTCTTCATGAGTTATGTGAAATAACATAATAGATTGAAGAGTTAACTGAGATGATTGATCAGTTAACTAGGTTGATTGGGGAGTCAACATAATAGATTGACCAGTGGACTAAATTGACTAATTAGTTAACTATTTTGATTGATGAGTTAAGTAATTTGACTCGAGGAGAAATAGGACATGTGGGTGAGGGAATATTAGCTAATTAAATATTAAAATATTTAATTATGTGTGCAACATGGTGAGGTGAATTTATGAAATTAGGACTTTGGGATAGAGGAAATTAGGATTAATTAAATAATTTAGAATTATTTAATTATGTGAGACATTTGAAGAATTAGGGAATTTAATTAAATAAATTGATTTTATTTAATTATTGGAGGGATGCGAATCATTTAAATAAATTAGAATATATATTTAATTGATAGGAGAATGAGAATTAAAATAAATATTAAAATATTTATTTAATTCGACTCGAGCCAATTTTAGGTGTATACAGTTGTAAATTGATATTTTATGAAAATATGGGCAATTCATTAAAAACCTTTTATTTTGTAACATGACACACAACTAAACAATAAGTTTAGTCATTGGATAGAAATAAAGTGTAGGTTGTGGGCATGATCATGATAGCAGGCATTGATTAATGTGATAAAAAAAGAAAACAAGTAACAAGCTTTCAAAAGGCAACAAGCCTAAGATCCTTCCATGCTTAATTATTAACAAAATAAAAGGTTGAATTCTCCTATAATTTATAGCCAAAGACAAAAAAAGATATAGATATCAAGACATCAAGATGAAGAGTCATTATTTCAAAAAGTGACTAATCATTAAAAATAAAACAAAAGTAGCTTTGACAATAAATGTATATCTGAAAAGAATCCTAATAGTGCTTTCTCCTAAATTAAGATGCTTCACTCATATCCTTATCATGTGTTGCTTCTCTATCCAAATCATAATGTCAAGTACACTTCTTGCTGTTCTTTTCTCAAGATGGAGTAGGAAACACAACTAAACCTTGAGAGATGGTTGAACGTCTCCTAATATTCATTATTTTAATCAAGTCTCTCTCCCTACAAAGTGTAGTGCCATGACCATCCACAACACACTTGAATGGTTGCACAGTGGGGTGTTGTAGTCCAATTTGACTAGATAGTGCCATGCCTCTACCTCTATTTATCAAGTCTTCTAACCCCTTTCCCAAAAAGTTTTGTTATTTTCTAAGATACTGGAATCTTCCCCTAGGCACCCGATTCTGATCCTAATTTGATCTGGATATGAGTTCTGATTTGATTCACCTTGGATACATCATGGAAACAAATAATCTATGACATTCGAGTTTGACTAATTGACATTGTAGTATTTTTAATTTTTATTGTTTAAATTGTTCCATCATCATCTGTGCTTTGCAAGAAATATTCAAGCAACTTTTGTACTCTCATCTTTGAATTTATTGTGCCTTCTCCACCTTCTTGTGTTGAAATCTAAACATTAATCAATAAAATCTTTTAGTAGAATTACACAAAAACAATGGACATAACATGAGTGTTTGAAAGCACATTACATTTGAGTGACATTAGTTCTTGTCCTCAACATCATCAAGTGCATGTAATGTGGATGGTAGGTCATCTGCTACATCCCCTAATCCATTTGCATATAAATAATTAGTAAGGGAACAATGACCATTTAAATTGAAACATAATGTAGTAAAAGTATGCAAAAAAAACACAAAAGGACACTTACAAGGTGATTTGATATATCAATGCTAGTGTCCTCTCCATGAACCCATGTGCTCACACTAGAAATGTCATCAACAACTAGGAGAATATCATTTCTATTGGTGTGACCAATTGTTTCTCTCATCATGTTCACCTTGACTACATGATTACATGTGTACAACCTTGAGTTGAAAAGTTGCATGAACACATAGACTAACCTAACATTGATCCATACACTTGGTAACAAATTTTGTGATCTCTTTGACTCCCCCAAGTAACATCTATGTGGCTTCTAAGTTGGTTGAGTTGACTAATTGGATTATAAGTTGAGAATGTTGATGGGGAGGAGGTCCCCCTTGTGATCTCCAGCTTACGTAACAAAAAAAAAAAAGATGTGAGTGCATATGTATAGTTTTCAAAAGTAGGTGTGAAAATCATGAGAGGTGCTATGGTGATAGCAAGAGGAAGCATATTGGGTAAATTGTACTAGCTTAATGCATGCATGATTGAGTGAAATACAACTTTTGATAAGATTAAGTCAAAGACTTCTTCACTAGAAAAAGAGATGGTTTCCTCTTCAGTGGATGGTCGTGGCTTTTGGGTACCCAAGGGTGCTCTATCTATCGAATTAAAGTTGCCTGCAAAGAAGACCATGTTATGGCACCAGAGACTTGACCACATAGGAGAGAAGGGTCTATAGACCTTGAAAAACAAAAATCTTGTCAATGGTTTGGATGAATGTAGTCTTTAATTTGACTTTTTGCGAGCATTGTATTTATGGTAAACGGAACTGTGTTTAGTTTTATTTGATTTCTCATAAGTCTTTAGATATTTTGGATCTAATCCATTTGGATGTATTTGGTCTAGATGATGTTCCTTCTATTGGTAAGTCAGTTTATTATGTTTCTTTCATTGATGATTTTAGTAGGAGGACATGGGTTTATTTCTTGAAGAGTAAAATTGATGTTTTCAATTGTTTCAAAGAATTTAAAGCAATGTTTGAGTTGTAGACTGAAAAGAAGATTAAATATTTGAGGATAGATAATGCCAGTGAATTTTGCTTCAATTATTTTGAAACATTATGTGAAGAGTACGGTATCCAAAGACAAAAGACAACTCCATATTCTCCATAACATAATGGAGTTGTAGAGAGAATGAGCAATTCTTTAATGGAGAAAGCTAGGAGTATGCTAAGTGGTGCTAAACTAGAACAAAAGTTTTGGGCTGAAGCTTTAGCCACTACTTGCTACCTAATAAATAGGTCTCCTACATCAGCTCTTGTTGACAAGAAGCTAATGGAGGCATGGTCAGGCTACAAGCCTTCACTTAGACATCTGAGAGTTTTTGGTAGCAATGCATATGCACATAAGCCAAAGGAGAAGAAGACAAAGTTAGATAACAAGGCTGTTAAATGTATCTTCATTAGATACAATTATGTGCGTAAGGATACAAGCTTTGGGATCCTATTGCACAAAAGGTAATTTATTCCAGAAGTGTTATTTTTAGAGAAACTAAGCCTTTCTCTATTATAGTACAACTAGAACAAAAGGAAGAAAATAAATATATGGTTCAATTTCCCTCTATGTCTGAGAAAGTTGAATTGTGGCCCTTAGAAAGATAAGAAGTTGAGGAGAGCTCTATGAGTTCTAAATCATTAGAGGAAGAAGAAGAACCTGAACCTCAGCTTGTTCGAAGGTCTACTAGAAACAGAAAACTACTAGAAAGGTATGGATATTATGTTGATGATTGGGGATGTATATTTTCTTTGAATGCTAACATTGATGAACTGATACCTATAGAAGAGGCTCTTGGTATGAGGATGCAAAGTCTTGGAAAATAGCCATGGATGAAGAGATGGCAACTCTTAAAAAGAATGTGTAGACACCTAAACGTGTCCATCTGTCGCAAAAGCCCTAATCACTTCCGCATTCTCCTAATTTTCCCTAATTTGCATCCATGGTTAAATAATTGATTTTAATTAATTAATTACTTAATTATTCATTTCCCTAAAGTTCCCTTCATTTGATTTATTCAAGCAAATAAATCAAATTTCAGCACCTAATTATCCCCTTTCATATGCATCCCTTTCACATAAATTAAATAAATTAGGCAAATTTATTTAATTTAAATCCCATTTCCCACCTCACCATTTACCTCAATTTAAAATTCTATTTTATCTTCTTGTGGTGAGGAAACCCTAACTCATCCTAGCCCTTCATTTTGGCTCCAAGTCAACAATGAATCCTAGCCCTCCATTCAAAATCCCTCTTCTATAAAACACCTCATTCAGCCCCATTTTGACCCTTTAAGCTCTCTTATGCTCTTAGAATTCTCTTTCAGTTGTAAACCCTCCAAAATCTTGCTTAAAACACACAATAGCTTCTCAAGATGTTGCATAAACTTGCAAATCTAAGAACATTGAGACAAAATGAGGAGGACAATGAAGATTAGTCAATAGCTAGCTTATATTTTAGTTGTTTGACATGCTTGTTTTGCTGATTTTCTAATTTAGATTACTCTTTATTGTAGTTAGGGTTAGCTGTAGTTTTATTTCTACATATTTACCCAGTTTTTCCCTAGCACAAAATGGTAAACCCGACGTGAAAATTGACATATAATTTGCTAGGTCTTGCTCACAGTGAATTCTTTTTATTTTTTTTGAATTTTTTTTGGTACGATAGTCTGTACCGTATGGACAGGCCGTACCATTATGCGTAGTGTGTTAACGAGTCTCTGTTTGTAGGTTGAGTCTTTGTAGTCATCATTTGTTTTCGTTCTCATTAGATTTTGGGCTAATCGTTTCAGTTGTAAGTTGTAAAATTTTCTAGTTCATGCATGGTTTATGATTTTGTTGCAACATCGTTTTGGTTGCAGACTTTAAAATTTTGTGACAAATTCATGGTGGATTTGAGCTTAACACACTGCTAAACCCTAAGTTTGCCACCTTCAGATCATCAGACCTCCACCAACCATACAGTCGCCTCCCTGAGCTTTATCAACAGCCTGCTAGAAACCTTATATCTCCATTGATAGCTCTTGCCTTCCACAGTCGACTATGTTGTCAACTGTCGCATCACCATATGCATTGTCACTGCTAGTTTTAGGGTTGTCATCCACTCATAAAACCTAGACCCATCTCTCATTCAGATTGGTCACCCTCACTTTGTGGTTTCCATCGCTCAGCCATACTCTATTGTCGTCCATAGAAAACCCATACTTTGTCGCTGTTCATAAAACTGTCATTGTTCATAGAAAACCCATACTCTATCACCGTTCATAGAAAACCCATCTCCTCTGCCACTGGCGTCACCTCCCACATCTACCTTCAACTAGCCCTAACATCATCACCTAGCACTGAATCTCAACCTCCGCTTGAAAGCCACTCAGAACTCTTGTCGCCACCGATCCTAGGTTCATTCTTCCTGTCGTTTAAAAACCCTAACCACCATTGTATTTCCTCTACCGCTTGGCCCCTTGGCTCTAACCAAAAAACCCTAACTATACCCTCTGGTTAACCCCTGGTCGACTAGTCCAAAAGATGTCACTACCTCCAAAAGCCCGTTCGACCCCTTAGGTCAATGCCTCAACCTGCAGCCATCACGCTTGGTCGGTATCCTAAAACACTTCTACGGTTTCCGTCGACACTACCAACGGACTAGTCCTCACCTCTGCCTAAACCTGCCACCATTCATTGCTCCTCCACCAAAACCCTAAGCTTTAAATCTCTTCACCCATCTCTAACACCAGTCACTTCCACAAGAGTTTCTAGTCACCACCTTGGATCCTAAAGTTGCCGCCCTTGTCGAATTTGTGGCCACCTACATTGGAACAGTCGATGTCAAAACTATCGCTCCCTATACTTCATTGACCATTTCCCGTCACCAACCCACTCTTTGTCACTGCTCACCTAAACCGTCAGCTACACACTTTCCTATAGCCTCCAATCTAACTGTGGTTTGCCAACATCACTTAGGGTTATGGTCAGTGGGTAATTTTTTTTTATGTGATTGAAACAGTATAACTGGTTGTTTAAGTTATCCGTGCATTTTCTTTTTGTATTCATATGTTGCGGATGTGTGAGGTGTGAACTCAGAACTTGTCAATGTATTTGTTGATTGTGGGCTTTTCATTATCTCGTGCCATTTGTGGTGAGCGATGCTAAAAATTGCTTTTGCAGGTTTAATCATTTTATATGGATTTTGATATATTTTATCAATAGAAGATGATATTCTTTTGTCTAAAGCCCATTCTTAATTCCTACATATGAGCAACACACTGTCATTCCCATCTTTTGATTATTACCAGTCCTTCTAAGAGCGAAAGTCTATCCCATGTTATTACATTAAGCCCACAGTCATAAGCATTCTCAGACTCGATATTTGTAATTAATTTGTAAATATCTCCACTCTTGCAGCCTTAAGTTTACCTCCATTGTGGCAGTTTGAAGTAACTTGCTCACGCTGGTCTAAAACATTTGATATTATTTATTTGCCGGTGTTAGTTTAATGCTATTCGATTAACCTATTGCGTAGTGATCAAACTTTATTTTCCATGGATATATTTTATGCTGATCATTGGGTTTTAAACTTTATGCTTTAACCACCAACGTTTCTGCTAGTTTCGCAGGGACCTTTAGCATTAATCTTTTGGATTGTGATTTTGTGGTACACGGTCACATCCTGGACCGAAGGCAAGGCAACGATGGGCTTCTACACCCTCGGTTTCATTCGCTCCTTTTTTTTTAATTTTTTTTGGGTTTCACCCCTGATCATATGACAGACCAGAGGCCTCACTGGATTTAACTACCTAAACACTAACTGCTGGGCACTTAGCTATTTACATGTGACTAGCATCACATAACCTCCAGCAATTAATGTTAATAGTCAGGGTCCTCTTGCTTCCTACATGCCGAAATAGGCATTTGTTTTTTCAAATTTTCATAACTTTTGCAAAACATATCAGATTTTCACAAAATTTGTGGCACCGAAAAGCTGACTCAGAGAACTACACAGCAGTGTAGGTTTGATTAGGTAAAAATGTCATTTTATCAGATATTTTTTTGGTCAAAGTCAATGTTACTTTTAAACTTCAAATGTGAATATCTTGAGCATATTTTATCAGATTTTGGCGAATTTTTTTTTCAAACTGCTTAGATTTTCCTAAATTTTCTAATTATGCTATTAGTTTTTCAGTAACTAATCAAATTTTGTAGATTTTTATCAGATTCCCATTTTTGGCCTTTTTGACTTAGTGGCTTGCACAGGGGGTACTTGACTTGTTACTTCATGTTTTTTGCAATGTCATGGGTTTTTTTGTGTGCTACTAATGGCTGATTTGAAGCATGTGGTATCTGTGGGCTGAAGACTTTAAAACTAAAACTACTAACACATCTGATGTAGGGATTCAATTTTCTTTCATATGCATGTGTTTTGGTTATCATAGGCACATTTGGATTTGGGCTTAAAATAAACATAACTTATTGTTGTCACACAATTCTTGGGGGCTTAAAATGAATCATTGTTTTCATTATTTGGTGACTGTGTTTGTGTTCTTGAAGTGTGTATGTTCTTCCCTCACGCTCTAAGCAATCTTGGGAATCAAAAACACTTCTTTTCAAACACTTGCATTTGTCACACCACACATCTATTTTTCTAAGGTCAATGAACCCCCATGTGAGTGTAAGCAAGTTCACATGCATATGCTCCCCCCTTACGACTTAGTGCGAGCCTGGGGATCAAAAACATGTGTTAACTTGTCTTGCTTTTGTCACCCTTTAGAGTGGGCCTACTCTTGAGACACATCCAAAAGAAGAACTCATTTGCAACCCCAAGCGGGACTTTCATCTGGCCCACTATATAATTTGAGGATAAGGTGAAAGCCAAGTCTAACCGGTATGAGCACTCACCATACAGTGCTAGCTCGAAAGGAGACATACCTTTGTGTATATTAAACTCCTAGTAGGGTTAGTTAGATCCTTAACTGGCTGGCTAGATGCTCGTGGGGTGCCGGTCGAGCCCAGATATTCACTAGAACCCCTTTTGTTTAGTGGCCAAAAAACCTCTACTTGTTGATACAGAAGGTCGGAAGATTGAACTTTGATAGTTGTCCCACATTTTGATGACTTATGGTAGAGTTAGTAAGGTACCTTAGGATCTGCACATCCTAGGACCTAGAACTTGGTGTGCCTAAAAAGTGAGTGCACTGTAATGTTGCAAGTATGAGGTGAACCAGTGTTGTCAACATACTCATATTGCATTGACAAGAGGGATTCGATGAGTATTGTGCTGAGGATATTGAGAAAATTAGCCTCAGTCAGGAACAGTGAAGAACAGTGATGAGAAGAAGGCAAATGTATTGTATAGGATGCGAACCGGAGGATGTGGATTAAAGGGTTTGTATATATGAGTCTTGAGATGCTTCAGTTAAGATTTCAGAGGTCCGCATGAAGATTTGAAGGAGTTGTGGCTGTCGGTGTGGAACCGGTTCCAGCAAGTGTTCAGAGGTGACAGAGGATCACAGAAAGGTCTGGTGAGGTCCGGAATTGTATAATCCTAATCTACAGATTGGAAGGAGTGTTTGGGATGTCCTTGTGATGTGTCATCTCAAGTTGTGTATGATTTGGAGGTCCAGAAGTACCTTTTGCATTGTGACAGTGGCGATAGACTGTGTTCTTGAAGTTCCAGATAAGGAAGAGAAGAGATTCCAGTAAGTAGAGGAAGTGCAGATGTACCTGGTCATTTAGGCAGGCTTGGAAATGTCCATGGATCATGTTTAGGTTGTGTTGTTGGTCCGCATTGATGGTAGAGCCCGGAATTGAAGATAATCTTCCGGATGAAGTTCTTGCTCTGTTTAGCCAACCAGATGAGTTGTTCATCCTGCGAATGTTCTTGTGGTGGCCGACCGGATTTGTTATTCATCTTGCAGATATTCTTATGGTTGATTGCCAACTTAGATGATTGTTCCTAAGTCGATGTCTTGTATAAATAAAGGTTTGTGAGTTCATTTTGTAGAGTGGATTGTGTGGATGAGAGTGGTGTAGCAAAGAGAAGTGCGGAAGGCAGAGCAGAGGTTTTTGGGCTTAAATGGAACTGATCCGGACATGGTAAAGATGTCATTCTCTAGTTCAAGACCGTGATTCTTATCACTTTGTAGATAGTGTGTCTCCTTGTAGGTAGTGGGCCTCTTTGTGAGCAGTGTGCTCGGGCAGTGAGCCCTAATTGGCAAGTGCCATTCTTTTTCTTATTCTTTTAACAGAGAATAATCCTTGGGTTAATCACCCCGTGGTTTTTCCCTTAACTAGGTTTTCCATGTCAAAATCTTGCTGTTCATTGTGTTGATGTTTATCTGCTCTTGTGTTTGTGCGTTTTACTTTCATGGATGATTAATTGATATGTTGTTAACTAACAAGACAAATCAAGTGTTTGAAATAGAAAGCAAGTTTGTATACAACTGACTCACCCCCCCTCTCAGTTGTATGCCCTAGATCCAACATGTAAGGGGGAACCCGTGCCCCAAGTTCCTAGAGCTATACACCATAACTAGGCATGACTGGGTAAAACCAAGTGGGAACTCAACAAGTATAGTCCTTGCCTAGCCATAGGGTTGTGCTTGTCTTCTAAAGTGTTTTCAAAAACTTGTCACAAAAATGCCAAACAACCACAAAATTGATTGCCAAGTGTCTTCTTTGATTGATGCGTGTGCTTGCCTAATCATCACCCTCGACATTCTTTCCACACATTCACCCCAAGTCATCATACCTTGATCACATTCATACCATATCCTTATCATTCAACCTTCATATCCTAGTCACCCTCCTAAGCCAATCACTTTCATCCTAATCATTCCACTCCATAATCATATCCTAGTCACATTATCCTAATCTATCCAAGTCACCATATCCTATTCATCATTGTTAACCACCCTCCTAAGCCAACCCATTTCATCCTAATCACATATCCTATTCATCATATCTTAATCATTTCACTTTATCCTACTCATTATCCTAATCCATCTTCATCCTAATCAATCGTGTCATTCTTAATCATATCCAAGTCACCCCAATCCAATCCTAATCATATCTTTGTCATTCTACATATTCCAAATCATCATCCCTAATCATTTTATCCCATCCTAATCATCATCCTAATCATATCATAATCATATCTTATCATTCCTAATCATCATATTCTATCGATTTAAGTCATCATCCCTAATCATTAGACATCATTATCCTCATCCAATCACACCACATCCTATTCATCATATCTTCATCATTCAATCATATCCTAATCACATCTTATTCATCAATCCTAATCATTACACATTGCCATATTCATCCAACCAACATCATCTTGATCATTCTCCTAATCATATCCAAGTCATCTTAGTCAAACCCTAATCACCTCTTTCATCTAATCCACACCATCTAAGTCATCCTAATCATCATCCTAGTCACATCCAAGTCATCATAACCCTATCCTAATCTCATTCTTATCATACCCTCACCATTCAACCCTCATATCCTAATCATTCTTCCTAACCACATCCTCTTCTTCATCTAACCACCCTTATCATTCACATGATCCACATCATCCTAATCACATCCTAATTACATTATCATCATTCCACGTCATCCTTTTGCTAATCTAATTAGCATCATTCATATCATTGTCCTACTCATTATCCATTCATCACAAGCCATCATCCTTATCACTCTTCCTAACCACATCCTCCTTGTCATTCCACATCATATCCAAGTCATCTTAGTCAAATCCTAATCATCTCTTTCATCTAATCCATATCATCTGAGTCATCCTAATCATCACCCTAGCCAATCCAAGTCACCCAATATTGTCATTCCACATCATTCGACCTCATCTTAATCAACATCCTAATCATCCCATTCCTCATCATTCAACCACATCCCTAATCCTAATCATCCTTACACATCATCCTATCATATCCAAACAACATCAATCCTAATCATTCCTAATCACATTATTGTCATATCTTCTTCATGCCACCTCATCATAAGTATACCCTAAATCATTGCCTAATCATCACCCCACCATCGATATCCTTATCACTATCCTTGTCGTCCTTCCTAATCATTCCACATAATCCCAATCATATCCTATCTATCATACCTAATCATTACACCTATTCCTAATCATATTCTATTCATTGTTCCAAATCATTCCACCTCATCCCAATTATATCCTAAGCATCATAATCATATCCAATTCATCATGCATAACCATTACACATCGTCATCCCAATCCAATCCATTTCACCCTGATCATTCTTCTAGTCATCATCCTAGTCATCCTCATCAAACCCTAATTACCTCATTCATCTAATGCACATCATCCTAATCAACCTAATCATCACCCTAATCAATCCAAGTCACCCAATATTGTCATTCCACATCATTCGACCTCATCTTAATCATCATTCTAATCAGCCCTAATCATTTCATATCATACCACAATCATACCCAAGTCATCATAATTCAAAGCTTAATCATCCCTTGTCACCTTCTTCCTAATCAAATCCGAATCATTGCATTTCATCATCCTCGCCATTCAAATCTAATCAATTTCATATTATCATTACACATCATATCACTATCGCATATCCTAAACACATCCAAGTCATCCCAATCCAATCCTAGTCAACACCCTAATCATCAACATTCATAATCCAATTCACTTCTTCCTAATCCATCCAAATCATCAAATCTCATCACTACACATCATCATATTTCATAATCCAATCCACTTCACTTCTTCCTAATCCATCCAAATCATCAAATCTTGTCACTACACATCATCATCATTCATAATCCAATCCACTTCATCCCAAACATCCAAGTCATATAATCTTATCTCTACACATAATCATCTTCATTCGTAATCCAATCGACTTCCTCCTAATCATCATAGTCAACACCCTAATCATCAACATTCATAATCCAATCAACTTCTTCCTAATTTAGACAAATCATCTTCGTCTCATCACACATCATCATCTTCATCCCAATCCAATCAATTTCGTCCTAATCATTCCCAATCACATTACACACCATAATTGTAGGGAAAACCTTGGAGCATCTACCCTCCCTATCAAATCTGATTGCAACTATGTCAAAGTATATCCAATTTCATTCCACTACATACTCAATTTCACCCACTACATACTTCATCTCATTCCTTTACGATCAAATTTCATTACAACATTTCATTACCATTCAGCCCTTGACATCTATAGAGGTTCCCAAACAAGTCTTCCTAAGGTTGAAACATAGGGAGAAGCTGTCGAAGCTTGACTGTATCACAAGTACAAATCTGTGGACCAAGAGACCTTGACACCTTTTCACATCAATCAAAACTTGGGTTTAATACTCCACAGATAGTTTAAGTCCATCCTTACAAGTGAATTTTGAAACTCATGGGTTCACTCTAATCAATCATCTCTTCCATACCTCAAGGTCTTGACAAAACCAATTTGTACTTTGAAAGGTCATTAGTAGACGAGAGTTCCCTCTTGGAGCTAGACTTTTCAAAGACTAATATCATCAGCCTCTATCATGGTCTGGGCCTCATCACCTCGCATTGACATCCCCATAACATCCTACAATTCACAAGTCTCATTTGGTATAGACATGGTTGAAAAAAGAAGATAAAGGGAGTCAATCCTCCTAGTTATCCTTGTTCATCCTCATCATTCCACATCATCCTTGTCATTCCAATCGACATCATCATAATCACATCCTACTCATATCTTCCTCATTCAACCTTCACACCCTAATCACCCTTTCTAATGACACCTTTCAATAAATTCATCCTAATCACCTCAGACCTTAATCATATCCTAATCATTTCCAAGTCAACCCTAACCATACCCTATTCATCCCCAATCATGCATCTAATCATCCAATCAATCCCACACTCTATCACATCTCATTCATCCCAATCATTCCAAATCATCAACCATCATCCTAGTCAACCACTTGCCAACATGGTCCTAATCCCACAAGAAGACATACAACAATCTGAAGACATGTGTCATTCCATGACAATCCTAGATAACAAGGTTCTAGCACCCCAAGCCTATCCAAGTCCTAATGCCTTCATGTTCTAATACCACCTTTGACAAGGGAGACATCAACCTAGTCAATGCAAGCCATTCACTATGATTACTATCCTCATTATAAGTCCACGCCATCTACCCTCATTGTCCATCCACTGTATTATCCTTCCGTCCATATACTTGTAAAGGATACGATCCATTGGCTACTAGCTAGGGATAAATCATCCCCATGTCAAACACCCATTCATAAGCCTATCATAGAGTCCTCAAATACCATGTCCAAATATTCAAACCTATCATGTGGTCCACAACCATCAAACCTATCCAAGAGTCATCCACATCCACTTCCACCCAAAGTCAAGAGGTATGTCAAGGGTATACTCCTAAGCACATGGAAACATTAGCCCCTTGTCTAATTAAGATCAAACCCCTTCCATTCTACCCATCCACAACACACTTATGCCTTTCGATGATCAAGTTCCCATTTATGATCATGATCCCACTTATGATCAAGAAGGCCATGATGATCCACTTAGCCAACATTATGCATTCCATGGTGAAGAGCTTGCCACCTCACCAATTCATGATCCAACCACTTCCACTTGTCATGATGAGACATGTGCCTCCCAAGAACACATAACCATAGAAGATCAAACAAATAAACTGGGTCTTAGTGAACATCATAATAATCAAAATCCTAATGCTCTTTCCACATCCACTACCAACTCCATTTCAAATCCACCATCATGTCCACTTCATCTTACCACCTTCATCTATGAATGTTCCTCCTTAGGAACACAAAAACCTTTGTCCACCAACTCACCTTCTTCATCCAATAAGGAACTCATGTCTAGTATCCAAACCACACCTAGTCCCATTGTACATTGCATTCTTCAAAACATGAACTACCAAGGCAAAGGCCTTGGCCTTCATGAACAAGGTATTTTGGAGCCTATATATGTCAATGTCCCTCCATGTTCATATGGCCTTGGATACACACACCAAGGTAAACAATCTAACGATGTTGGTACCTCCTCCATTCATTCTAAGTCCACCACTTTCCATCGCACATCGCATCATATTCCCAAAACATATGCTGCCATTCCACCTCCATCATCCTACAAGTGTCAAAAGCATGTGACCATACACCTTCCACCATCCAATTTACCTCCATCCACTTTACCTCCATTACTCCCAACACCTAACATTTATATCATTCATAAATTCCCTCACATTCCTAATCATGACCAACAAATGCACACATGGTCCAAACATAAAGCTTCCACTCATTCCATCCACCCCCTGGGATTCAAAAGTAAAAATTTGGATGCCTCTACATGTAAAGCCAAAAATCCTAAGGACCCTAATACCTTAGGAAATCAATTCAAAAATTCAAAGCAAAATCCATTCAAAAATCCATCCAAACCCATACCTCCAAAAGCAAAGTAAAAAACTAAAATGGTTTGGGTACTTAAACAAAAATCAAGCAAGTCAAAAGAGGCATCCTCTTTCATTCAAAAATCCCAACAACCCTCTTCCATCCACTCCCTTAAAAAATCCCATTTCATATACAAATCCCACATCAAAAGTAAAAAATCATAAAAATCATAAGTACATGTGGGTCCCTAAAATTATAGGTCATCCATCTCCTGAGCAAACATTGTCATTGCTTCCTACACCTCCATCCACTCAAAAGATTCCATATTTATCACGACGTGTGCAGCCGTTGGTCATGATTCCTTTCCATACCTCCATCACTCCATCATTCAACTATTGTCCTACATATTTCGCTCATCCTATTCCTATGGTCCATATGCTTTTGCATAAGTCCTACATAATCCACATCATAATTCACTTTCATTCCCTACATAATCCACATCATAATCCACTTTCGTTCCCTACATAATCCACTGATAACCCACTTTCGTCCCCTACATAATCCACTAATAACCCACTTTCGTCCCCTACATAATCCACATCATAATCCACATCATAATCCACTTTCGTTCCTTGCATAATCCACATCATAATCCACTATCATTCCCTCCATAATTTACTATCTACCTTATCCATCTCACTTTCATGCCATCACTTACCAACATCGATGAGCATAACGACATTTGACATGGTCCATGCAACATCTTTCTCCAATGGTACTATCACCTTCATGGAGCTAGACACTTGAGTCCCTCATATTCATACTCCCATTTAAAAAGAAAAATAGATGAATAAAAAATAATAATAAACAAAAAAAAGGATTAAAGATACATCCCTTCGTCCAATGGTAAAAACCTGGAAACAGGAACCTTGGATAAGTACCATGATGAAAACCTAGCAAACAAGCATCATGCGTAAGTTGATCTTCTACGTCACTTACACTTGGGTACACATTGTCTCATCCAACATATCACTTTCATCCTATCATTTCTATCCTATCATGCCATTTCCCTCCATCCACATACATACACCTAGCCTACCGAGTCCACTCATTCTCCCTTCCTCTTTTGATCTTGATAAAGAAATGGGGGCAAAATGTTGAAACATGTCTTGGGTATCTCTTGGCATACCTCATCCTTTCCAAACAATCCTATCACTAGCCTATGGTCATAAGCATTGTCATGAAAAATCCTAAGTATACCACAAATAATGGGGCATGATTATTTCTCTGTGACATAGCCTTTGGAGATCACATCCATTCCATCCATTATCACCTATCATTTTATCGATTTATCCTTCTTGCACCTAGACTTGGTTTCCCCTTGTCATTGATATCTAGCGCAAAGGCTATCCCCATCATCATCCAATGTAGCCCCAAAACATTAAAAAACACAAAAAAATTGAAAAATTTTCAAAATACCAAAAAAATCAAAACATGTCAAAAATCCCAAAAAAATCAAAACATTTTCAAAAACACAAAAAATTAAAACATATCAAAAATCCCAAAAAATTAAAACATTTTCAAAAACACAAAAAATTAAAACATTATCAAAATCCAAAAAAATCAAAACATATCAAAATCCAAAAAAAAAATTGAAACATGTCAAAAAATCCAAAAAAAAATCGAAAAAAAAATCAAAATATTTCTAAAATCCAAAAAAATAAAAATATATCGAAATCCAAAAACATTCAAATATTTTCAAACATCCAAAAACATCCAAATATTCCAAAAAAAATCCAAAAACATCGAATTTCATCAAAAATCACAAAAAAATCAAATATCCTACAAAGATTCAAGCAATAAAATCATTCCAACCAAATCAATTCTTCAAATTATTCAATTCTTCCAATCACACAATCCAATCTCTTGATCGATCCATTCACACATACTAATCAATCACATCACTCAACCATTTCAGTCAAATCAATTCTTCAAATCATCCACCGTCTGCATTGTTGAACTATGTCACCTCTGAGCTTTCACGTAGGCAAGGTCATCTTTGATGTGCCCCCGAGGCATTAGGTTAGTCCCTTAGGGTTTGTCTTGTCAACCATCATAATAAGTCATCCTTTCATGAGATGGACACTTTGATCAAGCAATCAATCTTTCACACCTCAAAACAATCCCACAATCAACATGTCAGCATATCAAATCAACCAAACCAATCAATCAGCTTGTGATAATCATATGTCACTATCAAGCTATCCTTGTCAACTATCACATATCTCATACGGAATGGGGCATCATCAAAACCAAGATTCTGTTCCTTATACGACATGCATCATTTATCCAATCAAACATCATCAATCAAACCTTGGTGTTGCTTGTATGACCAACAACACTAGTGTCATTCAATCAATCACTTGCCTTATACAGGATGTTGCATTGTCGAAACCAGATCAGGCGTCTTATATGACATGTTTCATTTCCTGAAACTAGACTCCTTCATCCAATCACAATCATAATCAATCAAGCACATATCACTTGGCAAAAGTTCCAACTGGCTATTGGTCTAGTCTGTCTTATTTTAATGGATTGTTTTGTAGTCTCATTCTTATGCTTCTCAAGGTAGTCCCTAAGTGATGAAGAGAAACAAGGATAGAGTGAAACCTTTTTCTTTAATTGTTGTTTGTGGTTTGTCTTAGAAAAATGACTGGGGCAACTTGGTGTCTTGTGTGTGATCAGGATTCCATTGGGTGTGAATCACAAAACTCCTATGCATTGGAAAGAATAACTGCTTCCTTGCATCAGGACTTGCACACCTCACAATTATCTCATCACATGTTTTGACAAGGTATCATAGTTACTAGTCTGAGTCAGGGCATTTCTTGTCTGTCATGTGCTTATTTCACAAGGGACTACACTCCCCACTTTGGCCTTTGTCATGCCATGGTGATTGTCATCCTTTGACATAATAAGTTCTATGATGATAAGCAGAAAAATTGCAAATGAGAGTCTCAAAAATCTATCAAAGCAAGATCTCATTCCCATTCTTCTAGCCAATCTTTCATTCTTCCACCATCTCTCTTGCATCTTCATTCCTCTACCTTCATTGTAGCCTACCATACCTTTCATTTCCTTTATCCATTCCCCAACTAATCCCTTTCATTTCGAGAGCCTACCCATGTTTGTCCAACCCGCCTATCCTCTCAAGGGGGCATCATCAGCCTATCTTTCTGGCATCATCCTTTTCCCCTATCCATTTCCTTGGCTTCTTTGAAATGATGTTACTTGGTCACAACATCATCTCAAAGAGGGGCAAAATGTAGACACCTAAAAGTGTCCATCCCTCGCAAAAACCCTAATCACTTCCGCATTCTCCTAATTTTCCATAATTTGCCTCCATGGTTAAATAATTGCTTTTAATTAATTAATTACTTAATCATTCATTTCCCTAAAGTTTCCTTCATTTGATTTATTCAAGCAAATAAATTAAATTTCATCACCTAATTATCCCCTTTCATATGCATCCCTTTCACATAAATTAAATAAATTGGAAAAATTTATTTAATTTAAATCCTATTTCCCACCTCACCATTTACCTCAATTTAAAATTCTATTTTGTCTTCTTGTAGTGAGGAAACCCTAACTCATCCTAGCCCTTCATTTTGGCTCCAAGTCAACAATGAATCCTAACCCTCCATTCAAAATCCCTCTTCTATAAAACACCTCATTCAACCCCATTTTGACCCCTTAAGCTCTCTTATGCTCTTAGAATTCTCTTTCAGTTGTAAACCCTCCAAAATCTTGCTTAACACACACAAGAGCTTCTCAAGATATTGCATGAACTTGCAAATCTGAGAACATTGAGACAAGATGAGGAGGACAATGAAGATTAGTCAATAGCTAGCTTAGATTTTAGTTGTTTTACATGCTTGTTTTGCTGATTTTCTAAGTTAGATTGCTCTTCCTTGTAGTTAGGGTTAGCTATAGTTTTATTTTTGCATATTTACCCAATTTTTCCCTAGCACAGAATGATACATGGGACCTTATACCATTTCCTAAATGACGGAAGCCCATTGGTTGCAAATGGGTGTTAAAATAATAGGTTTAGACGACAACATTGAGAAGTACAAAGCACGGTTGGTTGCAAAGGGTTACTCCTAGGTTGAGGGAGTAGATTATGGTGATATTTTTTCTCTTGTAGCTAAAATGGTGTCCATTCATTTTTTTCTTTATATTGCAACAACTTATGATCTAGAGATCAAGAAAATAGATGTGAAAGACCATAACACACACAACATACCATAGAAGAGCAAGAACACACTCTTAGGATCTTCCAATAGAGAGACATCATACAACAACACATTCAAACAAATGAGGATCTAGGTTACAACGTGCTAGACTCATCAATGAGCAAAACAGTCTACCCACTAGCCATTGGAACCTGAGAAATCCAAACAAAAGACCTAGGACTAGTGATCCTTCAGGTCATATAATTATCTCAACCACAATAGTCCTAGAATAAGCTGATCATATAGCAATCCATACCAGGCCCATAGATCGGCCAGCCACTCTCTGTGACATTTTTCTCCCATGCGAACAAAACCGCCCCCAGGTCTCACCTCCACTCCACTAACTCTTGCCACAAGAGCGAGGGTGACTCAGAGGTCACCCATAGCAAGGACAGGGTTCATGTATGATATTGAGGCTGATTCATCCACATTTGTGTTTGAGTCACATTTCAGAGCACATAGTAACTGTGGATTCATCCTAGAGATAATGACAACTCTATACAAAACTCCAAATAGCTCCTAGGATACATTCAAACTATTTTTTACTAGATCATCAAAATTAGTGGCATGTTACATTTATTCATCAACATTATTTGGAGAGTCGAGTATTATTATCTATTACATTTAATTTCCTATCTTAATATTTATTTCTAAATTTTCTTCTCCCATAACTATCATTTATTAATCTAGGTTAATTTATGTTTAGTTGTATGCATTTAATTTAATCATACTAGATTAAGTTTAGGGAAGGGTTGTTTTCCCTCACATTTTTGGTGAACCTATTTGATCTTAAGACCCCTAGGGTTTGATGTGCTATACTTTCATTATTATTTAGGGTTTTAGATATGTCATTTTTTATTACATCATCATATTTTAGATTTTTCTATGGTTTATGTTCCTTTAATTACTTCTCATTGATATACATTTTTCTTTTAGGGTTTAAGCTTCATTGTTTGCTATATCTTTTTCCCCTGCCCACCCTTGGATATTTTCTAAATCTAAAAGTGATTTTTTTAGATTTAGATTTCTATCCTTTGTTTATGCCATGAGGTACTCATAATCCTAATCTTCCATTGAGGAGTGCTTGTTTGCACCTTGACATGGCCACCTAATCCAATGAGATGAAGATTTATTCCAATGCTCATGTTGAGAATGACTTAAGAGGATAATCAAGATTATGATCATGATGGTCGTGTGGACAACCAAGATTTTGTAAATGATCTTGCTAGTTTGACTAATGTTAAAAATCCTACACAATCATTTAATATGATTCATTATGTGTTCATCAATAAGCCCCTTGAATCAAAGATCTTGTAAGTTGTTAGTGATAAAATTACTTCATCTATTGTGGTTAGTGCATCTACCTCCTCTCTTTCTTCTTCTATTAATCCATCTTTCACTGCTAATACATTCCATCATTCATGTCCCCATTATATCACCCCTACTTATACTAGTGTACCACCACATAGTCATTAACCTTTCTCGACCTTCCCTCCTCCTTATGCACTTCTTCATAACTATACCCCTCTAGAGATACTCACATCCCTCATGATTTATTACATTTCCATTCTTATTTCATCTTCCACTACCCAACCTATCACCACCCCTCTTAGTCATGCCATTCCTACATCCACCACTTCATCCCATGCTATGTTTATCCCACATTATAGATATCTCCATCCAATCACATGTATACCCTTCATTATATTACCTCCTCTACGCCTCTTTTCCAATCTATCACCTCTTCCATCTCTCACACTTATTGCCATTCCATCATCTATTATAGATTCAATAATTCATAAGATAGATCGAGTAGAGAAAAGAGTGGATGCAAGACCTAATGGAAAATATAATGAGGAGTTCAAAGATTCTTGGCATACACCACTGAATTATGAGATTATGGTACATCCCCTATATATGGGATTTGTGGCAATGTGATTTTTAATATATGATGGTAAAGGTGACCCAAACGCACATTTGAGATCTTTTATATGGTAGAAGAAATATCTAAGACATGTTGCCAATAAATAGATTGATCTTGGATTATACTGAATTGTTTGCCAAAACAAAGCCACGTCAAGCATTAGGCAATAAAAAAAGACCCCTATGTTAAAAAAATAAAAGAGATATATAAGCATATCAAAACAACTGGTAAGTCGAATTTGATAATGCTCTTGACACTGTAGTTTGGTTCACTGTAAATTTTATGTAAACTCTACAATGATTTTGAATTGTGCACACTATTGATTTGTTGCATTCTCAAAAAACATTACTAGGTTGCTTTCAATGAGTTGAAAAGGAGCCTTCATATGCCAATTTTGTTTTCCAGTACTGTTCAAAAAGAGATTTAAGGGGTGGTTGTAGTTGCTACAGTGTAGAAAACATTAAAAATGAATGTATATAGTCAACTATTTTTGGTGTCCTCCTTTTTGTTGCTATCTTGAGTTATTTATTTCATGTCAATGTAAAACAAGTGTTCCAGGATGGCATCTTCTGCTGGCCATATGTTTTTTTTTACAGCCAGTGCTTTGCCACATGATTTTGCAATGAAGTTTAAAATATAAAAATGCAAAAGATTTCTGGTTTTTAAGGATAACACTCCACGATCCACTTGCAATGTTCTATTCTAGAGGATTCATGAAAAATCTTCTACATGGTTTTATTTATTGTGACATTATACAATCTAGCTTATGAATAAATTGGCCTGGTGATTAAATTTCATACAACTAGCTACTCTAAAGCTTCAATTTAACACTTTAAGATCAAAATACATAATTTTCCATGCCAAATACACAATCGTTTATATGATGTGAATATGGTCATATAAAATACTTTACTGATGCAAATGTAATAGTTATTTTGTATTTGAGGATTTACTTTTCCATGCCTCAGGTAATTTTGTATGCAACCCTCTTTGCAAAAATGAAATCATTTATCAATTACTAAAATTCCCACTTTCATAAAGACTAATAAATACAAAGTTCCATAATACAAAATTTTAGTTAAAAATAATTTATTTAAAAGCATAAACTTTGGTTGTGATATTGGACATGTGTTGTTTTGATTGTCCCCTACTCATTAATGAAATGAACATAACAACTATTTAAAAAAAAAAGTTAACCTTATAAAAATATATTTACTCAAATAATTAAAAAAAACTTTTACTTTCATTAGAAAGAGAAATAATACTTAAAAACTACTTTCTACATAAATAATTAGATCATAACTCCTGTTTGAACTTCTAAATGTCGGCAGAACCGATGAATATTAAATTAATAATGGAATGATATATAAAAGTTAGAGATTTTATTCTAAGTTTGTGAAAAATTCATTGGCATTTGCAATATTAGAAGCGCCATGGAGTGGAATAGCAGCAGAGACAATGACAACCTCCATGATTTCAATTCAGATCCAATTGCCATTTCGGAAGGGCACCTGCCATGTCAGCAGCTCCAAGCTCCACAGTCAGCTTTCCATATTACTGTTGAGGATGGCCACATCATACTCACACAAACAGGTGGCAATCACTGGCATGTGGATGGGTATGCAAATGCCTTTGCCAACTCAGCTCCACAGCCATACCCATTTTTCTATCCCACTGTCATCTCCTCCCAAGAAAATGCTTATAACATCTCTGCCACATTTTAGAACAGTAATAACATGTTAACTAGTGGGTATCTTACCCTGTGTGAAGAATCTGTGCCTCCAAATGAAAGGTTTGTTATAGTCACATATGGGAGAATAACCAAGAAATTTGGGCTGGAAGGCACTCCAGAGAGCATTGCAAAGTGTATAAGACTTGTATTTGAATTGAGAGTGATGAATGGACATATGCGGTTAGTAGACTCATTTGGAAATTGCAGACAAATAGATAGGAACTTGCCCATAAATACAACTTACACACTCATGCTTACTCCTGCTTCTCATCAGACTCAAAATACTCATGCTGATGCACAAAGGGTAAGATTACTGCAACCAAAGACACATTTTTTTTAACTGTAACTTTAATTTTGTAGCGCTAACTTAATTATATAATTGATTGCAGGCAATTAGCTCTACTAGTGGGATCAAGCATCAATAGAGGCCAGTAATCTTCATGGTTAATATAAATATTTTCTATGGCTGTTTAGGATTGTTTATAAGTTTATGTGATTGATTTATTATTCAGTTATTGATGTAAATTTAGTTTACAGATTGGTTAGATTCAAATCTAAAACATTTTATAGGTTAACAGGTTACTTTACAATTGAACAGCTATTTTTAATTTATATTCAGTTCAATGGTTAAATATAAATTTTTGTCAATGTAATTCATATACATATATTTTTTTAAATTATCTACCCATTCATAAAGTGTTATATAATTCATCTATATATATATATATATATATATATATATATATATATATATAAGTATTTACCTATTTAACAAAAAATAATATATTTTTTAGATAATATTAAAGTTGGAACAATTTTTTTTATTAATTTGTTGGTTATGTTTATGGCATATTTGAAAGAGAGATGTAAGTTTATGTGTTTGCTATCCTTTATCTATCTATTCTCTAATTAATGTGCTATATATATATCTTAAAGATAATAAAGTGAAAGGTCCATTATGGAATTTGAAATGGTTGAGATGGTTGAACTCCCATGTGTGACTCTTCATCTTCTAATGGTTTGAATTCCAAATGTTTATTATACTTATACTTTGTTTTATCATGGACTAGCTTTTACAAGTTGTGTAGAATTATAACATATGTGAACTAAAAGTTTATGTGATACATTCTAAGATGCTACAAGAATGTATCACATGGTTCTATCTAAATTTCTAGAATGTGTGCATGGTTCATAGTATCACACATATGTGCAAATGTGGTATAAAACTCAGACAAAATTATATTTGAAGTTTTTTGTTGTTTTATTGGAAGCATGGGAATCAAAAGTGTAGTGAGGTCGGTATCCATGGCTTTGATCAAGCTTTGTTGGCATGTGGGCCTCAATACGGTTTTGATATTGTTGTACTTGCATGGGGTTTGCACATGGCTATAATGACTTCCAGCAAAAGCACCAGGTGAAGTGGGAGGTGAAGTGGGGTGTTCATCCTTCTCCTGGGATTGACTAGGCCTTCATCCTGGACTATGACACTCTCGACAATGATGGTGATGGCTAAGAAGATGCTAGTTTATAGGGATAAATGTTGGTATGCTATGGTTTCCAATCAGTAATATAGGTTATATGATGTGAATATGGTCATATAAAATACTATATTGGTGCAAACCTAATAGTTATTTTGCTTTTGAGGGTTTTGTTTTCCATGCCTCCACAATTTTGTATATAGGCCCTCCATCTTTGTATATTTTTCTATATAGGCCCTCCATTAATAGAGCAACCATCTTTGTATATTTTTCTATATAGGCCCTCCATTAATAGAGCAGCCCTCTTTGTATATTTTTCTAAAAATTAATATAAACGTATGGTCCCCCAAGGCCAAGTTCATTTAGCAAAAGAAAATAATGAGACATAGTTTTATTAAATGAATGCACATAAGAATAAAGCCAACATAACTAAATAATCTACACAAATACAACTAATACTCAAACATAAATCACAAAAATATCAAATCAAATAAACAAGAGCAAAAGAAGCGAGGAGTTATTTGAACCTTAAGTGTAAGGAGTTATTTGAACCATAAGTGCATTATATTTTATACATTTTACTATAAAATCTTCAATTTAATTTTTTTTTTTTGGAAAATGAAATTTAATTTTTTTGTTTTTATTCTCTCTTGTTTTATAAAAAATATTTGTAACTATATTTTATTATATTATATTATATTGTTGTTGTACAATAATATTTTATAACTATATTTTATTAAGGTTTTATCAAATCAATTAAAAAAAGAGTAAAGTATACTTGTTTTATTTACTGTAAATTAAATATTAGTTTTATTTACTGTAGAATTATTTTAAAGAAAATACTCAAATTAATATGTTAGTTTATTTACTATTTAAGGATATTTTATAACTATATTTCATTGGGGTTTTATTAAATTTAAAAAGGGCAAAGTATACCCAATCAAGAAGTTATTGGAATTCCTTTATCTATTTTAGGTGAACTTATGTCTGGTTTGGAGTGAGGGGCGTGGTAATTTGCCCCACTCTTTTGACTATTATGAATCTCTCTTATATGAAATGAAGTTAGATATTGGTGGGCATGATCCTATTTTTGATGGGTCCATGGTCCCTAACTAGGGTATATATATAAAAAAAAGTTATTGGAACGGTAAGTGCATTATGTTTTTTAGATTTTACCATACTTATAAGTTGTTTAGATATATTTTGAAAATAAAGAAAATTAATATGTTCTTTTATTTACTGTAGAATAATATTTTAATCAAAATAATTCAAATTAACATGTTATTTTATTTATTGTAGAGTAATATTTTTTTTCTCGATAAAGGGCTAGAGGCGCACTTGTATTGATATAATATATAAACTTTACAAGATAATTACAGTATGACTAAGGGCTTTGTGCCCGGTTTTGAACAATTATCAACCAGCCCTACAATGCAAAAAGGCACTCCAAAAAACCAGACAACTCGGGTAATTGGATTGATAAACAACATCAAAAAAGGACCCAAAGAGCTCCTATCAACCATCTACATAGAAGTCACCTACCTCGACCATAGCAGCAAAGTCTTCAAGCCAGGCCAAAGACTATGTCATCACCATACCAGTTGCATGCTGGATGAAGTCCCGACCATGCAACGCCCAAATTCTGTGGCGCCAATCCACTGCCTAGCCAGGCCAGGAAGAAATGGCAAGTGTTCCACATTCGTCTCAGGATCCAGAAGTTTGGAGAGGTCACCTGCCCATGGGATTCTAGAACCTAGATCAGCGAACACCGTAATCTCCACATCCCCATCCAAAATCGAATCCTTAAAAGTCTCCCTAAGACAAACCAGGTTATCTACTTTTGTGGTGCCCAAGTCTAGGAGAGAAGCTAAAAACTAGGAAGAGATGTTGGTGTTTACCCTATACCTATCCTCAAAAACTAGGAAGGCTTTGCACAAAACCATTTTAACAGCCTCCAGGAAGTACTTATGCTTGAATTTACATATATCTTTTAGACAGAGATCCGTTATCCTGCCAAGGAAGGCAACTTGCATGTGGGTACTCTTAAGGCATATCAAAGTCTCCATTGCAACCAAACTAACCCAATTTGGTGAGAGTACGACACACTCTCCATTGAATTAAATAGATCTACTGAAACACTAACACTTAATGCTAGAGCATATGAATTACTTCGAGATATGAGATATCGGCCTTCGCACCCACTCGCACAAGTGTAAATCATCCTGCAATCCAAAACTAGGATGAAAAGATGTCAATCAAAGGGAGAGCGCAACTTGCCAATGATGAACAACAAGTTGCCAACGAACTACCAACCTACAAGCATGGGGGAGCAATAAACCTTTTACACTAACAAAGCGAAGCACTGAACCCTTACATCACCTTGCCACCTAGCGGCTGAGGATGCCTAAGGCCTTGGAGGAATAAATCCATTATTTGTGCTTGACCAAAAATTTTAAATTCAAACTTGTCCGCTCCCCTATTCGCCAAGCCATTTGCTTCTGAATTGGCCTCCCGATAAATATGGTTCAATGCGAACATATCAAAAAATTTTAATAAGTCTAGAGCCCACTCTAATAAGGCTCTCAATTTCCAGTTCACAACTTGACCCAACCTCAAGGCATTGATTACCAAGGAAGAGTCCCCTTCTACTGCCAACTTACTCACAGCCAGCTCCTTGCAAAAAAGAAGACCATGAATTAAAGCCTGAAATTCTACGATATTGTTTGTATCCTCCTCTAAGGGCAAAGCCAATCTCCCCAAAAACTCCCCATTCCATCTTCTTATCACACATCTAGCTTCAAATGCACCCAGATTGCCTCTAGAGGCACCATTGAAGTTAAGTTTATACCAACCCCTTTTTGGGGTAGACCACTTTGTTGACCTTCTGGCTAACACTGAAGCTTTCTCCCCAACACCAACATGCAACGGGACCTTCAAACCATGCCACCAAAACCTCATTTGACCATCCCACTCAGAGAAGATACCTACTTGACCCAAGCATCTACCTGACCAGCTATTAACCACCTCAACTATGACAGCTTCAACATTATTTTTGAAGGATATTAAAGGCATCTCCTTGTGTTTAAAAGATTCTTCAATTGCATTCTTTCCAAATTTCCCAAACAAGCAGTGAAGGATTGGTGATCCAAAGGCTACTTAACAAACCATCCCTTGGTCTAGAAGGTCAAGAGTGGAAGAGACTCAAAATATCATTAGGTAAGGTAGTTATCCACCCCATCTTAGCATAGAGCCATCGCCAACACTCCTGGGAATAGGGCAACCTAAAAGAAGGTGGTCAATAGATTCCTCTACCACCCTACATAGGACACACCAAGAGGGTCCCTCAAATCCCATTCTCTAAAATTTCTCAGCTGTCAAAATTCCTTTTTGAAGAGCTGCCCATACAAAGATGCCAGCTCTTGGGACACAATGCTTATTCCAACATAAAGAAATGGGTAGGTTTGAAGGCACCATATTGTCAATGTTAGCTGCCACTCTATACCCATCTTTAGTAGAAAAAGAACCACTAGTAGAACCTGTCCAAATGAGTCTATTAACCCCTCTTCTAAAAAAACACTTTCCTTTGATCCAACAATCTCTTTAGAAGGTTAGCTTCATCAACAAGAATGGGAAGGTGGGAGAAATCTCTCCATTTCCATCCAATGGATGGGTCATCTTGAGAGAAGATAACATAATCCTTTACCTTGGCCCCCTAATGACTTTTAAGATGAGCCTTTAAACCGATCCACTGAAATCTCACTATCTAAACTGGGGAAACCCCCCAAGAATCTTCCAGAACAAGGTAGTGCCTCCATCTTGCGCATCCCAAGTAACCAAATCTGCAATAATTGATCTACAATTCAAAATGAAGTTCTAGACTCTAGATCCTTTGGGAGGGTGAACAATCTTCAAAAATTCTAGGGCTCCATCACTATTGAGATATTTCGCTTGCAAGATTCTTGCCCATTTTAGCTCTAGATTCTGGACCATCTTCCACACTAATTTTGCCCCTAGTGCCTTGTTTTGATGCAATAAATTTCTCAGACCTGAGCCACCTTTGTCTTTAGGTCTACACACTTTGTCCCAGGAAATTAGAGCCAATTTATCTTTCTTTGTTGTCCCTTATCAGAAGAAACGTCTCATTCCACACACCATATCATTGTTGGCCCCCATTGTGATAGCCAAGTAAGAAAGAAGATATAAGGGGATAAAAGAAAGAACTGATTTCAACAAAAGCAATATGCTCGCCCACGAAAGCCACCTCCCTTTCTAAGAATTCACTCTTTTTCCCAATTTGTCCTTTAAAGGATCCCATAATTTCGTATTCTTAAGCTCCTTATCTAATCGCAACCCCAAGTAAGCGCAAGGCAAAGAACCCTTCTTGAACTTTAAGACCTGCAAAATAGCTACTTCCTTCCTTGGAGGAGTAGACAAGAAAAATACTTCTAACTTGGAGTGATTAACTTCTTGACCAGAGGCTAGAACATACGAATCTAGGATTTGAAGAAAGGCACGAGCCTCAACCTTCTTGGCTAGACCAAACAACATAGTATCATTTGCAAACTACTGATGAGAGAACCCGATATTTCTAGCTACTGTAATGCTTGTCAACTGATTCAAACTTTGAAGATTACTAATTTCCCTTCCTAGAGCTTCAACCATTTTTACGAATAAGAAAGGGGATATTGGATCCCTCTACCTTTCCCTCGAAACCTCAAAAAAGGCCTCTGGAGAGCCATTGACAAGAACCAAAAATCTGGGGCTAGCAATACATTCAAAGATCCAGTTTACCCATTGCCTGTTAAACCCGAAAGCCTCCAAAACCTTGCACAGAAACCACCAATCCACTTTACCATAGTCTTTCCTAATATCTAGTTTGATGAGCATGCCAGGTTCTTTAGTATTTTGAAGAGTATGGATAACCTCCTAAGCAATAATTATCCCATACAAAATGGATCCGCTCGGGACAAAACCTGTTTGTTCTTCTGAGATGATACTAGGAAGCAAAAGTTTCAATCGATTGGCAAGGACTTTAGTCATAATTTTATAAATAGTATTGCACAAGGATATGGGTCCATAATCATCCAGCTAAGAAACTTTTTCTTTTTTGGGAACAAGGACAATGAATGTATTATTGATTTCCTTCAGCAAGAAATCTGAGTTCATGGCCACTTCTAGGGCATTTTTTATCTCTTGGCCTATAAAATGCTAGCAAACCTAGAAAAAACCCACAGGAAAACCATCTGGGCTTGGGGCTTTATCTAGATGGAGCTGCTTGAGAGCCTTTTGTACCTCCACCAGGGAGAACTTCACATTTAGGCCCTTGTTATCTTCGTTTAAAATTCTTGGAATATGCTGTAAAAGTGTCTGATCTGCAAGAGTTGAGCTTTCAAGAGAGCTATAGTAATCCACAATAGGATTTTTGATTTCTTGCATGCCTTCGATAATGGAACCATCTTCCTTTTCCAAACTATGAATCCTGTTAACCCCCCTACGTTGCCTGGTGATATTGTGAAAGTATTTTGTATTCTTGTCCCCCACCTCTAACCAGTGTTCTCTAGATTTTTGTTTCCAGAAAATTTCCTCTTTAGCCAAGATATCCTCATAATCTCCCAATAACACTTTTTCTTTAAGATAGCTGTCCTGGGACATCCCAAATTGAATAACCTCTTCATTCAATTTGGATAGGTTTCCTTCTACCAATTCTTTGGACTGAAAAATATTCTTGAAATATTGCCTATTCCATTCTAGGAGGCGTTGCTTGACATGTTTTAGTCTGGATAAGAAAGAAAATAGTTTAGAGCCCTCAAAAGTTTCCTCAAACCACCAATTCTGCACTAATGAAAGAAAATTCTCATCCTTTAACCACATGTTCTCAAATTTAAAGGGAGATTTCATAGGCTTCATATCCTCTAGAATGTTGAGCAAAATAGGAAAATGATATGAGCTTGAACAAGGGAGGATGGATGCCTTTAGAATATGTGGAAAGGAGGATAAATCTCTGCCAAAAAGGAACTGATCCAATTTCTCTGCAATGTTGCAGAACCCAAATCTTTTATTATTCCAAGTAAAAGTTCCTCGCCCCGTGTCAATTTCTAATAGATTGTTCCTATAGACCTAGTCACTAAAGTCCTTTTTTGATTGCCCTACCCTACAAATCCCACCCTTTTTGTCCCAACTATGAAGAGTAGCATTGAAATCGCCCATAGTAATTATATAGGAAGAAGGATTATCGCTCGCAAAGCTATCTAGAGCTAACCATAACTCTCTTTTGCTAATACAAGAAGTACGCCCATAAACATTAATTAACAAGAAATTTGATTTAGATGAGAGAATGTTGATCCTACCTCCCATCCAATATTTACTGAATCCAAGAGGTTCAAAGATCACCTCTGCATGATTTTAGAGAATAGCCAATCCCCTATAAGCCCCTTCTGCTTGAATTGATGCATGTTTCCAATTTCTCAAGCTAGAAACAAAATGCTCCATTTCCTTTGTACTCATCTTAGTCTCTTGAAGTAGTATAATTTTTGACTTAGATAAGTGGATCCTTCGCTTAACCAAGCACTTTTTGTTAGGGGTGTTTAGGCCCCTAACATTCCACAATAGTATCCTCATGGAGCTTTGGGAAGGGTTGTTCCCTTCCCAAAATCCATCAATGTTGTGATTTTCATCTACCCCTCCGCAACACCATCTAAACATCTAAGTTCATTCAAAGACTTCCTGCCAGCTTTTTTATTGGCACTGCACCTGAAGTCTAGTTTCAGTTTATTGGAAGCTATTTGCTGGATACCCAACTTGATTGAGTTTGCTTTCTCATTGCCCATAGCAAAAAGAGATTCATTATCTTTAACCTCAAGTTCTCCTTCCTCTAGCAACTCTTGAAAAAAGACTTGTCATTACTTTCTAGTCCTGAATTGAAGGCTGACCCCTACACATTAGGGCCAACATTTTCTCTGAAAAGTTCAAGGATCTCATTAACAATACACACTTTAGAAAGTTCCTCAACCCCTAGAAGATCGGTAGGCTCCTTTTCTGTTATTGTCTCAGGATCTTCCTGAAGCCCTCCCTCGGCTAAGATAACCAGCTCCCCAGAACAATCACCCATCTCTTCTATAGGTTGGGAACCTAAACCCTCCAGTTCTTGATTAATATCTTGGTGAAGTAACTCCGCTTCTTGAAGAAGTTGGCTAAGTTCATCTGTAGTTTGTGAGGGTAAAGCAGGCTTCTCTGGTGAGCATAGAAAATCATTATTTGGCTTGGTCCCAAGGTCTTTGAACGTAGCAAGGCTCTTGTCTAGCCCTTGATCCGCCTGGCTCTGACTTGTAGGGCTTGACCAAGAGAGCCCTGAATCTTGAGGATCCACCCTGGCTTCCTTTCCCTGGTCCTTCGCTTGGGATATTTAAGCATCCCTCCCCCTATCACTTGGCCCTGAACCACTAGCTTCTATAGCTTTTCTAAAAAGACATTTCTGAATCTTTTTCCCTGAACCTCTTGACGCACACTGTTTCCATCTGCCAAGGGACGAGAGGATCTCCAACTCCCCATAGGTGCCAAAAGCTGAGTCAACCTCTATCAAGACATTTGGATCTGACCCAACCCTCCCATTCACAAAATCTTCATCTATCTCGAGACATGGGCCTAGAGCATACCCTATTTTGAACAGAGCCTCTACACTCCAATACTCCGATGGAAGCCCATCTAGAGTGAGCCAAGTAGGTATCTTCTTGATTTCATATTTCCATCGATCAAAATTTGGTTTCCAATTTATACAATGAAAACTGGACCCATTGTACAAAATAGGGTTTCCATACAATATTTCAAGTTTCAAATTCTTGTCAATGCATTCTACCAAGAGGAAGCAGTTAGGAAGTGGTCTCACACTAACCTTGTTCTTGAAAGTATTGTGCCACTAGTCCAATGTAGCTTGCTAAGATCCATCTTCCCCACACTACTTTGCCATTAGGGCTCTTTCCTGTAAGCGGTTCATCATTGGTGTAAAGGTCTTGGTAGGGAGCATAAAGATCTTACTACCCCTGAGATTTTGGTTAAGAAGAGCCTGAACCGACCTTCTTTCCAAATATACGTGTCCTTGTCACACAGGTTGCCAAACTTTTGACAGGCCTTTGTTCGACCAATGAAAATGCCCAAGATTAGGACCTACAACTTTTCTACGGAACCCTAGTGGTATGGCATTGGCCCCAGTCAAAGTCAAGGCAGATCTATGCTTAGGGATAAATGAACGGACCTACAAATTCTTCCTATAACCTTGAAAACCCTTCTGTTGCCAGGGACTCGACATCCTCTGCTCCGGGTTTAAAACTATATTATTACTATAGAGTAATATTTAATAACTATATTTTATTAGGGTTTTATCATATGAAATAAAAAAAGAGAAAAGTATAGTCATCAATTTTACTTTATTTCTTAGAGTTATTTTAATTAAAATATTTGTGTTAGTTGTTTACATATATTTTTAAAACAATATTTAAGTCTTAATCTATATTAAGAATGAAAGGGTTAGTCCTAGGTAAATATGAAATAAAAACTTGAACCCTAGGACTCAATATGAAATAAAAGGATAAAAACATATTTATTTACAACAAGTACACAATATTTTATTACTAAACCTAATTATGATATTTTATTTTTTTGTGTTAGTTTAGATATATTTTAAAAATAAAGGAAATTAATATGTTGTTTTATTTCTTCTAGAGTTTTTTTTTTGCTAAGTTTATGCACCCTTTGGGGGATGCTCCCTTTTATTTTATAACCATATTGTAAATAGAATTACATCCAACCTTATACATATCAATAGTATGATTCAAAAAAACATCCATAAGTAGGGTAAATTGCTGCTATTCTACCCAGAAACCCTATCCCTGCTTTCTACCCAACCAAAAACTAACTATAGACATAGTGTTTTCTTCATTTTATACATATATTAGCTAAATATAACAAGAAAATCTAAACTAGATTAACTTAGCTTACTGAACTTTCCATTCCCCACCCTCCTCTTTGTCCTCTATTTGAGCAAATTCGAACCAGTCCCCTGCTTCAACTGTTTGTAGACCCACCACTTGTTTGAGAAAATTGACAGCTTTCTCAACCTTCATTTTCCTACTCATCTCTCCTCCCTTCCTTTTTGAAGTGATAAATGACAACCATTTTACTAATGCCTCATCCTGCTTCACCTTCTTAAAGTCCTCTAGCCTCGAGATGCCATTACCAAACATAGCAATGTCTATTACTTTATCTAGGCCTCCAAGAAGATTTGGCTTAATAAAGGCTCTTGTCAATACACTGATATCCTCCTTTGATTCACTAGCGTCAAATAATGCTGCAACAAACAATGAAGAGATATCTTTATTTACCCTATATCAGTGTTAAATCCACAAAATTCATCTCCCAACACGCACTGAAAGACAAGCAAAAGGAGATTCCCATTTTTTTGTTTTGAAAACCAACTGCAATCTTTTTTCTAATATGACTCCAAGGAACACCATTTGCCTGTGAGAGCTGGTTAGGCAGATTGGCATGTCCATCACTCTATTTTCCCTTCTATTTCAAAACACTCCTTGGATTGCAGTGTTTAATTGCCTTCGCATGCTTGAGTCTCCCAACTTACATACCGTGATATTAATGTTTCATCATTACATTAACCCCTCCCTGCAACTCGGGTGGCTAGCCATTGACTCACCTTACTCGAAATGATTACTATGTGTGCTCCTCTTCAGCTAAATCCACTATCAAATCTTCTTTTGAATTCACTGCCAAATTCGCCAAAATATCTACCTCTTCATTAGCCTCTCTATAATTAAAATAGTTTATCTTAGTTGTTCAGATATATTATTTATTTAAAAAAACATTAGTAAATAAAATCCTACACAAATATGAAATAAAAAAATGAAAACCTAGGGTTCAATATGAAATAAAAGCATAAAAGCATATTAAACGAAATTAATATGTTGTTTTATTTACTGTAGAGTTATTTTATTTTATTTTACGAATTTATTTCATTATTTTTGATCCATAAAATGATGGTTCAATACAAATTTATTAAGTGTTGAAATATAATGGTTAAAATTTTGAAATGATAAACAATTCTTTATATCTAGAAAAAATAAAAGTCCAGACACATGAATTCTTTTCTCTTCACTACAAACCTACCGAATAATTCTATATTATTTTAAGAGGACATACACATTTCAAATGTTCTAATCCATCTTAGAGCATGACCATGTTTAATTATTAATATTGATGTTCATTTTGTAGGTGTGGCATGACCAAGGTTAAATTTTGAAAGTGAGGAGCAATGCAGACAATATCAAAGAGATTATCAAAGGGAATATTGAATACATCAACGACAACAAATGACAGATGCAGAAAGAGAAGAACAAAGAAAAAGATGAAATGAAAATGACAGAGAAAGAGAGCTGCCAAGTGTAGAGCTGAATTAACAGTTGATGAATTAGAGATACAAAACCATTAACATGCAAATATGATGAGAATAAGTCATGCACGATCATCTCAACAACCCAATGACTTTGAAAGAGAAGAAAGACAACAATGTACTCATCAACCAATTGTGAGGTATGAGCATCAATTAGTTCCTAATATTGATTGTAATGCTGAAGATGAAAATTCAAGATCCATAAATTGTGTACTTGAAACACTAGAAAATATAGTTCGACGTGAAGTGAATGTAGTTGTTGGCAACAATGTACAAAATATACCAAATCCAAATGGAATGCTTCAAAGATATTTCAATAAATTTAAAATACTTTTTCGACATGATCTAGATAGCATTGTTTCACCGAACATATGCTACATTTGTCAAGAATGTTACTTTGGAATAAAAGTTTCTCGAACACCTAAAGGTCCTATGCACTAGATGTCGACAAGAGAAAGGTAATAATCAATTCTTTGCATCAAATAATATGGATCATGTCCCACAACCACCAGAACTTGCAAACTTGACACAATTGGAGAGATGTTGATAGCCCGTGTCAGCCCAATTCTACAAGTGACACATGCAACCAGAGGTCAATATAAGTACAAATGACACACAATAAGTTTTTCACAAGGTGTAAAATAAATTTCAAAGGTTTTGCCACATCGAATAAAAGATCTACCTATCATTATTATTCGTAGGAGGGATCAATGTGACACAAATTACAACTTTACAATAAATAGAGAGCGAGTATATAAGGCACTAAAATACAAAATTGAACATGAAAAGTTCTTTTTTGATGTTCAAATTGACGAAAATGTTCTTAGTGAACTTTCAACAAGCTATGATGAAATATCTTCAACCAACTAAACTCAATGCATATGGAGTTTGATTCTGATGCAAATGAAATTATATTTGTTTGTCCAATCATGGAGATAGATGAAGGAAATATCATTGATCACACCACATCAATGGTTTTGAAATTAGCCAATGCTCCAACAGAGATGGAATTAATCCATGTCTGATAAATAATTGTGATGTAGATCCAACAACATTCATTGATTGACCAGGGATTGGTGCATCCCCTATCAATGAGTATGTCACATTAGGCTTACTTGATATGGCATTTCCAACATTGTTTCCTAATGGTAGATGTGATTGGCTAGAACCACGCATGAGACAAGTACATCTACATGAATTTGTGAAACATCTATTTCGGTATAGGGATCACCATTTTGGTCAACATCCATGATTAAGATACTACATGATGAACATGATCACGAGACATTCTTTTGTAGTGTTTGTGAAAAAAAAGTCTTCAAGATATGTTATCACCATCAACAAGCTACATGAACATATGAAAAATCTTGTTGGGATTAAGGTGTTTCAACCTTAGAGTCTTTTTTGGTGTTTCCTATTTTTTAGGAGGTGAAAAAGTAGTTTTGTTTTTTTCTTTTTTAGAAATGGTTTTTTTAAGCCATTTTGGAGAAAACTGTTTTGTGTTATTTGCTTTTTGCTTTTTCTCAAAAAGTTGCTTTTTGCTTTTTGTTGAGAAAAACCAGGAGTGCCACCTCGGTTGACCTTGGGTCTTGTTTAGTAGGTTTCTATTGCAGTGTAATGTCCCCGATTGTCCTTCTGTCAAAAGGATAATTATTATTCTAATTATTTAATGTTACCTAGTAGAAAATGCTAAGTTTAAAAGGTAATATTAAATAATCATATCATTAGGTTATAAAGTGACATGATAGCTTATTTTAATAAAGTCACTTTATACATTAAGTGAAGGCTGGAAAATAATAAAAGTTCTTTTGAGAGAAGTAATATGAAGAGACAAAAGGAAAATAATATTATATTTCTCTCAAAAGGTTATAAAAGGACAATGAGAGCTCATTTGGAGGCATGCTTAGATTTTGTATTGTTATTCTATTGGATTGAACTTACGTGTTCTTGATTGAACTTACGTGTTCTTCCATTTTCTACCTTCTTGTGGACAAAAACCCACTCGAAGAAGATCAGTTTTAGTAGTGGGATATCAACCGTAGCTGGCAATGGTGGTTTCTACTTCAGGAAACCAATGGGGCTGATAAGAAATTGTTAGATTTTGTTGTGATTTGCATTGAAATCCATTTTGTATAGTTGTATTCAGTTTGATGCAATCTGATGTGTTTTTTCAGGAGTTTATTGAGTATCTAGTGTTTTCTAGCATGTCCGTACAATGCAAGGCCATATATGCTAGGAGTGTAGATTTGATGGAAGAAATTAATAAAGTCTTTCTTGACTTCATTGCTTGAGATGATATCATTGTATGTTTGAACTGCTTATTTCAAGACTATTTGTATTAAGTTTGAGGCATGATATGAAAAGTTTGATGGGTGTTCGTACATCATAGAGTCGTACTGCCTAGAGAGGTATGATTCAGATTGGAGTTAAATCTTGAATCTCTTTGCCCCCCTTCTTGTTTGAACATTAATTTGTATGCATTGACAATCATCTTGGAATAGTTTGCCATTCATTAGATTTGAATTGAAAATATTTCAAAGCATCCATATCTTGAAGAGCCGTACCAGCTAAAATGGTACGTTTGGTCATAGTAATTAATAATAGAGTTTTTTTTAGCAATATCAATTGGCATGTCTTTGTTAGCCTGGACAACTTCCTTTAAGCATATTTTGTAGATGTTTTGATGTTTATTGGAGATGTTAAGAGCAGATCTATACATATTCGGCTGTACAGCTGAATAAGAGATCGATGCACATTTTGAATTGGTGACAAAGCATTTTGGTTGGTTATTGTTTGTTGTCCTTTTGTGAAGTCTAGGTAATCTTATTGGGCCTATTATATATTGATTTTGGTGTGAGTTCTGTATCATCTATGATGAAGTCAAATTCCATGTGCTGTACAGTATTGTAGTGATCAACATGTGTAAACAAACAGTTATCAGTCTTGCTGAGAGTGATGATTGCAGTTTTCTATTTCTTGCCAGAGATGTTTGATGTGTGATGCAGAGATAATACTTGTATTGATGTTTGGTGAATTTTCCATGATAGTGATCAGCCGTACATATCATTGTGGGACTGATTTCTATGTCAATTTTAGTATGATAGTGATCTACATCAGCAATAACTCATACAGTCTGCAATGATAGTATTATTTAAGAGAAGACTGACTATCCAAATATATTGTGCTATTGTTCCTTGGTAGGGGTAGCAATACATAAGAGCATATACAACAGTATACTCCGTGTTTAACATAAATCAACTGGCTCCAATCATTATTGTCTCTGTTATCAGCTTTCATCAAGGATTGATTAACATATGTTTGTTGCATGGTCCTCACGTTACTCATCTTTCCTTGTCATTGGTGTTGAACCAAGCCTAACATTCGTATTTTGAGAAGCCTTGCTAAGCATTGTAATCATTTCTTCTAGTATTGCTTCCATTTTATTCTTCTATGCACACATTTATAACCCCTAGATGGTTCAACCGCTAGTGTGGAGAAACTAAACTTTCCTTTCTTTCTTCATACCCACTGGATAAGTGACGAATCTCTACTGAATATGTGGATGACTTGTAATGTTCTATTTCATCTTACCCACTGAAGAAAGTGGTGAATTCCCACGATTCATGGATGCCCGCCGCAACGGATGAATTGAATAATCTTGTTGCATTGTTGTTCATTATAAGCCAACATCACTGAATGCTCTCACCTTGCCTATCCTGGGATCTTGGTGATCAGAAAGTGTGAGGCATTTTAGTTGTTTATTGCATTTATGTTAACACTATTTAGAGCATTGCAAAATTGAAAAAAATAGGGTAGCATCTCACATGCAGGAAGTTACCATTTATGGCAAATCTTATCCTTATCTCTTTGTAGCACCCATGAAGAGAATATGCTTTGTTTTTTGGAATTTTTTTTGGAAAATATTTTCAAGTTATTTGATATGAAAAAGATTTTCAAGTTGAAAAAGATTCCACTTTGGGAAGTGGATGCCTAAGAAAAAAAGCATAAGCTTTTTTGGCTTTAAAATAGATTTGAAAGTGGATGCTTTGTATGCTTTTGCAGAGGAGTTGGTGGAGAAAGTTAAGCCAACTTTTTGAGGGCACTTTGCTTTTGCAGCTCTTGCATTATTATGTTGTATGAATAGTGTGTTTGAGGAGAGGTATTTTATGCAGGGTTATGCTGTCAATTTTCCTCTAGAGAAGCAAGATGTAAATCTCCATGTCTATTTTCTTCTTATTTCATGATCTTAAAGTGTTAATTTGCATGTCGTTATGCTGCTGAAATTTTCTTAGATCTGTAAGCTATATTATCTTTCCTCTAAGGGTTAATGTGATGGGAAATCAACTATGTATGTTTTCACTTTAAGGGCATAGTAGTATGTGTTTGCATCAAGTTATCGAATATCTATTTAAGTAAAATATAGGATGCTATAAGGTGCATGTTGGGTTCTCTTTCCCTTTCAAATCTGCCCCTCACATCTAGCTGATCATTTGATGTGATTTGGTACAACCTTGAGAGGTACAAGATCATATTGGGCAAAATGTCATGCTAAATTAACTGACATGATTCACCAAATTGGATCACTAACAATATTCTTCACTTTGAGTGCAACGGATATGTACTAGCCTGATTTGCATGCACTAATGCCTAGAACATCTCCAACCAAACTACGAGAAGCCCAAAATTGGTGAAAGCAGAATATTATTGATTATGCTCATATAGTGGTGCACTACATGCACTTGTGACATACATTTTTTTGCAAACAAATACTTGAAAAAGGAATGAAAGTAAAAGATTATTTGTTTAGATATGAACACCAACATAAATGTTCACCACAGTGCATGTATTTTTATGGTTAGATGGTGCACCAGATATGGACAACCTTGATTGGACAAACAATGGGGAACAAAAAAGTGTAGAGTAATATTTAATTCAATGGTTAAAGATAAATTTTGACCAATGTAATTCATATACATATATTTTTAATTATCTACCTATTCATAAAGTGCTATATAATTCATATACATATATTTAAATTATTATATACATGTATGGTTAAAAATATTTACTTGTTAAAATAATATATCTTCTAAATAATATTAGAATTAGAACAATTTTTTTATTAATTTGTTGAGTTATGTCTATGACATACTTGTAAGAGAGATGTATGTTTATGTGTTTTCTCCTATCCTCCCTCTATCTATTCTCTAACTAATGTGCTATATATATATATATCTTAAAGATAATAAAGTGAAAGGTCCATTATTGAATTTGAAATGGTTGAGAATCAAGATGGTTGAACTCCCATGTGTGACTCTTCATCTTCTAATGGTTTGAATTCCAAATGTTTATTATACTTATACTTTGTTTTGTCATGTAGTGGCTTTTAGAAGTTGTGTAGAATAATAACATATGCAAACTAAAAGGTTTATGTGATACATTCTAAGATGCTACACATGATTCTATGTAAATTTCTAGAATGTGTGCATGGTGCATAGTATCACACATATGTGCAAATATGGTGTGTTGTGTTGTGTGATACTTCATGTTACAGACAAAATTTATATGCCAAGAAGAGGCAAATTTCCTTCCTTGGGGAGATGATTAATTTGCGACTAGAGAAATTTTTTAAAGAAAAGGCGGTAATCATGAACCATGCTATTTAGATGGTCCTTGGGGAGTTGTTCTTATCTTTTGAACACAGGGATCATGTTAACATTGATATAGCTTCTATGTTTGTTGTTGTTTTATTGGAAGCATGGGAATCAAAAGATAGAGTGAGGTCGGTATCCATGTCTTTGATCAAGCTTTATTGGCATGTGGGCCTCAATACAGTTTTTGATATCATTGTACTCGGGTTAGGTTTTCCTCTTGGAATTGAATTATGTCTTGCACTCAATACCTCTGTCACAGTGCTATGTATTCCTTTTGTTATTTTTGCACATGGCTATAATGACTTCCAACAAAAGCACTAGGTGAAGTGGGGTGTTCATCCTTCTGCTAGGATTGAGTAGGCCTTCATTGTGGACGATGACACTCCAGACAATGACAGTGATGTCTACGAAGATGCTAGTTTATAGGGATAAACGTTGGTATGCTATGGTTTCCAATCCATAATACAAGTTATATGATGTGAATATGGTCATTTATAAAAATACTATATTAGTGCAAACATTATAGTTATTTTACCTTTGAGGATTTTGTTTTCCATGCCTCAAACAATTTTGTATATAGGCCCTCCTTTTGTATATTTTTCTAAAAATTAATATAAATTTATGGTCCCTTAACACCAAGTTCATCTAGCAAAAGAAAATAATGAATTCATTTATCAATTGATATAATACCCACTCTCATAAAGACTCATAAAGACTAGTAAATACAATGTTTAAGTTAAAAATAGGGTTATATAACGCACACACAAATTAAATTTAAAATATATAACCGACATAGTTTTATTAAATGAATGCACATAAGAATAGAGCCCAAATAAACTAAATAATCTATATAAATACAACTAATACTCAAATATAAATCAAAATAATATCAAATCAAATAAACAAGAGCAAAAGAAGCGCATGAGTTAGCACAGGATGAGAGCGTTATTTATTTACTGTAAATTAAATAGTAGTTTTATTTATTGTATTTAAGGGTTTATTGTTGCGTTGTACAATAATATTTTATAACTATATTTTATTAGGGTTTTATCAAATTGAATAAAAAAGGAGGAAAATATACTAGACAAGCACAGAAGGAGACAATTAGGGTTTTATCAAATTAAATAAAAAAGGAGCAAAGTATAGCACAGAACGGGACAAGCGCTATTTGAAAACGGTAGGTTGTTTTATTTACTGTAAACTTAATAGTAGTTTTATTTACTGTATTTAAGGGTTTATTATTGTGATGTACAATAATATTTTATAACTATATTTTGTTAGGGTTTTATCAAATCAAATTAAAAAAGGAGAAAAGTATACCGCACAAGCATTTAGAACCACACAAGTGCTATTTGAATGGTAGGTTGTTTTATTTACTAAACTAAATAGTAGTTTCATTGACTGTATTTAAGGGTTTATTACTGTACATCTTTTATTTACTATAAATGAAATAGTAGTTTTATTTATTGTATTTAAGGGTTTATTATTGTGATGTAAAATAATATTTTATAACTATATTTTATTAGGGTTTTATCAAATGGAATTAAAAAAGGTAACTATATTTTATTAGGGTTTTATCAAATCAAATTAAAAAAGGAGCAAAGTATACTGCACAAGCCCTTTATTGGAATGAAATAGTAGTTTTATTTATTGTATTTAAGGGTTTATTATTGTGATGTAAAATAATATTTTATAACTATATTTTATTAGGGTTTTATCAAATGGAATTAAAAAAGGTAACTATATTTTATTAGGGTTTTATCAAATCGAATTAAAAAAGGAGCAAAGTATACTGCACAAGCCCTTTATTGGACATGAAAATTAATGTGTTATTTTATTTATGTTTAATAATATTTTATAGATTTTACTATACAATCATCAATTTTAATTTATTTCTTTTTTAGCCACTCTTGTTTACATTATATTTTATAGATTTTACTTTATAGTCATCAATTTTAATTTATTTTTCTTTTTCTTTGTTTTATATCTTAAACTAATATTTTATAATACTATATTTTATTAGGGTTTCATTTTTTTTTCTACACAATCAAATTTAATTTATTGGTTTTTACTAACTTTAATATGTTGTTTTATTTATTAGAGTTATTTTAATGAAAATACTTTGTGTAATTTACATATATTTTTTAAAAAATAAAGTCTTAATATATATTAAGAATGAAAAGGTTAGTCCTAGGTAAATATGGAATAACAAATGGAACCCTAGGACTCAATATGAAATACAAGGATAAAAACATATTTATTTATCGTAAGTGTACAATATTTTATTACTAAACCTAATTAAAATATTTTATTTTTTGTGTTAGTTTAGATATATTTTAAAAATAAAGGAAATTAATTTATGTTGTTTTATTTGCTCTAGAGTTATTTTAATTAAAATAGTTTGTCTTAGTTGTTCAATATATTATTTATTTAACAAAACATTAGTAAATAAAATGCTACCCAAATATGAGATAAAAGAATGGAAACCTAAGATTCAATATGAAATAAAAACATAAAAACATAATTGTTTTATTTATTGGAGAGTTATTTTATTTTATTTATTTTAAGAATTTATGAATTGTGGCAATCAGATTTTCATTATTTTACCTAAGATTCAATATGAAATAAAAACATAAAAACATAATTGTTTTATTTATTGTAGAGTTATTTTATTTTATTTATTTTGAGAGTTTATGAAGTATGGCAATCATATTTTCATTATTTCCAATCCTAAAGTTGTTAGATAATTGACAAGAGATAAAATGAAAAGAAATGCAGAAATCAAAACTCAGATACAAAGACAAATTGCAGACATGAACACAGAGAATTATAGTGGTTCACCAATTTGGCTACATCCACTTTGAAGCAGCGGAATCTCTTTTATTAATCTCTATTGTAGTGCCCCTCACCTTGCCTTCTGTCAGATTGATAGTTATTCTAGTAGGGCTGGACATTATGATGTTCTGTCGGATGATGGATTCTCTATTAGTATGCTAGTTGATTATGGACCTATTGCTATGATGACATTTGATGATGTTTGACTATTGATATTTTATGTTTTCACAGTTTGATGCACATATTCGATGTTATAGATTGATTTAATTTCAGCTCTATGTGTTATTTGATTATGATTATGATGCATTTGTGGTAATGGATGTATTAGATCATTATGTAATTGAATATTTTATCTTGTTGAAAAAACAATAGAAGATTATGTGTAATATAGTCATTAATTGATGTGTTTATGGGAACGGAACAGTGTCACATTACTTGTGTTTGAGCATGCCCTAGCCAATGGGATTATTGATCGGAGTTAACCTAAGGTCCCCTACTCAGTCAACATCCTCGAAGAGGATAAGTATCTGGTGTCGCATGTCATTACTGTCTGTTGAATTGTTTGTTCCTGCATCGTGGTCATGTCTTGTGGTCCTGTATGAAGGTCAGGTATCATCTTGTAGATTGTGTTATCCAACTAGTAATGTTGATCTAAGTCTGGTTAGTGTTTCATTAAAACAAAGATTAATTTCAAGTTAAAGTTAAATAATTGCTTATTAAAGGAAAATTATGAATTGTTTATTAAACATAAACAATTCAATTATGATGTAATCATAAAAATTAAAATGAAAATAAATTTGATAAATACTAATATATAGTTAATTTTGAGTTGTCATAGAATAACCATATACAATGAATATTAAAATAAATAAAGCAAGTTGTAAATTAAATTGTAATTCGTAATATTACAATTTAATAAATAAAATAAATTCTATTAAAGTTGTAAAATTAAATTGTAATTTGTAATGTTACAATTTAATCAATAAAATAATAAAGTGGTTGGTTGTAAATTGGTTAAATTATATTGGAATCAAAATATATAGATTAATATATTTAGACAATCATAAAATTTGGTTAAATTATCTCATTTGAAACATTAAAATAATAAAAATAATAATTTGAATGAGCTGGAGGGCATTGGATCATGTGCGGAGCCCTACGAAGGTGGAGGGAGGCTTTGGAAGAAATAGGGAAAATTGCAGAAGGAAGGGCAAATAAATAAAATTTGATAAATGATTAAAATAAATAAAATAATAAATAAATTACAAGTTGTAAATGGATAAAATTGAAATGGAAATAAAATACATAAATAAAAATGAATAAACAATTATAAATTTTGATAAAATAAATTCAAAGGTAAATTAAAATAATAAAAAAATAATATTTTTATGAATATTGTAAAAGGATATATAGTTTTCGCTTTGGATCATGAGCCATCCCTCCTAAAATGGTGGGAAGATATCTCTCTAAAAACCAAAATGGCTGGAAAAATGAGGGGGCTTTTCTTTTGGGAGGAAGGTGGAAGCTGGAGGTGTGGATTTGGGAGCAGCAAACCCTCAGCCAGTCAATCGAGTGATTCCAGGTTCCTTTGTTCTGTATCTTATTTTAGTTTTAGTTTGTGTTCTTGACAATTGCATTTTCCTAAAAATTTTGATGGCTCCTCGATGAATCTGTTTGTGCATACCCTGCAACCATTGTGTTTGTTAAAAAGTTCTTAACATCTTTTCAACATTTAGAATTAGTTTAAATTAGATGTGATCTTCCGGTACTGTGAAGACATATCCTTACAGACACCACAAGATGTTAGCTGGTATTCTTTAGGGTGTGCTCAAGGTCGACCATGCTCACAGGGTGATTAGCTGTAGGTGTAGTGCAATAAGGATTGCAAAGGTGTTTGAAGTTTTCCACACCCGTGTGGCTACGTGTGCAGGTAACAGTCAGATATTTGCCTTGGAATCAAAATATTACTTTATCTTTTTAAAGAGATGGGTTTGGGGTCAAGGTTGATGAGGATTGCATTTCATTTATGCATTTTATTACAGGTTAAGATCTTAAGAAATTATATTTCCTGTACTTAGTGGACATTAAAAAAAAAAAATCTAAATTTAGTCTTAGTATATATATACAGTAGGAAATGAGTGTAAAATATATCTTTGTGGCTATCTTTTAATTTTCAATAAATAACTTTATATAAAATGTTAAAAAAAATTTGCTGCACATAGATGTTTTAGCTGTAAAATACAATGAAAAATTTAAAAGAGACTTTATCTTATGAAAGAAGTTGATTATGATCAAATCAGCAAAATCTATATCGGATTATGATATTAAATATATTGGATTTTATATAAATCACTTATACTAAGTAGGTTATAGTATTTTAGAGGCACAGATAACTATCATATAAAATTTATTTTTTTAATGTTTATTTATTGTTCTTTGGATGAAAAATATTTATTATCCTATAGCCATAGAATTTATTATTATTATTATTCATCCTCAACCAATTGAATATGTACATTAAGAAATAGAATCCATTTATGCAATATAAAAATGTCTTTTAAGTCTTTGAGTAGAATTGCTGGTAAATAAAGAAATACATATAATTAATATTTCTAAGATTAAGATTTAAATTTAATTTAGCAACCATTATATGTTAATATTATTATAACTTGAGGGTAAATGTAGTGTCTGCGCATTAGGTTAAGATGAAAATTAAGATTTAAATTTAATTCAGCAACCATTATATGTTAATATTATTATAAGTTGAGGGTAAATGTAGTGTCCGCGATAATAAAATTACAAGCATTAGGTTAAGATGAAAATTAGGTTTTTTTTAGACTAAATATTAGCACTTTTGTTGTTGTGAATGAGATGTAAATTGTTTTTAGTTGTTTGACCATAGAAGGAATGGTGTTTTTGTAGAGTAATTAAAGTTGTTTTTTTTTTTTACATTGAAGTTAAATATGTTATTAGGAGATTTAGGGATTTTATATATTTATAAAATAAATAGGAACCCTCAAATTTATCCTCAAGGGTTGTTGTAATTATTTAATTAACTTGCTTTATAAAAATAACAAATAGTGGTTTATTTAGTTATGTTAATGATATATAAATATATTTATATCTTTAAAAATTAATTAAATAATTGTTTTAATAAATATTTACATGTAGTAAACTTTTATTGTAGTTATAGATTTATTCCTTAATAAGAAAACAATCAAATGATAGGCTATGTTTTAATGTTAATATACTAGTAATAACTTAGTCAATTGTAATCTGCTATAGTGGATTAACTAATTGCAAAGTAGGAATAATTTAATTATAAGTGTGTTGATTTTGGGAAAATAAAAATTGCTAGTAATAGGCTTAGGAAATTAGCATTTTACTTTTGTATCCATGGTGTGGTTAGTTGTTCCAGAGGTGTAGGATAAAACGGTTTATTTTCAAGTATAGTGTTGTTATATGTTTTGGATTTATGACATTATAAGGAACATGTTGTCTCTAGTTATGTATGAGGTATAAGATCTTGTGAGTGATGTATAGTCTAAGTTGTGAATGATAAATGTACTTCTCTATGTATGTATTTTTAGTTGTATTCATTTTGTATCAAGTTTTGTGCTGAGTTGTGAAATGGGAAGACATGGAAATCATGAAGGTGTAATGAATATGTGTTTTTATGAGCAATGGTTTAAGAGTTCTGCCCTTATAATTATGTTTTGGTATGCAAGAGAGTCAATGCCTTGCATTGTTATATATACATGTGGATATGAGAATAATTGTTATGCAAGATGGTTAATGCCTTGCATGGTTCATGTATCCTCGTTGTCATGATGATGTTTGCTATGCTTGTTGAGTGGGGTTTTCTAGTTGCAAGTAGGGGAGTGGCTTTCAATGGGGGTCGGAGCCCAAAGTGGTGTCTAGGACAACCCATGTGGGAGTTAGATAACTCAGTGATAACCTAAATAATGAATTAGGAGGGGTTGGGTAGTTAATCACACTAAATAAACATAAGTGGATGCCTCACTCATGGCTCAATTGCTCGTTTAGACTTGAGATGAGATGAGAAGGCCTGGGATGGCAAGATCAACTACCTTGTCCTCATGAAAGGTATGTTGATTCCGCATGAGCGTTGTATGGGGGTCGGGAGTCGGCAGAGGCTACCAGGACAACCCAAAATGGGGGCCGGGGCCTATGAAGGCTTACCAGGACAACCCATGACAAGCCATGTGATGACACTCCTTCCTACTGCAGCCTAGCATTCCCTAGTTGTACTCTCCCCATTCGTTACGTGTTTGCCTCTGGAAGTGTTGTTAAGTTTCTTGTGATATTGACTTGTGTTGTTGGAGTCATGTGTTGTCTTTGTTCTTATAGACTACTATCTACCTGACTCTATGTTGTAGTGGGGACCTTATGTTAACTCCTAGCTCAGGGGGTAGACCTTAGGGTTCCACATGGTCGGGTGGAAGAGATTTTATATCCATTGGTTTTCCCTTGCCGTTGTTCATGTGTGAGGAGGATATATCTTGTGTATTAGGCATTAGATCTTGTACCAGTTATGAAGGAAGTGATTTATATTCATGTACTAGTCTTGTGTATCAGTTGATTCATAATGTATATATTCAGATGTATTCAGAAGGTGATAATGTAACAATGTAATGTTGTACTCATATGTGAGGAAGAATTGTAACTGTGAACTAGATCCTGATGATTACTTATCTAATGTTGTGATATGGAGATGTAAATGCTTATTGATTTAATGCAATAGGTTCAGAATGATCTACTGATGATTAGTTAATAATGTATGTTAAATTATGTTATTTGATTTGTCAAGTAATGCAACAATGGAACCTTAGAGGACAAGTTGTTAGTTTAATGATGTGTAGTGATTTGTTAAACATTACTTTGTTATCTTATTAATAAAAAAAAAAATATCTTGTTTCATAGAGCATAAATGTGAAGTTCTCTAAGGTGTTCATTTCGGGGCGTTACATCTGTACACATTGTACACATACAACATGTTGGTAAACAGATTTGCCACTGTAGATTTGAATGTGACTCGCCCAATGAGGTAGTGACAAATGTCCCAACAGTTGGAGAAACTATTACTGGACTAATAACTTTGCTCTGTGTTTGAGAGGGGTAGCTCCCTCATATGATGAGGGTATTTGTGTGAGTAACATAAACCCTAACAGTAGACACATGAATATTGGTTTGTATTTCACAAAGTCAAAGACAAATTATGAGAGGATTTCACCACAAAAGCTAGAAACTATGTTCTTGAACCAATATGATGAATTTCACAGCAAAAATTTTTAATATGCAACGATGATGAAAAGAAGATGACGAATCTCAACATACAAAGAGACATGTTTCTCCAACACATTCAAAATGAGATACCAAGATATGATTGTGTTTCATTGCATCAATTGCATGGTTTATATCAATGCTTCAATAGATGATTGATGATTTACATGATGACATAGAGGTATTACTAATTTAATGTACGAAAAATCAATAACATCAACTTAGAAGTACAATGGAACACACGAACCAAATACTTTCTTTATTATCTTTGTGAAATTATACAATTTCAAAAGCCTCCATGTACAAAGTATTAAAGCAAAGGTCTCTGAAAAGCTTCTCCATAAGTTTCCCCATAAAAGTCTCCTAAAAAAGTCCCTTTACATTTGAAATACCCTTGTATTTATAGGCTTCTCCCTAGTAACTACCTTGTAACCACCTAATAACTACTTCATAACTACCTTTTTGAGATACAATAGAATAATGAACCTTATTTTTGGTTATGTTTTATATTAGTTTTCTGAAAATAAAGTTCATTTTCTAACTTTTAGTTACAATAAGTGACAAAAGTCACTTTTACAAAAAGGTAACTAGAACTTGCAACTTTCAAGTTGTGGATTCTACTAAGTTCTCTCCATCTCCATTCACTTCATTTTGACAATCAGACCCTGCCGAATGTTGACAACTCCTCTCTATACTTGAATCTTAGACTCTTGTGTTCGCATATATTTAAGATACAGATTGTGGAAATAGTATGTCCCACTGACAACATCATCATGATAGTCATAAGGTTGAATAATGCTAAGCATTTTCTTGCTCTGATTTCAGTCATAAAATACCATCTACATACAGGACTCATTTCAATTTCAGAGCATTATGTAGGGACAGACAGTTGAAGGAGATGCTGCATGTTCTACTTACTATGCATAACCCTCCTTGAGTACGTCTCCACATAACTTTGATTATTGCAGCTCAAGTACAATTTTGAAATGTATGCTAGAAAGTTTCTAAAATCTTTCCAACAAATCCATTATTGTGGCTAGGAGGATGCTGGCACAAGTTTGTGGAGTTTGGGTTTATACCTACGAGGCATACTTGCTTGAAAGATTTTAAAGCCTTTTCAATAAACATAGTTTGTATATATCTTGCAATTACTCCACTTTAAGAGACCATAATTTATTGAGGCAGTTCCAATAAACTTGTTTCATGCATATAACTTTGGCTATTGTTAAACATCATCTACTTCAATAGTCAAATTTCAATTTTGACCCAAAAAATAGAACAAATAATTACCATTATTTGGTATGGATGAGGTGTAAATTTATTATTGATTGTTTGACCATTGAAATGGATGATGTTTAAGTAGAGTGTATAACTTCATCTTCGCATAGAAGTATTCAAGTTTCTTTAGAGGTTTTCTTGAGCAGCATAACTATCTTTCTCTATGCAAATTTCTACGCAAACATAGGTGGCCTTTTAGGAGAATATGGAGTGAAGGTTGACAGTTTCCCATTTTTAGGTGACATTATTTTCAAATAAATGAAACCCCTTTATCGACACTTTGAAAGCCTTTCACAACCAAATTTGTCTGGTAGTTGTTAATGCTTATAAAACCATTTAGATTACCTAGTAAAATATAATCAAACTCTTTTGTCATCGGTCTTTTAAGTGTAATTCATAAATATCTAACAAATTGTGACTTGTGCTTTTGGCAAACCTTCGTGAAATAACTACCAATTCCAAAGTTATAACTTTTCCAAACCTCTAACTTCACAAGTAGTTAATAAAAATCACAACTTGTACTTTCCATTGAGTTAGCCAAATTCACATGTTGGAAATTTGTGAAAATTTTGAAGTTGCATCAAGTTAGCCAGCTACTTTCACTTTTTGAAAGTTGCGGACAACTTCACGAAAATTGAAAGTAGGTTGATAACAACTTGCTTTTTACAAGTTAATTAATTAATACATATTATTTATCCTTTTTAGAATAGTACTAACTTGTGAATGTTACTAAGTCACTTTGACTTAGATGAATTTGCAACTTGTGAACCTGGATTTGTGCATAAAAAGTTGATCTTCAATCCAACCTAGAAAATATCAAGGTAAATTTATGCAAGCAAGTGAAACATTTCGACTCCCTCCATGAAATCCACTACGACTATATCGACCAAGTTAACCATGCAGGCGTGATAAATGGCGAAAATGCATCAATTTCAATTGGAATGTCAGATTGTCACAAAATCTTGCCACATAGTCGTAATAGCACCATGAGATCCCCTACTAGGTGATTCTGCTCTAACCTTTAGAAAAACTATGATTTAATTGTTTCCGCTATTTCCCAAAAAATTGAAAGTTTAAAATCTCCCAAACTGTAAGACATCTTGACCCAAAAAGTTGCCACATTAGGTGAAATGGAGTCACAAACACCACTATAAAAGAATTTTGTACCATCTATCATGGATTTCAGGATTTAATTGTTTTCATAAAATGCCACGAACTAGATAAGTGCACCTGAGAAAATGAGTGAAATAATGAGTGTCTCTCCTCCAAAATGATGTTGTACAAAGTTCAATGCGAGGAAACAATGTGAACAAAGTAGAATGTGACATCTTTGCAATAAGTTATCTGACCGACTCACGCGAAAAAAATGTGACATAGATGTTTTGCAATTGAAAGGTGACTTGGCAAAAAGAGTTTAATGCATGGTCAGGCTTGTCATTTCGACACAAAAAGTTTAAATTTTGAAGTGCAGAAATAGGGTCAACACAACAGCATCTTTCTATAGCAATACACTCTATTTTTCAATGTTCATCATACATCTTGAAGAAGCCTACAAGAGGAATGTGAAAGGGCTAAACAAAACAGATGATAAAGAAGTGATGGAAAATTTGAAATGATAAACAATTCTTTATCTTTAGAAAAAATAAAAGTTTAGACGCATGAATTTTTTTATCTCTTCACTACACACCTACAGAGTAATTCTATATTATTTTAAGAGGACACTACACATTTCAAATGTTGTAATCCTTCTTAGAGCATCGCCATGTTTGATTATTAATATTGATGTTTGTTTTGTAGGTATGGGACGACCAAGGTTGAATTTTGAAAGTATGGGGCAACGCTTACAACATCGAAGAGATTATCTTAGGAATTATCAAAGAAAACGATGAGGACAAATGACAGATGCAGAAAAAAAGAAAAAAGAAAAAAACAAAATAAAAAAGACAGAGAAAGAGCTGCCAAGCGTAGAGCCAAATTAACAGCTGAGGAATTAGAGCAACAAAAGCGTAAACACGCAAATGAGATGAGAATAAGTCGTGCTAAAAGAAAAGAAAGAGAAAGACAACAATGCACTCATCAACGAACTGAGGTATGAGCATAAGATGAAAATTTAAGATCCGTAAATTGTGTACTTGAAACACCAGAAAATGCAGTTCAACATAACCGTTGGTTTTTGAATTAATAATGGAATGATGTATAAAAGTTAGAGATAAAATTTTAATTTTTTTGAAAAATTTATTGGCATTTCCAGTATTAGAAGCGCCATGGAGTGGAATAGCAGCAGCGACAATGACAACCTCCATGATTTCAATTCAGATCCAACCTCCCAACAAAATGCTTATAACATCTCAGCCCCAGTGCCACCCACACTTTGGAACAGTAATAACATGTTAACTAGTGGGTATCTTAGCCTGTGTGAAGAATCTGTGCCTCCAAATGAAAGGTTTATCATAGTCACATATGCGAGAATAACCAAGAAATTTGGGCTGGAAGGCACTCCAGAGAGCATTGCAAAGTGTATAAGACTTGCATTTGAATTGAGAGTGATGAATGAACATATGCGGTTAGTAGACTCATTTGGAAATTGCAGAAAAATAGATAGGAACTTGCCCATTAATACAACTTACACACTCATGCTTACTCCTGCTTCTCATCAGACTCAAAATACTCATGCTGATGCACAAAGGGTAAGATTACTGCAACCAAAGACATATATTTTTAACTGTAACTTTAATTTTGTAGCTCCAACTTAATTATATAATTTGTTGCAGGGAACCAGCTCTCCTAGTCGGATTGGGCGGGTACAAATATTTTCAAAAGTCATCTACTTCCACAGTGAAGGTTCTGACGTGGAAGTGGCCCCACTCATCTCGTCCACTCCGTCCCCCATTCCTTCAGCCAGTCTTAACCGCTTCAAGTTAAGCATTCACTAACTGCATTACTGTATAACTTTCAAATTTAACACTCTAAACTTTAATAGGTTTTTCTATTTTTTTTATCGCCTTAGATGGAAAAGCTCATAACTACTAACACATTTTTTGATTTATTTTTTCATTTATCCCGCTGCCTGTTATTCTCTTCATCGCCATTGATAGTTCTTGTTATTGGTATACTTTATTGCATGTGGGATTTCTTGCTGTAAATAATACAGTATTAAGTTTGATAAGACTGTATTGGTATTAATATTTTGAAAACGGTGGACACCAAACATATACAGAAGGAATTGATAATCTAAACAAGTTCATCTGGAATTATAACTTATTTATCAAAACTTATTAAATAAGTGATTTGCACCAAATATTGGCCTGCATCTGCTATTCCCTTTGGAAGGATAAGATGTGTGGTGAATGTTATGGGGGGTTGTTCAGGCGTTTGTGACAATGCTTTCTAGGAGGATAATGTTTTGTGGAGTGAGGACCAAGTTCAGCTTTCTCTTTCTCTCTCTTTCTCTCTTTTCTGTAGAGTACTACGAGAAACTTGGCTCTTTCACAAAATTATCAGCAGCTCTTCTTAGTATTTCCCCTTTTCTATAGCTTATTTGGCTAACTGCTATGACAACACTAGGTTGGATATTATAATGTAAAGCTGGACATGGTTTTTTCCTGCTAATATCTGGTTAGAACTCAGTATGATTGTTCAAGAATTATGGCAATCTGTGAGTAGTTTCTTAGAACACTGGAGAAGTTTACTTCTAGTTGTCTCTGAAGGGAATGTTGATGGGCCTGGAATAAGGCATTGTTTAAGATAATAAAGAATTTGAACACAGCTGTGGATGCAGAATGTAGATCTATCCAAACTCAGTGCCCAGACAAAGCATTATCATTTAAGTATTAAAGTCTTAACCAGACACGGCTAATATATGTCTTAAATGCATTATCAAAACTTATTCTACTCTCTTGTTTAGATAATTCCAGAATAAGTGATTAAATCATTCATCTAAACAAGTTCATCTGGACTTATTTACAAAATCACTTATTTATCAAAACTTATTAAATTATAATCTTATTTAATAATCACTTATTTAGAATTTATTGATGTAAGTCCAGATGAATGCCTATGAATTTGAAAATCACTTATTCTACTCTCTTGTTTAGATCTGCATCTATGGAACTAATCTCCAAGACTATGAAAATGATCTTAGACATGGAATCTATCTTAGGCCAGCTGAAATGAACTGCTAGGAAGTGATTTTTTCTCACAAGTTCAACTCACCTTGATATGTGAAATACAATAAGGAAATTGGTAGTGCTTACAACCAGCATTGAGGAATTTGCTAATTTGTAAAGATCATGTTCTCTTTAATCAAGCCCTTAGGTGGACCCATTCAATGAAGATGAACCTAAATTAAAGACAATAGGCTGACATTCAATATTCCTAAGATGATAATGCAAGTTGATAATGATCTTCTAATGATTCATAGGTCCTTTACAAAATGAATGAATGAATGTCTTTAAATACAATAACAAAGCAGATAAATCAATGCAAACGTTTGTTAGGTTGACTCACAATTGCTAGTAGGAGGGAGTTGGCAAGATTTTATTTGAATTTTGAATTTAAAAGATTAGGGTTGAGATCCATGGTCTTGTGAAAATGACATGGATCAATTTGGCAGCTACAAATTGGATACAAGATGGGGAATGGAAGGTCTATGGATTATGATAAATTTTTGGGTATGTGGGGTGGTGTGAGTAGAATAAGATATTATAGACTTGTTATTGCATAAAGAACACTCTAATTGAAGTGGGCCCAAAACATAAGGAAAAATGACATGAGCATGTGATTTTCACTATTACATTTTGTCCCCCACTTTGATGTGCAGGCAAACTACCAAGAGGATACATGTCAAATAAAACAAGCACTCAAAATGAAAATTGAATATTTTTAAAACACACAAAGGACATTGATGTGCTCAAAGGATACATATGATTGACCAATATTGAATTCTCCTTGTACTAGTGCTCCATCAAAAACTTGCAAAACAAAAAATGCAATGAATAACATCTATTCCACATTTGAAATAGGCACTAACTATATAACTTGATTTAATTCTCCTTGGATTATATTTGGTTCCTTGGTTGAAAAGGACAATTTTTCTCTTAACTTTTGTGGCATGTAGGCAATTGATCACACAAGACCTAACAAAAAAATGACATAAAAAATTGAGACTTGTAAAATGAATTTAAATGCTATCATAACAAATGAACATGTTTAGATTCTACTTGTTACCTTGAATCATCTTAGTATCCTTTGCTCTATCTATAAAGGTATACAAAGGCTACTCCATGGTAAATGTGTTTAGAGCAATTCCTTGCAATCCCTTTTAGTTAAGGCTTTAGCAAAAAACTTCATAGTTTCTTGAGTTTCATTTAAAGGTACCACAATCTTAAACACTCTTAACACTTAATTGTACAAATGTATGTTCCATATAATATTGTAATTATGTGAAAACTAAAATTAGTTCTTAGCTAAACAAAAGAGCTTATAAAATTGTTGTGGTTAACATAATAGTTATTTACATGGAGATGGATGAGAACTTATACAACCATTATGGTTATCTTGGAGATGGTTAACCTATTAAGGTAAAGTTTGATGTTGTTTTGCACACACTAGGAAATATTAAGCAATAATGGTTATGAATGACTTGAATCATTTGATCATAGTGACTTGGAATAATCTTTTTATGAGCCTATGATGTTAAAATTCTATTTGACAAGACATTACTATTGTAGTAAGAAAGTAGGGGTATAATTTGATGACAAGAATGATTGTAAATATATGTGACTTATTCTAGTTCACATCACTTATTAGTGCCCCATTTACTAATTTCACACATATACTTTCACATTGCAAGTCTCACATATTTTACCAATTTCATAGGTATACAATATAATCTTTATGTTACTAAATGCATTATGGTAGATGCTTTCACTACTACATAGGGGGGGAGTTTAAGACAATTTTTGAGAGAATTTTTTAGTAAATTGTCTTAACTCGAGACCAAAAAAAACTTGTGTATTGTCTCAAATATCGTCTTTAAGCGAGTGTCTCAAATTATTGTCTTAAAAAATTGTCTCTGTAAAGACAATATGAAATAGAAATACTTTTGTCTCTTTAGAGACAATTTCACTTTTGTCTCTTTAAAGACAATAGTTGAGAGACAATATGTCTTTAATCCCAACTATTGTCTCTCTAGAGACAATATGAAAAAATGTATTAAAAAAAATAAACAACTTATTTTAAATATTTTTTAGTGTGGTTATTAACAATCAATGTTTCCAGATTCTCATCGTCCTCCTATTTGCTGGAATTTTTATTTTTGAAATCACAAACGCGGTTTTTATCTTGAAGCTATTTTTCACCTAAACACAGATAACCTATATAAAATATATTTTCCCTGTTCAAAGGTGCTAAAATAAGACATATTCAAGGATTCATGCATGAAATCACAAAAATAACATCAATTACTAGCTGCACACAATAAAAACAAGTCCTTCAAGGAAGAAATTGATATATTTATTACTGAAAAGGTATTTTACAATAGTACATGCCTGAAAATGACTAATTTGTTCTCAAAATCTAGAAAATTACATCTATTTCCAGTCACAATATGACTAATTTTTGAATTACAATACAATGGTTTGCTGGAAAAACTTTTCAAAAGTTATAACACCACAAAAATTTGCAAGAACTAACTAACAGAGTGAGCCTAGTTTCCTTTTTGGCTATCCTACATTGGAGAGAAAGTAGGACAGCATCAAAGACTATTAAATGACTCCTTCATGACTGTTGCTGACTTTTTGACTTTATCTTGGTCGCTGGAAAAAAGGTCTTATCTTTGCTTGACTACTGGAAAAGCTCCTGAATCTTCTCTCAACCTCTCTGGATATTTGCAGCTGTCCATTCCTGATCAAACTGCCTCCTAGATGCCCTCAACTTGTTGTCCAAATTAGCAAATTGCCTTCCTATATCTCTTCAACTGCTATCCTTGTCACTTTGTTGACCTTATCTACCTCTTAACTGCTCTTTGGTCCATGAAACTGCCTTAACTGCTCTATGCTTGATAATAGGGCATGTTTTTGACCTAAAAGACAAGGCAAGTCCCAAAAGATAAAACAATCAATACAACATGTAGATGTAGGTTGAAAAATCAATTGTGTAGGAAAAGGACCAACTTTTGGGCCAAAGGAAAAACATGAGCTACCTGCCATGAATCATAGCCCGCATTTAATATAAAAAGCAGTGTTTGTTTGTATGGTGTCAGATAATGTGGAAAAAAGCACTGCAATTTTATTCATACATTGGTAAGTAACAACACAACAGAATAATGGACATTTCCAAGGAAAACCAAGATTTGCATATAATTATGACTAACTTTCATTGGTACCTGAGCACCCAGTTTTGAGGTACATGTGATTGGTAAACTCTTTAAGTGATTACTGCATCATAAAAGGGAATTTAATTAAGAACACAAGGTTAGAGCATTTCCAAGTGACAGTCTACCTCCGCATACTCTATTACAGCATCTCTTGTCCCCAAACTAGAAATCATTAATAGGAGAAATCTCAACTTTCCTTTAATGCTCCTATATCCTCATAGTTTTTTATCCAAAATACTTCAATCCCACAACGAAGAAACCTGAGTTGAGGAAAAATGTAGGCTAATTGAAAAAAAAAATATTTGAAGAGCATTTGAAACAAATACCTGCAATGTCACCATATCATTAAAGAAAGATCTTATATGGTTTGTACCAGAAACATCCTTCCTGCTCCACAGGCAACCCAAGCATATAAAGTAAAATAATAATAATTTTAGAATATAATTAGAGAGAATAACTACCCTCAAATGAGTTGAGTTTGATAGAACGATACAAATTAAATAGTTGTTAATGTCACTAATGAAGACATGAGAAATGTATTTTGAAATAAATGAATTTTTGGTCCATAATAATAATCAATTCTCTTTTCTCAATCAATTGCCTTAGACCTGTTACTGCACAATAGATATAACACAAATAGCACATGGCAGAAATTATGTACTGGCATATCAGTGACTTAAAGTAGAAGCCTGCCTCAAAGAAAACGATCCAGTTATCTACTCCTGTTCCAAACCCCTTGTCAAAGTGGTAAACTGGTGAACTTCCATCTAGATAAACTGTATTCAACTTAAATAAGTGATCTGATAACCAATGTCTTTCACTTGCAAGAATTACAAAAATAAAATAAAGGAAAGAATAACATGCAAGCTAGACAAATTTGATCTACTATTGTGTTTTGCTTTTGCTTTTGAATAACTTGAATAGTCTCACCCAGAAGAAAACAGGGGACACTATTTCCATCCATTTATTGCAAAATAAGAAAAACTCTTTTGAAATTTTAACTACAAGATGGGGAACTAAAAGCAGGGAAGTTCCTCAGCTATGGTGTTCAAAGGCGTTCATTAAAAGAAGGAATCTTATTATTTCTGTCTATTCATTTGATAACCAAAAAGAGGGATTTTAGCCAGGTTTTTTCCATTTGGGGTATACAAGTTATAGGACTATGTAGTATACTAGTATCTATATGCAATACCATATGCAACATGGTAATATTCAAGCAAACCTATTGCATTAATTTTGTTACCAAAGAGAATAGCTCGTAAGGCATACTAGAATCACTGAATCACATGGAGACAAGAATATTGGTGCACAATATTAAAAAATTTCAAGAAAACTCTAACCAAAGGAAAAAATGCTTGAACAACAGTAAACCTGCAAGACTGATATTTTTAGGTAAGAGAGGATAGAAAATTTAATAAAACTCTAAACAAAGAAAAATAGTTGAGCAACATTGACCCTGCAATGCTAAGATTTTAGATGAGACGGTATATGACACATATAGCGGTGTGTATTCCAGAAAACCGGACACCATCAACACATTTTTGTATCTTTTTTAAGCAAAGAAGGTACTGAAACAAACTAAAAAGCAAATTTTTAGAATTTTCATTTTTCACATTCACTATACACAGGTTTCATCTATGCAGCAAAGTTCAGGAATATATTTTACATGGCATTGTTAATTTTAAATGTAGCTTGGACATGTGTTCTAGTCTCGGGTGGTGATTACGAGGCTGGAAACACAGTTGGAATAATTATCTCCATACCTAGATAATTGATTTCTCGAGAGACTTCTAGATATTAGGGTTTAGAGTCTAATTAATCCTAGCCATTGATTAAGATTAAATCATGGCCATTGGTTTTCAATGAGGGGATTATAAAAGAGGATCAATAGGCATTTGGAGAATACAGATCTGAGAAGTATTTGCAGCAATAGCAAATAAATAAATTTGCAGTGATAGCAAATTGATTTGCAGTGAGAGCAAGGGTGCAACGATAGCGTTCGAGACAGCAGTAGTGGAATTTCTATAGGAGAAATTGGGAGAAGAATTTCCGGAGGAGATCATTGCCGGAGCTCTGCCAGTAAGAGGCAAGCAGTCTATGTATTTCCTGATTTGATTTAATAAAGTTCCTCATCTACAGTACTGGTTTTCCCTTCGGGGTTTTTCCAGGGACAATTTGTCCAAAATGTTGTGTTGATTTTATTTTTCTATCTCCGTGATTTTTCTGTGAAGTTGCAGCTGTGTTATTATTTAATATTTGCTGTAAATTAATTAATTTTTTGGCAGCCAAATAATCTTATAAGATAGGGAATTAATAATCAGTAGCTGCAATAGATTTTTCACATGGTATCAGAGCGGATCTGAGGGCAGAACAGGCACAGGGAGAAAGGAAAAATAATAAATAAAAATCTAGGGTTTATAAAACCCAGTTTGACCTCTTCAAATTATTATTTTCTTTTGAGATGGCTTCAGCAGGTTTAAGAGATCAGGACAGATTGGATGGAGCCTCAAATTTTGGTGTCTGGATAGCCAGAATTTCTTTATTGCTGGAAGAGAATGGTATCAAGGATTATGTGACCACTGTTGTACCTGTACCTACAGACGCAACACAGCTCGTAGCATATAAGAAGGAAGATGCCAAGGTGAGGAGGCTGATTCTTGACGGTGTTAAGGATCATATTGTTCCGCATATTGCAGAGTTAGATACAACACAGACGATGTGGGACGCTATTATGAATCTGTACCAGAATGCTACCCTTAACCGAAAGCTGATTCTCAGAGAAAAGTTAAGGAATACCTGGATGAATAAGGGAGAAGACGTCACAAGTTACCTCACCAGACTTAGACTTGTCAAGGATGAATTGGCAGCTGTTGGAGACAAACCAAAGGATGATGAGCTAGTACGAATAGCCCTGAATGGGTTTACTAAGCAGTGGGATGTCTTTGTTCAAGTTATTAATGGACGAGACACCTTACCGAGTTGGGATCGACTATGGAGTGACTTCACTCAGGAGGAGCTTAGACTAAGTCTTGTCAATGGAACCAGCAGTAATAGTCAGAAAAGTGAGGTGGAACAGGAAAACGTTACCCTAGCAGGAAAAGGGAAAGCGAAGAAGGGGTCTGGCAAAGGATCAAATCCAAAAAGTGAGAAGAAGAAGGACTTATCTAAGATCAAATGCTATGGCTGTCACGAGTTCGGCCACTATGTCAGCGATTGCCCACAAAGGAAGAAAAATGAAAAGAAGGGCAAGAAGCAGACGACAGCTTCAGCAAGTGTAGATGAGCTTTCTAGTAGAATGGAGGATGAGTTTGCACTCATAGCTTGCCTGACTAGCTCAACCTCACAGGGTGTTTGGTATATAGATAGTGGGGCGTCATTTCATATGACAGGAGTTAGGGAGTACTTCTCCAGATACAAGGAGGAGGACATCAGATTCCAGATTCAGATGGGGAACAAGTCCAAGTGCAATCCAATTGGGAGAGGGACTGTTCTATTTCAGAGGGAGAATGGCAAGCCTATTTCCATTCATGATGTGTTGTATGTGCCAGGCTTGGGCATGAATCTAATTTCCATATCTGTCCTTCAGGATAAAGGCTACAATGTACTCTTTAGAGGGGCGCATGTTTTAATCAAGCATAAGGATTGGAAATCACCCATAGCTATTGGAGTTAGGAGCAGCCGACTTTATAGGTTGCAGTTTGATACTCCTAAGGCACTAGTGAGCAGCAGTAATCCTAGAGATCAAGGAGAGCTATGGCATAGAAGGATGGGCCATATACATCATGGAGTACTTAAATTGCTTCGTGAGACAGTGACAGGTGTTCCAGATGTGAGCACAGAGCATGATGATGTATGTAAGGGATGTGTATTGGGGAAGTTTGTGAAAGCAGCTTTTCCAAGGAGTGACACCAGATCCAAGGGGGTTCTTGATCTAGTACATTCAGATATATGTGGACCAATGTCAACGAAGTCTCTCAGAGGATATGAGTACTTTGTTACTTTTATTGATGATTTCTCCAGGAAGACCTGGATATACTTCTTGAAGACCAAGGATGAGGTCTTCAGTCACTTCTAGGAGTTTAAAGCTCTTGTGGAGAATTCGACAGGTAGGAAGGTAAAGGTTCTTCGGTCAGACAATGGAGGCGAGTACAAAGGGAAAGAGTTCCAGGAGTTCTGTACCAGGGAAGGAATCAAGAGAGAGTGGACCGTTCCTTACAACCCGCAGCAGAATGGGGTTGCTAAGAGGAAGAATCGTTCTATATCGGAGGCAGCAAGGGCTATGTTGTATGACCAAGATATGCCACGATACTTATGGGCAGAGGCATGCAGTACAGCAGTATACATACAGAACAGGGTTCCACATAAGGTATTGGGCAAGATGACACCAGAGGAGGCATTCTCAGGGAAGAAGCCAGATGTCAGTCACTTCAGGATATTTGGGAGTTTGGCGTTTTGTCACATTCCAGGGGCTACACGTTCCAAGTTATATTAGACTGCAGAGAGAGGGTACTTTGTGGGGTACAGCGAGACCTCAAAGGCATATCAGATATTTATTCCAGGGACCAGGAGGATTATAGTCAGGCGTGATGTCAAATTCATGGAGGATTGCCAGCAGATGATCAGAATGAGCAGCCAACAGAAGCTCCAAGGATTGTTCAACTAGAACAGGGGCAGCGAAGCACGAGTACAGTTACTAGTACAAGCACAGGCTCAGGTGCTGAGAGGTCGCAGAGTATGGAGCAACAGATACAGCAAATCCAAGAGATGCATCAAGAAGATATGGAGTTTGATATTTCATCCTCTATAGTTGACAGGGGGAACCGTGAGGTTCAACAGACACATAAGGATACTCAGGAGTTTGTGGGAGCTCCTAGGACGAGTAATAGATAGCGAAAACAACCAGCTAGGTATAATGACTATGTGGCATTGGTTAGTCAGTTGGTATATAGTGAGCCTTCTAGCTATCAGGAGGCTGCACAGCAACAGGTGTGGCAAGATGCGATGGTTGAGGAATATACCTCAATAATGCAGAATGATGTGTGGGAGGTTGTGCCTAGACTGACAGATAGTGTAGTGGTTGGATCATGCTGGATCTATAAGATTAAGCATGGTGCAGATGGTAGCATCGAAAAATACAAGGCAAGGTTCGTGGCCAAGGGGTTCTCTCAAAAGGAGGGAATAGACTATGAGGAGACATTCGCTCCAGTGGCCAGGTATACTTCTATACGAGCCGTAATCTCACTTGCAGCGCATATGGGATGGCAGATCCATCAAATGGATGTCAAGACGGCATTTCTTAATGGTGAATTGTTAGAAGAGGTATACATAGAACAACCAGAGGGCTTTGTAGCACACAGCAGCGAAACCCACATGTGCAGATTGAAGAAAGCTTTGTATGGACTCAAGTAGGCTCCCAGGGCGTGGTATGAGTGCATTGATAGATACTTGCAGGGAATAGGCTTTGTGAAGAGTGAGGCAGATGCTAACCTCTACTACTTGGTGGTTGGGGGTGAAATTCTCATTCTTGTTCTATATGTGGACGACTTGTTTTTAACAGGTTCACTAGGGCTTATAGAGGAGTGCAAGAGGGACCTTGCAGCAGAGTTCGAGATGAAGGATTTGGGGCTTATGCACTACTTTCTAGGCATGGAAGTGTGGCAGACAGATGGAGAGATTTTCCTTGGACAAGGGAAATACTGCATTGAAATCTTGAAGAGGTTTGAGATGCAAGATTGCAGAGCCATGTCTACACCTATGATCACGAATTGGAAGAAGGTAGACGCATCCAAGGAAAAGGATGTAGACCCCACCTTATACAGGATGTTGATTGGATCTCTCATGTATTTGGTCAACACTAGGCTAGATATATCCTTTGCAGTAAACTCTCTTAGTCAGTTCATGGTTGAGCCGAAGAGAGTGCATTGGATAGCGGCAAAGCATGTATTGCAGTATTTGCGTGGTACAATCGAGTATGGGATCAGATATGCTCGAGGTGATGGTATCAAGTTGATAGGCTATACTGATGCAGATTGGGCAGGTAGTGCGGTGGACAGGAAAAGCACTTCAGGGTGCTGCTTTAGTTTGGGATCAGGAGTTGTCTCTTGGTACAGCAGGAAGCAAAAGTCCGTGGCTCTGAGTTTTGCAGAAGTAGAATACATAGCAGCTAGCATGGCAACGTGTGAGGCTATATGGCTTCGGAAGTTGCTGGTAGCCTTGTTTGGTCAGAGGGTTGAGACTACAGTGATACATTGTGATAATCAGAGTTGCATCAGATTATCTGAGAATCCAGTGTTTCATGATAGGTCTAAGCATATAGACATCAGATATCATTTCATCAGGGATTGTGTACAGTGGAGGGTTGTTTAGCTACAGTATATACCTACAGATCAGCAGGTAGCAGACATTTTAACAAAGGCATTGGGGAAGGCAAAATTCATCTTCTTCAGAGGTAAGTTGGGTGTTATGCAAAACACCTTCCTCGCTAAGAGGGAGTGTTAATTTTAAATGTAGCTTGGATAGGTGTTCTAGTCTCGGGTGGTGATTACGAGGCTGGAAACACAGCTGGAATAATTATCTCCATACCTAGATAATTGATTTTTCGAGAGACTTCTAGATATTAGGGTTTAGAGTCTAATTAATCCTAGCCATTGATTAAGATTAAATCATGGCCATTGGTTTTCAATGAGGGGATTATAAAAGAGGATCAATAGGCATTTGGAGAATATAGATCCGAGAAGTATTTGCAGCGATAGCAAATAAATAAATTTGCAGTGATAGCAAATTGATTTGCAGTGAGAGCAAGGGCGCAGCGATAGCGTTCGAGACAGCAGTAGTGGAATTTCTATAGGAGAAATTGGGAGAAGAATTTCCGGAGGAGATCATTGCCGGAGCTCTGCCAATAAGAGGCAAGCAGTCTATGTATTTCCTGATTTGATTTAATAAAGTTCCTCATCTGCAGTACTGATTTTCCCTTCGGGGTTTTTCCAGGGACAATTTGTCCAAAATGTTGTGTTGATTTTATTTTTCTATCTCCGTGATTTTTCCATGAAGTTGCAGCTGTGTTATTATTTAATATTTGCTGTAAATTAATTAATTTTTTGGCAGCCAAATAATCTTATAAGATAGGGAATTAATAATCAGTAGCTGCAATAGATTTTTCACAGGCATCCTATAGATATTTGTTTGTAAGAACAAAATTAGAAGATTACCCTTGCCTATTCCACAGAGAGACGGCACCCCTACCGACCAAATTTGCTACTGTCAAGTCCTCAAATAGCAACATCTGCATCACGCTCGGCATCCATGTAAACAAAAGCAAAACCTGCAACTCCCAAGGATGTAAGAATGTTGGTAAAGATATGATTTCGATTTATCATTATTGAGAGCATGGACTAATCAGTGGATAGCCTCCACGTATATACAAAAAATATGCAACACATACTACTCATCTGCTAAAAGGTCTGCTGCACAAAAGGATGTCAGGCATAGGCTTTGCATGTTGAACTAAATAGTGTCAAAAATCTAATCCTTGCAATGTAAGGTCATTGTTGAGAGAGAGCCTTCGCCAGCTATACACCTCTACTTAGAATGGTGATGGATAATGGAATCTTCCATGTCTTTCCTGAAAGCTAGAGACTTGGACAAGATGGTCATGACAGGGGCAAAAGGTTAAGATCTGAGGGAAATACAGAATGCCAATTTGAAATTATTGAATGCAACAAGAATCTGATGCTCTGACAAAATGATATCCTTGCAATGAAGAGATATGTTCACATGAATTTAAGAGCCACATTGACCATGAATGCTCTTAGATAATCCTGCGCCAAAAAATGTGTTGAGAAGAGAAATTTACCCTAAAAATGCAACACTGCTAAACTTTAGCCTTCACTGTTCTCCTTGAAGTAGAAGGATATTCATAACTTCTCTTACCATGATCATTACACTTAGAACCATAATCAATAGATTATTTTCAAGCATAAAAATAACCACCATGTTACACCACACAATTTAAGGAAACTATTTGAGAAAAAACACAGCCCCATTCGCATCATTGTCAACAAATCAAATTCTCTTGCATATTAGGAAACCATGTAATTCTTGCAACTCCCAGGCCCTAATTTCCACTCTCTTTACACAAATGTAACAAAGAAGGTACATAAAAATCAAATTCAGAAAAGCAAATTTACATGAAAATAATCTTGCAAAGAAGGTTGTAGTGCCCCTCAACTGGTCGTCTATCGGACTGATGTTTGCTTAGTAGTACTGGACATTATGACAGTATTTTAGATCATTTGATGATGGATTCCTAGTTATTTTGTTATTTCAGTATGGACCTAATTGTTATGATAACAGATGTTGATGTTGGATTATGTTATTTTATGCTTTACAATTTGATAAATGAACTGGATGTTATAGATGCTTTGATGTTATTCACTATATGGGTTTGGAAGATAGTTGATCATTTTATGTTGTTGAATAGTAATCAGATACCTTATTCAATATAGTTAATTGTTTATACATAAACATGAATGGAACAGTGTCGTATTACTCGCTCTCGAGTACCCTACCCCACTGCGATTTCCATTCACTATAGGACTGCATGTGATGTATATATATCTTGTTATGGTTAACCGTGCGTTGCTGCAGGATGCAGGTACTAGGCACCGACTCCACCTGATTACCAGGTCTGAGCGTGCCTTCGCTAATGGATTAGTTGATTGGAGTTAACGTGAGGTCCCCAGTCAGTGTTGTCTGGTCGTCAGTTTACCCTTGTGGTTATTGGTTGTCATTCGATCATGACTTGCTGTTAGGTAATACTATACCTTGGAGTTAATTAGGTCCGAAATTGTCTAGGTGTGTAAGTAGTGTTGTGCTTCAACTAGAATCATTATACGAAAGAATATAAATGTCGATAATTGAGCATAATGTCAATAGTTAATTAATAAATTATTATTTTATTAGAAGTATAGTTGTTAAATAAGTTGTAAGAAATTTTGTATTGTTCAATATAATATTATTTATAATAAATATTTAAACAAATAAATAGTTGTAATCATGTTGTAAATTGTGAGTTACAACTTAATTAATAAAATAAATTAAAATATAGTTACAAAATTATAGATTGATGTAATATTACAATTTTATTAATAACAATATAGTTGGTCGGCTATAAAGAAATTAAATTTTGTCGGGAATTATGTGTTAATATTTAAAAATAAAATAAAATAAAATAAATAAATAACATTTTGGGATCAGGAAATTAAATAAAAAAAAATATCTAGAAGGGGGAAATGCATGGGATCGCGTGCCGAGTTCCTTGGAAGATGGAAGGGACTGTTCTATAAAAGAGAAGCTTGTAGAGGCAAAGAGGGGGGGATTGCAGGAGGAGATTGCAGAAACTGGCTATGTAGTGGTGGCTTTTGATCGCGACATCGAAATTTCAGTGCAGAGGACCAGGTTCCATCATTACCCATTTTTATCTCTGATTTGATGATTTTTTTTGTTTGTAAATCTAGCAATTACATTACATGCCTTTTTCTTGCCCTCAATCGTTGTTCCACAGTGATCCAATCTTAGTTTGATGTGAAATCTCTACAGTCGATCCCTTCTCCCTCAAGTTAACTGGAATGGTCTGTATGTCAAGACATTTTTGTTAGCAATGCAAATGGTGTATGTTATTCTAAAACCCTAATACAATAAATCAGAAATATGTCTTGAGCGACATTGCCGTTTCAATCTGATAAAACTCAAAACATGCTGGTCAGTAAATGCTAGTATATGATCATCAATGTCGGTGATATGCATCAATTGATTGGTATATGCCTGTAATTCATGCCGATCTGGCCATCGACCGCAGCTACAGATCTAATTTTGCATCAGCTAAATGTACTTGTCTGAGACTTTTTTCTAAACCTTTTCTACAAGATCCTTTCCGTGCATTGACTGTGATCTTTACATTTTATGGCCCGACACCTCTTTAGGATATTCTATCAAACAGTTCCAAAATCTTGCTAACGGGTTGCCCATGCGATTAAACTCTTAGCATCTGGCAAATTCCCTTGCTCTTCGCCGGTTGATGAAGGTCCTTAACCTGTTCCAGTGCACATATTGTTGGGAAAATTCACAACCCCAATAATACATTTTACTGGTATGAGGGATCTTTTACCGTTGATTATGCTAGGGTGGGTTTCAATAATAACAGTCCTCATTCAGCACCGTTATAAACACTAAAGTTGCATTCAGGTTTTCCAGGAGATTTCAATAATAAGTGTAACTGTAGGATCCTCACCATAGCAGCCATTTCTACATAGAAGATTGATTGTGTGATAAAATAATGGTGCTGTTGTATATACTCCGAAGCCTGAAAACATATGTGATCTGTAGTCAACAGGAAAACTCATCGATACATTCCACACTGGTTTAACAGGTATCTCAATGATTAAGTTCGGGGTGTCTTATGAGGGCCAGCGCGACCAAGAAGGTCAACCATACGCGCATAATGATCTGCTGTAGGTGCAAATCGACAAAGGATATAATGTGGTTAAGATTTGTGTAGCTTCCATGGCCGCACAAGCAACTGGAGGATCAGCTATTAAATAAGTCCTGTTTTCTTCTGTTTTCTTTTATTTTCTTCGTTGATTCATGTAACCATTTCTATGTTTATAGACTGCTGCCGTCCTCAACTAATCGCACTTTGTATCCTAAGTTCAACGTCCTTTAATAGCCGAAAACTAGCTATCTTGGCATAAACCTGGAATTACCGTATTTTGTATTTCCATTCACATTGTTCTCCACTTTTAGCAAGTACAGCTCTCTGCTGGGCGCGCAAGGTTTTTATAGGTTTCAAAGGTAGATAACATCTGCCTTAGTAGGGTGTTTAATCTAGTTTTGGGCGCTCCCTTATTGCAGTTTGATGGTTTTGTGCCTTATAGAAAGTTTTTAAAATCTTTGCAACAAATCATTTATGGTATTTAACCTACAATCGACCCATCCCAAGAGCTAGAGATATAGCTGGGCGCATATCTGGAAAGGCTCCATTATATAGATTACACCTTCGCACCAATTCAACGGACTACAGAACTGCCCTCACAAACTTAGCAGAGACCTCGGTGATGCCGTTTGGCACTTCCTCTGAAGGCCAACGTTGCAAGGTATTCGGCTGAGCACATACAGCGAGCAGCTATTTGAATTCTGTAAATGAATTTGTACTCGGTTAAACCCTGTCAAAGATAAACATGTCTCTTTTCCATAGTCTCCTAACAAAGTAGTCACCTATCACAGTTGGGAATTTGCACAACCGTAAGGAGTATCGAGTAGGCATTGGTTTTAAGAAGACTGTCTAATGGAGATTGCTGCTGTTATTACTGTCTTTTGTGAGATTATCGTAAGGGAGAGAGAGAACTGTTTTAAAACCAATTACCATCAATTAAATCAACATGCAGTTAGAAGAAGCTATTTGGACGCTGTTAGAAGTCTTGAGACTAAATAAATATCATCCATTTCAATGGCAAAACAGTCAATAACAATTTTACATCTCCTCTACGTTAAATGCCAAACCATGCACGATCTTTCTTACAACTCAATAGGTTATAACGCTTGAAACAGTTGTAGTAGGAGTATCTACGTGGAAACTAGAAAGCCTTGGAAACAAAACATGGTATTTAGAACTATCTAGTGACGATTGCTTGAGAAATTACCATCCCGATAGAACTAAATCACCTATGATAAAATCTTTCAAGAGACATTCTTATTACGAAAATCATCGGCATATTATTGCTCATTCTATGGTGGAAAATGGTAAGTTGGTTGGTAAAATAATTTGTTTATTGTATTCCGTTGAAGCTTTATAGGTTAAATCAATCTAAGTTGGAAGAAATTCAATAAAGAAGGTTCAAAGATATGGAGTGTATCGGTTAATATATATAGGATAATGAGAAAATCGTAAGGGTAAGTAGGTATTAAGTATTATAATTGATTTGAGTGGTTCTTTACGAATAAATTATTGTGATTATTTAGTTAATCAAGTAATTTACCTTCGAAAACAAAATAAAGATTAGATAGATAATTAGTTGTAAGGTATTAATTTAATTGTTGCAATTTAATGTTCATTTTATTATAGAAGTTGTTTACACTAAACCGAGAAGGAATTGTAGTGTTTAATTTCTAGAATCTGAATTGAATTAAACAAGTTGTCGTATGGAGTCGAACTGAGGGTGGTCAAACTTGAATTCCAGAGGCTAAGTTGTCGTAGTCGAGTACTTGTAACATGAGTATAGTTGTTTTTGTGTTCGTGATGCAATAATGATTATGTGGATTAAACATGGTATGAAATATAATGAGGTATTGTCAAGTTGATTATGTGTTTTGTGAAGTAATAATCTCTGGATGAGATATTTAGCCACTTGTGACTATTTTGTATCCGTTTTGTCGAAATTGTTGTATGGAGAGACCTGGGAATCTGAAATAGTGTAAAGTGTTGTAATAGGCAATGGTTAACAACTAGTGTTATGATTCTGTTTGTAATGCAAGAGGGTTTATGCCTTGCAGTGATCATGTATGTGAAATGTTAAAATGCCTTGTATGGTGGTTAGGGTTTACTAGGTGTTAGGAAGGAGAGTGGCTTTCAACATGGGGCTGGCGCCCAAAGTGGTAGTCAGGATAACCCGTTGGAAGTAGTTTAATCAAGTGATAACCTAAAATAAACTAGAGGGTTAAGGGTAGATTTCACATTAATAAGATTAATGGATTCCTCTCCCATGACCTGTAGTGCTTGTTTAGACTAAGGATGGGTAGAGAAGGCCTGGTCGGCATGATTGACTTCCTTGTCCTCATGAAAGGAAGGTCGATTCCGCATGTGTCACCCTATGGGGCCGACGCCTAGTGAGAGGCTGTCAGGATAACCCATGCTAGGACCGTGCGATGACACTCTCCCTACTACAACCTAGTATCTCTTGTTTGGTCTCTCCTCATTTGTTTTATGTCGCCTCTGGGAGTTAAGTTGTGTTGTATTGGCATTTGGTCGGCCCTTGTTCTTGTTTGTCTTTCGTCTACCTGACTGTCATTGTTTAGGACCTCATGTTAACTCCTAGCTCGGGGGGTGGACCTTAGGGTTCCACATGGTCGGGTGGAAGAGCTTTATTATCCATTGGTTATTCCTTGTCAAGTTCATATGCAGAAAAGATTTGTTCCAGTTGTACTTGTCCCAGTTGATGAAGATGTATGTGTATTATCTTGTACCAGATTTGTGTAACAGAGCATTCATTATCTATGTAATTTTGATGTAGTCTACAAATGGCAATGTAATGATGTCATGATGTACTTATACGAAAGCATTTCAGTTATGTATATAATCATGCAGATTCTGTTATTTGATAATATGCAATGAATATGAATAAGTTATTTAATTGAGCATGGATTTGGATCAGTTACTGATGTATGTTAAGTTATGTTAGTTGGTTTGTAAAGTAATGCAGCCTTGAATCCTTAGAGAATATGTCGTAATTATTTATGTTAACATTACTTAATCATCTTAAAAAAAAAAAATTCCTGTTCATATAGCATAAGTGTGTATTTCTTTAAGGTGTTCAAGGCGGGCGTTACATCTGGTATCAGAGCCAAGTTTCTAACATTGGGTACTCTAGTTTTATAATTAGCCCATTAAGCTATGCTAGTTGCTTAAACTCTGAAGAACATATTCATTCATAGTCCTTGCCTAGCAACCTAAAGTTGTCCTTGGGTGTGTTGTTCAGGAAGATGCCTAGGGTATGTGGCCGAGGACGTGGACGAGGTAGGGGTTGTGGGAGAGGTGTTGATAACAGCCCTCCTCCTAGTTCCCCTCATGGGAGTACACAAGATGGTGGAAGTGAGAATCAAGAGAATCAAGATCAGCCCGAGGGTGCTCAAATACACCAGCTCCTTGAGGAGGTTCTTGCTCGTCTTGGTCCTAGGCAGGAGATGGAACAACCAGAAGAGAGAGAAAGAGAACGATCTCCCAGAAGGAGAGAAATCACCGCTGAACAAGAAGCTATTCTTGCAGGCCACATGAGAGACCTGATGAGAGCCCGTCCTCCTACATTTGATGGCTCCGGTAGTGGTTTGGAAGCAGAGACATGGCTAATTGATTTGGAGAGATGCTTTGCTATGCATCCATATGGTAGCAACACTAAGGCAAGATGTGCCATCATGCATCTCAGAGGATTCGCCTCTACATGGTGGCGTCTTGAGGAACAAAAGTTGCATTTAGATATTGTGACAATTTCATGGGAACTATTTCTGGAAAGGTTCAGAGCTCGATTTTTATCTGACCACTAGAGGCAACGTCGAGCAGACGAGTTCCATGGGTTGAGACAGATGGCCATGACAGTGGAACAGTATGAGCGCAGGTTTTATGAACTCAAGCAGTATGCAGGCATTGGAAACGACAAGGCCATGTTAGTTCAGCATTTTATTAGAGGTCTAAATGCACGCATCAATGGAGGAGTTTGTGTTTTCGAGCCGAAGACCATGGAGGTAGCAGTTGAGAAGGCTCGACTGGTGGAAGAGAACTTGACCATGGCCCTAGGGGGTCATACAGGTGTACAGATTGGTAGCACATCTCGAGCAGGTTCTGGTTTCCAAGGTGGTCAGTCTCATGCAGCAGGTAACTCGAGGAGTCATCATGTACCTTCTAAGAGTGGACAGCAACAACAACAGTTTTCCCAGACGAAATCAAGAAACTCTCAATATCAGCAAGGTAGTAGATTTCATTCCAGAAAGGATCGAAGTTGGCAGAGAGTTAAACGTGATCATGTTAGTCAACCAGTGCAGAGCACACAATCTGCTGCAAGTAGAGGAAGTTTTCAGTAGTCAAATGTTCCTGTAGGCGGTGGAGGTTTTGGTAGGGGAACAGGATGTTTCTCGTGTGGCCAGCAGGGCCATATTGCCAGACAGTGTCCGCGTAAGAATACTACGGGATTTGGACAGAGGCCCGCAGCTTTAGAGCCAACTGTTGGAGATGCAGGCAGGTCACATAGGGTGTTTGCGGCGGTAGATAACTGCCAAGCAGAGCACCAAGGTACCGTTGTGGAGACTACAAGTGTCTTGCGAGGTATTACCATTTCTATTCTTTTTGACTCTGGTGCTTCAGATTCTTTCATTTCCCCTTCTATAGTGGAGCGTTGCAAATTAGTGGCAGCAAAGCAAGAGGTTAAGTGGCAGGTAGAATTGGCCTCGGGATCTAGGGTATCGGTAGATTCTCTTGTGTATGGTTGCGAGTTGAGGATAGGTCCTTTATCTACCACGACAGATCTTCGCATTATACCATTAGGATCCTATGACATAGTGTTGGGAATGGATTGGTTGGATGCTCATCGAGCAGTGATAGACTGTCACCACAAATTAGTGAGGTGTGTTGATGAATCGGGTAAAGAAGTAGAAGTGGTTGGGATTCAGAGACCCATCTCCTTGCGCATGATTTCTGCTATGCAATTGAAGAGATGTTTGCGTCAAGGATGCAAGTTGTTTGTTGTAACAGTTAATGACTCAGATTTTGGGGAGAATAGGGAGACATCCTTTGACGATCATCCTATTCTCAAGGAGTATGAAGATGTCTTTCCTAGCGAGATTCCGGGTATGCCACCGAAGCGTGATATTGATTTTAAGATAGACCTTGTTCCCGGAGTAGAACCTATTTCACAAGCTCCATATCGGATGACTACTCAGGAGCTTCGCTTGCAGCTAGAAGAGTTATTAGCAAAGGGATTCATTCGTCCTAGTGTCTCTCCATGGGGAGCACCAGTTATTTTTGTGAAGAAAAAGGATGGATCTCTGCACCTGTGCATCGACTATCGACAACTTAATAAGGTGACTGTGAAGAACAGATACCCATTGCCACGAATTGATGACCTCTTTGATCAGATCAAGGGAGCTAAGGTGTTTTCAAAGATAGACCTAAAATCTGGATATCATCAGTTGCGCATCTTTGAGGCTGACATCCACAAGACAGCATTTCGCACTCGTTATGGGCATTATGAGTTCACTGTTGTACCTTTTGGGTTGACAAATGCACCATCAGTGTTTATGAGTCTGATGAATGGTGTATTTCGTACCTATCTTGATAGATTTGTTCTTGTATTCCTAGATGATATATTGATTTATTCAAGGTCTATGGAGGAGCATGAAGATCATTTGCGACAAGTTCTGCAGTGTTTAAGAGAAAATCAGTTATATGCAAATCTGGCTAAATGTGATTTCTTTCAAACTGAAGTGAAATATTTGGGACATGTTATTTCCGACAAGTGTATTGCAGTGGATCCTTCAAAGATTCAAGCTATCATGGACTGGCCTGCTCCTACCAATGTTTTAGAGGTTCGTAGTTTCATGGGCTTAGCAGGCTATTATCGATGATTTGTGGAAGGATTTTCAAAGATAGCTCACCCTATAACTTCTCTTCAGAGAAAAGGAAAGAAGTTCATTTGGTCAGAACAGTGTCAAGCAGCCTTTCAGAGTCTTAAGGAGCAGTTAACTAGTGCACCTATTCTAGCAGTGCCTGATCCTGCCGGAGATTTTGTGGTTTGTACTGATGCATCTTTGGAAGGTTTAGGAGCAATTTTAATGCAGGAGGGTCGTGTGATAGCCTACGAGTCCCGTAAACTCAAAGATCATGAGTTGAACTATCCTACACATGACCTAGAGTTAGCTGCAGTTGTTCATGCATTGGTAAGATGGAGACACTTCTTACTGGGGCATCGGTTTGAGCTGCACAGTGATCACCGAAGTTTACAGTATATTTTTACATAGCCAAACCTGAATGCGAGACAGAGGCAGTGGATGGAGTTTCTATGTGAGTATGATTTTGAGGTAAAATATATCCAAGGTAAGGAGAATGTGGTGGCAGATGCTCTTAGTCGGCGAAGACATGAACTTTCATCAATCACTCTTGGAGTGGATTTGAGAGGACAGATTCTTGCAGCACTCCCTGCAGATAGATGGTATCAGGAAGTGAAAGTTGAAGTTGAGTCTGGTAGAACCTTGGAGGGTAGATATGCCGGATATTCTATCGAGTCGGATGGTCTCTTGCGACATTTAGGTCGCATTTATGTGCCTTCTACAGAGGGTCTCCACACCCTAATCATGACTGAGGCTCATCGGGCACCTTATTCTGCTCATCCAGGTGTCAAGAAGATGTATGCAGACCTTCGTCAGATATATTTTTGGGCTGGAACGAAGAGGGATATTGCTGATTTTGTTTCGAGATGCTTAGAATGTCAGAGGGTTAAGGCGAAACATCAGCATCCCGCAGGTCTTCTCCAGCCACATCTTATTCCGGAATGGAAATGGGACATCATTTCAATAGATTTTATAGTTGGTTTACCCATGTCCTCTCGTCGCCATGATGCAATAATGGTCACTGTAGACAGGCTTACGAAAGTAGCACACTTTTCTCTGGTCCGATCTTCATATAATGCTTCATCTGTGGCCAAAATTTTCATGGAGGATATCGTCAGATTGCACGGGATTCCTCACAAGATTATCTTTGATCGTGATCCAGTTTTTACTTTAGCTCTTTGGACATCCCTTCAGCATGTGTTGGGGACTCAATTGAACTTCAGTTCAGCTTATCATCTAGAGACTGATGGGCAAACTGAGAGGGTCAATCAGGTCCTTGAGGACATGCTCAGAATGTATGTTATGGATCAGCAAAACCGCTGGGAAGATTATTTGTATTTGGTGGAGTTTGCGTACAATAATGGGTACCATAGTTCCATTGGCATGTCTCCTTTTCAGGCCCTATATGGTCATCCTTGTTGTACCCCTTTGAGTTGGGATCGTCTTGAAGATAGAGTTCTCCTGGGCCCACAGATGCTCCAAGAGATGGAGCAGCAGGTTGATCGCATTAGAGAGCATCTGGTGGCAGCACAAGATAGACAGAAGAAATATGCAGATGCTCATAGACTTGACCGTCAGTTTTCAGTTGGTGATCGAGTGTTTCTGTGAGTGCGTCCACGAAAGAGTCCGATCCGTTATGGAAAAGGCTCTAAGCTTGCACAGCGTTTTGTAGGGCCATTCGAGGTTATGGAGAGGATCGGTCCTATTGCATATCGTCTTACTTTGCCGCCTAGCTTGTCACGCGTCCATGATGTATTTCATGTTTCTGTTCTTAGACCCTATCATCCAGATATTTCTCATGTCCTTGATTGGAATGCCTTACAGGTAGAGGACGGGCAGCTAGCTTTGGAGCCCGTAGGCATTTTGGAGCATAGGCGACTCGCTCTCAGGGGCAGAGTCATAGAGCAGGTAAGGGTCCAATGGGATCCTAGTGATGAGACTTCAGCGACCTAGGAAGATACATCCCGAATGTGAGAGCTATATCCATATTTGTTCGTAGGCTTCTAGGAGTAAGCCTAATCCTAGGGGGGGAGGATGTAGTGCCCCTCAACTGGTCGTCTATCGGACTGATGTTTGCTTAGTAGTACTGGACATTATGACAGTATTTTAGATCGTTTGATGATGGATTCCTAGTTATTTTGTTATTTCAGTATGGACCTAATTGTTATGATAACAGATGTTGATGTTGGATTATGTTATTTTATGCTTTACAATTTGATAAATGAACTGGATGTTATAGATGCTTTGATGTTATTCACTATATGGGTTTGGAAGATAGTTGATCATTTTATGTTGTTGACTAGTAATCAGATACCTTGTTCAATATAGTTAATTGTTTATTCATAAACATGAATGGAACAGTGTCGTATTACTCACTCTCGAGTACCCTACCCCACTGCGATTTCCATTCACTATAGGACTGCATGTGATGTATATATATCTTGTTATGGTTAACCGTGCGTTGCTGCAGGATGCAGGTACTAGGCACCGACTCCACCTGATTACCAGGTCTGAGCGTGCCTTCGCCAATGGATTAGTTGATTGGAGTTAACGTGAGGTCCCCAGTCAGTGTTGTCTGGTCGTCAGTTTACCCTTGTGGTTATTGGTTGTCATTCGATCATGACTTGCTGTTAGGTAATACTGTACCTTGGAGTTAATTAGGTCCGAAAGTGTCTAGGTGTGTAAGTAGTGTTGTGCTTCAACTAGAATCATTATACGAAAGAATATAAATGTCGATAATTGAGCATAATGTCAATAGTTAATTAATAAATTATTATTTTATTAGAAGTATAGTTGTTAAATAAGTTGTAAGAAATTTTGTATTGTTCAATATAATATTATTTATAATAAATATTTAAATAAATAAATAGTTGTAATCGTGTTGTAAATTGTGAGTTACAACTTAATTAATAAAATAAATTAAAATATAGTTACAAAATTATAGATTGACGTAATATTACAATTTTATTAATAACAATATAGTTGGTCGGCTATAAAGAAATTAAATTTTGTCGGGAATTATGTGTTAATATTTAAAAATAAAATAAAATAAAATAAATAAATAACATTTTGGGATTAGGAAATTAAATAAAAAAAAAATATCTAGAAGGGGGAAATGCATGGGATCGCGTGGTGAGTTCCTTGGAAGATGGAAGGGACTGTTCTATAAAAGAGAAGCTTGTAGAGGCAAAGAGGGGGGGATTACAGGAGGAGATTGCAGAAATTGGCTATGTAGTGGTGGCTTTTGATCGCGACATCGAAATTTCAGTGCAGAGGACCAAGTTCCATCATTACCCATTTTTATCTCTGATTTGATGAATTTTTTTGTTTGTAAATCTAGCAATTACATTACATGCCTTTTTCTTGCCCTCAATCGTTGTTCCACAGTGATCCAATCTTAGTTTGATGTGAAATCTCTACAGTCGATCCCTTCTCCCTCAAGTTAACTGGAATGGTCTGTATGTCAAGACATTTTTGTTAGCAATGCAAATGGCGTATGTTATTCTAAAACCCTAATACAATAAATCAGAAATATGTCTTAGCGACATTGCCGTTTCAATCTGATAAAACTCAAAACATGCTGGTTAGTAAATGCTGGTATATGATCATCAATGTCAGTGATATGCATCAATTGATTGGTATATGCCTGTAATTCATGCCGATCTGGCCATCGACCGTAGCTACAGATCTAATTTTGCATCAGCTAAATGTACTTGTCTGAGACTTTTTTCTAAACCTTTTCTACAAGATCCTTTCCGTGCATTGACTGTGATCTTTACATTTTATGGCCCGACACCTCTTTAGGATATTCTATCAAACAGTTCCAAAATCTTGCTAACGGGTTGCCCATGCGATTAAACTCTTAGCATCTGGCAAATTCCCTTGCTCTTCGCAGGTTGATGAAGGTCCTTAACTTGTTCCAGCGCACATATTGTCAGGAAAATTCACAACCCTAATAATACATTTTACTGGTATGAGGGATCTTTTACCGTTGATTATGCTAGGGTGGGTTTCAATAATAACAGTCCTCATTCAGCACCGTTATAAACACTAAAGTTGCATTCAGGTTTTCCAGGAGATTTCAATAATAAGTGTAACCGTAGGATCCTCACCATAGCAGCCATTTCTGCATAGAAGATTGATTGTGCGATAAAATAATGGTGCTGCTGTATATACTCCGAAGCCTGAAAACATATGTGATCTGTAGTCAACAGGAAAACTCATCGATACATTCCACACTGGTTTAACAGGTATCTCAATGATTAAGTTCAGGGTGTCTTATGAGGGCCAACGCGACCAAGAAGGTCAACCATACGCGCATAATGATCTGCTGTAGGTGCAAATCGACAAAGGATATAATGTGGTTAAGATTTGTGTAGCTTCCATGACCGCACGAGCAACTGGAGGATCAGCTATTAAATAAGTCCTGTTTTCTTCTGTTTTCTTTTATTTTCTTCATTGATTCATGTAACCATTTCTATGTTTATAGACTGCTGTCGTCCTCAACTAATCGCACTTTGTATCCTAAGTTCAACGTCCTTTAATAGCCGAAAACCAGCTATCTTGGCATAAACCTGGAATTACCGTATTTTGTATTTCCATTCACATTGTTCTCCACTTTTAGCGACTACAGCTCTCTACTGGGCGCGCAAGGTTTTTATAGGTTTCAAAGGTAGATAACATCTGCCTTAGTAGGGTGTTTAATCTAGTTTTGGGCGCTCCCTTATTGCAGTTTGATGGTTTTGTGCCTTATAGAAAGTTTTTAAAATCTTTGCAACAAATCATTTATGGTATTTAACCTGCAATCGACCCATCCCAAGAGCTAGAGATATAGCTGGGCGCATATCTGGAAAGGCTCCATTATATAGATTACACCTTTGCACCAGTTCAACGGACTACAAAACTGCCCTCACAAACTTAGTAGAGACCTCGGTGATGCCGTTTGGCACTTCCTCTGAAGGCCAATGCTGCAAGGTATTCGGCTGAGCACATACAGCAAGCAGCTGTTTGAATTTTGTAAATGAATTTGTACTCGGTTAAACCCTGTTAGAGATAAACATGTCTCTTTTCCATAGTCTCCTAATGAAGTAGTCACCTATCACAGTTGGGAATTTGTACAACCGTAAGGAGTATCGAGTAGGCATTGGTTTTAAGAAGACTGTCTAATGGAGATTGCTGCTGTTATTACTGTCTTTTGTGAGATTATCGTAAGGGAGAGAGAGAACTGTTTTAAAACCAATTACCATCAATTAAATCAACATGCAGTTAGAAGAAGCTATTTGGACGCTATTAGAAGTCTTGAGACTAAATAAATATCATCCATTTCAATGGCAAAACAGTCAATAACAATTTTACATCTCCTCTACGTTAAATGCCAAACCATGCACGATCTTTCTTACAATTCGATAGGTTATAACGCTTGAAACAGTTGTAGTAGGAGTATCTACGTGGAAACTAGAAAGCCTTGGAAACAAAACATGGTATTTAGAACTATCTAGTGACGATTGCTTGAGAAATGACCATCCCGATAGAACTAAATCACCTATGATAAAATCTTTCAAGAGACATTCTTATTACGAAAATCATCAGCATATTATTGCTTATTCTACGGTGGAAAATGGTAAGTTGGTTGGTAAAATAATTTGTTTATTGTATTCCGTTGAAGCTTTATAGGTTAAATCAATCTAAGTTGGAAGAAATTCAATAAAGAAGGTCCAAAGATATGGAGTGTATCAGTTAATATATATAGGATAATGAGAAAATCGTAAGGGTAAGTAGGTATTAAGTATTATAATTGATTTGAGTGGTTCTTTATGAATAAATTATTGTGATTATTTAGTTAATCAAGTAATTTACCTTGGAAAACAAAATAAAGATTAGATAGATAATTAGTTGTAAGGTATTAATTTAATTGTTGCAATTTAATGTTCATTTTATTATAGAAGTTGTTTACACTAAACCGAGAAGGAATTGTAGTGTTTAATCTCTAGAATCTGAATTGAATTAAACAAGTTGTCGTATGGAGTCGAATTGAGGGTGGTCAAACTTGAATTCCAGAGGCTAAGTTGTTGTAGTCGAGTACTTGCAACATGAGTATAGTTGTTTTTGTGTTCGTGATGCAATAATGATTATGTGGTTTAAACATGGTATGAAATATAATGAGGTATTGTCAAGTTGATTATGTGTTTTGTGAAGTAATAATCTCTGGATGAGATATTTAGCCACTTGTGACTATTTTGTATCCGTTTTGTCGAAATTGTTGTATGGAGAGACCTGGGAATCTGAAATAGAGTAAAGTGTTGTAATAGGCAATGATTAACAACTAGTGTTATGATTCCGTTTGTAATGCAAGAGGGTTTATGCCTTGCAGTGATCATGTATGTGAAATGTTAAAATGCCTTGTATGGTGGTTAGGGTTTACTAGGTGTTAGGAAGGAGAGTGGCTTTCAACGTGGGGCCGGCGCCCAAAGTGGCAGTCAGGATAACCCGTTGGAAGTAGTTTAATCAAGTGATAACCTAAAATAAACTAGAGGGTTAAGGGTAGATTTCACATTAATAAGACTAATGGATTCCTCTCCCATGACCTGTAGTGCTTGTTTAGACTAAGGATGGGTAGAGAAGGCCTGGTCGGCACGATTGACTTCCTTGTCCTCATGAAAGGAAGGTCGATTCCGCATGTGTCACCCTATGGGGTCGGCGCCTAGTGAGAGGTTGTCAGGATAACCATAGATGGGGGCCGGCGCCTAGTGAGATGCTGTCAGGATAACCCATGCTAGGACCGTGCGATGACACTCTCCCTACTACAACCTAGTATCTCTTGTTCGGTCTCTCCTCATTTGTTTTGTGTCGCCTCTGGAAGTTAAGTTGTGTTGTATTGTTATTGCCATGTGTTGTATTGGCATTTGGTTGGCCCTTGTTCTTGTTTGTCTTTCGTCTACCTGACTGTCATTGTTTAGGACTTCATGTTAACTCCTAGCTCGGGGGGTGGACCTTAGGGTTCCACATGGTCGGGTGGAAGAGCTTTATTATCCATTGGTTATTCCTTGTCAAGTTCATATGCAGAAAAGATTTGTTCCAGTTGTACTTGTCCCAGTTGATGAAGATGTATGTGTATTATCTTGTACTGGATTTGTGTAACAGAGCATTCATTATCTATGTAATTTTGATGTAGTCTACAAATGGCAATGTAATGATGTCATGATGTACTTATACGAAAGCATTTCAGTTATGTATTTAATCATGCAGATTCCGTTATTTGATAATATGCAATGAATATGAATAAGTTATTTAATTGAGCATGGATTTGGATTAGTTACTGATGTATGTTAAGTTATGTTAGTTGGTTTGTAAAGTAATGCAGCCTTGAATCCTTAGAGAATATGTCGTAATTAGTTATGTTAACGTTACTTAATCATCTTAAAAAAAAAAATTTCCTGTTCAGATAGCATAAGTGTGTATTTCTTTAAGGTGTTCAAGGCGGGCGTTACAAAGGTACTGAAACAAACTGAAAATTGAACATGGCAACTTCAACAAATGACTTCTGAGATAAATTATTTATTCATGGGAGTTCTACCAATGAAACATGGTAAACGTCCACATTTCGCCCTTTAGAATTTGAGAATTATCTCCTAGTATGCCCATAAATATCTAGAGAAGCTAACTCTTGTAAGGGATAGCTAGTTGATTTTTATTTCCCCCCCAAAATGTGCACTTGTCCATTTCAATTTATAGCCATGTATCCACCAGAAAGGGAACAATGGAAAATAACAAATCACACTAATACACAATGCAGTCCTCACTGCAAATCTAAAAGGAGATCTGAATTGCCTAAATCCAAAATTGGGAATTTGTAAACATAAATCTGAACAGAATAGAAAATCCAAGAGAACTATAGAAATCTCTAGTTAAAACCCATTTTTTAAAAAAGTTGAAATTAAAAATTTTGTGATACAACTGAAACTACAATTACTTTAACTACTGGAAACCAATGTCTGAAGCTTCTGAAGAATTAAAAGTTATGCAATTACTTTAACTACTGGAAACCAATGTCTGAAGCTTCTGAAGAATTAAAAGTTATAAATGCTGAAAAACAACTGAAAACAGTATCTGCTGGGAAAACCTACTAAACTATTTGTTTATTTTTCAAATAATTTAGAACAGAAAATAGAACTTCAACTTACTAAAAATATTTGAGTATTACATAGGAGAGGAGAAATTTTCCTTGCTAAAAAAATTTGAATTACATTGGAGAGGAGAATTTTTCTGAAAGGTTAAGGAATCTGGATGCTGACTAAGGCTGAATCCAGGATGGTATAGAATCTGTCTTGGCCAACACAGTCATTGGACCTATTCACAAGAGCTGCTTTCCCAAAAGCACATTCCATTCCACAACATAAGAGTCTTAGTATAACAGTTTTCCCTATTTAGCTTTTTTGCCTCTTGTATGTGGGATAATTTCTTGTACCCACAAAACTAATCCCATTAAGTGCGTAATATTACATATTAAAATAGTTATAAAAAAGGTTCATAACAGTTACTATGACTGATGAAGACATTGACAATAAGAACCAAACTATTTTCTATAGAGAGCAAAGCAGATACAATAAAAACCAAATAATTTTACAATACCAGCTAATATATTCTAATCACGCAAGTTGTTGAAAAGAGACTAACAAAATAAAAAACAAAAAAAATAGACTTTAAATGCTGAAGTTACCCACAACACTAAATCATGCTTGGATTAAGATATCATGTCATTTATTGCTATGAAAAACAGAATAAGTTCTATATAGTGAAGAATCTAACAAAAGAAAAAAAGAAAAATGGACTTTGTATGCTGAAATTACCCACAAAAGTAAATCACACCTGGATTAAGATATCATTATGTCAAATAAAAAAAAAAATGGATTTTAAATGTTGAAGTTACTCACAACACTAAAACATGCTTGGATTAAGATATCATGGCATATATTGCTATAAAAAATAGAATAAGTTCCATATAGTGAAGAATATAACAAAAGAAAAAAAAAAATGGACTTTGTATGCTGAAGTTACCCACAAAATTAAATCACACCTGGAGTAAGATATCATTATGTCACATATTGCTAGAAGAATAAGTCTTATATAGCACATAGTTCATTCATGCTTACCCAATACAAAAATGACATGCAGCTTTTTCTCCACACATTCAACTCCATTCTCTTTCTGCAACCAAAAACAGTCTCTTCAAATTTCATTATAGATAAAACTTTTACAATCTATGCTATGGTTAATAGAGGGTGGCTCTATTTTCAGAACCAGTAGTTGATCTGAATGCATGAAACATCATATTTATTTCTTCTGGGGCTAAACAAGATTCCTAATGGATTGATAGCTACATAATAGTAAAACATGTCCTCGCCTACTTATTTTGGTGAACAACTTTGAGAAGTGCGTTAAAACTGAATGAGATTATTAAAATCTAGCAATAGTACCTTCTCCAATACAGGAACTTCAGCCAAAGTGGTGGCCATGAAATTTACCCTACATATACCAAGTTCTGCCTACAAAGAATAATACAAGAGTCAAAGGTCAAATAAAATACAAGTGCAATCCAAGAAATAAAACATCTGGTAAAACCAGTAATGCAACTCGACTAATCATAACAAATCACACTAATCATAGGGCTTCAAAACAATGCAAGAGAGTCATTGTAGTAAGAAGACAACTTGTGCCAAATGGGTAGATTATATAGTGGGAAGCACCTACACTTGCAGCAAAGATCAATTTGACATTTGATATTTGGAACTATTTCATCAAAATGTTAGAAAATGGACATGTCAATCTGAAACACTATTTTTTCCTCTAGAAGATGGGAAGTAATGCTATCTTGAATTGCTTCTTTATGGATTTGAAGTTTCCATATTTGGACAGATTGCACACTTGTATTTAAAGACTTAATGAAAATGTTGTCAAAACATATTAAAGAAACTTAGAAAACAAATTAGTCCCACAGACCATTAAAAAATAGTTAGAACACTGAAGTATTCGCAAAACAATCATAATTTAAAAAAGAAAAATAGGAATATCAAATTGTGAGCTACTCTTGAAGCAAGGATCGAGATATCACATTGTGAGCTGTTCATTTCTATTTGGGGCATGGTCACTTTTTTAGGCCATTATTCAAAATCTTAGAGATGAGAAGTACCAAAAGTTGAAGTCCATGAAAGGAGAAAAGAAGACATAAATTGCTTTTGATAGGCCTGTTGGACATTTATTCTATTGATGCTATTGTAAGGATGGGTTAGTGTTTTCCCAAAGGCATTTCTTATAATTACAGGTTTAAAAAAGGACCCATAAGCCCAGCTATTAGATCCTGAAATGTGTGTATTCCTACTTTCTAGCAGGCTGCAAAGCATCAACTTCTACTAGGCAAGAGAAGGGAAAAGGCATGGCTGTTACTGATTTAACTAATTTACTACACTTTACCTTGTCAATTGGCATTAGAGGAGCACTAAGCTTAAGCAGTAGTAAAGGTGATGTTGAGCCAGACAGGATGAGAGACTTGCTGCAAATCAAAAAGTGGAGCAGAATAAGGGCACAATACAGAAAATGATAAACTAGAAGTATTTAAGAGCAATGGAAAGTACAAAATTGTCTACAATTAACGATATATTCTCCATACCCTCTACTCAGAGAATCTATTGACATCTCCTTTAACAGGAGAAATGTGAGTTTCTTACCTCACAGCAATTCAAACTCCTCCATGCCCTATGCCATTCTCCCAAAATATTCTAGCACACCCTCCTCCCACAAAAGTACCCCCACACTTGGGTTTATTATGTCACCTCTTTACAACATTCCTGATAATCCTAGCATCTGCATCTCCTCTCCCCCTGGTTTCTGTTGTTTATTCTCTCCAGGTGAGTCAGGATGGCCCTTTTAAAGCTGAGTACAAGCAAATCTACCAATTCAGATGGGTCCTAGGGCATGTTCATGAAATATGAGATTGATCCACTTGCTTCACCTTTGGCCGAACTTTTCAATGAGGTTGTTTATTTGGGTTTTCCACTAGCCTGGTCACAACACATCATCCATCCCATCCATAAATCAGGGGATTACTTGGATGGTCCGAACAACTACAGGACTATCATGATTGAGCATTCCTTTGCCAAGCTTTATTACACTATGCTAGAGATGAAGTTTTTCAAGTACTTGGAGACAGGTAAACTAAATTCTAGAGCACAAGCATGTTTCAAGAGAGATTTCTAGACTCTTGATCACATCTTCACACTCCAAGTTATTATTGAGGAGGCCTACTGGTGGTCTTCCAAAATCTTCTTTTGTCAACTTTCAAAAGGCCTTCAACTCTGTTCCAAGACACTTTATCAATTTTCAGAAGTTATGTGATTGTAGCATCTCGAGCTCCCTCAACACTGCCATCCAGAGACTATACACGATGGTAGTTGGCCAGTTCCATTCTCCCCATGGTTTCCCTGACTTTGTTAAGAACTTAAGAGTATCATAGGAGTCAAGCAAGGGTGCCCTCTTTCCCCCAGCCCTAGTTGGTCTTTACATTGACGATCTTGAGGATTTCCTTTGACATCCCACTGATGCAAATGATGAATGTTTCTTGCATTATGTCTTGATTGTTGTACTCCTCTTTGCCAATGATGCCATTCCCCACTGTCATTCCCCAAGGGGCTTGCAGAGACAACTTGATGCCCTTGATTGATTTTGCAAGCTTAAGCAACTAATGTTGAACCTTGGTAAAACCAAGGTTATGGTCTTCAACACTACTAGGGAGGCTCTTTCTAGCTTCCAATTCTCTTACAAAGGGGAGCCAATTAAGATTATAACATTCTAATCCTATATCTACCTAGGTGTTCAGTTCACCAGACCTTCCTTTAGTCTAAGGCCTGCATCTCAGTCATGCCTTTGTAAGGGTTATGCATCTCTCTTGGTCTCTAGATACACTTCCAAGATATCTAAACTTAAGTTATAAAAGTCACATAACTATAAACCTAATTGTAGTATTAACTAGCACTTGCACCCATAGGAGGTTCAAGGAATACGCCAATAGGAACAACCGATGAGTTTAGAAAATAATAGCCTGCAAATCAAACAAGAAATTTGAAAACTTGTCAAGTTTCGGGCCTCTGACTTCCAATACAAAGTAACTGTACTAGACAGGAATGAGCCTATGCATTATGGATTGTTCATGACTCGAGCAATGTACAGAAGTCTCCTCAAGCATAAATACTTTGTCATAAATAATACAGGGCAGTTGGAAAAAAGGTTGGCTGAATTAAACCATTACCAGTAGACATCATTTTTTCTACATTTGTAATATTTTTTAGGCATGGACAACGAGCTCAGAATGTAATTCAACATCAATACAATATATCCGAAAGAAGAGATTTGGCTCCAGCCAGTTGAATATTATTAAAACCAATATATATACCTTGGAACTGATTCTCCTTTTTTCTCTTAATCTATACATACCTAAACAGTGAATTTAGACTTAAATATAAGCTGTCTCCTTATGACTGCTGCATTGCTAAGCTATTTGTTGCAGGTGGTGTAGCCAGCCTCTTGTCCTGGCAAACTAGTGGATAAAACCCAGAAATGTGTACTAGCCATAAAAACTCTTCATGCTGCATGAAGGTTTTCACTTTTCAGAAAAAGTAAGGAGAAAAATACCATAATACAAGAAAAAATAATTTTCTATAACTATTTTCAGATGTCGTAGCATTAATGTATATTGTATGTCTTTTCACATTTAAGGGCAACTATGATACAAACTTGAAACTTAAATACATAATCTAATTAAGCTCATTAACTACTACAAAGAAGATATCGAATAAGACTATGCCAGCAGTGGTCCTAAATACACCTAGTGTTCATCAAAATGAAAGTTTATTATTGGTGAGCATTTTATAGAGCACCACTGCTAGCATATAGTTAAAGAACTTTACGTTGGGTGAAGCAAAAGGTGGAGAGATGATCAATCAACTCATCAAATTTACCTGGTCCAAGGAAGGTCCTGAAGGGGACGCCCAAAAAAGACAACAGAAGGGCCTAAAAAGGCTTGAATTATCTAGAGAGCCATCACTAATGGGTATTGAACATGTCTATATGGGTTTGTAACTTTGTACTACTATACAGGGTAAGGGTATTTTAGCACTGGGTATATTAGAATGAGTTTATTCAGCTTTTACTGTTTAAAGGTTTTGTAGATGTCACCTGGGTTTAGGTCATATCACTGGTTTTACAGAGTGACCTATCTCTGGTAATAGTTGAGATTCCCCTGTTGGGGGATTTCTCTGCAACTTGGCGTTTGAATCTTGAAACAGCAACTCAAAATCAAAATGAGCAGTCAACTGTTTAAGACTTTGATAATATCTCAAAGTCTTAAATTATTGAAAATTATGGTTTTATATTAATCATTTTAAAATAATTACTTCTACACTATTTGACTCCCTGAGAATAGACATGAAACCATAGTTAATCATTAATCATTTTAGAAGTCTTTGGTTTTACTTGTTCCCATGTAATTTATTTCCAGAGTACACCATAGGAATGAAAGTCTTTGGTTGGATCCTAGGAGACTCAGCAGGCACTGTAACTATAATCTTATAGTATAGGCATGAAACCATAATCTTATATTAATCATTTTAAAAGTCTTTGGTTTTATTTGTTCCCGTGAAATTTATTTCCAGAGTACACCATAGGAATGAAAGTCTTTGGTTGGATCCCAAGAGACTCAACAGGCACTGTAACTACTTACTATTTATCTTCAGAATAGGCATGAAACCATAATCTTATATTATTAATGAAATGGTTTTTGTAGTTTCATTAATCATTTTAAAAGTCTTTGGTTTTATTTGTTCCCATTTAATTTATTTCCAGAGTACACCATAGGAATGAAAGTCTTTGGTTGGATCCCAGGACACTCAGCAGACACTGTAACTATAATCTTATATTATAGGTATGAAACCATAATCTTATATTAATCATTTTAAAAGTCTTTGGTTTTATTTGTTCCCATGTAATTTATTTCCAGAGTACACCATAGGAATGAAAGTCTTTGGTTGGATCCCAGAAGACTCAGCAGGCACTGTAACTACTTACTATTTATCTTCAGGGGGACCCAATCATGATGAATTGGACTTTGAGTTTCCTAGAAATAAATTGGTTACATGCTCCCTTAATTGCAGCCTACTGCCATTTCCAAGCACATAATAGATATATTCACAGATTAACTTGTGTCTAAAAACTCGAAAGCTCTAACTCACTGCCCTATTGCCATACAAAAGATAAGACACTCGTATCTTATCTATTAAGTATTCTTGTCCCACAATAATTTCTTCTTCTGAGCAGGACTTAGCACATCTGTCTCATATCTTTCATTGAATGAATTATGTGCTTGGAAATGGCGGTAGGATGCAATGAAGGGAGCATGTAACCAATCTATTTTCCAAAAACCCCTGTTAAGTTTCCCAGCTACCCCCATTCCATAAGCTTGAATCTACTCCCATGGCTTGACTCTCTGGATATGGAACACCTAGTACCTTTTTATGCTTGAGCATTCTGATAGGCACACTATCCACCATGGACAAGATGTGTTGAGAAGTCCAGAGTACACCATACGAATGAAAGTCTTTGGTTGGATCAAACCTGAGGTATATACTCTATTTGTGGTCACCCTTTCCACTTGTATATACACTTGACTGAAGGATGTAAGACTCCCAATTTATTTCCAGGAAACTCAAAGTCCAATTCATCATGATTGGGTCCCCCTGAAGATAAATAGTAAGTAGTTACAGTGCCTGCTGAGTCTCCTGGGACCAACTTGATTTGCGTAGTAATGCTCCCAAACAGGTACTTCTTTTTGGAAGTAAAGCCTGCATTTTGATCGAGCTTAAGATGCAAAATTCACATGATCTATAGCCCACGAGACATAAAATTCATTTTGCAAACTTGTAGAATAATGCCCAAAATGCAACATTGCCCATTTCCGCCAGTTGGGTATTTGGACACATCGCCATCATAGACTGTAAAAATATTTCAATCTTTCTTCATACAAAATGGTGACTAAAACTCTAGCAGAGCCCATTCAATTTAGAAGTGGTAGTGAGAAATTATGAATATTAGCTGCAAAACTGTAGCATGAGTTCAACGATTCAACTTTAACAGATGACAGTTCTAACTATAGAACATCAATATATCTCTTTATCATCAAATTTCTAACAGGCCATAGTCTAACAGATCTTTTAGCTATATCAATATATCTCTTTATCATCAAATTTCAAGAGCTAATACCTTAATCTTCTCACATTTAATTTGTAAAAACATTTTAATTTATTATTCTCAACTAATTTCAATTAATCTAAAAATAGTTATATAACATTAGAGATCAAAATAGTTATATGCAGGCACTGTAACTGTAACTACACTATTTTACCTCTACAAACCAAAGACTTTGATAATAACTCTCACGAATTTTGACCTATTAATGAAATTAACCTTTCAGATTGACAATCTGTTGAAACAATCAATTATTTTATATTAACATCAACGATACAAATTCCTGATGTACAACTCTGACAATCCAAAACATAAAATCAAAGTGACCGACTGTGAGTGTGGGCGTCATAAATTTATGATTTAGAATTTAGGGATTAGGGTTTACTGCTGTAAATGCTAGAATAATAGAACCAGAAATGAAGAACAACAAAATACAAAACAATGCTCAGAAAGAAAAACAAAATAGCACACACAGAGGAACAAATAGTTTTACGTGGTTCACCATATCAGGCTACATTCACCATATCAGACCGTGTATCATACATCTCTCTCTCAGTATTACATATATCACTGTATATTGAACAGCAGCACCCTTGCTCAGTGTTTCATACACTTCGGTTATCACCATAGAACAGCAGCCAACAAGAAGGCCTTTGCAAGAAGTCCAAAAGACTCTCTATCTGCTACGTCTCCCATCCAACTTACATCTGGAATGAAGACTCTGACTAGCCAGCGATTCCCAGCCAAGAATGGCTATCTGCAGGTCAGAGCAGTTACAAGGAATCAAAGGCTAAGTGATTGCCGTTACATGGGCTTCACCTAGTCCACGTGCCCAACAATCTCCCACTTGAAGACCAAGGGGAATGACAATAAAGCTACTTAGAGAGAGATCCCCTTCATGAAATTCAGTGTCACAGAGGAATAAGACCGAGAGAAGATCTACAGAATTCGAACTTCTCTCGAGAAACAATCTTTGTTAATGCTTCCGCCGGATTAACCTTTGTGTCAATCTTTGTGACTTGCAACTTGCCTTCGTCAATAAGATGGTGGATAAAATGGTATCGAAGGTCAATATGCTTTGTTTGACTGTGGAACGCTGAATTTCTTGACAAGTGTATAGCACTTTGGCTATCACAAAATAATGGAAAAACTGATTTCGGATATCCCAGTTCTGTCAACAAATGCTCAAGCCATATCATTTCTTTGGCTTCTTCTGAGAGCGCTATGTATTCAGCCTCTGTTGATGATAGAGCTACAATTTGTTGCAACTGAGAGACCCAAGTAATGGCTGTCCCAGCAAATGTGAAGACATAACCAGTGGTAGACTGGCGTTTGTCTAAATCTCCGGCCATATCTAAATCTACATAACCATGGAGCTGAAAGTTAGTACCTCCAAAATATAAATAGAAATGTGAAGTACCTTTTAAGTACCGTAGAATCCACTGAACTGCCTGCCAGTGTAGTTTGCCTGGATTACTCATGAATCTGCTCACAACAGCAACTACTTGTGCTATGTCCGGACGAGTACACACCATTACATACATGATACTGCCAACTGCAGATGTATATGGAACAGACTTCATATGTTCTTCTTCTTCCTGATTTTTTAGACATATGGCTGAAGATAGGCGGAAATGATCAGCCAAAGGTGTAGATACCGGTTTAGCATGAGACAGATTAAATCTGTCCAACACTTTGTCAATGTAGCTTGCTTGGGACAATCTAAGTTCTCTTTTATTTCTGTTTCTGAATATGTACATCCCAAGTATTCTTTTGGCTGGTCCTAGATCTTTCATGGCAAAACGAAGAGCCAACTGTTGCTTTAGCTGAGCAATAATCTGAACACTAGTACTAGCTACTAACATATCGTCAACATAGAGTAAAAGGATGACGAACTCACCAGTATTGAGCTTCTTGTAGTAAACACAAGGATTTGATTCGCACCGAATAAAGTGGTTATCAGTCATGAAGCAGTCAAATTTTAAATACCATTGTCTTGGAGCTTGCTTCAGCCCATACAAACTCCGCTTCAACTTGCAAAATAAATGCTCCTTACCTGGTTGAGCAAAGCCTTCAGGCTGCTCCATGTATAAATCCTCATCAATATCTCTGTGTAAAAATGCTGTTTTCACATCGAGTTGCTTGAGTTCTAAATCCCAAATGGCTACCAATCCCAACACAGCACGGATTGTGTCCATTCTAACAACTGGAGAATTTTTTTTTGAAAAATCAATACCTTTTTGCTGATCAAACCCCTTGACGACTAATCTGGCCTTGTATCTCTTACTTCCTCCGTCTTCGTCTTTCAAATGGTAGATCCATTTGTTTTTGAGAGGCTTTCGATTTGGCGGAAGAGGAACCAAATCCCAGGTATGATTGACTCTCAACGACTCCATTTCTTCGTGCATGGCAGCCATCCAGTTTTGTGCATTTTCATGCTTGCAGGCTTGTTTATAAGTTGCTGGCTCTGCATAATCAAAGAGCAATAACTCGTAGTCATCAAATTTTGTAGGTCTTCTCTTCTCACGGTAGACCTCCTTAATTGTGTGCCTTGTTCTGGCTAGATATTGGAATCCAGATTTAGTCTCTGTAATAAATTTTGAACATCATCAATCTTTGAGTGAAGAGGCCCCTGAGGAAAACTGCCCTGTCTGTTTATATTGCTCTATGCACCTATAGTGCTTGATTCATTCACACTGGCCTGCCTTGAATTTCCAAAACCACCGTCTACAGGCATGGAGTTTGCAAAGTGAGGCAGTGTTTGTATATGAGCAGGCTGCGTTGGATGTGTTGAAGGTAGCGTCAGATGTGTTGAAGGCACAAGGGAGTGCATTGGAAGTATTTCACACTGCATGGGACTGTGTAATGGCAGTGTTGACTTATACGAAGGCTGCGTTGAGAGAGCAAGGGGCAGAGAATGAATGTTGGAAGGCTGCATTTGACTTGAAAGTGGCAGCGAGTCAACGGAAGAAGGCAGCATAGAGGGATGTGAGGGCAGCAAAGGCTGTGTTGTTTGTTGTGAAGGCAACAAAAGCTGCGTAGGAAGTGTGGAAGCAAAAGGTTGCTATTGAGACAAAGGCTGCATAGAAGCATTAGATGGCAGCGAATGGGATTGTGGAGGCTGTGTTGCAACTATGTAGGGCAAGCCAATTGGGGATTGGGTGGGAATTGTGCACCCAACTGAAGGCATAGCACTTGAAGTAATAGGAGCTCCAAACAGATAAGAATGTATAGTTGTAACAAGTGGCTGGGAAAATGTAATGGTGGATTGCCTCACCTTACCATTATCGAACAAATCCACATCAATATATTTTGGTAGAGGTGAATTGCAAGGTTGCAAACCTAGAAAATCCCTCTCGTTAAACATAACATTGCTTCTACGGATTATGGTTTTTGCAACGGGATCCCAAAGATGAAACCCAAACTGATCTTCACCATAGCCGAGAAAAACACACCTTTTTGACTTGAAATCCAACTTAGTTCTCTACTCTTTCGGAATGTGAACAAAAGCGGCACAGCAAAACACCCGCAAATGCTGATAGAAAATTCGTTTACCGAGCCATGTCTCCTTAGGTATGTCAAAATCCAACCTAGACGAAGGAGCTTGATTGATTAAATACACAGCAGTATTACATGCCTTTGCCCAAAACTCTTTGCCCAATCCGGCATTGGAGAGCATACATCGAGCTCACTCAAGGATCGTGTGATTGAGCCTTTCAGCTGCACCGTTTTCCTGAGGTGTATAAGGGATGGTTTTTATCCGTTGAATACCATGGTCTGCACAAAAAGAATCAAACTCCGAAGAGCAATATTCTCCACCATTGTCTGTTTGTAGGCATTTAATTTTATGCCCAATCTGGTTTTCAACAGAAGCTTTAAAAATCTTAAATTTTGAAAAAACTTCAGATTTTCTGTTCAACATATAAATCTAGATTTTTCGAGTGCAATCATCTAGAAAGGTTACAAAATAATTTGCTCCACTGAAAGAAGTTACCTGAGTTGGACCAAATACATCAGAATGAACAAGTTCCAACAGAGTGGTTTTCTTATCATGCCCCGTTCTCACGAAACTAGTTCGGCACTGTTTGCCATAAAGGCAATGTAATTTTAAATCGATGGAGTTGAGGCCGGGAAGTTGATTGCGCTGAAGCATAACTTGAAGACCTTTTTGGCTCATATGACCGAGCCTTTTGTGCCATATTTTAGACCCACTGTCCATGGCTGGCAAGGCAGCTCCCACTTCACCAAAACAGTCCAGAATGTATAGATTACCTTGCTTCTTTCCTCTTGCCATTACTAAAAGTCCCTTTGTAATTTTCCATGAGTCAAGAGAACATTTAACATTGCATCCATTGCCTCCAAGCTGACTGACAGAAATTAAATTTCTTTTTAACATAGGTACATATTGTAATGTGCCGTACCTGTTTGTATATTTTTAAAGATCTTTTATGTGTGATTTTTATTAATTTTTATTGTGATCTTTCAGACTAGACAGAAGAATGTAGAAGGAGTTTTTAGTTTTCTTGCAGTTGTGTTGCCGTAGCATACAATATAGAGCATATATAGAAAACCCAGAAAAAGTACAATGAATTTGCACAAACAAACAATGACCCAGATCATCAAATCCACAAATATTAATTATCGTTACATACCCATGTCAAGTTTTGCACTTTGATATTTCTGTTTTAGCCGGACCAGCAAATGGGCATAGCTAGAATCACTCCAAACTCCAATGAATAGAAAATATCATGCCTATATTAATAGCAGCAATATAGGAGGCCCTAGCCGCCTCATACAATGCAAAATGGAAGCTGCCCGCAAAGAGAAATAAAGCTCAAACTCCCAACTTCATGCCCAGATGTGTATGGCCATGGCTGGAAGTGTATATCAGCAGTAAGAAAACTACCACAAACACTTTGAAATCTGCCTACACAGCCCTTCTTAATCAGCAAATGACAATATCATAAAGAATATCACATTCAGCTCAGCAACTCTTCAAATCTCTCCATTATCAGCACATTTGTAAATGCCAAATACATCCACCGTCAATGGCACCATTGGGTGGTGTTGCACACCTGTGGGATACCGTCACTAATGGAGGTTTCTGTCTCCAATAGCCTGATGCAAAATCTCCAACTCCAAACCCTAGCAGAGCTCTCATACACAATATCAAAACATAGCATAATCTTGAATGAGCTCCAAATGACCTTTTTATCTTCCTCCAAGATAGGCATTGGGCAATTAGGAGGGAAAATAATATTAATTTCACTTTATGCCTCCTAGGGATGAACGCCCAAGGTCAAGACATAAGCTTTTGTCTTTATTTCATTAATTTCACTTTTCTGGCAAAAATATAATAAAGTCCATATTAGTATAAATTAATAAATCTTCAGACTTTAAAATAAGTATGAAGACGGTGTCGGAATTCACTGACCTTTAGCTCGTCGGAAAGGTCTCAACGAAACGCATCTGTTCCAACTTTAAATATCCTGAACTGACACAGTACCCAAACTTACTAAAAATAATAAGTAATGGCCAAGAGCCCACTGAACCAACCACGAGGATGCCAACTGGATCCACTAAATGCGAACCAAGACTCTGTCACTGCCAAGGACCTCCAGAGCCAAACTAATCACAGTTCCCTAACCAAACTGCTAGCCCACGGGAACTCCATGATGGACTAACCATGTGTCTAGAAGGGGACATTATAGTCCGCCCTCCCTAAGATTACTTGCCTCAAGCAATCTTAGCTTAGGATGCTCCAGAATCCGCTCGTTCTCCCACGTAGCATCCTCAACCGGCAGGTTTTTCCATTTGACTAGGTACTCTCTGATAATCCTCCTCCTCAAATTGCGATCCCTGGTGTCAATGATTGCCTCGAGTACCAATATCAACTTCCCCTCACCATCAAGATGAGGCAACTCAACTGAAGGTGTCACATTGTGCCCCAGTGCCTTCTTGAGGCGAGAAATATGAAACACATTATGTACCCTGCTCCTTGCTGGTAACTCCAACTCATAAGCCACTTCACCAATCCTCCTGGTGACCCTAAAGGGTCCATAATACTGTGGCTTCAACTTATCCGCTCCACTCTTCTTGAGAGTAGATTGCCTATAAGGCTGTAGCATGAGGTAAACCATGTCACCAACCTCAAATGATTGCTCAGTCCTCTGCTGATTTGCATACTACTTCTGTTGATTCTAAGCTTTCTGTATGTTTTCCTTCAATGCCCTCATGATATCCTGACTCTCCTGAAGGAAGTCTTTGGCCTTCGGCACCCTACTATCAGCAAATAGTAAATCAACAAAGCTCGGTGCCTCATAACCATACAATGCCATGAAGGGTGACATCTGGATGGACATGTGGTAAGTGGAATTGTAGCAATACTCTCCCATGTGAAGCCACCTAACCCATACCTTCTGCTGCCCTAAAACATAGTTTCGGAGGTATCCTTCCACCCACTTGTTCACTATCTCTGTCTAACCATTAGTCTGGGGGTGATAACTCGTACTGGGTGTGAGCTCTGTCCCTGACAACCTGAAAAGCTCTTGCCAAAAATTACTGAGGAACCTGCTATCCTTATCACTGACAATGCTCCTGGGCAACCCATGAAGTTGAAATACCTCACGAAAGAACAACTCTGCAACCTGAGCTGCAGTATAAGTGATAGAAATGGCAAAGAAGTGTGCATACTTCGTCAACCTGTCCACTACCACATAAATACAATCCCTGCCTTGGACTCTAGGTAACCCTGTGATGAAGTCCATAGAAATGCTGTCCCACTTCCTGTCAGGAATGGGCAGGGGCTGCAATAAACCTCCTGGAAGTGAGTGCTCTTGCTTGTTCTGCTGACATATTGGGCACTCTCTCACATACTGCATCACCTCGGTCTTGAGACCCTTCCAGGTGAACCTCTCTCTAACCTGTCTGTAAGTTTTGAAGTATCCTGGATGCGCTGCCATAGGCAAGTCATGAAATGCCCTCAAAACTTTTTGTTTCATCTGTGAACCTGACACCAAGAAGATCCTGTCCTTGTAAATGATCAAATCATTTACCATTGTGTACCTGTCATCTTTGATGGTGCCATCAATCACTCCAGTAGCCCACTCATCCTTGGCATACTCTGCTGAAATCAACTCTCTCGAATCATCAGCAATAGCACCTAGTGCACACAAATGAGGCCTCCTGGATAATGCGTTGGCAACAACATTCTTCTTACCCTTGACATAAACAATGTCAAAGTCGTAGGCTTGTAACTTGCTGACCCACTTCTGTTGCCTCTCACTCAAATCCTTCTGCCCAAGAAAATGCTTCAGACTGTTGTGATCCGTCTTAACCACAAATTTGCTGCCCACCAGGTACTGTTTGAACTTAGCCAATGCATGCATGATGGCTAACATCTCCTTATCATATATCCTGTAACTCCTCTCCACACCCCTCAACTTCCTACTCTCAAATGCAATGGGGTGCTTATCCTGCATGATTACTACACCAATGCCTACACCCGAGGCATCACACTGTAGCTCGAAGGGCTTGCTGAAATTTAGAATAGCTAACACAGGGCAAGTACTCATGATCTGTTTGAACCTGTCAAAACACTCTTGTGCCTTATCTGACCAACTAAAAGCATCCTTACGAGTCAAATCAGTAAGGGGAGCAGCTGATTGAGAGAACCCCTTCACAAACCTGCAGTAATATCCACATAGGCCAAGAAAACCCTTAAGATATGAGAGATTTTTTGGTGGTGGCCAATCCACAATTGCCTGAATCTTTTCCGGGTCTACCTTCACACTACTAGCACTGATGATATGACCCAAGTATAGCAACTCGGATATCCCAAACTCACACTTTGACATTTTGGCATACAACGACTCACTCTCTAAGATGCTCAACACAATGTCAATGTGTTTCAGATGCTCTTCCCATGTCCTACTGTAAATTAGTATATCATCAAAGAAAATCAGCACAAATCTCCTCAACTGCTCTCTAAACACCTTGTTCATATAGGACTGGAAGGTAGCTAGTGCATTGGTCAAACCGAATGGCATGACCAGGAACTCAAAGTGCTCATAATGACACTTGAATGCTGTCTTCTCCACATCCTCATCTCTGACCCGTATCTGATGGTAACCAGATCTCAAATCAATCTTGGAGAAGTAACAGGCCCCGTGCAACTCATCGATCAGCTCATCGATTCTGGGAATTGGGTACCTATTCTTGATTGTTTTCTTATTGAGTTCTCTGTAATCAATACACATTCTGAGAGTCCCATCCTTCTTCTTTTTCAATATCGCGGATGATGCAAATGGACTCTTACAAGGCCTGATGTGTCCCATCTCGAGAAGCTCTTTGATAGCCTTCTCGATCTCATTCTTATACCTCTTTGGGTGCTTGTAAGGTGTCATGATTACTGGCTTAGCATCCTCCTCCAACTCGATCACATGCTCAAAACCCCTATCAGGAGGTTTACCTGGTGGAATATCACTAAACACTTTGGTGTGTTTAGTAAGTATAGACTGTATGTCAGGAGGATACACATGCTTCTGCTGATCTACTGTAGGCATCACCATAACCTCGGCTGCCCACTCCACCTGATCATGACGAATCAATCGCTCCATCCGCTTGAGAGAAACAACTCTCAATCCACCATCTGAGGTGCCCCTGAGCACATGTCTAACTCTGTCCACCTCAAACTTCATTTCCATTGTCCGTAAGTTGAGAGTGAACTCCTCAATATCATTCAACCACTTCATACCCAACACAACATCCATCCTACCCATACCAACAACATAAAACTTTGATTGGCAAGTGTATCTGTTTAGTTGGATTAATAGATTGGGTATCCTCCTAGTGCAGGTAAGTACAAAACCATCCGCAACCTTCACCTTAAAGCCCTTAAATTCCTCAGTTTTTAGCCCTCTCTTGGCGACCAAGCCCTCGTCTATGAAGTTATGAGTGGCACCTGTGTCAAGTAAGGCAATACATCGCTGCCCGCTCAGTACCCCTCTAATTCTAAATGATCCTTCCTTCTGAATACTCGTGATACGGGCTGTGGGTCAAGCTAGATCATCCTCTCTATCTGATGCTTCCCCTAAGCCCTCTGATTCTCCACCCTCGGCCTCTGAATGGTAATCCGAGTGGGGTTCCTCATCAACAGACTCATCGGATGAAAAATACTCTAACTGTTTGGCTTTTCCTTGGGCAGCACACTTGTGCGTGGGATCCCAAGGCTCTCGACAATGAAAATAGAGTTTCTTTCTCCTCAAGTCATTTAGCTGATCGCTATCCAATCTAGAAGAACTCTTATACTGTTGTCTTGTATCTCTCTGAAATAGTCTCCTATCCCTCTCCTTATCTTTCCTTGGCTAAAATCCTTTGGATTGAAATTTATTCCTCCATACTGATGATTCCATATCCCGAGCCTTCTTCATGGCCTCCTGAAGTGTAGTAGGGTCAAAACCCTTCACCCATCCACGAAGTTGATTTGACAATCCGTCAATGAAAAGAACAACCAATCTGTGCTCAGTAATATTCGGAACCATAACAGATATATCTTGGAAATTGGTAATGTAAGAGTCTACTGATCTACTCTGTCTCAACTGAGTCAACTCCTTGAACTGTAACTCTAGGTCCTTTTTATCAAACCTATTGATCAGTCTAGCTGTAAACTCCACATATGAAGTGACCTGATCATGACCCAATGTAACCTTCCTGTTACTCCACCATTTGTGAGCAGTCCCCTCCAAGTGTAGAGCTGCATAAGTAATAGCGTCCTCCTCTGGCATGGGACTAATTTGCAAGTAGCTGTCCAATTTCTGGACCCAAGCTCTCGCGGTGGTCTTACCTAATCCATCGAAGTAAGGAAGTGTCACCTTACTTACTTTCCTCTGCAGTTCTTGGTTATGTGATCTACCTCCCCTCCGAGGTCTACACCTAGTCCTCATTTCAAAATATTCAGCAAATGTCATCTCATTTCTGAAATCCTCACTAGATGCTCTCCAGTCCCTCAGAATCTCCTCTTGGAACTCTGCCTGAGTACGATCCTGTTCAAGAACTTGATTTCCGGGAGCAAATATCAGAATACTAGGTCTATCTCCAGCAGTGAACTATGAAGCCCTACAGTGATTAACCGAAGCCTCATCATCATCTCTATCTCTGCGCCTATCATCATGATACCTATCCCTATTATTCCATTCTTCCCAATTCCTATCACCATTATGCCTGTCATTCCCATCATTCCTGTTCCTTTTTCCCCCATCATGTTTGTTTCTATCACCGTCCTGGTACCTACTCCTGTCACCTCTGTTGTATCTGTTTCTATCACCTCCATGGTACCTGTTCCTGTCACCTCCATTGTGTCTGTTTCTGTCACGGTGATTGTCTAAGTCGTTACCCATCTGTTCAATGGCATGTGTTAACTTGGCCTGTGCCTCTACCATCTGATGTCGAGACTCTCTCATCTCTCGAGTAAGTGCGATCAAAATGTCACGCGCACTGAGTTTTGGTTCTTCCCTGTCACCCATCTCTCCTGTAGGACCTATAACTGGTGGAAGCTCTCTAGAAAATGGGTCCATCCATGATACCTGAGAATCATCCCCAGTAGCTGCTACCACTATCTCAGAATCTGACTCAAAAGGATCTATTACGGGTACTGGATTCTCTGAATTATTCAACTATGAAGCCTGTGTTCCTTGTCTTGCCCTTGTACTTCTGAACGGATATCTATCAGCAGGTCGCATGTCTCATTTTACTTCTGCATGTCAAAACTAAACTCACAGGATGGCAAGATCTTTAGCTCTGATACCACTGTAATGTGCCGTACCTATTTGTATTATTTTAAAGTTCTTTTATGTGTGATTTTTATTAATTTTTATTGTGATCTTTCAGACTAGATAGAAGAATGCAGAAGGAGTTTTTAGTTTTCCTGCAGTTGTGTTGCCGTAGCATATAATATAGAGCATATATAGAAAACCCAGAAAAAGTACAATGAATTTGCACAAACAAACAATGACCCAGGTCATCAAATCCACAAATATTAATTATCGTTACATACCCATGTCAAGTTTTGCACTTTGATATTTCTACTGTAGCCAGACTAGCAAATGGGCATAGCCAGAATCACTCCAAACTCCAATGAAAAGAAAATATCATGCCTATATTAATAGCAGCAATACAGGAGGCCCTAGCCGCCTCATACAATGCAAAATAGAAGCTGCCCGCAAAGAGAAATAAAGTTCAAACTCCCAACTTCATGTCTGGATGTGTATGGCCATGGCTGGAAGTGTATATCAGCAGCAAGAAAACTACCACAAACACTCTGAAATCTGCCTACATAGCCCTTCTTAATCAACAAATGACAATATCATAAAGAATATCACATTCAACTCAGCAACTCTTCAAATCTCTCCATTATCAGCACATTTGTGAATGCTGAATACATCCATCGTCAATGGCACTGTTGGGTGGTGTTGCACACTTGTGGGATACCATCAGTAATGGAGGTTTCCATCTCCAATAGCCTGATGCAAAATCTCCAACTCCAAACCCTAGCAGAGCTCTCATACATAATATCAAAACATAGCATAATCTCGAATGAGCTCCAAATGACCTTTTTATCTTCCTCCAAGATAGGCGTTGAGCAATTAGGAGGGAAAATAATATTAATTTCACTTTATGCCTCCTAGGGATGAGTGCCCAAGGTCAAGACATAAGCTTTTGTGTTTATTTCATTAATTTCACTTTTCCCTCAAAAATATAATAAAGTCCATATTAATATAAATTAATGAATCTTCGGACTTTAAAATAAGTATGAAGATGGTGTCAGAATTCACTAATCTTTAGCTCACCAGAAAGGTCTCAATGAAATGCATCTGTTCCAACTCTGAAAATCTTGAACCGACATAGTACCCGAACTTACTAAAAATAGTAAGTAATGGCCAAGAGCCCACTGAACCAACCATGAGGATGCCAACTGGATCCACTAAATGCGAACCAAGACTCTATCACTGCCAAGGACCTCCAAAGCCAAACTAACCACAGTTCCCTAACCAAACTACTAGCCCACGGGAACTCCATGATGGACTAACCATGTGTCTAGAAGGGGACATTACACATATCTAACATCCATCAAAATAAGTTTATCTCCATTTTTCTGATTCAATATTATATGTCCTTTTCCTAAAATGTCACATTCTTTATTGTCACCTAGAAACACCTTACCAAATGTGCCGTCATGAAAATTTGTGAAAGCTTGACAGCATAAAGTGGCATGAAAAGAGGTGCCGGAATCAAGGACCCACGAATTTGCATTTGTATCACTTGTTGATAGGACCAAAACACCATCACTTGTAGTGTTTGCTTGATTATTTGTGCTCACGTTGCCTTGAGCTTTCTTATAGTTCCAGCAATTTTTCTTATTGTGTCCAGGTCTTCCACAAAACCAACACGAACCGGTTCTGCCCCTAGACTTTGATCGTGGACCAAATTGAGACCTTTTCCGGTTGTTGTATCTACCTCTGTCATTGCTTCTTCCCCTATTGTTTATACTGACAGCTATTAGAGCATTGCTGGATGAAGGTTCCTGATGTTTCCTTCTCATGTCTTCGCTGAGAAGAGTAGCTGCAACTTCATCAAAAACCAATGTATTCTTGGCTGCTACAGAAGTGCTCACATCCATGACAACACCTTCCCAGCTATGTGGTAAGGAACACAACAGCAGAATCACTTTAATCTCAGGATCTAATTTGATACCCACCGAAGCTAATTGAGAGACTAAGGTGTTAAACTCATTCAGATGATTGGACATAACCCCACCTTCTCTCATTTTCAGGTTATATAATTTCTTCATAATAAATACCTTGTTTGACACCGAAGCAATCGCATACATGCTGGAGAGCTTTTCCCAAAGCGCTTTCGTAGTGCTCTCATTTGAGACATTAAATAATACATTGCTGGACAATGAGAGAAATATTGTTGCCTTCACTTTCGAATCCAGTTTTTCCCAATCTTCATCCATCATAGTACCTTGTCCTTTGGCTTTCCCCTGTAAGGTGAGAGACAAGTCCTGTTTGATGAGAAGAGACTCCATACGCACTTTCCAAAGACCAAAGTTTTGGCCTGTAAATTTCTCTATTTTCTATTTCTCAGAGTCATCCATTTTGATTGCTATTGTTGTGCAGGTTCCCAAAAAAATTTCACAGTCCCCTGGACCGAGCTACACACAGAGCTCTGATACCAATTGTAAATGCTAGAATAACAGAACCAGAAATGAAGAACAGCAAAATACAAAACAATGCTCAGAAAGAAAAACAAAATAGCACACACAGAGGAACAAACAGTTTTACGTGGTTCACCATATCAGGCTACATCCACAATGAAGGGCAATGGTTTTATTAATATCAATACATCAGACCGTGTATCATACATCTCTCTCTCAGTATTACATATATCACTGTATATTGAATAGCAACACCCTTGCTCAGTGTTTCATACACTTCGGTTATCACCGTACAACAGCAGCCATCAAGAAGGCCTTTGCAAGAAGTCCAAAAGACTCTCTATCTGCTATGTCTCCCATCCAACTTACATCTGGAATGAAGACTCTGACTAGGCAGCGATTCCCAGCCAAGAATGGCTATCTGCAGGTCAGAGTAGTTACAAGGACTCAAAGGCTGAGTGATTGCCATTACATGGGCTTCACCTAGTCCACGTGCCCAACAACTGCTAGGGATTAGGGTTTAATGCTGACCGAGGAAAAAACCCAGTGGCTAAATGCAGAAGCTGTGTATTTCTAAACGTTAGGGCTATGCAAATGCAACTCTAAAAAGCTCGGTAGAAACAAAAAGTTCAGTGTGAAATTTTGTGTCATTTGAAAAGAAAGATAAAAGAAAAATATCTCGTCGTGCTGACAGTTATTCCTGCGGGAAAGGCAGTGTGAGATGAGTCTTCTTGTAAGGGAGGCATCGAAGCAAATAACGCCATGGACAGATGCCCCAAACAAAGTCGGTCTACTTGACAAGGTTTTGACATCAAATTTGATCCATTGAGTGGATGAGATTGTTTTAAATGATTTATGGTCAAAATCAGAAGTGGTCTGGTTTAAAATTATATAATATTACATACTATTTTCAAATTAGGAATACAGTATCATGTTATATTACATACAATTTTCTCATCCATTATAGTCATACAAAGATCAAAGCACATTGTTGGATTCCTAGAAAGAATGAAGATGAAAAATCCTCCGAATCCAAATTGCTAAACCTCAAAAATCCACAAGGCCGAAACCCTAAATCTATAAAAGTTGCTCATATAAAACCTTTAACTCTAAAAATTTTGATTAGATATAATCTTAAACACAAAATACCTCACTCAAAAGGAGAACCTCCATGGTGCGGGTTGAAAAATCCGGTAGTTCGCAGAGCAAATCGATACACTGTTGCGCAAAAATAGGCTGTGGAAAATTGATCGCCGGATAAATCAAGTGGACCGCTGGTTAAAAGAATAGAAAATATCTCTTCTAATCCTTTAGAGGGTTACTTGGAGGGAAAATAAAATAGAAAAAGTATTTTTATTAAAGTATTTTCATTAATATTGTCTAGAAAAAATAAAAGTCCAGACGCATGAATTCTTTTCTCTTCACTACACACCTACCGAATAATTCTATATTATTTTAAGAGGACATACACATTTCAAATGTTGTAATCCATCTTAGAGCATGACCATGTTTAATTATGAATATTGATGTTCATTTTGTAGGTGTGGCACGACCAAGGTTAAATTTTGAAAGTGAGGAGCAATGCAGACAATATCAAAGAGATTATCAAAGGGAATATCGAATACATCAACGACAACAAATGACAGATGCGGAAAGAGAAAAACAAAGAAAAAGATGAAATGAAAATGACAGAGAAAGAGAGCTGCCAAGTGTAGAGCTGAATTAACAGTTGATGAATTAGAGATACAAAACCATTAACATGCAAATATGATGAGAATAAGTCATGCACGATCATCTCAACAACCCAGTGACTTTGAAAGAGAAGAAAGACAACAATGTACTCATCAACCAATTGTGAGGTATGAGCATCAATTAGTTCCTAATATTGATTGTAATGCTGAAGATGAAAATTCAAGATCCATAAATTGTGTACTTGAAACACTAGAAAATGTAGTTCGACGTGAAGTGAATGTAGTTGTTGGCAACAATGTACAAAATATACCAAATCCAAATGGAATGCTTCAAAGATATTTCAATAAATTTAAAATACTTTTTCGACATGATCTAGATAGCTTTGTTTCACCGAACATATGCTACATTTGTCAAGAATGTTACTTTGGAATAAAAGTTTCTCGAACACCTAAAGGTCCTATGCACTAGATGTCGACAAGAGAAAGGTAATAATCAATTCTTTGCATCAAATAATATGGATCATGTCCCACAACCACCAAAACTTGCAAACTTGACACAATTGGAGAGATGTTGATAGCCCGTGTCAGCCCAATTCTACAAGTGACACATGCAACCAGAGGTCAATATAAGTACAAATGACACACAATAAGTTTTTCACAAGGTGTAAAATAAATTTCAAAGGTTTTGCCACATCGAATAAAAGATCTACCTATCATTATTATTCGTAGGAGGGATCAATGTGACACAAATTACAACTTTACAATAAATAGAGAGCGAGTATATAAGGCACTAAAATACAAAATTGAACATGAAAAGTTCTTTTTTGATGTTCAAATTGATGAAAATGTTCTTAGTGAACTTTCAACAAGCTATGATGAAATATCTTCAACCAACTAAACTCAGTGCATACGGAGTTTGATTCTGATGCAAATGAAATTATATTTGTTTGTCCAATCATGGAGATAGATGAAGGAAATATCATTGATCACACAACATCAATGGTTTTGAAATCAGCCAATGCTCCAAGAGAGATGGAATTAATCCATGTTTGATAAATAACTGTGATGTAGATCCAACAACATTCATTGATTGACCAGGGATTGGTGCATCCCCTATCAATGAGTATGTCACATTAGGATTACTTGATATGGCATTTCCAACATTGTTTCCTAACGGTAGATGTGATTGGCTAGAACCACGCATGAGACAAGTACATCTACATGAATTTGTGAAACATCTATTTCAGTATAGGGATCACCATTTTGGTCAACATCCACGAGTTAGATACTACATGATGAACATGATCACGAGACATTCTTTTGTAGTGTTTGTGAAAAAAAAGTCTTCAAGATATGTTGATCACCATCAACAAGCTACATGAACATATGAAAAATCTTGTTGGGATTAAGGTGTTTCAACCTTAGAGTCCTTTATGGTGTTTCCTATTTTTTAGGAGGTGAAAAAGTAGTTTTGTTTTTTTCTTTTTTAGAAATGGTTTTTTTAAGCCATTCTAGAGAAAACTGTTTTGTGTTATTTGCTTTTTGCTTTTTCTCAAAAAGTTGCTTTTTGCTTTTTGTTGAGAAAAACAAGGAGTGCCACCTCGGTTGACCTTGGGTCTTGTTTAGTAGGTTTCTATTGCAGTGTAATGTCCCCGATTGTCCTTCTGTCAAAAGGATAATTATTATTCTAATTATTTAATGTTACCTAGTAGAAAATGCTAAGTTTAAAAGGTAATATTAAATAATCATATCATTAGGTTATAAAGTGACATGATAGCTTATTTTAATAAAGTCACTTTATACATTAAGTGAAGGTGGGAAAATAATAAAAGTTCTTTTGAGAGAAGTAATATGAAGAGACAAAAGGAAAATAATATTATATTTCTCTCAAAAGGTTATAAAAGGACAATGAGAGCTCATTTGGAGGCATGCTTAGATTTTGTATTGTTATTCTATTGGATTGAACTTACGTGTTCTTCCATTTTCTACCTTCTTGTGGACGAAAACCCACTCGAAGAAGATCAGTTTTAGTAGTGGGATATCAACCCTAGCTGGCAATGGTGGTTTCTACTTCAGGAAACCAATGGGGCTGATAAGAAATTGTTAGATTTTGTTGTGATTTGCATTGAAATCCATTTTGTATAGTTGTATTCAGTTTGATGCAATCTGATGTGTTTTTTTGGGAGTTTATTGAGTATCTAGTGTTTTCTAGCATGTCCGTACAATGCAAGGCTGTATATGCTAGGAGTGTAGAGTTGATGGAAGAAATTAATAAAGTCTTTCTTGACTTCATTGCTTGAGATGATATCATTGAATGTTTGAACTGCTTATTTCAAGACTATTTGTATTAAGTTTGAGGCATGATATGAAAAGTTTGATGGGTGTTTGTACATCATAGAGCCGTACTGCCTATAGAGGTATGATTCAGATTGGAGTTAAATCTTGAATCTCTTTGCCCCCCTTCTTGTTTGAACATTAATTTGTATGCATTGACAATCATCTTGGAACAGTTTGCCATTCATTAGATTTGAATTAAAAATATTTCAAAGCATCCATATCTTGAAGAGCCGTACCAGCTGAAATGGTACGTTTGGTCATAGCAATTAATAATAGAGTTTTTTTTAGCAATATCAATTGGCATGTCTTTGTTAGCCTAGACAGCTTCCTTTAAGCATATTTTGTAGATGTTTTGATGTTTATTGGAGATGTTAAGAGCAGATCTATACATATTCGCTCGCACAGCTGAATAAGAGATTGATGCACATTTTGAATTGGTGACAAAGCATTTTGGTTGGTTATTGTTTGTTGTCCTTTTGTGAAGTCTAGGTAATCTTATTGGGCCTATTATATATTGATTTTAGTGTGAGTTCTGTATTAGCTATGATGAAGTCAAATTCCATGTGCTGTACAGTATTGTAGTGATCAACATGTGTAAACAAACAGTTATCAGTCTTGCTGAGAGTGATGATTGCAGTTTTCTGTTTCTTGCCAGAGATGTTTGATGTGTGATGCAGAGATAATACTTGTATTGATGTTTGGTGAATTTTCCATGATAGTGATCAGCCGTACATATCATTGTGGGACTGATTTCTCTGTCAATTTCAGTATGACAGTGATCTACATCAGCAATAACTCATACAGTCTACAATGATAGTATTGTTTCAGAGAAGACTGACTATCCAAATTTGTTGTGCTATTGTTCCTTGGCAGGGGTAGCAATAAATAAGAGCATAAATCATTATTGTTTTTGTTATCAGCTTTCATCAAGGATTGATTAACATATGTTTGTTGCATGGTCCTCAGGTTACTTATCTTTCCTTGTCATTGGTGTTGAACCAAGCCTAACATTCAGATTTTGAGAAGCTTTGCTAAGCATTGTAATCATTTCTTCTAGTATTGCTTCCATTTTATTCTTCTATGCACACATTTATAACCCCTAGATGGTTCAACCGCTAGTGTGGAGAAACTAAACTTTCCTTTCTTTCTTCATACCCACTGGATAAGTGACGAATCTCTATTGAATAAGTGGATGACTTGTAATATTCTATTTCATCTTACCCACTGAAGAAAGTGGTGAATTCCCATGATTCATGGATGCCCGCCGCAATGGATGAATTGAATAATCTTGTTGCATTGTTGTTCATTGTAAGCCAACATCACTGTATGCTCTCACCTTGCCTATCCTGGGATCTTGGTGATCAGAAAGTGTGAGGTATTTTAGTTGTTTATTGCATTTATGTTAACACTGTTTAGAGCATTGCAAAATTGAAAAAAATAGGGTAGCATCTTACATGCAGGAAGTTACCATTTATGGCAAATCTTATCCTTATCTCTTTGTAGTGCCCATGAAGAGAATATGCTTTGTTTTTTGGAATTTTTTTTTGGAAAATATTTTCAAGTTATTTGATTTGAAAAAGATTTTCAAGTTGAAAAAGATTCCACTTTGGGAAGTGGATGCCTAAGAAAAAAAGCATAAGCTTTTCTGGCTTTAAAATAGATTTGAAAGCGGATGCTTTGTATGCTTTTGCAGAGGAGTTGGTGGAGAAAGTTAAGCCAACTTTTTGAGGGCACTTTGCTTTTGCAGCTCTTGCATTATTATGTTGTATGAATAGTAAAATATAGGATGCTATAAGGTGCATGTTGGGTTCTCTTTCCCTTTCAAATATGCCCCTCACATCTAGTTGATCATTTGATGTGATTTGGTACAACCTTGAGAGGTACAAGATCATATTGGGCAAAATGTCATGCTAAATTAACTGACATGATTCACCAAATTGGATCACTAACAATATTCTTCACTTTGAGTGCAACGGATATGTACTAGCCTAATTTGCATGCACTAATGCCTGGAACATTTCCAACCAAACTACGAGAAGCCCAAAATTGGTGAAAGCAGAATATTATTGATTATGCTCATATAGTGGTGCACTACATGCACTTGCAACATACAATTTTTGAAAACAAATACTTGAAAAAGGAATGAAAGTAAAAGATTATTTGTTTAGATATGAATACCAACATAAATGTTCACCACATGTGCATGCATTTTTATGGTTAGATGGTGCACTAGATATGGACAACCTTGATTGGACAAATAATGGGGAACAAAAAAGTGTAGAGTAATATTTAGTTCAATGGTTAAAGATAAATTTTGACCAGTGTAATTCATATACATATATTTTTAATTATCTACCAATTCATAAAGTGTTATATAATTCATATACATATATTTAAATTATTATATACATATAAGGTTAAAAATATTTACTTGTTAAAATAATATATCTTCTAAATAATATTAGAATTAGAACAATTTTTTTATTAATTTGTTGAGTTATGTCTATGACATACTTGTAAGAGAGATGTATGTTTATGTGTTTTCTCCTATCCTCCCTCTATCTATTCTCTAACTAATGTGCTATATATATCTTAAAGATAATAAAGTGAAAGGTCCATTATTGAATTTGAAATGGTTGAGAATCAAGATGGTTGAACTCCCATGTGTGACTCTTCATCTTCTAATGGTTTGAATTCCAAATGTTTATTATACTTATACTTTGTTTTGTCATGTAGTGGCTTTTAGAAGTTGTGTAGAATAATAACATATGCGAACTAAAAGGTTTATGTGATACATTCTAAGATGCTATACATGATTCTATGTAAATTTCTAGACTGTGTGCATGGTGCATAGTATCACACATATGTGCAAATGTGGTGTAAAACTCAGACAAAATTATCCTTGAAGTTGTGTTGCGTGATACTTCATGTTACAGACAAAATTTATATGCCAAGAAGAGGCAAATTTCCTTCCTTGGGGAGATGACTAATTTGCGACTGGAGAAATTTTTTAAAGAAAAGGTGGTAATCATGAACCATGCTATTTAGATGGTCCTTGGGGAGTTGTTCTTATCTTCTGAACACAGGGATCATGTTAACATTGATATAGCTTCCATGTTTGTTGTTGTTTTATTAGAAGCATGGGAATCAAAAGATAGAGTGAGGTCGGTATCCATGTCTTTGATCAAGCTTTATTGGCATGTGGGCCTCAATACGGTTTTTGATATCGTTGTACTCAGGTCAGGTTTTCCTCTTGGAATTGAACTATGTCTTGCACTCAATACCTCTGTCATAGTGCTATGTATTCCTTCTGTTATTTTTGCACATGGCTATAATGACTTCCAACAAAAGCACTAGGTGAAGTGGGGTGTTCATCCTTCTGCTAGGATTGAGTAGGCCTTCATTGTGGACGATGACACTCCAGACAATGACGGTGATCTCTACGAAGATGCTAGTTTATAGGGATAAATGATGGTATGCTATGGTTTCCAATCCATAATACAAGTTATATGATGTGAATATGGTCATTTATAAAAATACTATATTAGTGCAAACATTATAGTTATTTTACCTTTGAGGATTTTGTTTTCCATGCCTCAAACAATTTTGTATATAGGTCCTCCTTTTGTATATTTTTCTAAAAATTAATATAAATTTATGGTCCCTTAACACCAAGTTCATCTAGCAAAAGAAAATAATGAATTCATTTATCAATTGATATAATACCCACTCTCATAAAGACTCATAAAGACTAGTAAATACAATGTTTAAGTTAAAATTAGGGTTATATAATGCACACATGAATTAAATTTAAAATATATAACCGACATAGTTTTATTAAATGAATGCACATAAGAATAGAGCCCAAATAAACTAAATAATCTATATAAATACAACTAATACTCATACATAAATCAAAATAATATCAAATCAAATAAACAAGAGCAAAAGAAGTGCATGAGTTAGCACAGGATTTACTGTAAATTAAATAGTAGTTTTATTTACTGTATTTAAGGGTTTATTGTTGCGTTGTACAATAATATTTTATAACTATATTTTATTAGGGTTTTATCAAATTGAATAAAAAAGGAGGAAAGTATACTAGACAAGCACAGAACGAGACAAGTAGGGTTTTATCAAATTGAATAAAAAAGGAGCAAAGTATAGCATAGAATGGGACAAGCGCTATTCGAACGGTAGGTTGTTTTATTTACTGTAAACTTAATAGTAGTTTTATTTACTATATTTAAAGGTTTATTATTGTGATGTACAATAATATTTAATAACTATATTTTGTTAGGGTTTTATCAAATCAAATTAAAAAAGGAGCAAAGTATACCGCACAAGCATTCAGAACCACACAAGTGCTATTCGAACGGTAGGTTGTTTTATTTACTGTAAACTAAATAGTAGTTTTATTTATTGTATTTAAGGGTTTATTACTGTACATCTTTTATTTACTGTAAACTAAATAGTAGTTTTATTTATTGTATTTAAGGGTATATTATTGTGATGTAAAATAATATTCTATAACTATATTTTATTAGGGTTTTATCAAATTGAATTAAAAAAGGAGCAAAGTATACCACAACCACACAAGTGCTATTCGAATGGTAGGTTGTTTTATTTACTGTAAACTAAATAGTAGTTTTATTTACTGTATTTAAGGGTTTATTACTGTACATCTTTTATTTACTATAAACTAAATAGTAGTTTTATTTATTGTATTTAAGGGTTTATTATTGTGATGTAAAATAATATTTTATAACTATATTTTATTAGGGTTTTATCAAATTGAATTAAAAAAGGAGCAAAGTATACCGCACAAGCCCTTTATTGGACAACCCTTTATTGGACACGAAAATTAATATGTTATTTTATTTATGTTTAATAATATTTTATAGATTTTACTATACAATCATCAATTTTAATTTATTTCTTTTTTAGCCACTCTTGTTTACATTATATTTTATAGATTTTACTATATAGTCATCAATTTTAATTTATTTTTCTTTTTCTTTGTTTTATATCTTAAACTAATATTTTATAATACTATATTTTATTAGGGTTTCATTTTTTTTTTCTACACAATCAAATTTAATTTATTGGTTTTTACTAACTTTAATATGTTGTTTTATTTACTAGAGTTATTTTAATGAAAATACTTTGTGTTATTTATATATATTTTTTTAAAAATAAAGTCTTAATATCTATTAAGAATGAAAAGGTTAGTCCTAGGTAAATATGGAATAAAAAATGGAACCCTAGGACTCAATATGAAATACAAGGATAAAAACATATTTATTTATCGTAAGTGCACAATATTTTATTACTAAACCTAATTAAAATATTTTATTTTTTGTGTTAGTTTAGATATATTTTAAAAATAAAGGAAATTAATTTATGTTGTTTTATTTGCTCTAGAGTTATTTTAATTAAAATAGTTTGTCTTAGTTGTTCAATATATTATTTATTTAACAAAACATTAGTAAATAAAATGCTACCCAAATATGAGATAAAAGAATGGAAACCTAAGATTCAATATGAAATAAAAACATAAAAACATAATTGTTTTATTTACTGGAGAGTTATTTTATTTTATTTATTTTAAGAATTTATGAATTGTGGCAATTAGATTTTCATTATTTTACCTAAGATTCAATATGAAATAAAAACATAAAAACATAATTGTTTTATTTACTTAGAGTTATTTTAGTTTATTTATTTTGAGAGTTTATGAAGTGTGGCAATCATATTTTCATTATTTCCAATCCTAAAGTTGTTAGATAATTGACAAGAGATAAAATGAAAAGAAATGCAGAAATCAAAACTCAGATACAAAGACAAATTGCAAACATGAACACATAGAGAATTATAGTGGTTCACCAATTTGACTACATCCACTTTGAAGCAGCGGAATCTCTTTTATTAATCTATGTACACATTGTACACATACAACATGTTGGTAAACAGATTTGCCACTGCAGATTTGAATGTGACTCACCCAACGAGGCAGTGACAAATGTCCCAACAGTTGGAGAAGCTATTACTGGACTAATAACTTTGCTCTATGTTTGAGAGGGGCAGCTCCCTCATATGATGAGGGTGTTTGTGTGAGTAACATAAACCCTAACAATAGACACATGAATATGGGTTTGTATTTCACAAAGTCAAAGACAAATTATGAGAGGATTTCACCACAAAGCTAGAAACTACGTTCCTGAACCAATATGATGAATTTCATAGCAAAAAGTTTTAATATGCAATGATGATGAAAAGAAGATGACGAATCTCAACATACAAAGAGACATGTTTCTCCAGCACATTCAAATGAGATACCAAGATATGATTGTGTTTCATTGCATCAATTGCATGGTTTATATCAATGCTTCAATAGATGACTGATGATTTACATGATGACATAGAGGTATTACTAATTTAATGTACGAGAAATCAATAACAATAACTTAGAAGTACAATGGAACACACGAACCAAATACTTTCTTTATTATCTTTGTGAAATTATACAATTTCAAAAGCCTCCATGTACAAAGTATTAAAGCAAAGGTCCCTGAAAAGCTTCTCCATAAGTTTCCCCATAAAAATCTCCTAAAAAAGTCCCTTTACATTTGAAATACCCTTGTATTTATAGGCTTCTCCCTAGTAACTACCTTGTAACCACCTAATAACTACTTCATAACTACCTTTTTGAGATACAATAGAATAATGAACCTTATTTTTGGTTATGTTTTATATTAGTTTTCCGAAAATAAAGTTCATTTTCTAACTTTTAGTTACAATAAGTGACAAAAGTCACTTTTACAAAAAGGTAACTAGAACTTGCAACTTTCAAGTTGTGGATTCTACTAAGTTCTCTCCATCTCCATTCACTTCATTTTGACAATCAGACCCTGCCGAATGTTGACAACTCCTCTCTATACCTGAATCTTAGACTCTTGTGTTCGCATATATTTAAGATACAGATTGTGGAAATAGTATGTCCCACTGACAACATCATCATGATAGTCATAAGGTTGAATAACGCTAAGCATTTTCTTGCTTCGATTTCAGTCATAAAATACCATCTACATACACGACTCATTTCAATTTCAGAGCATTATGTAGGGACAGACAGTTGAAGGAGATGCTGCATGTTCTACTTACTACGCATAACCCTCCTTGAGTGCTTCTCCACATAACTTTGATTATTGCAGCTCAAGTACAATTTTGAAATGTATGCTAGAAAGTTTCTAAAATCTTTCCAACAAATCCATTATTGTGGCTAGGAGGATGCTGGCACAAGTTTGTGGAGTTTGGGTTTATATCTACGAGGCATACTTGCTTGAAAGATTTTAAAGCCTTTTCAATAAACATAGTTTGTATATATCTTGCAATTACTCCACTCTAAGAGACCATAATTCATTGAGGCAGTTCCAATAAACTTGTTTCATGCATATAACTCTGGCTATTGTTAAACATCATCTACTTCAATAGTCAAATTTCAATTTTGGCCAAAAAAATAGAATAAATAATTACCATTATTTGGTATGGATGAGGTGTAAATTTATTATTGATTGTTTGACCATTGAAATGGATGATGTTTAAGTAGAGTGTATAACTCCATCTTCGCATATGAGTATTCAAGTTTCTTTAGAGGTTTTATTGAGCAGCATAATTGTCTTTCTCTATGCAAATTTCTACGCAAACATAGGCGGCCTTTTAGGAGAATATGGAGTGAAGGTTGACAGTTTCCCATTTCTAGGTGACATTATTTTCAAATAAATGAAACCCCTTTATCGACACTTTGAAAGCCTTTCACAACCAAATTTGTCTGGTAGTTGTTAATGCTTATAAAACCATTTAGATTACCCAGTAAAATATAATTAAACTCTTCTTTCATTGGTCTTTTAAGTGTAATTCATAAATATCTAACAAATTGTGACTTGTGCTTTTGGCAAACCTTCGTGAAATAACTACCAATTCGAAAGTTATAACTTTTCCAAACCTCTAACTTCACAAGTAGTTAATAAAAAATCACAACTTGTACTTTCCATTGAGTTAGCCAAATTCACATGTTAGAAATTTGTGAAAATTTTGAAGTTGCATCAAGTTAGCCAGCTACTTTCACTTTTTGAAAGTTGCGGACAACTTCACGAAAATTGAAAGTAGGTCGATAACAACTTGCTTTTTACAAGTTAATTAATTAATACATATTATTTATCCTTTTTAGAATAGTACTAACTTGTGAATGTTACTAAGTCACTTTGACTTAGATGAATTTGCAACTTGTGAACCTGGATTTGTGCATAAAAAGTTGATCTTCAATCCAACCTGGAAAATATCAAGGTAACTTTGCGCAAGCAAGTGAAACATTTCGACTCCCTCCATGAAATCCACTACGACTATATCGACCAAGTTAACCATGCAGGCGTGATAAATGGCGAAAATGTATCAATTTCAATTAGAATGTCAGATTGTCACAAAATCTTGCCACATTGTCGTAATAGCACCGTGAGATCCCCTACTAGGTGATTCTGCTCTAACCTTTACAAAAACTATGATTTAATTGTTTCCGCTGTTTGCCAAAAAATTGAAAGTTTAAAATCTCCCAAACTGTAAGACATCTTGACCTGAAAAGTTGCCACATTAGGTAAAATGGAGTCACAAACACTACTATAAAATAATTTTGTACCATCTATCATGGATTTCAGGATTCAATTGTTTTCATAAAATGCCACGAACTAGATAAGTGCACCTGAGAAAATGAGTGAAATAATGAGTGTCTCTCCTCCAAAATGATGTTGTACAAAGTTCAATGCGAGGAAACAATGTGAACAAAGTAGAATGTGACATCTTCACAATAAGTTATCTGAACGACTCATGCGAAAAAAATGTGACACCGATGTTTTGCAATCGAAAGGTGACTTAGCAAAAAGAGTTTAATGCATGGTTAGGCTTGTCATTTCGACACAAAAAGTTTAAATTTTGAAGTGCAGAAATATGGTCAACACAACAGCATCTTTCTACAGCAATACACTCTATTTTTCAATGTCCATCATACATCTTGAAGAAGCCTACGAGAGGAATGTGAAAGGGCTAAACAAAACAAATGGTAAAGAAGTGATGGAAAATTTGAAATGATAAACAATTCTTTATCTTTAGAAAAAATAAAAGTTTAGACGCATGAATTTTTTTATCTCTTCACTACATACCTACAGAGTAATTCTATATTATTTTAAGAGGACACTACACATTTCAAATGTTGTAATCCTTCTTAGAGCATCGCCATGTTTAATTATTAATATTGATGTTTGTTTTGTAGGTATGGGACGACCAAGGTTGAATTTTGAAAGTAAGGAGCAACGCTTACAACATCGAAGAGATTATCTTAGGAATTATCAAAGAAAACGACGAGGACAAATGACAGATGCAGAAAGAAAAGAAAAAAGAAAAAAACAAAATAAAAAAGACAGAGAAAGAGCTGCCAAGCGTAGAGCCAAATTAACAGTTGAGGAATTAGAGCAACAAAAGCGTAAACATGCAAATGAGATGAGAATAAGTCGTGCTAAAAGAAAAGAAAGAGAAAGACAACAATGTACTCATCAACGAACTGAGAGGTATGAGCATAAGATGAAAATTAAAGATCCATAAATTGTGTACTTGAAACACCAGAAAATGCAGTTCAACATAACCGTTGGTTTTTGAATTAATAATGGAATGATGTATAAAAGTTAGAGATAAAATTTTAATTTTGTGAAAAAATTATTGGCATTTCCAGTATTAGAAGCGCCATGGAGTGGAATAGCAGCAGCAGAGAATAACCAAGAAATTTGGGCTGGAAGGCACTCCAGAGAGCATTGCAAAGTGTATAAGACTTGCATTTGAATTGAGAGTGATGAATGGACATATGCGGTTAGTAGACTCATTTGGAAATTGCAGAAAAATAGATAGGAACTTGCCCATAAATACAACTTACACACTCATGCTTCCTCCTGCTTCTCATCAGACTCAAAATACTCATGCTGATGCACAAAGGGTAAGATTACTGCAACCAAAGACATATATTTTTAACTGTAACTTTAATTTTGTAGCTTCAACTTAATTATATAATTTGTTGCAGGGAACCAGCTCTCCTAGTCGGATTGGGCGGGTACAAATATTGGGCGGGTCCTATATTTGTACCCCATTCCTTCAGCCAGTCTTAACCGCATTACTGTATAACTTTCAAATTTAACACTTTAAACTGTAATAAGTTTTTCTATTTTTTTTATCGCCTTAGATGGAAAAGCTCATAACTACTAACAAATTTTTTGATTTATTTTTTCATTTATCCCGCTGCCTGTTATTCTCTTCATCGCCATTGATAGTTCTTGTTATTGGTATACTTTATTGCATGTGGGATTTCTTGCTGTAAATAATACAGTATTAAGTTTGATAAGACTGTATTGGTATTAATATTTTGAAAACGGTGGACACCAAACATACACAGAAGGAATTGATAATCTAAACAAGTTCATCTGGAATTATAACTTATTTATCAAAACTTATTAAATAAGTGATTTGCACCAAATATTGGCCTGCATCTACTATTCCCTTTGGAAGGATAAGATGTGTGGTGAATGTTATGGGGGGTTGTTCAGGCGTTTGTGACAATGCTTTCTAGGAGGATAATGTTTTGTGGAGTGAGGACCAAGTTCAGCTTTCTCTTTCTCTCTCTTTCTCTCTTTTCTGTAGAGTACTACGAGAAACTTGGCTCTTTCACAAAATTATTAGCAGCTATTCTTAGTATTCCCCCTTTTCTATAGCTTATTTGGCTAACTGCTATGACAACACTAGGTTGAATATTATAATGTAAAGCTGGACATGGTTTTTTTTTGCTAATATCTAGTTAGAACTCAGTATGATTGTTCAAGAATTATGGCAATCTGTGAGTAGTTTCTTAGAACACTGGAGAAGTTTACTTCTAGTTGTCTCTGAAGGGAATGTTGATGGGCCTGGAATAAGGCATTGTTTAAGATAATAAAGAATTTGAACACAGCTGTGGATGCAGAATGTAGATCTATCCAAACTCAGTGCCCAGACAAAGCATTATCATTTAAGTATTAAAGTCTTAACCAGACACGGCTTACATATGTCTTAAATGCATTATCAAAACTTATTCTACTCTCTTGTTTAGATAATTCCAGAATAAGTGATTAAATCATTCATCTAAACAAGTTCATCTGGACTTATTTACAAAATCACTTATTTATCAAAACTTATTAAATTGTAATCCTATTTAATAATCACTTATTTAGAATTTATTGATGTAAGTCCAGATGAATGCCTATGAATTTGAAAATCACTTATTCTACTGTCTTGTTTAGATCTGCATCTATGGAACTAATCTCCAAGACTATGAAAATGATCTTAGACATGGAATCTATCTTAGGCCAGCTGAAATGAACTGCTAGGAAGTGATTTTTTCTCACAAGTTCAACTCACCTTGATATGTGAAATACAATAAGGAAATTGGTAGTGCTTATAACCAGCATTGAGGAATTTGCTAATTTGTAAAGATCATGTTCTCTTTAATCAAGCCCCTAGGTGGACCCATTCAATGAAGATGAACCTAAATTAAAGACAATAGGCTGACATTCAATATTCCTAAGATGATAATGCAAGTTGATAATGATCTTCTAATGATTCATAGGTCCTTTACAAAATGAATGAATGAATGTCTTTAAATACAATAACAAAGCAGATAAATCAATGCAAACGTGTGTTAGGTTGACTCACAATTGCTAGTAGGAGGGAGTTGGCAAGATTTTATTTGAATTTTGAATTTAAAAGATTAGGGTTGAGATCCATGGTCTTGTGAAAATGACATGGATCAATTTGGCAGCTACAAATTGGATACAAGATGGGGAATGGAAGGTCTATGGATCATGATAAATTTTTGGGTATGTGGGGTGGTGTGAGTAGAATAAGATATTATAGACTTGTTATTGCATAAAGAACACTCTAATTGAAGTGGGCCCAAAACATAAGGAAAAATGACATGAGCATGTGATTTTCACTATTACATTTTGTCCCCCACTTTGATGTGCAGGCAAACTACCAAGAGGATACATGTCAAATAAAACAAGCACTCAAAATGAAAATTGAATATTTTTAAAACACACAAAGGACATTGATGTGCTCAAAGGATACATATATGATTGACCAATATTGAATTCTCCTTGTACTAGTGCTCCATCAAAAACTTGCAAAACAAAAAATGCAATGAATAACATCTATTCCACATTTGAAATAGGCACTAACTATATAACTTGATTGAATTCTCCTTGGATTATATTTGGTTCCTTGGTTGAAAAGGACAATTTTTCTCTTAACTTTTGTGGCATGTAGGCAATTGATCACACAAGACCTAATAAAAAAATGACATAAAAAATTGAGACTTGTAAAATGAATTTAAATGCTATCATAACAAATGAACATGTTTAGATTCTACTTGTTACCTTGAATCATCTTAGTATCCTTTGCTCTATCTATAAAGGTATACAAAGGCTACTCCATGGTAAATGTGTTTAGAGCAATTCCTTGCAATCCCTTTTAGTTAAGGCTTTAGCAAAAAACTTCATGGTTTCTTGAGTTTCATTTAAAGGTACCACAATCTTAAACACTCTTAACACTTAATTATACAAATGTATGTTCCATATAATATTGTAATTATGTGAAAACTAAAATTAGTTCTTAGCTAAACAAAATAGCTTATAAAATTGTTGTGGTTAACATAATAGTTATTTACATGGAGATGGATGAGAACTTATACAACCATTGTGGTTAACTTGGAGATGGTTAACCTATTAAGGTAAAGTTTGATGTTGTTTTGCACACACTAGGAAATATTAAGCAATAATGGTTATGAATGACTTGAATCATTTGATCATAGTGACTTGGAATAATCTTTTTATGAGCCTATGATGTTAAAATGCTATTTGACAAGACATTACTATTGTAGTAAGAAAGTAGGGGTATAATTTGATGACAAGAATGATTGTAAATATATGTGACTTATTCTAGTTCACATCACTTATTAGTGCCCCATTTACTAATTTCACACATATACTTTCACATTGCAAGTCTCACATATATTACCAATTTCATAGGTATACAATATAATCTTTATGTTACTAAATGCATTATGGTAGATGCTTTGTCAAAATGATCCATTGTCTTGTAGGATCACATAATTAGAAATGATACATGAGATGGATGATGTGGGCAATGATAACACTTGGATGAAAGAGATATTCGATAATTCCTCACACATTGTATGTATTTAAAGACCAAGTCGCTTTGTTGTTGTTGTTAGTGGAAAATGTGAACAATAGTAATTAATAACTAATCATCCAATAACTCAATGGAAATTGATGTAAACACAAGTAAACCAAGAATATACCTTCGAAGACTGTTTTATCTCTATGCTTCCATTGTTCACCTATCTCTTCTTGATCTTGATGGTAATGGAGCTCTTAGAAGTGTGCACTTCCTTGCTATTGAAGATGACAAGAGTAGAACGACTGTGATATGGAATGTGCAATGGAGACTAAACTACAATGCAACTATAATAGAGATGGGTTGATGGAGATATGATGATGATAATGGATTTGTAATGCAAATGCAATGAAGGTAATTTTGCCAAAGGCAGGCTAGTATGATTCTTGCAGAGTAAGAGTATGAATGCTTGAGTGTATACAAATGGGTATGAAGACATTGCTTATATAGGCAGAGGAAAGACCAAATTCAAGTGTTAATAGATCCATGACTAGAGGAATTACCTGTGATGTGTACAGTTGAGAAAAGCTTGAGGGAATGTGTGTGAATCAGGAGAGGACAAGTGTCCAAGCCTTCTTCATGAGTTATGTGAGATAACATAATAGATTGAAGAGTTAACTGAGGTGATTGATCAGTTAACTAGTTTGATTGGGGAGTCAACAGAATAGATTGACTAGTGAACTCAATTGACTAATTAGTTAATTGATTTGATTGATGAGTTAACTAATTTGACTAGAGGAGAAATAGCACATGTGGGTGAAGGAATATTAGCTAATTAAATATTAAAATATTTAATTATGTGTGCAACATGGTGAGGTGGATTTATGAAATTAGGACTTTGGGATAGAGGAAATTAGGATTAATTAAATAATTTAGAATTATTTAATTATGTGAGACATTAGAAGAATTAGGGAATTTAATTAAATAAATTAATTTTATTTAATTATTGGAGGGATACTAATCATTTAAATAAATTAGAATATCTATTTAATTGATAGGAGAATGAGAATTAAAACAAATATTAAATATTTATTTAATTCGACTTGAGCTAATTTTATGTGTATACATTTTGCCCCTCTTTGATGCAATGTGTTTGCCCCTGGTATAGGTTATGATGTTAGGATGCCCCCTTAGGAGATTGGATGGGAAGAATGTGATGACGGGATGACTGACGATCTCATGATGAGATAGGCTAAATGATAGGTTAGGGTGAAGAAAATGGAGGACCTAGAAGAAAGACTATGTGAAAAATCATTCCTTAGCATGGACAAGGTCAAGCACCTCTCATTTGGGTTCCATGTGCTATATATAGGAGTTTGGGTTCATAGTTCACTCATTTGTACACTTGCCTTTGAGAGAGATCCTAGTGGAGAGCAGAGCCATTTGAGCATAGAGAAGTCAACGAAGATGCAACAGTTTACTCTTGAGCTTCATTGATTCGAGTAGATCTAACGGTTCAACTGTCTAGCAGACTATGGGCTGCCGGTAAGTACTACTTTGTTTCTAGGTTAGGGTCATTAATGCTAGCAATAAATGTAGGCCAAAGATTTATGTTTTATATGCATTGAAAGGCAAAACTGTTCATATGACGTGCGATACTGTGCATATGATGTGATTCTGTGCATACGATGTCAGAATCAGTGCATATGCAATTGTTTCGCATTTGAAGCTTATTCCGACGCAACTGAAGTCCTATTGCACATGCAATTTTTATTGCGCATTTCACATGTTTTTGTGCAAATAGGTTTATGTTGTGCATCTAATGAATAGTCTTGCACGTTCAAAATAAAGTGGTGTATATGAGTTTATTCTGTGCATCTGACATGCAGAACTGCACAAATGATTTTGGTTTATCAAAAACACTTAGAAATTTGATGAGGTTGACTGGGCGATTGATGCTGGTCAACTGATAGGTCATCTCTGAGATTGATAGAATCTCTGGAGAGATGATAGGATTGCTTTCCTATTGAAATAACTAAGTTTTTGATGTTGGATAGAGAGACTTGCAGTTTAGTTGTTTTTGATTGACTAATGCATGCTTGTTTTCTTGCAAGAGTTAGGGGTAAATGCACAAAGATGAGTCCACTTAAGGTGGAAGTTTCAGACTTAGAAAAAAACCTAAAATCAGGTTAACTAAAATGGGATCCCACTTTTTATGAAACGAGATCCCGAGCCAAAAGCGGGATCCCATTTTCTAGAAATGGGATACCGTTTTAAGTTTCATAAAAGCTTAATATTTTAACATTTATGAAACTAGATCTCATTTTTGAAACAAGATCCCATTTCATAAAAGATTAAAATATTAACCTATTATGAAATGGGATCCCATTTCATAAAATTTAAATTTTTGACCCACTTTTTTCTATGGGTTTTGGGTCAGAAAAAAGGCTTGGGAACCCGACCCTTGGCTTTGGACCTAGTTTGACCTTCAAGTTGAAGGTCCCATCAATGTCACAACAAAATAGTGACTTTGGGCATATGTCTGAAGGCCTTTTTTGTATAAGTTTTTGACAAAATTAAAACCCATTATAGATGACACAGTGTAGATTCTAAATATGTAATTTTTTTTTACAATTAGATTTTTTTTTCTATTTTTTAATTAATTTCTGATGAAATAGGTCCATAAACTTGAATTATCAGGGTTTTTTAGTATTTTAATAACTTTTTATTAAACTAATTTTTTGTAAAAAAAATTGTATGAAAATATACTTCAGACAATTCTTTTCAATTTGAAAAAAAATTAAAAAAATGATAAGTTTTGGTCATCTTATGCGTGACGTACACGATGATTTTTTAAAACACCAAAAATAGTCAATAAAAAATTAACAAAAAAAAATATTCAATAAAAAATTACAAAAAAATATGGAAAACGTGCTTCAGTGAGTTACAAATCTTTTCCCAAAAGGATTTAGACAAATATGATTATTTAGGTCAAAATATGGATGACGTACACGTGCATGGTATAGTAAAAAAAAAGTGACTTTTAAACAATGGTTTTTAGAAATGCCTATTAAAAATCAATTTGTATCATCTGGGTATTAAAAAAATTACATATTTGGAAACTAGACTCTGAGTACTACATTTCATATTTAATGACTTTTTTCAAGATTCCACCTTTAAGTGCTTCAAATTTTTATGTCAAATGTGACAAATTCTAAAAATCAAGGAAAACACCCACTTTTTGGCCAAAAAGTGGACTCAACTTCTTGCACACACCCTTAGATGATGTCCTCATGTCGAGGGAGTGGTTTCCAGTTACCCAGATGTTGAGGCCTTATCTTATAGAGATTGATCTTTTGGTTATTGGATCGGAGGCCAATCTCACCATGCTGACTACTCTGGTTGAGAGATTTCATAGTGAGGATGGGACTTTTCACCTTCCCACTGAGGAGATTACAGTGACTCTAGAGGATGTTCACAGGATTCTGCACATACCGATTGATGGAGAGCTCGTTGAGTATGAGCCGTAGACTAGGGCAAGATTGGATGAGTGCCGACGGGTTTTCGATGACGATGAGATCGAGAGCACTGAGATCAGTTGGTCTGATATGCTGGCTTATTATGAGCCACTTCTTTTAGTTGTGGCAGGGTTGATCGGAGGGATTGTGTGCCCCAATAGATGGTCATGTGGATTTGCAGTTGGATGGGGTCAGGTGCTAGAACGGATTACCACAGAGGGCACCAGATATGCCTGGGGTGTTTGCATCCTTGCTCACCTATATCATGATTTGCACTAGTTTGTGTATGATGGCTCTTCTAGCTTAGCTTGTGGGGTTTACAGATATGGGCATGGACTCATATAGCCATCACTCATCCTTTTGGTATTGGCACTTAGGGTAGGGATCATCCTTACTCGTACATGTTTTAGGGTAGCCTTTACCAACCCAAGCTAGGAAAGTTAAGAGTACTGGAGAAATGCCTTCGACAATGTAGATAGAGTTGAGTGGCGACCATACTTGGATTGCGAGGTATGGGACAATGATGCATCGAAACTTCCATTTTGTTTTCAGATGAGATGGCTTATAGGGAGGACACCCTATATTTTGGAGAGACACATTGTATCACATGTGTACAGGCAGTTTGGTAGAATCTAGGGTATGCCCTAAGGTAATGCCATATTTTCCCGTACACACAATAAGAGGACATGATGGGGACCCAACCCATCATATGAGACAACTCATGATGAGTTTCTACACATTCCATATAAGCCTTGGCCAATGCATAGGGCAGTGGTAGATGCAGGCATGACACAGGACTATTTTAACTGGTTTGCAGCACATCCTTTCCCATGCTACTCCAAACTAGGAGAGCGAGCCCTGATTTTGGATGATCAGGAGGAGGATGATGAGGGGCCATGGAGGCAACCCAGGAGATCTAAAGGATGGGCAGGCAGAGGTGGCTGAGGTGGGGATGATGGCAGTGGTGGAGGAGGAGGAGGAGGTCATGATGGTGGTGGTAGCGGTGAAGGAGGAGGTCATGATGGTGGTGGTAGCGGTGAAGGAGGAGGTCATGATGGTGGTGGCGGAGGAGAAGGAGAAGGTCATGATGGTGGTGGTAGAGGAGGACGTCAGGATGGTGGTCATGATGGAAGTGATGGCAGAGATGGAGATGGGAGGAGGCTTCACCAACGGATTGATCCTGCCTAGCATGCTTAGCTAGCTTTACAAGCACAAGTTTAGCCTCCAGTGCAACCATAGGGACAGGGGCCAGATGATGGGGTGATAGCAAGGTTACAAGCTCAGTTGGCTTAGGCACAATCTATGCTAGGACAATAGCAGGGATAGATAGGGAAGATGCAGGCCCAGATTACATAACTATAGAGTGACCTACAGACCACTCGACTAGAGAGAGACACAACTATTAAGAGGTACAGGAGGGCGGAGGCACTCTTAGAGCAGGTTCAACAGACTGCAGGATAGGGTCCCACTGGCCAGATGGTTACAAAGATGGTTAGGGCAGGTTAGGAGATCTTCTACTGGAGGTCCCTTTACGAGCAGTCTGTACCACCAGAGCATAGGGCAGGTAGCTAGCAACCCAGTTATCGTAGTAGGTCATAGAGGGCACCCATAGAGAGCGACAGGGTGATGGGACCTCCGAGACCACCAAGAGGAGGTGCACCAGGGAAAAGGACATCAAGTGGGGGAGGAGGAGGAGGTATCCCACTGCCACATCCAGCACCATAAGGGGGAGCCATTCCTAGCTGTTTTGAGACATGTATTAGTTTTAGTACCTTTATTTGGACATGTATACACCACTTTAGTTTGGACACTTCGAGATGTATTGTTATTTTGACATCATTATATACTTGGACACTTTTATTCTTTTTGATGATGATTATATGATATCATGATTCAACTAACTATGATTGTGATCTATTGTGATGGACATGATTTATATTATGATGTTATGATATGCCATGCTTATAGATGAGCTATGTGGTTTATGACTCTAATCCATATGTTTATGTTTATGTGCTAGACATGATGATCTATATGATGACTTTACATGATTATGATTGTATGTGACATGTCTAACATGTTTATTAGATTCTATGATGCACTTTATGTTTATGTGACATGATGTTTCTATGAGCTATATGATGGATATGACGACCTATATGCATGTTTATGATCCTATATGTTCACATTCTATGATGATTTAATGCAAACACTATGATAACTTAGATGTTTACTTATGTCATTTTCCATGATTTTATTTGTGGATGATGATCTAATATGCAAATGCGATGATAGCTATGTTTTTGTGAGATTTTTGGTTAATGTAATGATATGGTGACTCATGCATCTAAATGACAACATTATATGCAAAACATGATCTAAATATGGACTTGTAGATAACTACCTCTAAAAATAATCACTCCCGAGCAACCTCTAAAATCCTCAAAAATAGGGCCTAAAACTGCCACAAATTGAGAAAAAATAGCTCCAATTTGAGCCTCTCCATATGCTTGACCAAAAAATTGACCAAGGACCCTAAAAATACTCCTAAAAGTCATGCAAAACCTCCTAGGTGGCCTAGTTAACTCAACTAATCAATTTGCATGATTTTGCATGAGCAAAATAGATTGTGAGTAAATAATAAAGTAACAAAAAATTACCTTATTATTGGTTACAATTTGTTCTATTTTTGATTTTACAAATTGTGAAAAAAAATAAAGTAATTTGGAAAATATCACTTTATTATTTATTTACAATTAATGACTTTGTAAAATCGTGCATGACAAGAAGAAAAAAAAAATCAATCCTTATCACTCCAATTACACTTGCCTATTTTGCATGATATGAGCACAAATAGGACTTAGAAGAAAACTAAAACTCCTTATATCTCCATGTGAGAAAATATCCCTATTTTACATGATTCAACTACACATTAAGGCAAAGTTTTATCCTTATCACTCCAAGATCAACGAGAAAACATTTATCTTCCTCTGCAAGATAAATAAAAAATCTAAGTTACTCCATGCATTATGACAGTCCATACACCAGACAATATGCATAACATCCTTATGACTCCCCTTTGATTCCTTAGTGCACATATATATCATTACATTTTCTAAACCACCTTATATCTCCATGTGCAACTTAAAGTTAAGAATGGAAAAAATCAACTCCATGACTCCATCACTGCACAATCATATACTGCCACCATTATACTGCCATCATGCATAATTGCTTACCTTGGAAAACTCCATACATAGCCTCATGCATGCCATGTTAAAAATCACACCCTCTTGGCTTTGTTAGCCACCATGCATAATCAGGAAGTATTCAACCTTTTGATGTTTTAAATAAAGACAAGGAACTCTAGCATGTGTATTTTGTCCATGCCTTACCTAACCACCAAGCAATCTTTAAAAGTTTATAAGGCCTGAAGCCTTTCTCTCTCATCATATCGGCCTTCTTGACTTAATAAAAATTAAGTATTAAGCATTATTGTCGGCCACTCCATATTATGATGGCTAGGATCTTCAAGAATAAGGTCTTGACCATGGCATTCCTTTGGATAAGGTAATTATTTGTTTCTGTAAGTCAAAAATTACACTTGAGAGAAAAGAATCTTTCGAACAAAACAAAGGGCCAACCCTTAAAGTTGCTCATTCTTCATTTGGTCCTCTTTCTTCGATGCTCTGCAACTTTGCTCCACTGACCTAGGGTTTGAATGCTTTCATCATGACTCTAGTTTTTTCACTCCTCTCAATGGCATCTTTGGTTGCATCTTGGAACTCTGCATTATTAATAAAGAAGGTAACACTTGCTTGAGTTTCATATGAAGCATTTTATTCAAGCTGTAGCTTTATTCTTTCATGGCCACAGCTTCCTTCCTCTTTCATGGCTCTCTCCTTCATTAAGCATTCATTAACCTTCTTTCTTGTTTTTGCATCCTTCCTCTTTCATGCTCTACAACATTTCTTGAAAGCTTAAGGCCACTATGAGGCCGTGGATATATCTTCCCTTCTTGTCAGAAAAAAAATGTAAGTTCTTGTCATTTTTTATCCTCTGTAACTTCATTTGTCTCTTTATATAGTTTGAAAAATGGTAAAGGTTATATGTGGTTACCGGTATTGCATTTTTTGGTAAAAATGGCTTATCACTATCGGCCATGACTGTATATGTCTCTTTTTGGCTTTGACTTGTCTGTAAATGTAGAAAACCCTGAGGGTTTGAGATCTTGAGATGAGGGTTTGAAATCTTTTTGCACTTTCAAAGCCTCTTCTTGTTATGTCTATGCTCTATCTATATACAAGCATCAAAAAGTGTAGACTGTTGAGGGTTTGTTTAGTTTTGAAACTAGGGTTTCAACCCTCACACAAAAATTCCTTCACACTACCATGACCATGCTCTTCACTATTATCTCTTTTTCATTTGACTTATCCTAAAGAGAAAAAACAAGGGTTTGAACTTTTTGTCAAGGGTTTGTTCAATTTGCAGATGAGTATACCTTTTATTATGAGAAACTTTGCTCTTCTAGCATGGCTATGACTGTATCTCTCTTTTATCTGAATCTTCTTGACCATTTGTGTAAAAATGAACACTACAGTTTGATATCTTGATATGGGTATACATTTTTTGATGAGCAATCTTTCCTTCTATATAGCACCTTCTTGACTTTCTCCTTGTGACTGTCATGCTATTAATGATGCACTTTTACCTTTATTTACCCTCCACTATAGATACTAAGTATAATAGCCAGTCTTTTAATATTCTAAATGATGACTAGTATCAGCTACCTCCATCTGTATCATACATTAGCACTCCTGGGAGGCTCTCCTATAGCATAGATAGTCTCTTTAGCTTATTTGCATATGATATATCTCCTCAGGTTGCTAACTGTAATATGATGAACTGTTGTCATGTGGCATTATCTTTTGACTGTGTAACTGTCTTTCTTCTCCTTGACTGTCTATGGCATTCTTAAAATACATGTGTAGCATGATTAAACATGTTCATATCTCCATAGCTATTTTGCATTCTTTAAATATACCTGTAGCATAGATACATGTTCGTATCTCTCCTTACACCTATAGCTATCCTTGTGCATTCTAACTACCTATCTCATGATTTGGATGTTATGTATCATGCATATCAAGCATTTCTCACCTTGGCTGTCTATTTACTATGACTATATTATGATAGAACCAAATGGCATAGAATAAAGAGGACTATTTACCTTGTGAACTGTCAATGACCTATCATTGTAACACTTGATATAAGTCTTGTTCTTTTTCTGTTGTTCCTCTTTCATTATTGATGCACCTCTGTACATGGGTATGGAAACTGAAATATACTATGTCTGTCTCTTGCCTGTATAAGTCACTTCATTGATCACTGTCTTGACTGTCTATGGTGAAGATGACTGTACTTATCTTTATTCTTACAATGTATCATTCTTTATGGTATTTTGTTGACTATAACATTGCATCACTGTAGCTCTAATGTGTATGAGATAAGGTTTGTTTGATCAAAATAGTTGATGAAATGTATGGAACCCACCTTGCTATCTTTGGGCTGTAGCTCTCTTAACACTCCACTGTGCTCAATTTATTTGAATCCTTCTTTGACTAGACATGACTGTCTCTTGCTTTTGGATTTGTACTTGACTGTCATGTTAGTGATGATATATGTAGCTACTCCATAGCTTGTTTTTCTTATAAGATCTCTAGTACTAAGTGACAGTCTTTATCATTTGATGAATTCTCTTTAGTGAGTATGATGTATGTATTTATCATTTGAATCTTTACCTCTAGCATGTGACTGGTACACTTACCTCATATATTCTTGTGAGGCTTCCTTTTATGATAGTCAAGTTGGGATAGTGTATATATGATTGTCTCATCTTGGAGGTTGTCTCATCTGCTGTTCCATGTAGCATTTGTTTGATTGTCTCTATGACATACTTGCAACTTGAATGTGATATAATTGTTAAACTTTGATCATATTTAACAATATGAGAACAATATGAGGAATACCTGGTATAGAGTGTTGCTTCACCTAAACTGTTTCACTATATCTCCATGTATCTTGAAGGTTTTAATACCTATATCATGTCACTTTGTTTTGCTCTAATCAACTGTAACAATGTCATGATGACATATCTTTTGTGTAAGTTGATCAGATGATGCATGATATAGCTTAGAATGATGCATCTTGTCTTTTCTGATACTCTTTTCAAAAAATGAAAAGAAACATGCTAGGCTCAAACCCTTGTGGGAGCCACATTTAATCCACATGTTTATTTGTCTTAAAATCAACAACAAAACTTGTCCTATACCTACACAGTGAACAAACAAGTTAGCATATAAAAGTACCTTATAGCATTGATTGATCTTCTTCATGATTTCTTCCTAATTTGTGTCATTCTCTGATCTGATTTCATATCTGAATGCATGATGTGATAAGTAGATGTCTCTGTTTGATAAAAGCATGTGATAATTGTAAACATCCGGAGCACTAACATGGCTTTCCCCAAAATTTTGCAGATTCAAATGATAATGGCTTGGAGTGAAGACTGAAAACTAAAGACTTGAAGGCCGGCTTCAACAGCAATCTCCATCATCAGGCAATGATGAATGTTTAGATTTATCCGATGTTCATTTCTTTTCCTTTAATCAAATAGATACATAGCTTGCATGTTTGCAATTGCTCAGTCTAGTTACTCCCATGGCGTGTGTGGGACACATTTGAACACTTCTTTTAAACATGATTAGTTAATTTCTCTTATGCATATGATGTATATGTACTTCCTTTTTCAATCAATGCATGAGATAAAGTAACAGATACTTGAATGTATGTTCAAAACATGACATGAAATAATAGTGTAATACAAAATATCTTTCTTCCTTTTACTCAAAACTAATTAACTGAATAATCAATCTAACTTATAACTCCTAAAAGATAAAACTATGTAGAACAACTGTATCTCCTTGAATGTTTGATTTCTTGACAATCAATTCTCTTGTCATGATAACTTATCAGTCCTGATTGGATTGATGGGTTATCTTGACAATTGGATATCCTTCTCTACTCTGTCAAGGCATCAACCATTCAAAGAATGCATAACTTTAAAGTTTTCTATTATTCTTTCTAAACAATTACACTTAGGTCCAACTAATTTTAAGTGTGAGCATAAAATTAGTAACATTTCTGGCGACCTTTCAGGGTTGTTTGTCTGCTAAACAACTTGGAACCAATAGCCTTGCCTTGTCATTGGGCATAGAGTCATTTCTACCCTGAATTTAGAGAAATTCCTCAACTCATGCTAACTAAAAACAACAGTAGCAACTGACTAAAAACTGAAACTAAAACTGATTTGCCTAAAACAAAACCAACATGTGCAAATGCACTTTTTTGGAACAAAATACTAAACTAAAATTCTAATCTACCCTACTCTAACCAGCCAAAAGTGCTGGTCAAATGAATCCATTAACTGTTTGGTTGAAATAACTTCCCTTCCTCAATAGGGAACACTGATTCACATGCTTATGAGCAACTAAAATTTGATGAAGTACAAGAAAGTGCTGAATAAATTGCTGCACTGCTTCATAAAAAATATAGATGAATTCACTCTCCAGCTGGATCTGATCATGTAAACCTCTGTAATGGGGTAAAAAGGTGATCTAATTCTGCTGCTTTGAGGCTGAAATTTGTTTAGTTGGTGTAACAACAATATGTACCTGCTTCTTTAGCTCTCTAACAACCATATCTCTGATTGGACATCCTCTTGTAATGATGTATTCTTGGCTGATGATTTTGATGACTTGATTTGGGTCTATTGTCATATGATCACTTGTACTATTAGTATGATCTGTACCAGTTTGCTCCTATGATCTGTACTCTTTGGCCTAATACTGTTGATTAGAAACTACTGATTCACGTGATATTAAACTATCATCTATGTTAGAACAAAAATCCTTGATAATACCTGAAAATATGCTTTCATCCAACTGATATTCTGCTAATGAAACTATATACTCATTTTTTCTTGACATTAGATCTTCATCATCACCAGAAACTAGCACATCGGCAAGCTTCCTACAGGCTGAATAGTCAGGATTTTGACAATCAGAAACATAAATATCTGGAAAAAATTACACTTCTTCAATTGATCTACTTAGCTATTCTAAAAACAAATTATATGCCTTATTCTGATAAAGAATACTATTTGATTTAGTTTTAGGTTCAAGTTGGTTAATCTCATGCTCATATAAAACAAGATCATTGGCATCCAAAATGTGACTATTTTTTTACTCTTCTAGCTGAACTGAAACATCAACTTCATTAAAGATCAGTAGTACCTCATATTTTGCAATATCAACTAGTTGTCTTAAATTAGCTGGTACTTGTATGATTTCTTCATCTTGATTAACAAAAGAAGGTAGTTGATCAAATAGAGAAACTACATCTTCTTCTTTGTCTAGTTTATTCTCACTTGCAACTTGGGCAATCTATTTTTGCAATTGAAGATTCCACCCTTCAAATCTTTGTATCCTGCTTTCATTTATCTTGTAAACAACATTAGAGAATCTCTCAAATGAATCAAATCTAAAGGATTGAGAACCAAATCTGAAACAACAGAAACATCTTGATTGAAACTTGGAATCGTAATTGGTTCAAGTTTTACTGATACTTCTTCCCTTTCCTAGTGTTGGATTGGTATGGAAGAGTTATCTTTGATAAGATTTAGTACTTTGTAACCAGGACATTCAGTACAAGAAGGCTGCCACAGTTGCTTATAAGCCTGATGATTTGATTTTGGTACTTGATATGACAGATAATGAGAACTAATAGACTGATCCTGAATAAGAATAGGTTCTTGATTACAATTAGAATTCTTGAAACTTGAAACTTGATTCCTACTAACCTCATTTTGAGAATGTTGATCCAGAATTTTCTGATTTTGTATTCGTGCAAGTAAATACTTCATCTATACCTCTTTGGCTGCAATCTGTCTTGCAAGATCTTGTTCAAATTGTATCCTTTGTGTTTCCAACTCCTGCTCATGGAGATAGGCCTGATAATCCATCTCCTCCTACTATTGCTGATACTCTTGTTGCCTCCTGAACTCTTCTAGGTTCCTTGTGACTTCTAACAATGTCTTGCTGATGTCACTCATGCTATACTTCATTCTCAAACTTCTTGGGATTGATTTTGTATATGTAAATGCTGATATGAAGGATGAGCAGGGGTGGGTGGGAGGAAAACATGTTGAGCATGCTGATTTGTTTGCAAATCAAAGGAATCAAGAATGAAATTAGCAATATGGCTGATCTGATATGGCTGATAAGTAGAATTTTCATGATGTGATGGATGATATAACATTTCCATGAAGGAAAGACATGTTTATTCATTCAAAAGGTCTAATCTATCAATCAGAAAGATAGAGTTGCCAGGTATTTGTACTTAAACCTCTAAAAAGGCTGTATAAAGTGTTGATCATACTAAAACAACAGCAATGATAAGTCCTATTGAACTAAAAATCAGTTTAATGTCCCACCGGGTGTGCCAAAAACTATTATCACTGGGAATTGCATCCATATGCAAGGCTGGTAAAGCACTGCAATTCTGTGTAACATGGGACTAATCTTAGGTTGTGGGTACCCTATGACGAGATTAGACCTCTAGATTATGGGCTGGTTCCCTTCAAATGTTCTATTGAGAGGTATGTTTTTACTATCTTGGAAAAGGGAAGAAACAACTAAAAGAATGCTTAAATGTAAAAATTGGTGATGCACCTAATTTTGATAAAAACAATGCAATCGTATCCACAATGTTTGCTCAGAAATCTGAATCTTACACAATCCAGACTTAGCATAAATATCACAAAAGTGATTCTAAGGAAGGTTTGAAAACAAGTTTTTATGAAGGAAATGTTTTTTTTACAACATAAAAAGACTATTTCTGGTTAACACAACCTAAGACCTATGATGAATATATGCTTTAATACTGCGAGAAAGGAAGTGAGACAATAATTTTAAAGGTTTAATAATAAAACACAACAAAATTTCATCAAAATCACTTCAATAATCAGCACTAAAGGAAAGGTAATTCAACTGATCTGAAATAAACAAAAGAAAGCTCTACAAAGAAGGCAAAAGTATAACTTGTAATTTGCCAATCTCTCAATAAAACTATAAAAAAAGTGACCAACAAGAATTCTCCAATCTGTCTGAATCAGAATGAGAATCAAGAACTAGCAAAAACAAACTTTTTCTTTACCATATATAGGTTTGCTCTCTCCAAGAGGCATGCAAAAATATGGACTTGCAGATAACTACCTCTAAAAATAATCACTCCTGAGCAACCTCCAAAATCCTCAAAAATAGGGCCTAAAACTACCACAAATTGAGCAAAAATAGCTCTCACCAAAAAGTTAACCAAGGACCCTAAAAATACTCCTAAAAGTCATGCAAAACCTCCTAGGTGGCCTAGTTAACTCAACTAATCAATTTGCATGATTTTGCATGAGCAAAATAGATTGTGGGTAAATAATAAAGTAATAGAAAATTACTTTATTATTGGTTACAATTTGTTCTATTTTTGATTTTACAACTTGTGAAAAATAATAAAGTAATTTGGAAAATATCACTTTATTATTTATTTACAATTAATGACTTTGTAAAATCGTGCATGACAAGAAGAAGAAAAATCACTCCTTATCACTCCAATTAAAAATGCCTATTTTGCATGATATGAGCACAAATAGGACTTAGAAGAAAACTAAAATTCCTTATATCTTTATGTGAGAAAATATCCCTATTTTACATGATTCAACTACACATTAAAGCAAAACTTTATCCTTATCACTCCAAGATCAATGAGAAAAAATTTATCTTCCTCTGCAAGATAAATAAAAAATCTGAGTCACTCCATGCACCAAACAATATGCATAACATCCTTATGACTCCCCTTTGATGCCTTAGTCCACATATATATCATTACATTTTCTAAACCACCTTATATCTCCATGTGCAACTTAAAGTTAAGAATGGAAAAAATCAACTCCATGACTCCATCACTGCACAATCATATACTGCCACCATTATACTGCCATCATGCATAATTGCTTACCTTGGAAAACTCCATACACAGCCTCATGCATGCCATGTTAAAAATCACACCCTCCTGGCTTTGTTAGCCACCATGCATAATCAGGAAGTATTCAACCTTTTGATGTTTTAAATAAAGATAAGGAACTCTAGCATGTGTATTTGTCCATGCCTTACCCGACCACCAAGGAATCTTTAAAAGTTTATAAGGCCTGAAGCCTTTCTCTCTCATCATATTGGCCTTCTTGACTTAATAAAAATTAAGTATTAAGCATTATTGTCGGCCACTCGATGTTATGATGGCTAGGATCTTCAAGAATAAGGTCTTGACCACGACACTCCTTTGGATAAGGTAATTATTTGTATTTGTAAGTCAAAAATTACACTTGAGAGAAAAGAATCTTTCGAACAAAACAAAGAGACAACAATAAAATTTGTTCATTCTTCATTTGGTTCTCTTTCTTCGATGCTCTGCAACTTTGCTTCGCTGACCTAGGGTTTGAATGCTTTCATCATGACTCTAGTTTTTTCACTCCTCTCAACGGCATCTTTGGTTGCATCTTGGAACTCTATATCATTAATAAATAAGGTAACACTTGCTTGAGTTTAATATGAAGCATTTTATTTGATCTGTAGCTTTATTCTTTCATGGCCATAGCCTCCTTCCTATTTCATGGCTCTCTTCTTCGTTGATCAATCATTAACCTTCTTTCCTGTTTCTGCATCCTTCCTCTTTCATGCTCTACAACTTTTCTTGAAAGCTTAAGGCCACTGTGAATCCGTGGATATATCTTCCCTTCTTGTTAGCAAAAAAGAGGTAAGCTCTTGTCATTTTTTATCCTCTGTATCTTCATTTGTCTCTTTTTACAGTTTGAAAAATGGCAAAAGGTTGTATGTGGTTATGGGTATTGCATTTTTTGGTAAAAAATGGCTTATCACTATTGGCCACGACTGCATATGTCTCTTTTTATCTTTGACTTGTCTGTAGATGCAGAAAACCCTGAGGGTTTGAGATCTTGAGATGAGGGTTTGACATCTTTTTGCACTTTCAAAGCCTCTACCTATTATGGCTATGCTCACTCTGTATACAAACATCAAAAAGTGTAGACTGTCGAGGGTTTGTTCAGTTTTGAAACTAGGGTTTCAACCCTCCTTGCACAAAAATTCCTTCACACTGCCATGGCCATGCTCTTCACTGTTATCTCTTTCTCATTTGACTTATCTTGAAGAGAAAAAACAAGGGTTTGAACTTTCTATCAAGGGTTTGTTTAATTTGTAGATGAATATACCTTTTATTATGAGAAACTTTGCTCTTCTGGCATGGCTATGATCGTATCTCTCTTTTATCTAAATCTTCATGACTGTCTGTGCAAAAATGCACACTAGGGTTTGATATCTTGATATGGGTATACATTTTTTGATGAGCAATCTTTCCTTCTATATAGCACCTTCTTGACTTTCTCCTTGTGACTATCATGCTATTAATGATGCACTTTTACCTTTATTTACCCTCCACTATAGCTAATGGGTATAATAGCGAGTCTTTTGATATTCTGAATGATGATCAGTATCAGCTACCTCCATTTGTATCATACATTAGTACTCCTGGGAGGCTCTCCTATAGCATAGATAGTCTCTTTATCTTATTTGCATATGATATATCTCCTCAGGTTGCTAACTGTAATATGATGGACTATTGTCATGTGGCATTATCTTTTGACTGTGTAACTATCTTTCTTCTCCTTGACTATCTGTGGCATTCTTAAAATGCACCTATAACATGCTTAAACATGTTCATATCTCCATAGCTATTTTGCATTCTTTAAATATACCTATAGCATAGATAGATGTCCATATCTCTCCTTACACCTGAAGCTATCCTTGTGTATACTAACTGCCTATCTCATGATTTGGATGTTATGTATCATGCATATCAAACATTTCTCTTCTTGGCTGTCTTTTTACTATGACTGTATTATGATAGAACCAAATGGCATAGAAGAAAGAGGACTATTTACCTTGTGAACTGTCAATGACCTATCATTGTAACACTTGATATAAGTCTTGTTCTTTTTCTATTGTTCCTCTTTCATTATTGATGCACCTCTGTAGATGGGTATGGCAACTAAAATATACCCTGTTTGTCTCTTGCCTGTATAAGTCACTTCATTGATCACTATCCTGACTGTCTATGGTGAAGATGATTGTACTTGTCTTTATTCTTATAATGTATTATTCCTTATGGCATTTTGTTGACTGTACCATTGCATCACTGTAGCTCCAAGGTGTATGAGATAAGGTTTGTTTGATCAAAATAGTTTATGAAATGTATGGAACCCACCTTGTTATCTTTGGGTTGTAGCACTCTTAACACTCCACTACACTCAATTCATTTGAATCCTTCTTTGACTAGACATGACTGTCTCTTGCTTTTGGATTTGTGGTTGACTATCATGTTAGTGATGCTATATGTAGCTACTCCATAGCTTTTTCTTCCTATAAGATCTCTGGTACTAAGTGACAGTCTTTATCATTTGATGAATGCTCTTTAGAGAGGATGCTGTATGTATCTATCATCTGCATCTTTATCTCTAGCATGTGACTGCTACACTTATCTCATATATTCTTGTGAGGCTTCCTTTTATGACAGTCAAGTTTGCATAGTGTATATATGATTGTCTCATCTTGTAGACTGTCTCATCTGTTGTTCTATGTGGCATTTGTTTGACTATCTCTATGACATACTTGCAACTTGAATGTTATATAACTGTTAAACTTTGATCATCTTTAACAATATGAGAACAATATGAGGAATACCTGGTATAGAGTGCTACTTCGCCTGAACTGTTTCATTGTATCTCCATGTATCTTGAAGCTTTTAATACCTGTATCATGTCACTTTGATTTACTCCAAGCAACTGTAACAATGTCATGATGACATATCTTTTGTGTAAGTTGATTAGATGATGCATGATATAGCGTAGAATGATGCATCCTATCTTTTCTGATACTCTTTTCAAAAAATGAAAAGAAATATGTTGGGCTCAAACCCTTGTGGGAGCCACATTTAATCCACATGTTTATTTGTCTTCAAATCAGCAACAAAACTTGTCCTATACCTACACAGTGAACAAACAAGTTAGCATAAAAAATTACCTGATTGCATTGATTGATCTTAATGATTTCTTCTTGATTTATGCCATTGTCTAATCTGATTTCTTATCTGAATGCATGATGTGATAAGTAAATGTCTATGTTTGATAAAAGCATGTGATAATTGTAAACATCCAAAGCACTAACATGGTTGTCCCCAAAATTTTGCAGGTTCAAATGATGATGGCTTGGAGTGAAGACTAAAAACTGAAGACTTGAAGGCTAGCTTCAACAACAATCTCCATCATCAGGCAATGATGGATGTTTAGATTTATCAGATGTTTATTTCTTTTCCTTTTATCAAATAGATACATAGCTTGCATGTCTGTAATTGCTCAGTCTAGTTACTCCCACGACTTGTGTGGGACACATTTGAACACTTCTTTTAAACATGATTAGTTAATTTCTCTTATGCATATGATGTATATGTATTTACTTTTTCAATCAATGCATGAGATAAAGTAACAGATACTTGAATGTATGTTCAAAACATGACATGAAATAACAGTGTAATACAAAATATTTTTCTTCCTTTTACTCAAAACTAATTAACTAAATAATCAATCTAACTTATAAGTCTTGAAAGATCAAACTGTGTAGAACAACTATATCTCCTTGAATGTTTGATTTCTTAACAATCAATTCTCTTGTCATGATAACTTATCAATCCTAATTGGAATGATGGGTTATCCTAACAATCGGATATCCTTCTCTACTCTGTCAAGGCATCAACCATTCAATGAATGCATAACTTTGAAGTTTTCTATTATTACTTCTGAACAATTACACTTAGATCCAACTAATTTTAAGTGTGAGCAAAAAATTAGTAACATTATTAATAATACACCTGAGGAGAAAATGGACTTTAATAATTGGGATCAATGGGTAATGTAGAAGAAAGGACTTGGATAAATGGATAAATTGATCTTTCGACACTTGGAATTCAGTAAAGGATGTAATGTTTATAATGAAATACAATGTGATATGTATGGATGTGGATTTTGTCATCTTCATATATGCAAATATTTGAATTACTTTGTTACATCATGGAGCTTTTAAAAATATTGTAAGAAAATACAAGCATCTAGGTATAATTAAACCATGATGACCGAAGTATCTTTTACATGGATTTTGATTTATCAAGTTAATATAAGCATCTAGTCAAAATTGAATCTAGATGACTCGAGTATTTCTTGTGTATCAACAGACAAGGATTGCCTTGTTTCATGTTTAGACTTAGAATGTCCTCAATGATCTTTTGCCGATCATGTCTTTAGACAAAGTCATCACATTACTAAAGATTGATCCACAAACGGCAAACAAATAAGATAATTATGCCCCCATCATAGCTCCTCTAGTTTTTGACATCCTCGAGTAGCATAAAAGACATAATAACAAAAATCAAGACTCTGTAACGTAAACCTTTTTAATAAGCACAAATTTTCTTGCCAAGTTATGTTTTCTTGCAACTAAAACATATACAATCTTCATGGTGTTTGAGGTCCATTGTGTTTTGTGTATAGGTCTCATTCTTGCGTCAAACGTTTTGTTTGAAAATATGTGTTTTTAATGGTGCCTACTATCTGGTGATGGTATCGCGGTATCCTTCAAGGTGCATGACATTCAAGAATACCATCTCCAACTAGGTCGAGGATTTTGCCCCCAGTCAAGTAAAGGATTGATTTATTGTGGATGAAATGACAATAAACACAAAGAAAAGGGCCCTGAGGGACTGACCTAGTGCCAAGTGGGGCTCATCGATGATGGTCTTGCCATGAGGACGCAGAGGAAACGTAGTTCAGGGTGTGGACTTTGTGGACCTAGGACCTAGGCGATGGGAAATGGTGTGGATTCGGATGGGCCAAAGGATAGGGGACACAGGATGAGATGTATGGGAAAGGAGCCTCGTGGGCTCATCAATGATGGCCTTGCCTACGTGATAGATTAGAGGTGACATAGTTCAACAACAGTTTGATGGATTGGTTGAGGATGGATGACAAGATAGATGCATGCCTGGATCGACAGCTTGATGGGAGAAGATGGTAAGGACGAGTGAACAACAAGCCATGGTAGGTATCTCTATGTGTTTGGGTGGATGCGGTTAGGAGGGATGGATGAGGAACAAGGTCTGAAAAGATGGAGGAGGTGGTTTATCACAAGTAGTGCCTGTTTACTAGGTTTTCACCACTTGCTTTTATTTTCACGAAAGCTAAAATACACATGATGCCTGTTTGCCAGGTTTTCATCATGGTATCTATCCAAGGTGCCTATTTACCAGGTTTTCACGAGAGCATGATTTTTTTTAGTTGTTTTTCCATTTTTTTTTAATGATTTTTTTGCTATTTTTCCATTTTGTGATTTTTTTGCTATTTCCATTTTGTGATTTTTTTTCTATTTTTGACTCCCTTGCATTGAGGTTTAGGTGTAGAACTTGCAAAGATGCATGTTGTTGATGGGATCATCAAACCATTCACCTTCTGGTGTAGCCAATTGATAAGCACCTGATCCATAGGCAGCAATCATGACATAAGGACCCAGCTAGTTGGATTCAAACTTACCTTTCTTCTCTCTGTCTTGTTGATTCCTAGGATTCTCTTTGAGGACTAGAAATACCTGAGGTTTTACTCTATGGTTGTAACTCTGAGACATCCTTTGTTGATAAGCCTTGAGATTGTTAAAGACATGTTGTCTTCTTTCTTCGAGCAGCTCTAACTCTTGAAGTCTAGAAACCCTGTACTCTTCATCAGATATGAGGCCTTTTAATGATACTTGCAAGGATGGGATCTCAACTTCAATGGGCAAGATGGCTTTAGAGCCATAGATGAGGGAATATGGTGTTGCGCTTGTGGGTGTGCAGATACTTGTGTGGTAGGCCCACAATGCAGGATTCAATTGGATGTGCCAATCACGACCGACATCATTAACAATCTTTTTCAGGATTTTTAAGATGGTTTTATTAGATACCTCTACTTGGCCGTTTCCTTGGGGGTAATATGGGGTGGAAAAATAGTGTTGGATGTGGAATTTGTCACACAGCCCTTTGACATCTTAGTTTTTAATGGTCATCCATTATCAATGATAATGGATATAGGGATGCCATAGTGGCAAATGATGTAATTCAGGATGAAAGAGGTGATTTGTTTGCTTGTGACATTGGTGAGGGGTACCACTTTGATCCACTTTGTAAAGCACTGAGTGGTGGTGATTATGAATTTATGGCTGTTGGATGATGGAGGGTGTATCTTGCCCACTAAGTCAAGTCCCCATTGACAGAAAGGCCAAGGAGTCATTAAAGGTTGTAGCTCTTGTGTTGGTGCATGTATTAGGTTCCCATGGATTTGGAATTTCTTGCACCTCATTACAAAATGATAGGAGTCTTTTTCCATAGTTGGCCAGTAGTATCCCATGCGTATGAGTTTCTTATCTAGGGTAGGACCACTAGAGTGGGTCCCACATCTACCATCGTGAACTTTGCTTAGGGCAGTTTGATATTCCTCACTGTCAAGACACCTAAGGAGAGTACCATCAAATCTTCGTCAATATTGGGTGTTAGGGATTATGATAAAATGAGAGGCTTGATGGATAAAGGTGTTGGCAAGAGACACTATATGGATTCATGGTTGTTGTCATTGATGGCAACAAAGGTCATCCCACATATCCGCAAGTCATGATATGTCTCTACCGGAAGTCAGATTAAAGATTGTTGTGGTCCGGTGAACAAGAACAGAGCATGTGGCAAGGTCCGACAGATTGGTCCGGATCTCTCAGAGGAAGTGTCTTGGTGCAGTGCAGATTTGGGGAAGTCAAGAGGATTGTCTTGAGTGGTATATTCCAAGGATTTAGCCTCCGGAGATGGACAAGGAAAAAGATATGAATAGTTGAGTACCGGATTCCTGAGAGACAGTGAAAACAGAGGAAGAACTGACTGACAGAGTATCAGACTACTTTCCGGATGTGTTACAGATGATGATAAAGGTTGTGGAGGCATGAATCATGTTTGGCCGACATGATTGATGATATCTACAAGTATATGCTTGATCCGCATTGCTTGGTGAGCAAGGATTCAGCCGACAGAACAAAGTTTGTAAGAAACTAAACTGTTCCGGATGCCGACTAGAAAGGTGATGAAATTACTTGTGCGGATATATATAAAGGATGGATTTAGTTGTGAAAGGTATATATGTGTGAAGGTATATGCGAACAAGTCCAGAACAGAGCAGAAGTAGTAAGAAAGATCCGGTATGTGAAAGGATAGCAGAACAAAGAACAGAGGAAAGATGAAGTGCAGCAGATCAGTGTACTGAGCCTAACCGGAACTGAACTCCAGCATATACAGATGCTTCCAATCAGTTCAAGACTGTGATTCTTATCACTTTGTAGACAGTGTGTCTTCTTGTAGGCAGTGAGCCTCTTGTGAGCAGTGTGCTCGGGCAGTGAGCCCTAATTGGCAAGTGCCATTTTGTAATTTCCTATTCTTCTAACAGAGAATAATTTTTGGGTTAATCACCCCATGGTTTTCTCCCTTAACAGGGTTTCCACGTCAAAAATACTGTGTCATGTGTTTCTTATTTCATGGTAATGTTTTTGTGTTTGATTCAATGCTGCATTAATTAATAAGGAAGTTCAGATAGAGAAATAATTAGGATAACTGATTCACCCCCCCTCTCAGTTATCAACAATTGGTATCAGAGCCAAGTTCCTCCTAATAGAGCTTAACAGCTTGAGGAATATCTGGGAATTCAAATGGATGCATATGGTTTAAGGGAGCAACTCAAGACTGCCCTTGAGGATCTTGAACAGTCAAATTCTGAAGTCAGTGAATTAAAAGAAAGACTCAAACAGGCTGATGAATTCATGAGGGAATTAAAAGACAAATTAAGTCTCTCTATGAAAAAGAGAAAGGAGCTGCTCCAACAGTTGGCAAGACAAAGTGAAGAAAGCAATACAAATGAAGAATTGACTGAGCAAACCAAGTTATGTGAAAAGTTATCAAAAGAAGTCATTATGTTAAGACATGAAATGGAATCAGGAACTATAAAGTTTACTCAAGAGATTGAAGAAAAAAGAAAGGCTGAAGACAATCTAAGACAATCTCTTAAGGAAAAATCAGAAGAATGCCACCAGATGGACAGGATTATCAGACATCTTGAATCTGATCTTGAAGATGCCAAAGATAATGAAGAAAAACTTGAGGATCAAATTACCTCTCTCAAAAGAGACCTTCAAACAGCAAATGAATATAAAGAGAAATTCAAGATAAGTTCTGCTCAACTTGAAGTTCTTCTTGGAAGTCAAAAGAGGACAGATGACAAGTATGGTTTGGGATATGAGAAAGGAGAAAGCTCCGGATCCGGTCAAAAGAATCTTGGATCAGAAAATCCAAGGAGCAGGCCTAGAAGACCTCCGGTAAGACAGCCAAATGCTCAAAGATATCCATCCTTCAATGGATACTGCCACAGCTGCAACCACTTTGGTCATAAAGCTAATCAGTGCAGAATAAGAATGAATCAGATTAATTCATCCTTCTCCGGACAGTGCTTCAACTGCAAAAGGTATGGACACAAATCCCATGAATGCAGAATTATGCAAGTAAACAAATCATTCAAAGGTAGATGCTTTACATGCAATAGAGTAGGTCATATGGCTAATCAATGCAGATCAAGGGGATATCAGTCAAATATGCAAAGAAATGTCATTTGCCAAATCTGCAATAGGTCCGGTCATAATGCTAAAGTCTGCAGAAACAAGAATCAGGACAAAAGAGGTCCGGTGTATAATCAGAATCAAGACAAGGGTAAACAAAAGATGAATGCGGATGAAGTTAGGAATCAGATGAGCAAGATTTGGGTGAAGAAAAGTTCAGAGAATGTAGAGGTTGGATCCGCACCAGACTCTGGTGCTGATATTTCTTCCAGAAATTAAAAAGTGAGCTCAGGCTCAGGGGGAGACTCAAAGAAAATCCTGTTCCCCCAGCCAAACAAGTGGTGCCGGATGTGGTACAAGATACGGATTAAAGGGTTTGCAGATATGAGTCTTGAGATGCTTCAGTCAAGTTTTCAGAGGTCCGCATGGAATTATGAAGAAGCTGTGGTCGATCAAGTAAGACCTGTTCAGGGAAATGCTCCGGTATGATAAAAGATTACAAAAAGGTCCGGAGAGATCCGGAAGTGCACGATCTTGTTTTGCGGATTGGACAGAGTGTTTGGGATGTTCTTGTAATATGTTACCTCGATTTATTCATGATTTAAAGATCCGGATGATATTCAGTGATCAGGACTAATCCGGGATACTCCAAGCTGTCCAGACATGGCAAACTGGAATAATGCAGGTGAAGCATTTATTGCAGACAGATATTAGGGTTTGCGGAGCAATATAAGGGATTTCTCAAAAGTCATTTGCTCATTCTGCACTCAAGAAGAAGCGAAAAGTGGAGCTCTGCAACAAAATTCATCAAGCACACCAAGGATCTCCTGCCGAAGTCATTGCATAAGGAAATCAATCCAACCACTCCGTGCCAACCGAAGACGCATAAGGTATTCTTCATTTTTCACTATCTCACTGTAAATCCTTGAAGAATGGCTACTCCAAATATAGTTAAGATCTCTGATAGACCTCGCCCCACATTCAAGAAACATCCTTACAAATCATTGGAGGTAGATCCGCTAGGAGCCTTCTCTAGTGTTCCTCATGGAGTTTTACATACTGAAGACATTAGGGTTTACATACACGCAAGCATTGAGGAATTTGGGGAATTCAAATTAAGAGACCTCTATCACAAGCAACTGATAGACAATGCTTTTGAGCTTAAACCAGAGTATAAGGGCATCCAGAAGAAACAATTTGAGCAATTTATTCATTTCCCCAGCTTTGAAGAAGATGAATGGGTCCGGTATGTACTGAGCAGGATGCATGACAACTTTCTATGGCTGGATAGACCCTGCAAGATCACAAAAGAGGCAATTAGGGCAGTAACTGGTCTATACTCTTCCGGAGGGATACCTATCCTCAAATCTGTCAAGAACAACATTGTAACTGAGGCCACCGGATCAAAATTTGATAAGAGGGCAATGACCATTGAAGATATTTCGGATCCGGATATCAAGTATGCATCCATGATAATAGGATACAAGATCTATCACTCCAGCAGGGAGAACTCTGTATCCGGAATTGCAGTATACACAGCCTATGAAATGCTAAGAAAGAATGCAGAATATGATCTCTGTGAACTACTGCTAAGCCAATTAATGGAAAATATACAGAAAATCAAGAAGGACAAGAAGAATTCCTTTAAGTATGGTACTCTTATTGTATGTCTATTCTTCTACTTCATGAATGAGCTACCCGGATCAAGTGGATGGGTATGGCAGAGTGACAAACCTGTTGCAGTCCAGATAAGAGACTATTTGCATGGACTTGGGGATGCAAAAGCAAGAAATACAGCTCTATGGGGATACTTCAAAAACTCTCAGAGCATGATGCAAGCAAGAGAAAGAATTCCCCAGTCTCTTGTTGAAAAATACAAAGACTCAGTGTGTTTCATGGTTGACACTGATCAGTGCCTAATGGAGGCAGTGGAGCCAAGGATTGTCTGGATCATGCCCATGGGGTATGAAGTGGATGAACAAATAGTGGAGCTGCATGTTCAACACATGCTAAGTCAGCCCAAAGATCCCAAGGCAGAAAGGTTTGGAACCTTTGAGGAGCTGAGTGTAAAAATACATGTAGAACTCAGGGAACCTGAGATTAAGAGAAAGGTGAGAAAAGAAGTAGAGCACATTGCTCAAGGCCTAGGCATCTCAAAAGAGGCACTTGATGCCAGCCGGGAAAAGAGGAGGAAGGCTGAGGAAGAAGAGAAAAGTAAAGAAAGTGCTCCGGTTGAAACTCCCACCCGGACCAGATCATCAAAGAGATCTGCACCTTCCACAACCAAAAGCTCAAAACCGGAAGTCCAGGCATCCGGTAAAAGATCCAAGACAAAAGCCACAAGGGCTTATGAAAGCCAAAAGGATGAAGAGGAAACAGAGTCAGATGAGGGTGTAAAAGAAATAAAGAAGCAGAAGAAGAAAGGATCCGGTAAACCCTCCACAGGCCAAGACAAGGATGAAATGGCAGAGGTATCTGTTGAAAAGCCCACTCTGTCTCTAGAGAATGTAATCAAGTCGGTCACGGTGGATGGAAACCTTCAACCAATGACTGAATCTTATGATGACTTCAGTGAGGCTGACCAAAAGACTCTGCAGGAAGCCACCATCAAATATCTGAACATATATAATAAGGCTTTCATTGAGATCATATCTCTTATTCCTAAAAGCCTAGAAAAGGAATTGGAAGTAAGAAAGAACAATGCTCATGCAAAAGATCTTGAGATCCGGGAGCAGATAGCTATTCAGCTATATCCTCAAATTGATCCCAAGACAATGAACATGATCTTCAAGGACTGCAAAGATGAGTTCAGAAGTAAAGCCAGGATGAATCAGCTCATGCTTGGTGAGACTGACAAAGTGGCACAAGAGACAGAAGAGATCCTCCGGAAGGCCTTCAAAAGGTTCAATCTTCCTGTTGTAGAGGACTTAGGTACAGAAACAGCTGCAGATCCGGAATCATCTGTCCCGGAAGAAGTGGGCCCCGAACAGACAAACATCTCTCCTCCGGTTTCCCCTACAGTCTCTGGATCCAAAGAAGAAGAGGAATTACAGGAGAAGGAAGCAGGGGTGAAAGACAAAGAGGTTGACAGTTCCAAGACTGCAGAAGAAAAGAAACATCTGTCTCCAGCAAGAGACACTGCACAAACTGTTCAACAATTTTTGAGCAAAGAAACTTTAGAGATTGATGAACCGGAGCTTCTAAAAGGCCCATTTGATTTTGACTCTCTCTCTCCGGTACAAACAATGAAGATAGCTTCATTTGCAAATGCCAAGGCAAATGAAAAACTCCTGAAATCTCATATGGAAGACTGTGAGTTGATAGAGGCTGCTTCCGGAGTACTTGTAAAGATTATGCCATCAATCCAGATAGATCCGACAGCCTCCTCTTCCGGTAATCTAAAAACCTTAGTCAGCAGTGTTGATACACATTTTGATTCTCTAGAAAAATCAGCTGAAGAGAAGGTCCGGAAGGAATTTTTGGATAAGAGATTTTCTGAAATATTAGAATTAATCTCTAAAGATAGGAAGATTGTGAGCATTGGAATAAAGAGCTTAGAGAATGCTCTTAAGGATGGCGGTGACATCTACAAATTTTGTATATCCTGGTCAAAGGCAACAGCAGCAATTGACAAGAAAATAAAAGAGGAACAGGACAAGCTTCAAAGCTTATCTCAAAGTTTTGATCCTCTCTCTTCCTCTATAATAAATCAAGAATGTCAGACTATTGCAGTCTTAAATGAAATAAAGAATCTTGAGAAGGAAAGGAAGAACATCACCAACCAGATGGGAGAACTTAGAAGGATTATAATCCCTAAGTTGGAAACTATGCATGAGGCCATCAGTGATGCCCAGACCACCGCCCAAACAAAAGATCCGACAGATCTCAGGCGGGCAGAAGCTTTTGCATTTTTGTTGAGTGGTCACATTTCAATTTTGGACAGAATGAAGCTAAGTTGGGCTACTGAAATGATTCAACTGCAGACATCCTTTGCAGACATTCTTCAGTATATGTGAGTATGTAAATATGCGGCTATATATAGAAAATTTTTGAAAATTTTGGTGTGCGGACCCTACCCTTTGCCATTGATGTCAAAGGGGGAGTAAGGAGCAGTGAAAAATGAGGAATCCAACTAAGGGGGAGTTCCAGAAATTGTATATAAAGACAGAGCATCAGCAAAGGGGGAGCATAGTGTAAACACTTAGTCATTTTTCACTAAGTGTTGCCATCAATGCCAAAGGGGGAGATTGTTGGCAAGAGACACTATATGGATTCATGGTTGTTGTCATTGATGGCAACAAAGGTCATCCCACATATCCGCAAGTCATGATATGTCTCTACCGGAAGTCAGATTAAAGATTGTTGTGGTCCGGTGAACAAGAACAGAGCATGTGGCAAGGTCCGACAGATTGGTCCGGATCTCTCAGAGGAAGTGTCTTGGTGCAGTGCGGATTTGGGGAAGTCAAGAGGACTGTCTTGAGTGGTATATTCCAAGGATTTAGCCTCCGGAGATGGACAAGGAAAAAGATATGAATAGTTGAGTACCGGATTCCTGAGAGACAGTGAAAACAGAGGAAGAACTGACTGACAGAGTATCAGACTACTTTCCGGATGTGTTACAGATGATGATAAAGGTTGTGGAGGCATGAATCATGTTTGGCCGACATGATTGATGATATCTACAAGTATATTCTTGATCCGCATTGCTTGGTGAGCAAGGATTCAGCCGACAGAACAAAGTTTGTAAGAAACTAAACTGTTCCGGATGCCGACTAGAAAGGTGATGAAATTACTTGTGCGGATATATATAAAGGATGGATTTAGTTGTGAAAGGTATATATGTGTGAAGGTATATGCGAACAAGTCCAGAACAGAGCAGAAGTAGTAAGAAAGATCCGGTATGTGAAAGGATAGCAGAACAAAGAACAGAGGAAAGATGAAGTGCAGCAGATCAGTGTACTGAGCCTAACCGGAACTGAACTCCAGCATATACAGATGCTTCCAATCAGTTCAAGACTGTGATTCTTATCACTTTGTAGACAGTGTGTCTTCTTGTAGGCAGTGAGCCTCTTGTGAGCAGTGTGCTCGGGCAGTGAGCCCTAATTGGCAAGTGCCATTTTGTAATTTCCTATTCTTCTAACAGAGAATAATTTTTGGGTTAATCACCCCGTGGTTTTCTCCCTTAACAGGGTTTCCACGTCAAAAATACTATGTCATGTGTTTCTTATTTCATGGTAATGTTTTTGTGTTTGATTCAATGCTGCATTAATTAATAAGGAAGTTCAGATAGAGAAATAATTAGGATAACTGATTCACCCCCCCCTCTCAGTTATCAACAAAAGGTTCTCTTTTGGTTACTTGATAGATCAGGAGGTAGGGTATTCGCTTTTAGGTAGGCAAATACTTTTCTGTATAGGGGAGAATCAGATCCTATGATATGGTAAATGATGTGGGATTTGGGGGTGTCATATGTAAGATGGGACACTAGTTCTACCAAAAACTCATATAACGTGATTGGTTTTCAGGAATATCGAGGAGAGATGTAATCATTGCCATGGTGTCTACTTCTTCATTCTCCAACCTTGGTATCCGCTCAAAAGAGATCACAACAAAGTATTCTTTGAATTCATCTACCATACATTTGTATGGTATTAACTTCTCATCCTTTGTTTGGTAGTTGTCGTTCACTTGGTTGATGACAAGTTATGAGTCACCATACACATGAAGTTATGTGATTTTCCATTCTACTGCCATCTTGATGCCAATGACTAGCGCTTTATACTTCGCCACATTGTTAGTGCATGGAAAGAGTAGTCTGTATGACTTTGGAATGGTGTCTCCATTAGGTGTGATCAACAAGATACCTGCCCCAGACCCATGCTGAGTATATGATTCGTTGAAGTAGAGTTTCTAGGTTGTTGTTGTTGTTATGTGAAAGATAGACTCACCTGGAAATTTAAAGCTCAATGGGTTGTCATATATTAAAGGTGCATCTGCCAGCTGATCTACAATCACTTGCCCCTTTATTGCTCATCTATCTACATACTCGATGTTGAATTCACTGAGTATCATGACCTATTTTGATATTCTACCTATTAGGGTAGCTTTGTTGAGTAAGTATTTCAATGGATCGATGTTAGCTACTAGCTTGATGGAATGTGATAGCATGTAATGTCTCCATTTTTGTGAAGCAAAGACCACAACAAGGCATTCTCTTTCAATTGGGGTATATTGTATCTCGTAACCTACTAGTGTTTGACTGATGTAGTAGATTGCTTGTTCTTTTCCTTCATGGTTCTATTGTGCTAGCAGATCTCCCAAAGTTGTTGGTGTGGCTGAAATGTAGTGTAGCAATGGCTTACCTTGAGTGGGTAGCATTAAGATAGGCGGATTCATCAAATACTCCTTTGGATGTTGAAATGCTTGCTCACACACATCATCCCATTTGAAAGGAATGTTTTTGTGTAGAAGATGCGTGAATGGGTGACACTTATCTACCAACTGAGAGATGAACCTTCTGATGGACTGTAACTTCCCTTGTAGAGACCGCAATTGACTCAGATTCTTAGGTGGCAGCATTTCCATGATTTCTTTGACCTTGGCCGGGTCCACCTCTATTCCATTAGCTGATATGATATATCCAAGGAGTTTACTGGATGTGACTTCAAAAACATACTTTTTTGGATTTAACCGTATATTAAATTGCTCTAGTCTTGTGAAGATCTTGTCTAGAACTTGTAGATGCCCTTCTCTAGTTTTTGATTTGGCTAGAATGTTGTTTGTGTAATCTTCCATGATAATATGCATCATGTCATGCAAGATTGTTGTCATTGCTCATTGATATGTTGCCCCAGCATTCTTTAGCCCGAATGACATGATGCACCAACAATAGGTACCCCAAGAACATGTGAATGTTGTTTTATGCTGATCCTTTGGCGCTATCTTGATTTGGTTATATTCAGAGAATCCATCCATCAAAGACAACATGGTGTGCCTTGCTGTGAGGTCTACAATGATGTCGATGTTAGGCACAGGGAAGTCATCTTTGGGATAAGCCTTGTTCAAATCCCTGAAGTCATTACATAGTCAAACTCTTCCATCTAGTTTGGCGACATGCACTATATTTAAAATCCACTCTGGATAGTCTATTGGTCTAATAAACCTGACATCTAGCAGCTTCTTGAGTTCTTTTACCATGAGTGTGATATGCAGGTGCATCTTCTTGAGTTTTTGTTTAATTGGCTTAGCTTCCATAGCTAGCGATAAGTGATGCATTATAAGTTTTGGATCGTGACTCAATATATCCATGTATGACCAAGCAAAGTTGATTTATTTCTTTTTGAAGAATTCTGAGAAGTTTGGCTTCTCTTGTGCAGTTAAAGATTGTGCCATATGAATCATCCTTAGATTTTCACCCGTACCAATGTTGATCTATTCTGCTGGTTCCATCAAGATTGAGGATCTCCCTGATGTGTTAGATTGGGAAGAGGGTCAAGCCTTTCATCCTTCAGTGCCTCAGAGAGGTTTTCACCATTGGATACGTCTTTCATATTTTTACTATTTTCACGATCTAACACTGCTGCAGAGCAGTTTTCACTGTTAGATCTATCTTTCATTTTTATATTTTTGAGACTAAAAGGCTTGGCACTCTCTCCAAAATAAGCCCTATCATTCAGTTCTATGGCATAGCTAGCTCTGTGATCCCCTATAGGTATATGGTCTCTAAGTTCCAGAAAATTGATGATGGCCTCATCATTCTGAAAAGTATCTAGCTCAAGGGTAGAGTCTTGCAAATCCCAATCTATGAGTTCTGGATGCAATAGTGGTAATGGGTCATTGGATTGGTCTAGTTCGACAGTAGTGATGGTAAAGATGGAGGAGTTACTATGGTTATTGTAAGCATTGACAATGCCTGTGATGGTACTCTCCACAAGCTAATCTGTCAAGTTTTGTATCCTTCTTCCCTCATGAATCTCATTATCGTTATTATGCGGATCGAACTCTAGAGGTCTAGACTGTGAACTTTGTCTCTCATGAGTTGTAGGGGTAGGGTCATTCTCATGGACCACATCAACATCTTTGTCATCACAAGATAGTTCATAGAGACTATCCCATTCATAGTCATTAGAGTCTATCTCACTCCATCCTTGTAGTTGGTGAATTTGCTCTACTAGGTAGTAGTAGATGTTTGTGGTTGCTTGCCTTTATTCTTGTTTGTTCCTTTGGTCTTTGCTTTGATGGTATAACCTAGCCCTATAGTGTCTCGGGCTATTAATGAAGGAGGTTGGATGGGCTCAATGATACCTTCTTTCCTCAATCCTATGGGGCCATGACCTCCATATCCCATTCTTTGTAGTATTTGGTATCCTTGACCATACTGTTCGGTTTGCAATGTGGAGTGATTGTCTTGTTGCTTGGATAGACTATCTTCATCCTTATATAACAATTGTAGGATATCTTTCTCATTGTTCTCATCTTCAAGGCTTCCCCATTTTACAAACAAACCTTTAGGAGTTTCAAATGCTTTGGGTTTTCTCATGGAAGGCTTTCCATAGGATCTAGGGGATATAGGTAGTTGTGCTAGGCAAAAGCATTGTGCGATTGTATATTCACCGACACCCTTGTCCTTGAGCTTGAGGTTGATTTTAGATGCCTTGGATGTGGAAGGGAGTGAAGTTGGGTCAACACGGGATGAGGATGAAGTAGAGGCATGGTTATTGGGAATTACAACATTGGGTGTAGATTGTATGGAGTTGCAATATTAAAATGGATTGGGATCGCCTTGGATGGTGATCTCTTGGTTGTCATGGGGGAATTTGATACATTGGTGATAGGTGGATGGCACCACCTTCATTGCGTGTATCCAAGGTCTTCCAAGGCAAATATTATATGCAAGTTCCATGTCAAGCACTTGGCACACCACATCCTTTACTATAGGTCCCACTCTGATAGGCAAAACAACGGTTCCCTTTGAAGTTCTTTCCTCTTCATCATAGGCTTTGATGGTGATATTCTTTTTAGGATCAATAGCATTCTCTAAAAACCCCAATGCAAGGATTATCTTTAAGGTGTAAATATTTAAACCTACTCCTCTATCGATTAGAACCCTTTTTATTTTATGCTTGTGGATGAAGGATTATATGTGAAGAGATGCATTGTGTGGTTGGGTAATTGACATGTCATCCTTTTTAGTGAATGATAGGAAATGAGGTGTGGTAAGACGACCTACCATGGTTTGAAACTACTCTTCGGTGAGGTTGGTTGGGATGGTGGTTTCCAAAAGATCTTGTTCGAGTATGGCTTTGTGGGACGGGGATAGATGCAAAAGTTCTAAAATGGAAATGTGTGTGGGTGTCTTGTGAAGTTGATCTAGGACGTTGTACTAGTTAGATGTAGAGGATGGTTTGGATGGAGCTCCTTTAAGAGTAACTTTTCCACCATGAGTGGTCACATTACAATTAGGGATTTTATTTATAGTGATCACATTGATATGTGAATCACTTTCTGAAATATGGTTAACAACATAGTCATATGACACATTGGTATAATTGGCGTTGTTAGCTCCACTTTTGTTTTGATTTGAAGAACCTCCCTTCTCATAGTTGGGGAGTGGATTCTTGAATGCAATATGATCATCATTAGAGGCATGTCCATTAAGCGATATCTATTTTTTATCCAACAAGTCTTGAATGGTGTGCTTTAGTTTTTGGTAGTCATTTGTCTTGTGGCCTTTGCTTCCATGGTACTCATAGAAGTTTGTGTCTTTCCACCAAGGAGGTTTAACTTTTGGTTCATATTCCCATGCCATTGGAAGCGTTATGAGATTGTTTGAGATTTGCTTCCATAGGACAAATTCTGGTGTTTCCCCTAGAGGCATGAATTTTCTTTGAGGAGGACAGTTTGTAGACCATGATTTGGTATTTTATGGTTTGTTTTGTTGGGGGTTGTTTTGTGGGTTTGACAAGTTGAAAATTTGTTTCTTTAGCATCACATTTTTAGCATCAACCACCCCATCATTGATGATGTTTTTATTTTTGGTCCAAAATCATGGCTTGTCCATGTTATTATTGGAGCTAGGGGTTTCCTTGTAGATTTTGACTTGTCCTTTGGCTATCAAATCTTTTTCAATAACTAACCCCATTTCAATGACCTTACTAAATGAAGTAGGACATTGGATTTGTATTTGGTAGTTAAGATCAGCATTTAGGTTGTGTACAAACATCTCAAGCATTTGTTTTTTTGGCATATGATATGGACATTTGTTGGCCAGTTGTTTCTATCTTTGTAAGAAAGAGGCAAAGGATTATCCACTCATTTGTTTAGTGTTACAAAGATCTAACATTGAGATTTCATGCTCAATGTTTTAGGAGAAATGAGTGACAAACTTGTCCACTAGTTCGTTAAAGGTTTGAATTCTGGGAGGTAGGTGAGAGAACCATTCCATAGCTTGTCCTCCCAAGCTCCTTAGGAATAGTCGCATGAGATAGGTTTCATTGTGGGTGACTTCAAGACATGCTACGCTAAATTCTCTGATATGGTCCCTTGGATCACCCTTTCCTCGATATTTGTCAAATTTTGGCACCTCAAATTTTTAGGGGAAAGCTATCATATCAAGGTCTTATCAAAATGATATGCTGAAATATCATTGAGAGAGTAGTGCTTTTTTTATGCTTTAGTTTGAATGTCTGTGAGATATTGTTGTAAGGCTTGGATTTGCATTGTTAATGTATCCAAGGGATTGATTGTATCCTTAGCCTTGTTTGTTTTGGCAACCTCTTGTGTGATCTTGGGAGTTTCCATGTCGTTTGTAGATGTGGTGTCTTTTAAGGTGGAGGTGTCAAAATCTGATGGAAGTTTGGCCCCTTGTGCTAGCATAAGGAAATACTTTTGAGGGTCCATGTTTAGGACTTTGTCCATCATCTTTGTAAATTTTGAGTCTTGTAAAGTACCAAGTACTTCCTCATATGGGATTTCTTCCTCTCCATCACTGTGAGACGTTGATGGTATGTCTTTGTTCAAAAAATCCATATCATGCTTTTCTTTGGATTTTTATCTAGTTGCAACCATAAAAACCATTTGATGGGGGTGAATGTTGGATGAAAAATGCTTGTGAATGGACATTTTTGGTGTGGTTGAGATGATAAGATTTTTTCTAAGGTTTTAATTTTGATCTATTGTTTGCTCAAACAAATGTGCTCTTGAGGTAAATGATAGTCAAAGTAGGGAGAGTTGATTACCGCTATTGATATGGACTACTTTTATCAAGATTACACTAGTGTAGTTCCGAGATGAAGGATGGTATATCCTGTTATGAAACCAACTAGGTTTTTGTTTTGAGTTTTGGAAGATTCTAATGACACCTTAGAAGGAAACTTGGTTTGTTTTGACATTGTTGCTTTGGATGATATGGCAAATGGAAATGGTTTGGAAAATGGTTGTGAAACTAATTTGTATGGTTTTTCTGATATCACAAATGAGGTATATGCAATAATGGGTATCTAGAACTGGTTTAAAATTTTCTCAAAAGTGTACAAAATAGCTCTTTGTTTTGCATGTGTAGGAAAAATGGTCAAATGTGCAGCTATGTAGGTCAAATGCGCAGGTCTGGTTAAAATGCACTGATTTTTGAATGCGTAGGACTGTGCTTTGGATGTGCCACTCTATGCATCAAATGCGTAGAAATATTGTTGCACAACAAAATGTCTCAAATGCATAGCAGAATGGGTCAATTGTGCAATAGGATTAAATGTGCAACATAACTTGTCATATGTACAACAAAATGGTTTAAATGCACAACAAGATTAAATGCACAATAGAACTTGTCACATGCATAGCAGAATGGTTTAAATACATGGAACTATAGGTAGTGTTGTCTTTTTTGTTTCAATTTTCTTGATCTTGGTTTGTTTTCACAATGTTTCTTGAAGCAAATCTATTATTTTAGCTAATGATTTGTATCAATTAATTGCAAGAAAACATGTCACACAAGAAGATTTCATGTTTGTTATTACAAATTTTTGACCAAAAAGCAAGCACAATCCTAAGGTTGGCAAGGACAGTATTTGATGAGTTCCAACTTAGTTTTTACACTAGGCACTTGCATAAAGGCAGACAACTAGTAACTTGGTAGCACCGACTCCCCTCCATAGCACTCACTTCTCATGCATACCAAGTTACAGTTCCTCTGAAGAGTTGAACTTTTCTGTATCTACACTAAATGAGTGTATGATGTTGCACAGCTCTAGAGGTTCCTCCTCCTATGTCACCAAATAGGGGATTTTTGCTTACTAGAACAAAAGGATTTTAGTAAATGCATATGTTCGGGTGGTTACATGTGCAGCCATTTTCTCTGATAAGGAGGCTTCCCAGCCTGCGGAGGTTATGTTCCATAGGGTTTTGGGGGAAACATTGGTTGGTGTAACACAAAAGCACCCGTTGCTTTCAACTTTCGTCACAAACTCAATTTATTTATAGTGACTTGGAGGTGGCTTGGCTTTAGCCCGTTATCACTTAAGGTCATCCCACTTGGAAGGAAGGAATTCCAAGGGCAGGCCTCTCTAAAGGTTAAACATACAAAATGATAAGTTCGGCATTTTGGTCACCTAGAAGAGGGGAGAGCATAGTCCTATTATCATTCTAAAAACATAGAGAACACTGGTTCTTTATCTTCCTAGTTAAAATAAAAATAACTAAATGTGTTAACCCTACCAAGCACAAAGATTTGCAACAAGATAGCAACAACTTGGAAAAGATTGTTTGTTTTAACCTTCTAACAAATCTAGGTGTAGATTGTTGCTTGAAGAAGTAAACAAGTGTTACTTTCCCCTATTAAGCTATGTGATAGATTGTAGTGCAAGATAGTAAAAACATAAAGAAATTGTTCAGTTTTAATCCTTGTTACATCCCTCTTTTTGGAATCGATTATGCTATTTACTTTCTTGCAAATTTCAGTAATATAATATGTTGTGGATGACATGGAAACTGATGATTTATTATACAAAGTTAGTTCTATGAAATTTTAGAATCTATTGATTATGATCAATGTGATAGTGTAGACCAAATGTCCTTTTTGTTAAGTTAAATGATGTTTTGGATATATTATGCTTTAATTTGGAACATAGGTGCTTTGACCACAAAATTATATGTGAGACTGTTTGCAGGAACAGGTGGACCATGTTCGATAGGAAGAGAAAGTATCTTTGAGAGAGAGTATAGACTCTGGAAATTAACCATGGGTGTTTGTTACTGAGAACGCCAAACAGGTAGATAAACCTTGGAACCATCAATTTAGTCTTGTTTTTCGATCGGGATAGTTTAAGACTAGATGTCGATGTCTGAAGATAAGGTGTAACATCCTTTTCATAAGTCATCATATAGAATCTTGGAATCGACGATGTTGTCGTAAGTCCACCAAAGCGAGTTGACTTATATAGACGATTATTATTTCATTTATAGGTAATTAAATGAACCTTCTTGTGGCAGATTCATGAATCACGTCTCATAGTCGAAAGATGCGAGAAGTTAGCTTTGTGCATCTAACAATGTAGGAAACTTGTTTTCATTATGCTCAATCCGTCGTGATTGTCGTAAAATGCGTCAAACTTGTGTTGTGAATTTACTCTTTTTGGAGATCAACGAATGTCGATTTTGAAGCCATAGCGTGTAATAAATTGTTTTGGTCATTGTTGGGAATGAGTCTTTTTCTTCTAGCTTTGACCGTGAGATATTATCGATCTAATCTTGAGTTTCCTTACTAAACTGGTCTTTATCTCTTTTCTTTTTCAACCAAAAAGATGCTCGAGACATTTCTTAACCACCGCCTTGTCGAGCTTAACCCCACAATTCAGCTTTTAGTTGATCTTGGAGAATTAGATGCCTTATGTTCGAGGGAGGGCGGGGTTGTTATATCCATTTTCAAGCCACGTCGCCATTGGAGCCTCCATCTTTTTAGTGGTCGTGATAAGTGCGAAGTCAGGTAAAAAGATAGTTATGCCAACCCTTGTGGATAGGCATGTGACAGTTTTTGGTCTCATTGCACTATCTTCCATCATCGTGGCGCGAGAGGGAGGTAGCTAAGCGGTTGTGATAGAGTGTAACCATTTAATTATGGTAGATGCTCCTTCATCGTGGGTGGTGCTAAAGCATCGGGTTGCTGTGGTTTAGAAACCAAAGGAAAACGTAGTTGTGGAGAGTTTTTTGCTGCGCTAAGCATGGTAGGGAGTGAATGGTGAGATGAATGTTGTTTTAATCCTTCATCGTGGGCAATAGGTGGTAGTTTAGAAGTGGGAGAGACGAGAGTTATGGGGGGAGATTCCATCGACGAGGGAAGAGGATAGTTATTGAGTAGGCTGTCATTGTTTTGGGGAGGAGAAAAACAGCAGAGAGGAGAATCAATTCATTGAAAAGTTGGGCTTCATTGTGCACGATTGGCAGAGAAGAGAGAGTTTTGAAAACCTGAACAGGCACGACTAGCTAGAGGGGGGACATGGATAGGTGTGTAGAGAGCTGGGAATCTGCAATGATCACCAGGAACTTGCCACAGCAGTCCTCAACTCTTTCGACAGGTTTTCCCATTCTTTTCTTTTTCACAGTTTAAGTCAGTTTCTGTGTCTCTTCATTGCAAAGATAAAGTAATGCGTTTACACCAAATAGAATATGATGACAATGTCTTCTATTGCGATTTCTGTGTGAGGTTTATCCATAAAATGGTATCATTGCTGTGTTTTGATATTTGAAAACTTAGAAATAGTAACATTGCTGTCCTTTAGAATACGTGAACTCAGAAATTGTATCATTGCTTGTCATGAACGACACCGTACATGATGAAAGAACACAGTTCTCTAATGTACACACATCTAGGAACGAACACTATAGGATGCAAAATGTAAACTACATTCTTCAACTGATTGGCAATGACGTATGTTTAAAGAGTTTCCTTTAAGACAGTATTATCAACTTAAAACTGCCTTTGGTGCACTTGAAACAATAGCTCCACAGCGAGAAAACACATTGCTCCACATGCATGTTGTGTAGGAGTTTAAAACCACAGATTTAAAGCATGTTTTGACGTAAACTTTAGTGTGTTTGATAGCCGGAGATGTAGTTGTAACTAGCTAGTGTCTTATCCGTCTTATATCTTTAGTTAGAGGTCGACCATGTGGTTGGTCATCTCTAATGTCATAAGAAAGATTCCCAACCCCTTATTATCTTATATATGACTCTTATCTCTATGAACCATGTGAAACTATTTGACTTGGAAAGGGGAGTAGAAAGTTAAAGTATCAGTTTTGGTCGAAAGCCATCATGGTTTTGTAATGAACATGTGGGGTGAGAAAAACCCGCATTTGAGTCTAGATTACGTTGCATGCGATGGTTCTAGTATCGTTTTATTTTGTAGACCTTATGAGTCTAAAACCCTTAAATTTTGGGATAACGGGAAGTTGTTTTAGATACTTGAGTATGTTGTACAAACATGGGAACCGAGTAAACAAGTATGAAACCACTTAGGAGTAGGTGTTATTAAACGATGTTTTTACATGAATATGGGATAATGAAACTATAAACTCAGGATTAGAGTAAACATTGCGCCATGTGCTATTGTAGGAGAAAATCCTAAAAACCTTGAGGTCATCGAGGTCGACATTTTTTTAAACTTTACAAATAGGAAACTGTAGGATTTCGATGAGTTCAAGTCGAGTAGGGTGGGTGAACTAAGTTCATGCGTTCTTAAAATACTATTTAAAAACAAATCCTTTGGCCAAGGTGGTGCACGATCCTCAAGTGCATCAAATGTTCATTGTAACTGTATGGTGTTTCTTGTGGAGAGTCATGCATGACTAGAGGGTATCTAGGGATCTGCACGATAACAAGACACGTAAGTTACAACACCAGAGCTCAGATGGAAAACACCGATGGTTATCCTAAGTCTATCCTCTTGAGTAGGGTAGGGCCACTTCCGGTTAGGAAGGAGTGCGGGAGACCGACAGTCTGTGGTTGGAGGTTAAGCTCCTTGAAGATACTTTCTCTTCCAAATACTGAGGATTGCTGAGTCTTGAATGGGATGGGTCGACAATCGAGATGCATGTTAATGGTATGTTTCCAATATTTTATTTGTTTCAAGAAAATTTCAAAATGTTTATTGTATATCGTTTCTTTCAGTTTTATGAAAATGAGATCATGTTTATGTTAAAGTAAAAAATGTTATGATGGGTAATAGATAAGTTTCTTTTGTATTTGATTACCTATTAAATAAAATTATTTTTACCTTTGTGAAAACCTAGTTTTTCTTGTTAATTCAGATATGGATGTTACATATGGTATCAGAGCTAACTAGGTTCAGCACTAGGTCTGATGAGTCCACTAACCTGATTAGGAAATCAACATTATGTGGGTAGCTAATGATTTGATTTATTGTGCCAGGATGGTATACATCAAGAAAACCGCAAGAAAATGCTTCGCGGGTAAGAAGCGTTATCTACAAGCTAAGCAGAAATGGCTTGTGATGATCAAGACCATTGAGAAAACTAATGACGAAAATGACATTTGGCTTGATGATGTGGAAACCTTAGCCAATGCAATGTCACGACTTAAGCGAGTGAGGAGAGAACTTCTAGAGGGAGCAGCGATGGCAGCTCGCATCATGATCAACTGCTGCCCCAGTATTGTACCTAATAGTGTACCTGTTAGTGTACCTGAGAGTGTACCTAGTAGTATGCCCATGATCACTAGGGATCCTCATGTAGTACCTAGAGCTGAGATCATGGAGCTATCTTCTGATAGTGAGTCTGAGGGGTATGCACCTCGTGATTATGTGTCAGACAATGAATCTAAAGGTTACACTCCACTAGATAATACTGAGTAAAAACATGAGATATGTCTATCTCTAATGATGTTGAAACAATTTTGCAAAATGAATAAAGACAAAATTTTGGTTTGAGAACAATTATGATTATGATCAATTGTTGTGTTCTTTTGATGATATTTAATATGATAAGTGTAAAACTGATTAGTATATATTTAATCACGTGAGAAACTAAACTATCATGGACCAATCAGAGTTTAACGAGGGGGAGGATCAGGAAGGTCATAACTCTCAGGAAAACTCCACTGACAAGTTAGATAGGATTCTAAACATGCACACTGAAACCAAGGAAAGGTTGAACAAACTGGAAAAGAAAATGGATGAAACTGGCAACATAGAAGGTGAAAATGAGAACTCACATTATACAAGCAAGAGTAAACATTTGGAAAATGGCACGTCAAGTGAAAGTCTTGATGATAGTGAAGTCCAAAGAAAAACCAAGGATAAACTTGCATTAGAGTTATCTAAGGATATGAAGAAGGTTAATCCTCCAAAGTTTGATGGAACGAAAACTGGAGATGCAGCAGAAGCATGGTTAACTGAGATGGAGAAATATTTTGAGATCAGAAATTACTCTGAGGTTACTAAAGCCATGTGGGGAGCATATCAGCTATCTGGGGAAGCATCCACTTGGTGGATGAATAAGAAAATGGAGCTGGAATTAAGTCCCTTGAAGGTGACATGGGATGAGTTCATAGAACTATTCCGAAAATGGTGGTTAGCTCAGTTATATTTTGATCAGAAGTTAACAGATTTCCAAAACTTCAGGCAAGGTGAACTATCTGTGGTCGAGTATGCAGAAAAATTCACTAGACTACTGAAGTATGTTCCTCAATACCAAAAGGATGAAAGGTTTCAAATCAGAAAATTCATCATGGGACTCAATCCTCAGATCGGCAGTGAGGTGGAGGTGCATGGTCCAAGCACAATGGATCAAGTTTATGAAAAGGCAATTAAACAAGAGCAGAAGATCAAATCTATCTCTGCTAACCGTGATAAGAAATGCAAGAAGTTTGATAAGAACTACAACGATCAGTCTTATAAAAGGAAAAATGAGAAGGGATATGGAAACAGGAGGTTTGATAAGGGAAATCAAAAGAATCAAGGGGGATTTGGTAATGAGCGAAGAGGTGAAGATTATAAGAGAAATGTAAATTTTAAGAAGAATGATGATTCTGCAAGTAGGCCATCTAAGAAGCGAGGACCTATAGGAGGATGCTTTTCTTGTGGAGAAGATAATTATGCCAACCGTTGCCCCAACAAGAAGCAGAATGGGAAGCCTAGGAACACGAAACTTCCTTCGCAACAAGAAGCATTTCAGCAAAGGATTCATGCTACTCTTGACAATCGACAAGCGGAGTATCAGATCACCCCTATTGAGATGACAGGTACCTTATTTGGAGTTCCTATTTCTATTCTATTTGATACTGGTGCAACAGAAAATTTTGTGTCACCTAGAATCTTAAGTAAATTTTCTAGAAAAGCTGGTTTTATGTCAAAACCATGGACAGTAGAGTATGCAAATAACTCAAAGGCTTAGGTAGAGAAATGTTTGTTTGAAGCTAAGATTGATGTTTCTAACTTCACCACTGAGGCAAATTTATACGTAGCACCTTTAGGGTCCTACGATGTCATCCTAGGAATGAATTGGTTGTGGAAACATCGAGCCAAGGTAGATTGTTTTCATAAAACCATTGAGTGTCTGGATGAGACAGGCAAAACAGTAAATCTCCAAGGAATTCAAAGGGAAATAAGGATTAGATCCATTTCATCAAAACAACTAAAACGGGCTAGGCGAAAGGGATGTCAACTTTTTGCAGTCAAAATGGACCTAGTAGAGGAAACCTTGGAGAAACAAACTTTTGAGGAAAGATATCCATATCTATGCAACTTCAAGGATGTATTTCCTGAGGAGTTACCAGGCTTGCCTCTAAAGAGAACATTTGACTTTGTCATAGATATTAAACTAGGATCGGAGCCAATCTCTAAAGCTCCGTATCGTATGACTACCACTGAACTTATGGAATTAAAAGCTCAGTTGCAGGAGCTATTGTCTAAGAATCTAATTAGGCCAAGTGTATCACCATGGGGAGCCCTAGTTATATTTGTCAAAAAGAAAGATGGAACTCTAAGGCTGTGTATAGATTATAGGATGCTTAACAAGGTGACAATAAAGAACAAGTATCCCTTGCCATGTATTGATGATCTATTTGACCAAATACGTGGTTCATTGGTCTTTTCTAAGATAGATCTGAGATCTGGATACCATCAGTTAAGGTTGAAAGATGAAGATATTCCCAAGACAACATTTAGAACAAGGTATGGTCATTATGAGTTCATGGTGTTGCCGTTTGGATTGACCAATGCACCTGCTGCTTTCATGAATCTCATGAATAGTGTTTTCAGAGATTATCTTGATAAGTTTGTGCTAGTTTTCATTGATGATATTCTGATCTACTCCAAAAATGAAGAGGAGCATGCACGACATCTTCAAATAGTCTTGCAATGATTAAGAGAACATAAATTGTATGCAAAACTCTCAAAGTGCACCTTCTTTCAGAAAGAAGTATAGTATTTGGGGCACATAATATCAGCCAATGGGATATCAGTTGATCCAGCCAAAATAAAAGCTATTATGGAATGGCCTGAACCTACCAATGTGTCAGAGGTACGAAGTTTCATGGGATTGGCAGGGTATTATAGGAAATTTGTGTTGAATTTCTCAAGCATTGCTAGCCTAATTACCTCCTTACAGAGAAAAGGAAAAAGGTTTGTTTGGACAGATGAATGTCAAAAGGCTTTTGACTTGTTAAAAGAAAAATTAACAACTGCTCCAATTCTGAAAGTTCCTAATCCTGAGGGAGAGTTTGAGGTTATCACTGATGCCTCGGGGGAAGGATTGGGAGGTGTGCTTATGCAAGATGGCAGGGTAGTAGCCTATGAGTCAAGGAAGCTAAAAAACTATGAGTAGAACTACGCTCCTCATGACCTAGAGATGGCAGCAGTGGTTCACGCCCTTCAGATGTGGTGACATTATTTGTTGGGAAGGACTTTTATTCTAAAATTTGATCATCAAGCCTTCGCTACATATTTACACAACCTAATCTCAATGCAAGGCAAAGGAGATGGTTGGAATTAATATCAGATTATGACTTTGAAATTTCTTATATCCAAGGCAAGGAAAACCGAGTAGTTGATGCCTTAAGCAGAAGAAGGCACATAGCTTCTATAATCTCCATACATGCTAACTTTAAAGACTTAGTAATGCAAAACTTATCTGGAGATGAGTATTATGAACAAGTGAAACAGGCTCTGCACTCAAACCCTAAGGACCCAAGATATGATAGATTTAGTTTTGAATCCAATGGATTGATGAGATTCAAGGGAAGAATCTACGTTCCTAATTCAGTAGAACTTAGAAACCTTGTGTGGAAGGAAGTTCACTGTGCTCCTTACTCTGGACACCCTGGTGTAACAAAACTGTTAGCGGATGTCAAGCTGCTATATTTCTGGAAAGGAATGAAAAACGATGCTGCAAAATTTGTAGCTAGCTATTTGGAGTGTCAGAGAGTTAAGGTAGAACACCAACATCCTGTTGGATTGTTATACCCACATGATATTCTGAAATGGAAATGGCAAGTTGTTAGTATGGATTTTGTCCAGGGGTTACCAATGTCTAAGAATAGGCATGATGCAATATTGGTTGTTGTGGATAAACTAACCAAGGTCGCACCTTTCATACCGAGAAATTTGATGGATGGAGCACATCTTTTGGCTCAGAAATTTGTGCAAGAAATTTTTAGATTGCATGGGGTACCTGAAAAGATTATATCTGATAGAGATGCTCGGATAACTTCACGGTTTTGGCAAACCTTATTTTCTGCATTAGGGACTAAACTTAATGTGAGTACTGCTTATCACCCTGAAATTGATGGACAAATAGAAAGAATGAATAAGGTATTAGAAGACCTTTTGAGAATGTATTGTATGGATCATCAATACAGATGGGAGGAATATCTACCTCTTGTTGAATTTCCCTATAACAACTCCTATCATTTTGCCATTAAGATGGTGACATTTGAAGCATTATATGGAAGGAAATGTAGAACTCCTATAAGCTAGGATAAGCTGGAAGATAGGATAAGCATTGGCCCTGAAATGCTTGCTGATATGGAAGAAAAAGTAAAAATGATTAGGAAGAGGTTGGCATAAGCCAATGACAAGCAAAAGAGCTATGCAGATCGCAAACGAGTGCCTAGACACTTCTATGTTGGTGAGAAAGTGCTTTTACGAGTGAAACCCCAAAAGAGTTCTATAAAATTTGGTAAATCTTCAAAATTGGCTCCTCGTTATGTCGGACCTTTCGAAGTTCTTGAGATTATCAATCCAGTTGCCTACAAAGTTGCTCTACCTCTAGCCTTGTCTAAGATGCATACTGTTTTTCATGTTTCGTATTTAAAGAAATATTTTGTAGGTAATAACCACATCCTTAACTGGAATTCCTTACAGATGCAAGAACCCGGGGTGGTTGTGATTGAGCCACTCAAGGTGCTCGAAATGCATAAACTTCGTTTATGTAATCGAGAAGTTTTGCAATGCAAAATTCAGTGGAACCAATATGGCGAGGATAGCGCCACTTAGGAAGACTATAAAGACATTTACCAAAGATTTCCTAAACTTGTCAAAGACATTAATGTTGCACTATAAAAAGTTTGTTTTAAGTTTAAATTTTGCTTGATAAACTTAATCATCGGGGACGATGATTTTTAAAGGGGAAGGATATGTTACATCCCTCTTTTTGGAATCGATTATGCTATTTACTTTCTTGCAAATTTTAGTAATATAATATGTTGTGGATGACATGGAAACTGATGATTTATTATACAAAGTTAGTTCTATGAAATTTTAGAATCTATTGATTATGATCAATGTGATAGTGTAGACTAAATGTCCTTTTTGTTAAGTGAAATGATGTTTTGGATATATTATTCTTTGATTTGGAACATAGGTGCTTTGACCACAAAATTGTATGTGAGACTGTCGTTGCAGGAACAGGTGGACCATGTTTGAAAGGAAGAGAAAGTATCTTTGAGAGAGAGTATAGACTCTGGAAATTAACCATGGGTGTTTGTTACTAAGAACGCCAAACAGGTAGATAAACCTTGGAACCATCAATTTAGTCCTATTTTTCAACTGGGATAGTTTAAGACTAGATGTCGACGTCTGAAGATAAGGTGTAACATCCTTTTCATAAGTCGTCATATAGAATCTTGGAATCGACGATGTTGTCGTAAGTCCACCAAAGCGAGTCGACTTATATAGACGATTATTATTTTGTTTATAGGTAATTAAATGAACCTTCTTGTGGCGGATTTGTGAATCACGTCTCGTAGTCGAAAGATGCGAGAAGTCGGCTTTGTGCATCTAACAATGTAGGAAACTTGTTTGCATTACGCTCAATCTGTCGTGATTGTCGTAAAACGTGTTGAACTTGTGTTGTGAATTTATTCTTTTTGGAGATCGACGAATGTTGATTTTGAAGCCATAGCGTGTAATAAGTTGTTTTGGTCATTGTTGGGAATGAGTCTTTTTCTTCTAGCTTTGACCATGAGATATTATTGATCTAACCTTGAGTTTCCTTATTAAGTTGGTCTTTATCTCTTTTCTTTTTCAACCAAAAAGATGCTCTAGACATTTCTTAACCGCCGCCTTGTCGAGCTTAACCCCACAATTTATCTTTTAGTTGCTCTTGGAGAATTAGATGCCTTATGTTCGAGTGAGGGTAGGGTTGTTATATCCATTTTCAAGCCACGTCACCATTGGCGCCTCCATCTTTTTAGTGGTCGTGATAAGTGGGAAGTCGGGTAAAAAGATAGTTATGCTGACCCTTGTGGATAGACATTTGATGGTTTTTGGTCTCATTACACTATCTTCCATCACCATGGCGCAAGAGGGAGGTAGCTAAGCGGTTGTGATAGGGTGTGTTGGTTTTTTCCTAGACTGGATGCTTACTCCCAGATTTCCCTACAAGGTAGCTATCAATGATCAACAGGATCTCTGGGCCAGGGGCCAACAGTGTAGGAGATAGACTCTATATTTTATCTCCTCTTTTTCTTTAGGCTCTGCAAAACCTAGGGGGGTATTCCCTACTCAACATCCATGAGGATATACATACAAGGCTGGGATGCTGACAGAAAGCAGATAAGTCCTCCTGTAAGTAGACCAAAACTGGAAGATAAGAGCAAAGGGGCTAGCTTTGGGCCTATTGGCAGTTGTAGACAGAGGACTGAGGATCCTAAAACTATTTCTACTATCCTAATGGTTATTTTAGATTTTGATTTTAAGTTTGGATGCAAAGCTGAACATGGTTGTAACACAAACACAAAGCAAGATTGGTGCCTATCCAAGGCCTGGAGTCAGTAGACATACACCTGTGAATGATATGCATGAACAACTAAAATTGGATTTCAGGGGGATGCATATGATACCTGCCTTACAGATATCTCCCAATACAAAGTGTTAAGCTATCTATACTTATGGCATCCCTATTGCAGTATACCCTTCTCAATGTTCAATCTGAAAATAGTTTAATCTACCATTTGAGCAGAAGTTAAAAGATCAGACATTCAACACAAGAATTCTATGTTCTAGAGTCTCAAACATTCCTTAAATATCTAGACTCAGAAGAAAGATACATGCAATACTGGAGATAGAATTAACAAAACACATGCCAACATAGCATTTCTCATATAAAATTAACCATGAAATCAGTGGATTCATGCAAAAACATACAACAAGAGATACATAGACTCACAAGTTTTTATGGACAGAGCAGCCAAAACCAACTGTATTGTATCACAGAGCCAAAATGTTCAACTTTCAACAACCTAAAAATGAGTAACACTTCCTGCTTATAACATCCAGAGAAGCATACTCAGCATTAATTACATGGCCTTGACAAAAAATCCACCAGATACAGTCCTCAGAAGGAATGGCGCTCATGAAATATTAATGCAGCAGACAAAGAGGGGCCTCGAGCCATGCGCCATTATCTGGGCTCTTCATTCAAAAATTAGGCAACCTGACTATTCAACAACTCACCCATGCCCCTGCTACAGTCACCATTGATGGCTCAACCACCCACAACCACCAAGAAAACCATCGCTGCATTCAAATGGGGAGCTCCTGCCAAAATACATTTTCTGAACGTTCAAATTATGTAGGAGAATTAGTCCCACATGCACGGTGCGAAGACAACTTTAGCATTTTAAAAACATGGCCACCCACATACTAAGTGTTGAGCACTTTTGCCACGCTCGACACATGCCTCTCAGCCCAAAGCCCATCGCCTAGACCTATACCATCGGCCCGCTCCAAAAAACTCCTTCCGATCGCAACAGTCTCACCGACGACACCTCCGCAAGCCTCATCGGCCAGAGAAATGCCATCGGGCCAACACATTCCACCCTGCCGACACAGCCAGTCACACTGATCAACACACCATACTTAGGTCTTCGGCGAGACACACGCCATCGGCACAACAAAAAAAATGCTCGCCGATACGTCAAGTCATACTGACGCACCAACGCCCAAATCCCCATCAGCCAGAAAAATGATATCGGCAGAGGTCAAGACCCCTCTGCTGATAGCAAAAGTCTCACCGACGGTCCACTCCATACTCCCCTGTCGGTGTGACCTGCGCCTATCGGCGCCACAAAAAACTGCTTGGCCGACAATACTACTCTCGCCGATAGATATCCATCGGCCAAACAAATGCCATCGGCCCAACATGAAACTCCTTCGCCGATAGCACAAAGTCTTGGCGATGGAAGAAGATATGACTGCTACCATCATGATTGCCAAGACGAATACAAACTCATGCCGATGGAGAAAACATGAAGACCACCTCCTCAAGAACTATGATGCAGATGATGAAAAACACTGAGGGGCCCCAAAATTTTTTTTTTGGATATTTTGGGATGGTGCCTACATGAAAATTGCTTGGAAACTGTCAGTAAATTTAGGCACCAATAGTGGCTCTGATTGGGGATGTGCAGGTGCGAGACTGTAGCGAGAACCCCAGATCTCTGGGATGCAGACCAGTGCCTTATCCATTGGGCAACAGAGTCATGAAGTTATAATGATCTGCATCACCAATCAAACTTGATGGCCTAAGGCCACCAAGAAAAGGAAAACTAATATTTTCCCTTGTCAAACACCTTGTTCTCATCTGCATACACTGGGTCAAGCCTGAGAATACTGCATGATCTGACCGCAAACAAACCTGGTCATTTGCACATTCAACCTTCTGATTTATTTTGTCACTGTCAACTCTATGCAAACAACCCTCAGCATTAGGCAGCAAATGGATGCAGAATGTATCAAGCAATGCATACTCAAATAGAATATAACACATGTTATCATTTGTATTAGCATTATGCATTGCAAAATGATCTCCTAGCTGGACTGAAAACTAAAAATATTCAAAGTCCACCATGCAGCTAGGAAAATCAGAGCTCATTTCATATGCTGGCCTCTCAAAAGAAAAGCTTTCAAATTCACAATTGTGCACATCATGTACACAACCAATAGCAGCACCAAACTAGAAAAGATCAGGCTCTGGCATCTTTTTCAAATCAGGCACATTTTTACAGTCACTTACCTGATGTATGTTGTTTCCTCTTTCATCAGGATGAGAAACAAAATCCAAGTCAAAAATAGTGCTCAAGCCTTCACCATACTCAAATAGATCGTCATCATCATATGTGTCAAAAATGGGTGATCTAGGTACATAAGCTTGATCATAATATGCCATTTGTTCATGGGCAGCAGAGCACGCATCTTCATCACCAATGGATTCCCTTTGTGGAGGAGTATCAACCTGTGTGTCATAAGAAAAATAACCATCAAATGAAAAACAATCATGCTCTGAAATAGCACTTGTTTCAATCCCTGATTGCTCTTCATGATCCCCATGTGTTTGAAAGGAAGTCAACGGGTCACACATAGGACTGTTTCTCTGTTTGCTTATATCTTCTTTGTCTTGAGTACAATACTCACAATTGTCTCCACAGGTCCATTCCAACAGTTGCTCATTGCTGTCCACAACCTCATTGTTGTTTTCATGGCCAGTTACCTCATCATTGCAATGGGAGTCTTCATTAGTCCTTTCACTGGCATCCTCAACTGGTGAACAATCCAGTTGAGCAGTATTGTTAGCATTATGTTCAAATATAGCAGTCTCAACCTCTATGCTTTCATTTTCATTTTTATCTGCACATGATGCCTTAATTATTTGGTCATTTGCAGCTTCACAACTATTTTTCACACCAAGGCCAGGGGACAGGGATTTCAGCAGGTGCACATTTCTAATTTTTTCTATTTTTTCTACGAACTTGTATGCCATCTGCATACTTGTCACCTTGAAATCCCTCAGTAATGCACTAGAGCCCTCCTCAAAAGCCTCAAAGAATATGCCAACACAGGCTGAAGTGTCAGGTCTGAAGACTTCTGGGATCTGTGAAAATGCTACTGCAAACCTATGACTGAAATCAACACATGGCTCTTCATCTTGTTTTTTGATTCTCATCAATTCTGCAACAAGATCAGCAGGTTCTTTTGCAAATTCTTTTTTGAAAAAGTTAGTAAGCTCATCCCAAAAGGCAAAGGATCTCTTTGGAAAGCTCAAATACTAGTCTTTTGCTTTTGCATCAAAGGACCTAACAAAAAACCTCATCCACATATCCTCATCTCTAAATGAATGTTTTCCCATAAAACTGTGAAAAGTTTGGATATGTGCACTCCCATCACATACACTATGACCACTAAATCTAGGCATCTGACAATATATCCTAGCAGGCATAGTTTCTACTTTATAATCCACCCATGACAAATCCAGTTGGTCATACAAAGGGTCAAAAGGGCTGAGAAGAGGTTTAGCCTTCTGACTGGTAGACACAACAGGGTTACTACTTTTTAACTGGGCCTGCTCAGCCTCTAAGAATATCAACCTATTTCTCATCTCTTCTATTCTTTTATCCAACGTTTCACCGCTGAGTATGGGATAATTCATACTTGGATTCATGAAATTTCTATTTTCAAACATCCCTTGCATTCCTAAGACCTGTAACCTCCCCTGGCATCTAACCTATGCAGCAAAACAACAAATATAAAGGGGAAGGAACAAGGTACCTTTCTTATACAGATGCTGAAGTTTGAACAACACATTTTCTGTCACAACACACACATCAACTTTTCATGTGCACTTGAATTTTTTGCAGAGTCGCCACCTCTCCAAAGAGGACAAAATTTACAGCAGCTAAAAGCTCATCAAATATGTTTCTGAGTTCATTCCACTAGCAGAGCAAAACTTCACCAGAGACTGCAGGATATCACTTCACATCAACGTCCCCAGCAGAGTCGCCAATTTCTGTTGGTGACTCGGATGGGTCACAAGATATAACACTTTTTCATCAATTTTTCCCCAGTAGAGTTGCCAATTTCTGTTGCGACTCAGATGGGTCACAAATATATCATTTCTTTTATCAGTCCTCCCCAGTAGAGTTGCCAATTTCTGTTGGTGACTCGGATGGGCACACAGATATTTCACTAGGGAGGACAAAAATAACAATTTTCAAATCACCATCCCCAGTAGAGTCGCCAATTTCTATTAGTTTTTTCCCAGACTGGATGCTTACTCCCAGATTTCCCTACAAGGTAGCCATCAATGATCAACAGGATCTCTGGGCCAGGGGCCAACAGTGTAGGAGATAGACTCTATATTTTATCTCCTCTTTTTCTTCAGGCTCTGCAAAACCTAGGGGGGTATTCCCTACTCAACATCCATGAGGATATACATACAAGGCTGGGATACTGCCAGAAAGCAGATAAGTCCTCCTGTAAGTAGACCAAAACTGGAAGATAAGAGCAAAGGGGCTAGCTTTGGGCCTATTTGTAGTTGTAGACAGAGGACTGAGGATCCTAAAACTATTTCTACTGTCCTAATGGTTGTTTTAGATTTTGATTTTAAGTTTGGATGCAAAGCTGAACATGGTTGTAACACAAACACAAAGCAAGATTGGTGCCTATCCAGGGCCTGGAGTCTGTAGACATACACCTGTGAATGATATGCATGAACAACTAAAACTAGATTTCAGGGGGATGCATATGATACCTGCCTTACAGATATCTCCCAATACAAAGTGTTAAGCTATCTATACTTATGGCATCCCTACTGCAGTATACCCTTCTCAATGTTCAATCTGAAAACAGTTTAATCTACCATTTGAGCAGAAGTTAAAAGATCAGACATTCAACACAGGAATTCTATGTTCTAGAGTCTCAAACATTCCTTAAATATCCAGACTCAGAAGAAAGATACATGCAATACTGGAGACAGAATTAACAAAACACATGCCAACATAGCATTTCTCATATAAAATTAACCATGAAATCAGTGGATTCATGCAAAAACATACAACAAGAGATACATAGACTCACAAGTTTTTATGGACAGAGCAGCCAAAACCAACTGTATTGTATCATAGAGCCAAAATGTTTAACTTTCAACAACCTAAAAATGAGTAACACTTCCTGCTTATAACAGCCAGAGAAGCATACTCAGCATTAATTACATGGCCTTGACAAAAAATCCACCAGATATAGTCCTCAGAAGGAATGGCGCTCATGAAATATTAATGCAGCAGACAAAGAGGGGCCTCGAGCCATGCGCCATTATCTAGGGTCTTCATTCAAAAATCGAGCAACCTAACTATTCAACAACTCGCCCATGCCCCTGCTACAATCACCATTGATGGCTCAACCACCCACAACCACCAAGAAAACCATCGCTGCGTTCAAATGGGGAGCTCCCACCAAAATGCATTTTATGAAGGTTCAAATTATGTAGGAGAATTAGTCCCACATGCATGGTGAGAAGACAACTTTAGCATTTTAAAAACATGGCCACCCACATACTAAGTGTCGAGCACTTTTGCCATGCTCGACACACGCCTCTCAGCCCAAAGCCCATTGCCCAGACCTATACCATCGGCCCACTCCAAAAAACTCCTTCCGATCGCAACGGTCTCGCCGATGACACCTCCGCAAGCCTCATCGGCCAGAGAAATGCCATTAGGCCAACACATTCCACCCTACCGACACAGCCAGTCACACCGACCAACACACCATACTCAGGTCTTCGGCGAGACACATGCCATCGGCACAACAAAAAAACACTCTCCGATACGTCGAGTCATACCGACGCACCAACGCCCAAATCCCCATCGGCCATAAAAATGATATCGGCAGAGGTCAAGACCCCTCTGCCAATAGCAAAAGTCTCACCGACAGTCCACTCCATACTCCCTTGTCAGTGTGACCCGCGCCTATCGGCGCCACAAAAAACTGCTTGGCTGACAATACTACTCTCGCCGATAGATATCCATCGGCCAAACAAATGCCATCGGCCCAACGTGAAACTCCTTCCCTGATAGCACAAAGTCTTGGCGATGGAAGAAGATATGACTGCTACCATCATGATCGCCAAGACAAATACAAACTCATGCCGATGGAGAAAACATGAAGACCACCTCCTCAAGAACTATGATGCAGATGTTGAAAAACACTGAGGGGCCCCAAAATTTTTTTTTTTGGATATTTTGGGATGGTGCCTACATGAAAATTGCTCAGAAATTGTCAGTAAATTTAGGCACCAACAGGGTGTAACTTTTTAATTATGGCAGATGCTCCTTCATCGTGGGTGGTGCTAAAGCATCGGGTTGCTGTGGTTTAGAAACCAAAGGAAAACGCAGTTGTGGAGTGCTTTTTGCTGCGCTGAGTGCGGTAGGGAGTGATGTGGTTGAGAATTTAGTGAACAGTGAGATGAATGTTGTTTTAATCCTTCATCGTGGGCAATAGGTGGCAGTTTAGAAGTGGGTGAGACGAGAGTTATGGGGGGAGATTCCATCAACGAGGGAAGAGGATCGTTATTGAGTAGGCTATCATTGCTTTGGGGAGGAGAAAAATGGCAGAGAGGAGAATCAATTCATTAAAAAGTTGGGCTTCATTGTGCATGACTGGCAGAGAAGAGAGAGTTTTGAAAACCTGAGGAGGCACGACTAGCTAGAGGGGGGATGTGGATAGGTGCGTAGAGAGCTGGGAATCTGCAACGATCGCTGGGAACTTGCCACAGCAGTCTTCAACTCTGTCGACAGGTTTTCCCATTCTTTTCTTTTTCACAGTTTAAGTCAATTTTTGTGTCTCTTCACTGTAAAGATAAAGTAATGTGTTTACACCAAATAGAATATGATGACAATGTCTTTTATTGCGATTTCTGTGTGAGGTTTATCCATAAAATGGTATCATTGATGTGTTTTGATATTCAAAAACTCAGAAATAGTAACATTACTGTCCTTTAGAATACGTGAACTCAGAAACTATATCATTGCTTGTCATGAATGACACCGTATGATGAAAGAACATAGTTCTCTAATGTACACACATCTAGGAACGAACACTATAGGATGCAAAATGTAAACTACATTCTTCAACTGATTGGCAATGACGTATGTTTAAAGAGTTTCCTTTAAGACGGTATTATCAACTTAAAACTGCCTTTGGTGCACTTGAAATGATAGCTCCACAGTGAGAAAACACATTGCTCCACGTGCATGTTGTGTAGGAGTTTAAAACCATAGATTTAAAGCATGTTTTGACGTAAACTTTAGTGTGTTTGACAGCCAGAGATGTAGTTGTAACTAGCTAGTGTCTTATCCGTCTTATATCTTTAGTTAGAGGTCGACCATGTGGTTGGTCATCTCTAATGTCATAAGAAAGATTCCCAACCCCTTATTATCTTATATACGACTCTTATCTCTATGAACCATGTGAAACTATTTGACTTGGAAAGGGGAGTAGAAAGTTAAAGTATCAGTTTTGGTCGAAAGCTGTCATGGTTTTGTAATGAACAAGTGGGGTGGGAAAAACCCACATTTGAGTCTAGATTACGTTGCATGTGATGGTTCTAGTATCGTTTTATTTTGTAGACCTTATGAGTCTAAAACCCTTAAATTCTGGGATAACGGGAAGTTGTTTTAGATACTTGAGTATGTTGTACAAACATGGGAATCGAGTAAACAAGTATGAAACCACTTAGTAGTGGGCATTATTAAATGATGTTTTTACATGAATATGGGATAATGAAACCATAAAATCAGGATTAGAGTAAACATTGTGCCATGCGCTATTGCAGGATAAAATCCTAAAAACCTTGAGATCATCGAGGTCGACATTTGTTTAAACTTTACAAATAGGAAACTGTAGGATTTCGATCAGTTCAAGTCGAGTAGGGTGGGTGAACTAAGTTCATGCATTCTTAGAATGCTATTTAAAAACAAATCCTTTGGCCAAGGTGGTGCACGATCCTCAAGTGCATCGAATGTTCACTGTGACTGGATGGCATTTCTTGTGGAGAGTTGTGCATGACTAGAGGGTATCTAGGGATCTACACGATAACAAGACACGTAAGTTACAACACTAGAGCTCAGATGGCAAACACTGATGGTTATTCTAAGTCTATCCTCTTGAGTAGGGTAGGGCCACTTCCAGTTAGGAAGGAGTGCGGGAGACCGACGGTTTGTGGTTGGAGGTTAAGCTCCTTGAAGATACTTTCTCTTCCAAATACTAAGGATTACCGAGTCTTGAATGGGATGGGTCGACAATCGAGATGCATGTTAATGGTATGTTTCCAATATTTTATTTGTTTCAAGAAAATTTCAAAATGTTTATTGTATATCATTTCTTTCAGTTTTATGAAAATGAGATCATGTTTATGGTAAAGTAAAAAATGTTATAATGGGTAACAGATAAGTTTCTTTTGTATTTGATTACCTAGTAAATAAAAAAAAATTTACCTTTGTGAAAACCTAGTTTTTCTTGTTAATTCAGATATGGATGTTACAATCCCTAGGTTGGGACTAGATGTAAATTGTGATGCAACAAAATGATTTACTTTCATCCTAGTTATGTCTATGTGATGATTTGCATGAACATATTAAGTTACTCTCTCCTAATTAGTTCTAGGTGGCTTAATAATTCAGCTAAAATGGCTAAGTCCAGCTTGTAACACATACAAATGAGAGTACGGAAGATCTGATAAAAACATTACAACTTTCTCTGACAAATCATATGCACAGATCTATAGGTCATATGCACAATACTGCAATTCATATGCTCAGATTTATAAAAGTGCAACAATTATGATTAAATGCGCAGGACTACACTTTGGATGCATAGAAATATTAGAAGCACAAAAGTATGTGTTAGATGTGCAACAAGACGTGTCAGATGTACAAAAAGATTGAATGAGATGCAAAAAGTGTTGAATGTGCAGAACTGGAAGTTGTATGTGCAGGAATGACCTGCCATGATAGAACCTTCACAAAACACTCAAATTGAAGTTAAAAATGGGGCAAGGCCCCATGGTGGGCATTAGAAATGTTAGTGGAAAATGTGAACAATAGTAATAAACAACTAATCATCCAATAACTTAATGGAAATTGATGTAAACACAAGTAAACCAAGAATATACCTTCAAAGACCATTTTACCTCTATGCTTCCATTGTTCACCTATCTCTTCTTGATCTTGTGGTAATGGAGCTCTCAGAAGTGTGCACTTCCTTGCTATTGAAGCTGACAAGAGTAGAATAGCTGTGATATGGAATGTGCAATGGAGACTAAACTACAATGCAACTACTCCTATCCTTATCATGTGTTGCTGCTCTATCCAAATCATCATGTCAAGTACGCTTCTTGTTGTTCTTTGCTCTAGATGGAGTAGGAAACACAACTAAACCTTGAGAGATGGTTGGAAGTCTCCTAATGTTCATTATTTCAATCAACTCTCTCTCCCTACAAAGTGTAGTGGCATGACCATCCACAACACACTTGAATGGTTGCATAGTGGGGTGTTGTAGTCCAATTTGACTAGATAGTGCCATGCCTCTACCTCTATTTATCAACTCTTCTAACCCCTTTCCCAAAAAGTTTTGTTATTTTCTAAGATATTGGATTCCTCCCCTAGGCATGATTTTTGATCTGATTCACCTTGGATACATCATGGAAACAAATAATCTATGACATTCGAGTTTGACTAATTGACATTGTAGTATTTTTAATTTTTATTGTTTAAATTGTTCCATCATCATTTGTGCTTTGCAAGAAATATTCAAGCAACTTTTGTACTCTCATCTTTGAATTTATTGTGCCTTCTCCACCTTCTTATGTTGAAATCTAAACATTAATCAATAAAAGATATTAGTAGAACTACACAAAAACAATGGACATAGCATGAGTGTTTGAAATCACATTACATTTGAGTGACATTAGTTCTTGTCCTCAACATCATCAAGTGCATGTAATGTGGATGGTAGGTCATCTGCTACATCTCCTAATCCATTTGCATATAAATAATTAGTAAGGGAATAATGACCATCTAAATTGAAATATAATGTAGCAAAAGTATGCAAAAAAAACACAAAAGGACACTTACAAGGTGATTTGATATATCAATGCTAGTGTCCTCTCCATGAACCCATGTACTCACACTAGAAATGTCATCAACAACTAGGAGAATATCATTTCTATTGGTGTGACCAATTGTTTCTCTCATCATGTTCACCTTGACTACATGATTACATGTGTACAACCTTGAGTTGAAAAGTTGCATGAACACATAGACTAACTTGATATTGATCCATACACTTGGTAACAAATTTTGTGATCTCTTTGACTTTGAACCCATGCAATATGGCTATCGGTGGCATCAAATTTCACGTGATCATTAGGAATCTGCAAGGAACACACCCAAGACACATTCTCAACCTTTTCCAAATTAAAATTTTAGTAGAAACTATTTTTTTGCTGATTTGCATCCATCAATAATATGTGTATACATCCACAATCAATTGGTTAACCAACCAATCCACTCTTTTATGTGATGCATGTTGAATGGTCTTTAAAAAATGATTCTTCAAATATGAGTGATATGATTCAATTGTACCATTTGTTTCTTGACCAGTATGCTTAAGGGTATGACAAAATCTAGACCACATCCCCACCCTATGGATCCACTACTCTTGAGAATAGTTAACAAAATTTTGAAGCATGCTGCGAAAATGATGCACAAATAACCAAGCATATTTAATAACCATCTCCTCATCTGAGAGTGATGCATGATGGATCCCAACATATCAAACATTTCTCTTCTAGAAAAATCATCCTTCACCTTGGCTATCAAATTCTTCAACCATGCCCTCCTAACATGCCAGCTACAAAGATATATTTCACAACCAAAAACCTCTCTACAAGGCCACAATACAACTATAATTAGCATCCTAATTATATAGGTAAATATTGATAATGTACATTACTTACATAAATAAAACTCACCTGATAGCATTAATTTTTGTTGTAGCATCATCTACCATAAATGCATTAATTTTCCACTCTATCTTCTTCATGAGAAATCTTTGCAAAAAAAATTTCATCCAATACACTAAGTCAGATGTACATGATCTAGACATTATTATCCATGCAATTGGTAACCCCATGTGTTGGGCATCAAAAGCAAGCAATGTGTACAGTTGGAACTGCAAAAATAATTAGAGTACAAAGATTAAGATCATAAATTATATATATGAAGGAAAATATGATAAGAAAAATAATTTTAAATACTTTACCTTAATTGTGTTGGTTCCAAATATTGCTCAAGTCCATTGTGTAACATAAGAAAATGTCCCCTTGGGGCTTTTCCCTCTGAAGGTTTAGCTCTCAGGTCTTTGATATGCATTTAGGACATCTTGCATCATATTTTGGCATCCCGATGAGAAAACCTCTAAGTTTCATGATGAATGGGACCTAGGGGGGTCCCTTGAGATAGATCCTACCCAAAATAGGGGGAGGACTTGGGTGCTCACACCCTAGTAGTTTATGACTGTCATTTGGTTCCTAGGCTGACATGATAAGTTTGACTTACGAAATTCTTGGCGGGAATGTTTGTAGTTGCATATATAAGCATGTTTAGGCATTCATTTGTAAACTAGATGGCTATTGTGATCTTTATGCATTCTAAAGGTGATTCAAGGAATTCATTGTGTAGCAAGAGTAGATTTTGTGTTGTTTATGTGTTTGTATTTGTAGATTTAAGAATGCATCTCCTCATGGCATGAAGAGCTTCTTCCTTCCATGAGATCTTCACTACAAGGTGATATCAATTGTGCTTTTGATCATTTATCATTTGGATTTTGCCTCTGTCCCACAAGGACACACACTCTTTATCTGACAATGATGTTTGGAAGACTTGAATGTCTCTCCAGGGCTTGACTGAGTCAAGTGTCTAAACACCACAACCCCCTCCCCATTTTTCTTTGATTGCATGTTATAGGTTGAAGAAGCAAGAAAAGTGGAGTTGTAGGAGAGTGTTACAAAGTGTTAGAATCACAGATCAGCACTAAAAACAGGGACCTAGACTCAAGCACCCACTCATTAGTCCTCTGAATCCTGCAACAGGAAAATCTTCGAAACAACAGGAATAGGGAGCAGATAAAGTTCCCAGATTCTGACAAAAATTAGGGCACTGGACTAGGGCACCCACTCATTTGTCCCTGACTATTCCACTTCCTAAACTTCAGGAACTTGTAGACATTTGTCTATTATTTTACATCTTTTTGTAGTGACATTTTCAATAATTTGTCTGTGTTGCTTCCGTATTGGCATAATTAGGGTCTTAAGCATAATTGGGCATTATCAAGCAATCAAATATCACAAATCCAATTTTTCCTACATTCCAAGTGACCAAGGGCCTAATAGTATATTCCTACTCGATCTAAGGTCCTTGAATGTTTTAGGGTGGAAGGAGGATACACATACAAACCATTAAAAACCCACTATCCAAATTTTACGCTATATGCATTGCTAGCATGGTATTATGCCCATATTGTACCATCCAATCCAATTGTTGTGGTAGTTGAATTCCTAAAATAAAAGGTACATCTCCATCTCCATTTCCATCAACACTAGTTTCATTGAAGTTTTGGTAGGAAAACCATTTTTTTGGCTTTGCAACCACCCATGGTTGATTGACTCAGGTGCATCTTTCCACATGACTCTTAATAGAAACTGGTTCAGTAAGTATGAAAAATATGATGGTGGTAATGTGTATTTGGGTGATAATTATTTCCTTGACATTGTTGGTCATGGAAGTATTCATGTGATATTTTCTATTGGTAGAGTTAGATGATTTAATGTTGTTTTGCATATCCTAGGACTAGAAGATATTTATTAGTTGGTTGAGTTGACTACGTGGATTATAAGTTGAGAATGTTGATGGGGGAGGAGGTCCCCCTTGTGATCTCCAACTTACAATACAAAAAAAAAAGATGCGAGTGCATATGTACAGTTTTCAAAAGTAGGTGTGAAAATCATGAGAGGTGCTATTGTGACAGCAAGAGGAAGCATATTGGGTAAATTGTACCAGCTTGATGCATGCATGATTGAGTGCAATAAAACTTTTGATAAGATTGAGTCAAAGACTACTTCACTAGAAAAAGAGATGGTTTCCTCTTCAGTGGATGGTCATGGCTTTTGGGTACCCAAGGGTGCTCTATCTATCAAATCAAAGTTGCCTGCAAAGAAGACCATGTTATGGCACCAGAGACTTGACCACATAGGAGAGAAGGGTCTATAGACCTTGAAAAACAAAAATCTTGTCAATGGTTTGGATGAATGTAGTCTTTAATTTGACTTTTTGTGAGCATTGTATTTATGATAAATGAAACTGTGTTTAGTTTTATTTGATTTCTCATAAGTCTTTAGATATTTTGGATCTAATCCATCCGGATGTATTTGGTCTAGTTGATGTTCCTTCTATTGGTAAGTCAATTTATTATGTTTCTTTCATTGATGATTTTAGTAGGAGGACATGGGTTTATTTCTTGAAGAGTAAAACTGATGTTTTCAGTTGTTTCAAAGAATTTAAAGCAATGTTTGAGTTGTAGACTGGAAAGAAGATTAAATATTTGAGGATAGATAATGCCAGTGAATTTTTCTTCAATTATTTTGAAACATTATGTGAAGACTATAGTATCCAAAGACAAAAGACAACTCCATATTCTCCATAGCATAATGGAGTTGTAGAGAGAATGAGCAATTCCTTGATGGAGAAGGCTAGGAGTATGCTAAGTGGTGCTGAACTAGAACAAAAGTTTTGGGCTGAAGCTTTAGCCACTACTTGCTACCTAACAAATAGGTCTCCTACGTTAGCTCTTGTTGAGAAGAAGCCAATGGAGGCATGGTTGGGCCACAAGCCTTCACTTAGACATCTGAGAGTTTTTGGTAGTGAGGCATATGCACATGAGACAAAGGAGAAGAAGACAAAATTGGATAACAAGGCTGTTAAATGTATCTTCATTAGATACAATTATGTGTGAAAGGATACAAACTTTGGGATCCTATTGCACAAAAGGTAATTTATTCCAGAAGTGTTATTTTTAGAGAAACTAAGCCTTCTTCTATTACAGTACAACCAGACCAAAAGTTAGAAAATAAATATATGGTTTAATTTCCCTCTATGCTTAAGAAAGTTAAATTGTGGGCCCTAGAAAGATAGGAAGTCGAGGAGAGCTCTACGAGTTCTAAATCATCAAGGGAAGAAGAAGAACCTGAACCTTAGCTTGTTCAAAGGTCTACCAAAAACAAAAAACTACTAGAAAGGTATGGATATTATGTTGATGATTGGAGATGTATATTTTCTTTGAATGATAACATTGATGAATTGATATTTGTAGAAGAGGCTCTTGGTATGAAGGATGCAAAGTCCTAGAAAATAGCCATGTATGAAGAGATGGTAACTCTTAAAAAGAATGTGTAGACACCTAAAAGTGTCCATCCCTCGCAAAAACCATAATCACTTCTGCATTCTCCTGATTTTCCCTAATTTGCCTCCATAGTTAAATAATTGATTTTAATTAATTAATTACTTAATTATCCATTTACCTAAAGTTCCCTTCATTTGATTTATTCAAGCAAATAAATCAAATTTCATCACCTAATTATCCCCTTTCATATGCATCCCTTTCACATAAATTAAATAAATTGGGCAAATTTATTTAATTTAAATCCCTTTTCCCACCTCACCATTTACCTCAATTTAAAATTCTATTTTGTCCTCTTGTGGTGAGGAAACCCTAACTCATCCTAGCCCTTCATTTTGGCTCCAAGTGAACAATGAATCCTAACCCTCCATTCAAAATCCCTCTTCTATAAAACACCTCATTCAGCCCCATTTTGACCCCTTAAGCTCTCTTATGCTCTTAGAATTCTCTTTCAGCTGTAAACCGTCCAAAATCTTGCTTAAGACACACAAGAGCTTCTCAAGATGTTGCATGAACTTGTAAATTTGAGAACATTGAGACAAAATGAGGAGGACAATGAAGATTAGTCAATAGCTAGCTTAGATTTTAGTTGTTTTACATGCTTGTTTTGCTGATTTTCTAAGTTAGATTACTCTTCATTGTACTTAGGGTTAGCTGTAGTTTTATTTCTGCATATTTACCCAGTTTTTCCCTAGCACAAAATGGTGAACCCGACGTGAAAATTGACATATAATTTGCTAGGTTTTGCTCACAGTGATTTTTTTTGAATTTTTTTTGGTACGACAATCTCTACCGTACAAACAGGTCGTACCAGTATGCGTAATGTGTTAACGGGTCTCTATTTGTAGGTTGAGTCTTTGTAGTCATGCGTGGTTTATGAATTTGTTGCAGCATCATTTTAGTTGCAGACATTAAAATTTTGTGACGAATTCATGGTGGATCTGAGCTTAACACCCTGCTAAACCCTAAGTTTTCCACCTTTAGATTCTCATACCTCTGCCAACCATACTAGTCACCTCCATGAGATTTATCAACTACCTTCTAGAAACCTTATATCTCCATTGATGGATCTTGCCTTCCACAGTCGACTATGCTGTCAATTGTCGCATCACCATATGCATTGTCACCACTAGTTTTAGGGTTGTCATCCACTCATAAAACCTAGACCCACCTCCCATTCAGCTTGGTCACCCCTGCTCTGTGGTTTTTACCGCTCATCCATACTTTGTTACCATTAATAGAAAACCCATACTCTGTCATCGTTCATAGAAAACCCATACTCTGTCACTGTTCATAGGAAACCCATCTCCTCTGCCATTAGCGTCACCTCCCACATCCACCTTCAACTAGCCCTAACACCGTCGCCTGGCACCAAATCTCAACCTCTGCTCGGAAGCCACTTAGAACTCCTATTGCCACCGATGCTAGGTTCATTCTTCCTGTCGTTTAAAAATCCTAACCACCATTGTATTTCCTCTGCCACTTGGCCCCTAGGCTATGACAAAAAAACCCTAACTATACCCTCTGGTTAACCCCCAGTCGACTAGTCCAAAAGCTGTCACCGCCTCCAAAAGCTCGTTCGACCCCTTAGGTCGCCACCTCAACCTGCAGCCATCACGCTTGGTTGGCATCCTAAAACACTTCTACGGTTTCTGTCGACACTGCCAACAGACTAGTCCTCACCTCTGCCTAAACCTGCCACCATTCATTCCTCCTCTACCAAAACCCTAAGCTTCAAATCTCTCCACCGGTGTTCAAAATACCTCCACCCATCTCTAACACCAGTCGCTTCCACAAGAGTTTCCAATTGCCACCTTAGATCCTAAAGTCGCCACCCCTGTCAAATTTGTGGCCACCTAAATTGGAATAGTTGATGTCAAAATTACCACTCCCTATACTCTGTTGACCACTTCCCATCACTAACCCACTGTCGGTCACTGCCCACCTAAACTACCATCTACACACTTTCCCATAGCCTCCAGTCTAATTGTGGTCTGCCAACATCACTTAGGGTTATGGTCAGTAGGTAATTTTTTAATGTGATTGAAATGGTATAACTAGTTGTTTAAGTTGTCCATGCATTTTCCTTTTGTATTCATATGTTAGGGATGTGTGAGGTGTGAACTCAGAACTTGTCAATGTATTTGTCGATTGTGAGCTTTTCATTAGCTCGTGCTGTTTGTGGTGAGCGATGCTAAAAATTTCTTTTGCAGCTTTAATCATTTTAAATGGATTTTGATATATTTTATTAATAGAAGATGATATTATTTTGTCCAAATCCCATTATTGATTCCTACATATGAGCAACACGATGTCATTCCCATCTTTTGATTATTACAAGCCCTTCTAAAAGCGAAAGTCTATCCCACGTTATTACATTAAGCCCACAGTCATAAGCATTCTCAGACTCGATATTTGTAATTAATTTGTAAATATCTCCACTCTTGCGGCCTTAAGTTTACCTCCACTGTGGCGGTTTGAGGCAACTTGCTCATGCTGGTCTAAAACATTCGATGTTATTTATTTGCCGGTGTTAGTTTAATGCTATTCACTTAACCTATTGTACAATGATCAAACTTTATTTTCCAAGGATATATTTTATGTTGATCATTGGGTTTTAAACTTTATGCTTTAACCACCAATGTTTCCACTAGTTTCATAGGGACCTTTAGCATTAATATTTTGGATTGTGGTTTTGTAGTACACGATCACATCCTAGACTGAAGGCAAGGCAGCGATGGGCTTCTACGCCCCCAGTTTCATTTGCTCCTTTTTTTAATTTTTTTTGGGTTTTGCCCTCGCTCATATGACAGACCAGGGGCTTCACTAGATCTAATTGCCCAAACACTAACCGCTGGGCACCTAGCTATTTACATGTGACTAGCATCACATAACCTCCAACAATTAATGTTAACAATCAAGGTCCTCTTGCTTCCTACATGCCAAAATAGGCTTTTTTTTTTCAAATTTTCATAACTTTTGCAAAACATATCAGATTTTCATGAAATTTGTGGCACCAAAAAGTTGACTTAGAGAACTATGCAGTAGTGTAGGTTTGATTAGGTAAAAATGTCATTTTATTAGATATTTTTTTGGTCAAAGTCAATGTTTCTTTTAAACTTCAAACGTGAATATCTTAAGCATTTTTTTATCAGGTTTTGGCAATTTTTTTTTCAAACTGCTTAGATTTTCCTAAGTTTTCTAATTATGCTGTTTGTTTTTCAGTAACTAATAAAATTTTGTAGATTTTTATCATATTTCTTTTTTTGGCCTTTTTGACTTAATGGCTTGCACAGGGGGTACTTGAATTGTTACTTCATGTTTTTTACAATGTCATTGGTTTTTTTTTTGCTACTAATGTCTGATTTGTAGCATGTGCCATTTGTGAGTTGAAGACTTTCAAACTAAAACTACTAACACATCTGATGTAGGGATTCAATTTTCTTTCATATGCATGTGTGTTGGTTATCACAGGCACATTTGGATTTGGGCTTAAAATGAACATAACTTGTTGTTTTCACACAATTCTTGGGGGCTTAAAATGAATCACTGTTTGCATTGTTTGGTGACTATGTTTGTGTTCTTGAAGTGTGTATGCTCTTTCCTCATGCTCTAAGTGATCTTGGGAATCAAAAACACTTCTTTTCAAACACTTGCATTTGTCACACCACACATCTATTTTTATAAGGTCAATGAATCCCCATGCAAGTGTAAGCAAGTTCACATGCGTATTCTCTCCCCTTGCGACTTAGTATGAGCCTGGGGATAAAAAACATGCTAACTTGTCTTGCTTTTGTCATCCGTTAGAGTAGGCCTACTCTTGAGACACATCTAAAAGGAGAACTCATTTGTGACCCCAAGTGGGACTTTCATCTGGCTTGCTATATAAATTGAGGATAAGGTGAAATCCAAGTCTAACCAGTATGAGCACTCACCATACAGTGCTAGATTGAAAGGAGGTGTACCTTTGTGTATATTAAACTCCTAGTAGGGTTAGTTAGAGCCTTAAGTGGCTTGCTGGATGCTCGTGGAGTGCCGGTCGGGCTCGAATATTCACTAGAACCCCTTTTGTTTCATGGCCAAAAACCCTCTACTTGTTGATACAAGAGGTTGGAAGATCAAACTCTGATAGCTGTCCCACATTTTTGTGGCTTATGGTAAAGATATTAAGGTACCTTAGGATCTGCATGTCCTAGGACCTAGAGCTTAGTGTGCCTGAGAAGTGAGTGCACTGTAAGGGGGAACCCATGCCCCAAGTTCCTGTAGCTATACACCATAAGTAGGCGCGGCTAGGTAAAACCAAGTGGGAACTCAACAAGTATAGTCCTTGCCTAGCCATAGGGTTGTGCTTGTCTTCTAAAGTGTTTTCAAAAACTTGTCACAAAAATGTCAAACAACCACAAAATTCATTGCCAAGTGTCTTCTTTGATTGATGTGTGTGCTTGCCTAATCATCACCCTCGACATTCTTTCCACACATTCACCCCAAGTCATCATACCTTGATCACATTCATACTATATCCTTATCATTCAACCTTCATATCCTAGTCACCCTCCTAAGCCAATCACTTTCATCCTAATAATTCCATTCCATAATCATATCCTAGTCACATTATCCTAATCTATCCAAGTCACCATATCCTATTCATCATTGTTAATCACCCTCCTAAGCTAACCCATTCATCCTAATCATACATCCTATTCATCATATCTTAATCATTTCACCTTATCCTACTCATTATCCTAATCCATCTTCATCCTAATAAATCGTTTCATTCCTAATCATTTCCTTGTCATTCTACATATTCCAAATCATTGTTCCTAATCATTTTATCCCAGCCTAATCATCATCCTAATCATATCATAATCATATCTTATCATTCCTAATCATCATATTCTATCCATCCAAGTCATCATCCCTAATCATTAGACATCGTTATCCTCATCCAATCACACCACATCCTATTCATCATATCTTCATCATTCAGTCATAACCTAATCACATCTTATTCATCAATCCTAATCATTACACATTGACATATTCATCCAACCAACATCATCTTGATCATTCTCCTAATCATATCCAAGTCATCCTAGTCAAACCCTAATCACCTCTTTCATCTAATCCACATCATCTAAGTCATCCTAATCATCATCCTAGTCATATCCAAGTCATCATAACCCTGTCCTAATCTCATTCTTATCATACCCTCACCATTCAACCCTCATATCCTAATCATTCTTCCTAACCACATCCTCTTCGTCATCTAATCACCCTTATCATTCACCTGATCCACATCATCCTAATCACATCCTAATTACATTATCATCATTCCACATCATCCTTTTTCTAATACAATTATCATCATTCATATCATTGTCCTACTCATTATCCATTCATCCCAAGCCATCATCCTTATCACTCTTCCTAACCACATCCTCCTTGTCATTCCACATCATATCTAAGTCATCCTAGTCAAACCGTAATCACCTCTTTCATCTAATCCATATCATCTAAGTCATCCTAATCATCACCCTAGCCAATCTAAGTCACCCAATATTGTCATTCCACATCATTCAAACTCATCTTAAACAACATCCTAATCATCCCATTCCTCATCATTCAACCACATCCCTAATCCTAATCATCCTTACACATCATCCTTTAATATCCAAACAAAATCGATCCTAATCATTCCTAATCACATTCTTGTCATATCTTCTTCATGCCACCTCATCATAAGTATACCCTAAATCATTGCCTAATCATCACCCACCATCCATATCCTTATCACTATCCTCTTCATCCTTCCTAATCATTCCACATAATCCCAATCATATCCTATTTATCATACCTAATCATTACACCTATTCCTAATCATATTCTATTCATCATTCCAAATCATTCCACCTCATCCCAATTATATCCTAAGCATCATAATCATATCCAATTCATCATGCATAACCATTACACATTGTCATCCCAATCCAATCCATTTCACCCTGATCATTCTTCTAGTCATCATCTTAGTCATCCTCATCAAACCCTAATTACCTCTTTCATCTAATGCACATCATCGTAATCATCAACCTAATCAATCCAAGTCACCCAATATTGTCATTCCACATCATTCAACCTCATCTTAATCATCATTCTAATCAGCCCTAATCATTTCATATCATACCATAATCATACTCAAGTCATCATAATTCAAACCTTAATCATCCCCATCAAATCCTAATCATTGCATTTCATCATCCTCACCATTAAAATCCAATCAATTTCATATTATCATTCCACATCATATCACTATCGCATATGCTAAACACATCCAAGTCATCATCATCATTCTCCCAATCAGGTCCAAGTCATCCCAATCCAATCCTAGTTAACACCCTAATCATCAATATTCATAATCCAATTCACTTCTTCCTAATCCATCCAAATCATCTAATTTCATCACTACACATCATCATCATTCATAATCCAATCCACTTCATCCCAAACATCTAAGTCATCTAATCTTATCTCTACACATAATCATCTTCATTCATAATCCAATCAACTTCCTCCTAATCATCATAGTCAACACCCTAATCATCAACATTCATAATCCAATCAACTTCTTCCTAATTTAGCCAAATCATCTTCATCTCATCACACATCATCATCTTCATCCCAATCCAATCAATTTCATCCTAATCATTCCCAATCACATTACACACCATAACCGTAGGGAAAACCTTAGAAAATCTACCCTCCGTATCAAATATGATTGCAACTGTGTCAAAGCATATCCAATTTCATTCCACTACATACTCAAATTCACCCACTACATATTCCATTTCATTCCTTTATGATCAAATTTCATTACCATTCAACCCTTGACATCTATAGAGGTTCCCAAACATAGTCTCCCTAAGGTTGAAACATAGGGAGAAACTGTTGAAGCTTGACTGTATCACAAGTACAAATCTGTGGACCAAGAGACCTTGACACCTTTTGACATCAATCAAAACTTGGGCTTAGTTTAAGTCCATCCTTACAAGTGAATTCTAAAACTCATGGGTTCACTCTAATCAATCATCTCTTCCATACCTCAAGGTCTTGACAAAACCAATTTGTACTTTGAAAGGTCATTAGTAGATGAGAGTACCCTCTTGGAGCTAGACTTTTAGAAGACTAATATCATCAGCCTCGATCATGGTCCGGGCCTCATCACCTCACATCTACATCCCCATAGCATTCCGCAATTCATCCTCATCACCTCACCTCATTTAGTATATACATGGTTGCAAAAAGAAGATAAAGGGAGTCGATCCTCCTATTTATCCTTTTTCATCCTCGTCATTCCACATCATCCCTGTCATTCCAATTGACATCATCATAATCACATCCTACTCATATCTTCCTCATTCAACCTTCACACCCTAATCATCCTTTCTAATCACACCTTTCATCAAATTCATCCTAATCACCTCAGCCCTTAATCATATCCTAATCATTTCCAAGTCAACCCTAACCATACCCTAATCATTCCCAATCATGCATCTAATCATCCAATCAATCCCACACTCTATCACATCTCATTCATCCCAATCATTCCACATCATCAACCATCATCCTAGTCAAGCACTTGCCAACATGGTCCTAATCCCACAAGAAGACATACAACAATGTGAAGACATGTGTCATTCCATGACAATCCTAGAGAACAAGGTTCTAGCACCCCAAGCCTATCCAAATCCTAATGCCTTCATGTTCTAATGCCACCTTTGACAAGGGAGACATCAACCTAGTCCATGCAAGCCATTCACTATGATTACCATCCTCATTATAAGTCCACGCCATCTACCCTCATTGTCCATCCACTATATTATCCTTCCGCCCATACACTTGTAAAGGATACGATGTATTGGCTACTAGATAGGGATAAATCATCCCCATGTCAAACACCCATTCATAAGCCTATCATAGAGTCCTCAAATACCATGTCCAAATATTCAAACCTATCATGTGGTCCAAAACCATCAAACCTATCCAAGAGTCATCCACATCCACTTCCACCCAAAGTCAAGAGGTATGTCAAGGGTATACTCCTAAGCACATAGAAACGTTAGCCCCTTGTCTAATCAAGATCAAACCCCTTCCATTCTACCCATCCACAACACACTCACATCTTTCGATGATCAAACTCCCATTTATGATCACGATCCTACTTATGATCAAGAAGGCCATGATGAATCCACTTAGCCAACTTTATGCATTCCATGGTGAAGAGCTTGCCACCTCATCAATTGATGCAGAGTGCATAAAGGAAGTTTTCAAAACTTATCAATAAATTGATCGGTGAGATGTGACCTATGTCTTGGTGACCAAACCTTGTAGGGCAAACATATCCTGTCAACCAGCTTGCAAACTCTCTGACCGACCTACCAACTCTTCCTGACAGTCAACTCCGCTTAGCCTTTGGAGAGACTTCTTCTATTGGAAGCATCTTTTGGCCTCTTGCCGATACCCCGATGGTGATCACTTCCCACTTGCCTTAACTGTTATGGTTAGTTATGACCCTATCGGCCAGACGTCGATCATTGGCGACTGCTAATGGACATTTGCTGATATGTCAATGCAATTGACATCGCATTGACCATCCCCTCAACTCTTTGGTGACACTTCCTTCGTCGGTGAGCTCCTAATTTTTTCTCCCAACACACCAATATACCAACTTTAGTATATGCAAGACATGACTTGCTATTACCGGTGGACTAATGTATCTTTACCTTGATTTCAACGTTACTACCAGTCACCTTTTGTATCTGACTCAATGTACATTCCAAACATACATTCTCAACATACAATTGTGATATGCATTTGCAATACACGTTTAGTGAGACTAAAGCCATTCCTCACCGATGAACCTCTAATCGGTCCAGCACCTTTAATCGGTAGAACTTAAAAAAGTTTCTCCGAAGGCTGTGTTATGCCGATGGCACTTCTATAACTCTGCGTCTCACAGACATTCAACAAGTACACAGAAACAAGAACTCAATAGAACAAAAGAGGTCTACACTCCCCTACAAATAGTTGATCACCATCAATTTGGTCACTTCACTGACTGTTCGCACACAACAACACTTTTCTTATTGTTTCTCCGACTAGTCACATAGAGATGCCTAGTCAATTCAAACCCAAACTCCTTGGATCCTTGGGTGTTGTCCCAAAAACAATAGAAAACAAAAAATGTACACTATATTCCTCCATCACACTGAAAATGAGAATGCTTTCGGTTGATAGAGGAATAACAGTCCATTTGTTTACCAAAACCCTAGTTTCTAGGTTTTCAGAACAGCCTCTGCAAAACGAACAAAAACTCACAAACTACAACACTTCTAGACACCAGACTACTCTTGAATGAAAGCCACTTCCTACATGAACATTTCTAATCAGTTTCAGATGAACAACTATTCATACAGAAAAACTGTTACAAAGAATTACTTAGAAAGAACAATGTTTCAACACACCCAAAACTCTAGATCTTCATTCATTCATTTCCTCTCTATCATTACATCCAACTCCTTGCCTATAAAAGGCTTGAGACATTAGTTCAACTTCCCTACAACCGTACAAATTGATAATGAAAGTCAGTTAGCCATTGGTTCTCTCCTATCACAAGAAAACTACATGTTTTCATTGTGTGATTACATCAAACTTTGACCAAACATGGTCTACATAGGTCTAGTGACCAAATTGACACAAAAACCTTATTACAAACATGAAGTGGCTTAAAAGCTTTATTGAAAACAAAACAAAACATGACTCCTGCACCATAGAGAAGGTGCTCCCGCACCATACTCCCCCTGCAGGAAAAACTCAAGTCCCTTAAGTTGCTAACTGTTGGAGTGTCTTCCCATGCTTCAAAATGTCTACCTCACTCATCCATGTAGCTTCTGAATTGGGAAGATCCTACCACTTGACCAAGTACTCCTTGTACACACCCTTGTCTTTTTGACAACTTTGGAATCTAAGATGCATTCCAACTGTAAAGGCTTACTTGGGGGTAGATCTCTGATCCAATCTTCATCTTCAATCACAACATCTAGTCCATCTTCAAAATTTAATGGAGGTATGAATGGAAATAGGTCTAAAACATTGAATATGGGAGAAATACCAAGACCGGATGGCAATTCTATTTCATAGGCATTTGGAACAAACTTATGCACTACCTTGCACGGTCCTATTTTCTTCATCAGAAGTTTGGTTGGCTATTCTTTAGGAAACCTTTCCTTCCTTAGATAGGCCATCACCAAATCTCCCACCTTGAATTATACATCTCTTCTTTTGAGATCTTCCCTATCCTTGTATTTGGAGACTGTCTTTTCCAACTGAACTTTGACTGGATCATGAATTGCCTTCATGGTGGCAGCAAAATCTTCTCCTAGAGTACTCCTCTTATCCCAACCTTGTAGATCTTTGAGTTCAAGTGGTCCTCTTGGATGGAAACCATAAACAATTTCAAATGTACTCTTCCTAGTACTTCTATTCACTAAATCATTATAAGCATACTCAGCTTGACTGATCACCAAGTCCCATGCCAACACATGCTACTTGGTAAGGCATCTTAGAAGGTTTCCTAAGGACCTATTAACAACCTCAGTCTAACCATCAGTTTGGGGATGGTAGGCTGATGAGAAAGACAATTGTGTTCCCAATTTTCTCCATAAGGTCCTCAAAAAATGACCAACAAACTTTGAGTCTCTATTAGTGACAATTGAAAGGTGAAAAGCATGGATTTTGACCACTTCTCTGAAAAAGAGACTAGCAATGTGAGATGCATCATTTGTGCATTTGCATGGCACAAAATGAGCCATCTTACTGAATCTGTCCACAATGACAAAAACGCTGTCCACATCCCTTACTCTCTTAGGAAGACAAAGTACAAAATCCATACTAATGCTATCCAAAGGCCTATTGGGAATAGGAAGGGGTTGGTATAAACTAGCATTAGAAGACATACCTTTGGCCTTTTGACATATGGTACAACTTGCAACATATCTCCTGACATCTAATTGTACTTTTGGCCAATAATAGAATCTAGCGACTTGTTCCAAAGTCTTATCCAACCCAAAATATCGTCCTAAGGTTCCATTGTGCTTCTCTCTAATGATGTTATCCCTCATTGAACATTTAGGAACACATAGCAAACTGCCCTTAAATAAAAGACCTTCCTGCAACACAAAATCTGAATATTCACCATGAAAAGTGTTAGTCAAACTAGCACAAACTTCATAAGCAGCCTTGAAATCTACATCCTCCTTGTATAACTCCTTCAAACAATCTATCCCCATGCTTTCCATTTGTGCTTCCTGTATGACCAGCATCCTTCTACTTAAAGCATTAGCCACTTTGTTGGCAACACCCTTTTTATGCTTAATAGTGAAGGTATAGGCCTGCAATTGTTCCATCCACTTGACATGCCTATGATTCAACTTTTCTTGACTATTTAGGAAGCTAAGAGCATGGTTATCAGTAAAAACAATGAATTCTTTGGGCAGCAAATAGTGTCTCCACTTTTTGAGAGCTTGCACCATTGCATAAAGCTCTAGATCATAGGTAGAATACCTTTGTTTAGCCTTATTCAACTTCTCTGAAAAAAAGGTCACTGGATGTCCATCCTAACTAAGAATAGTACCCATTGCTTGCTAGCTTGCATCACATTCCACTACAAAAACTTTGTCAAAATTTGGGAGCACTAATGTAGGTAATTCAACCACTTTCTTCTTTAACAATTCAAAGCTATCATCTGCTTGCTTTGTCCATTGAAATTTGCACTTTATTCCACCCTTGATGGTGTTAAGAATAGGAGCACTTATGTGACTAAATCCTCTAATGAACTTCCTATAAAAAGTTGTGAAGCCATGGAAGCTTCTAACATCTCCCATTGTCTTAGGAGTAGGCCAATTAAGAATGGCTTCCACCTTCGTGGGGTCCATCATCAAACAATCATTTGAAATCACAAAACCTAAGCACACAAGTTTAGTTTTCATGAACTCACACTTATCCAAGTTGATCATCAACTTATTCTCATGTAACTTCTTCATCACCTATCCAAGATGCTTCAGATGTTCTTCTTTTGTCTTGCTAAAAACAAGTATGTCATCAAGATAAACAATTACAAATTTGCCAATGAATTCAACAAGTACCTCATTCATCAGACGCATGAATGTGCTTGGGGCATTGCTAAGGCTAAATGGCATGACAAGCCACTCATAGAGACCTTCATTTGTCTTGAAGGCAGTCTTCCACTCATCTCCATGCCTAATTCTGATTTGATGATAACTAGATTTCAAATCAATCTTTGAATACTAACATGATCCACCAAGATAGTCCAAAAGATCTTGAATCCTTGGCCTGGGAATCTATACCATATTGTGATCTTATTTATGGTCCTTGAATCTGTACATAGTCTCCACTTCCCATTTTTCTTTTGGGCAAGTACACTAGGGACTGCACATGGACTAAGACTTTTTCTGATTAGTCCTTTCTCCAAAAGTTCTTGTATTTGTCTACTCACCTCTTCATTCTATTATGGTGTCAATTTATAGATAGCCTTATTGGGTAATGTGGCACCTAGAATCAAGTCAATTTGATGACTTATATCTCTCATGGGTGGTAAGGAGTTAGGAGTATCCTCTACCCCAAGATCTTGGTACTTATCCAACAATTGCTGCACTTCTAGTGGAATCTCTTTCTACTTTTTGTCTTGCTGTCCTAATTCATCTTTAGGCTTCATTATCAAGGCATACCCTTGAGTATCCTTCTCCTTCATGAGATGTAAGAACTTTTTTCCACTAACCATCATGACATTGGTGTCATTACTCTTCTCTCCAATCTGCTCTTGCATAGGATCCATCCTAAACTTCCTTCCATTCTTGGTGATGAGGTATGTGTTCTTCTCACCATCATGTTGTGCCTTCACATCATACTACCATGGACGTCCAAGAAGAAGGTGACAAGCATCCATAGGAATAATCTCACATAGAACCTTGTCCTTATAATCACCTATCTCAAACTCAACCTAGGTTTGTTCTTCTACCATGTAATTTTGATTCTTATTCAACCAAGAGATCTTATGAGGACTAACATGGGGCAACCTTTTCAACTTACACTTCTCTACCATTTCAGTAGACACTACATTCTCAGTAGAACTTGAATCGACAATGATTTTACAAAGCTTACCATATGCTATACCTTGGGTTCTGAAGAGGGTCTTCCTTTGTGGGGGCTCTTGCTTCAATGGCATCTTCATCAAGGTTCTCTTGATCATCATGCTCTCTCCTTCAAGGACTGGTGGAGCACTACTAATGGGTGAATTCACACTTTGGTAATCATCATCTTTTAGCAACTGATTCCTTCTTCCACCATCATGGGAACTAGTTTCCTTCTCAGGGCATTTGCTCGCAGTATGGCCTACTTGATTACAGCCATAGCATGTACCAGTGAAAACTCTGGGTCCTCTGCCTACACCACCACTTCTACCTCTGCCATTAGGTCTTCTCCAACCTCTGAAACCTCCACCTCTATGATCTGCATCAAAATGAGACTCTTGTTGACTTGAGTTCTCATTTCTACTTGACTGTCCTCTTCCCTTGTTATTTCTGCCACCTCTTCCTCTGGTGTTTTGATCACTTTTTCTTTTTAATTTCTCTTCTGCCCTGGAGGCTAATTGAAAACACTCATCCACTATTTTAGGAACCACCATATTGAATTTATCTTGTATGTTATACCTAAAACCATCGAGATATCTGGACACCATCTCTTTCTCCTCCTTCTTGTGATTGGCTCTCATGCTCAATCTATGAAATTCTTCAGTATATGTAGCCATATCCATATCCTTTTGTTTGAAATGATTAAACTTCCTAATGGTCTGCAACTCCTAATCAGATGGCATGAACATGTCTCTCAGCATGGCCACCATTCTACTCCATTTGGTGATAGGGTTCTTTCCAACTTTCTCCCTTTCAAATTGCATATAGTTCCACAAAACTAGGGTAGAACCTCTCAATCTTGTCTTAGTAAACTTGACTTTCTTACTGTCACTATACTCCTTGAAGTCAAAATAGTTACACATGGCTTCAATCCAATCCATGAGGGCATCTCCATCTAGTTTCCCATTGAATGTAGGAACATCCATCTTTGGATCGCCACTATCTCCTTGAGCACCTTTGAGAGCATTCAAGAATGCCTTTTGGTCTGCAGACATTCCTTGTTCTTGAGGGCTTTCTTCTACCTCTTCATCTTCTTCTGTATTAGAAGTACTTCCATCCTCTTTACTCTTACCCTTGGACCTCTCTTCTTTCAATCTTGCTTCCAGCATCTCATCTACCATCTTCTTGATGGCTCCCTGACTCATAGACTTGGGAGGCATTATGCTAGCCTTGATTTATTTCTCCTTGTCTGACATATACTGCTCCAATTCAAATATTGGCTCTGATACCAATATGATGCAGAGTGTACAGAGGAAGTGTTCAAAACTTATCAATAAACTAATCGGTGAGACGTGACCTATGTCTTGGCGATCAAACCTTGTCGGCCAAACATATCCCGTCGGCCACCTTGCAAACTCTCTGACCGATCTACCAACTCTTCCTGGCAGTCAAATCCACTTAGCCTTCAAAGAGACTTCTTCTATTGGCAACATCTTTTGGCCTCCTACTGATACCCTGATGGTGATCACTTCCCACTTGCCTTAACCATTGCGGTTAGTCGTGACCCTGTCGGCTAGACATCGATCATCAGCGACTGCTAATGGACATTTGCCGATATGCCGATGCAGTTGACATCACATTGAGCATCCCCTTGACTCTTTGGCAAGACTTCCTTCATTGGTGAGCTCCTAATTTGTTCTCCCAACATGCCGATAGACCAACTTTAGTATATGCAAGACATGACTTGCTACTACTAGTGGACTAATGTATCTTTACCCTAATTTCACCATTACTACCAGTCACCTTTTTTATCCGACTCAATGTACATTCCAAACATACATTCTCAACATACAATTGTGATATGCATTCACAATGCACATTCAGTGAGACTAAAGCCGTTCCTCACTGATGAACCTCCAATCGGTCCAACACCTTTAATTTGTAGAACTTTCAAAAGTATTTCCAAAGGCTATGTTACGCCGATGGCACTTCTGTAACTCCGTGACTCATAGACATTCAACAAGTACATAGAAACAAGAACTCAATAGAATAGAAGGGGTCTACACTCCCCTACAAAAACTTGATCACCATCAATTTGGTCACTCCACTGACTGTTCGCACACAACAACACTTTTCTTATTGTTTCTCTGACTAGTCACATAGAGATGCCTAGTCAATTCAAACCCAACCTCCTTGGATCCCTGGGTGTTGGCCCAAAAACAATAGAAAACACAAAATGTACACTGTATTCCTCTGTCACACTAAAAATGAGAATGCTTTCAATTGATAGAGGAATAACAGTCCATTTGTTCACCAAAACCCTAGTTTCTAGGTTTTCAGATTAGCCTCTGCAAAAAGAACAAAAACTCACAAACTACAACACTTCTAGACACCAGACTACTCTTGAATGAAAGTGACTTACTACATGAATATTTCTAATCAGTTTTAGATGAACAACTATCCATACAGAAAGATTGTTATAGAGAATTACTCAGAAAGAACAATGTTTCAACACACTCAAAACTCCAAATCTTCATTCATTCATTTCCTCTCGGTCATTACATCCAACTCCTCACCTATAAAAGGCTTGAGGCATTAGTTCAACTTCCCTCCAACCATACAAACTAATATTAAAAGTCAGCTATCCATTGGTTCTCTCCTATCACAAGAAAACTACATGTTTTCATTGTGTGATTACATCAAACTTTGACCAAACATGGTCTACATAGGTCTAGTGACCAAATTGACACAAAAACCTTATTACAAACATGAAGTGGCTTAAAAGCCTTATTGAAAACAAAACAAAACATGACTCCTACACCATAGAGAAGGTGCTTCTGCACCACCAATTCATGATCCAACCACTTCCACTTGTCATGATGAGACATGTGCCTCCCAAGAACACATAAACATAGAAGATCAAACAAATAAACTAGGTCTTAGTGAACATCATAATAATCAAAATTCTAATGCTCTTTCCACATCCATCACCAACTCCATTTCAAATCCACCATCATGTCCACTTCATCTTACCACCTTCATCTATGAATGTTCTTCCTTAGGAACACAACAACCTCTGTCCACCAGCTCACCTTCTTCATCCAATAAGGAACTCATGTCTAGTATCCAAACCACACCTAGTCCCATTATACATCACATTCTTCAAAACATGAACTACCAAGGTAAAGGCCTAGGCCTTCACAAACAAGGTATTTTGGAGCCTATACATGTCAATGTCCCTCGACGCTCATATGGCCTTGGATACACACCCCAAGGTAAATAATCTAATGATGTTGGTACTTCCTCTATTCATTCTAAGTGCACCACTTTCCATCGCACATCACATCCTATTACCAAAACATATGCTGCCATTCCACCTCCATCATCCTACAAGTGTCAAAAGCATGTGACCATACACCTTCCGCCATCCAATTTATCTCCAATCCTTCCAACTCCTAATTTACCTCCATCCACTTTACCTCCATTGCTCCCGACACCTAACATTCATATCATTCATAAATTCCCTCACATTCCTAATCATGACCAACAAATGCACACATGGTCCAAACATAAAGCTTCCACTCATTCCATCCACCCCCTGGGATTCAAAAGTAAAAATTTGGATGCCTCTACATGTAAAGCCAAAAATCCTAAGGACCCTAATACCTTAGGAAATCAATTCAAAAATTCAAAGCAAAATCCATTCAAAATTCCATCCAAACCCATACCTCGAAAAGCAAAGTCAAAAACTAAAATGGTTTGGGTACCTAAACAAAATCAAGCAAGTCAAAAGAGGCATCCTCTTTCATTCAAAAATCCCAACAACCCTCTTCCATCCACTCCATTAAAAAATCCCATTTCATATACAAATCCCACATCAAAAGTAAAAAATCATAAAAATCATAAGTACATGTGGGTCCCTAAAATTCTACGTCATCCATCTCTTGAGCAAACATCGTCATTGCTTCCTACACCTTCATCCACTCAAAAGATTCCATGTTTATCATGGTGTGTGCAGCCGTTGGTCATGATTCCTTTCCATACCTCCATATCTCCATCATTTTATCATTCAACTATTGTCCTACATATTTCACTCATCCTATTCCTATGGTCCATGCTTTTGCATAAGTCCTACAAAATCCACTTTCATTCCCTACATAATCTACATCATAATCCACTTTCGTTTCCTACATAATTCATTGATAACCCACTTTCATCCCCTACATAATCCACATCATAATCCACTTTTGTCCCCTACATAATCCACATCATAATCCACATTCATTCCCCACATAATCCACATCATAATCCACTTTCATTCCTTGCATAATCCACATCATACTCCACTATCATTCCCTCCATAATTTACTATCTACCTTATCCATCTCACTTATCCATCTCACTTTCATGCCATCACTTACCAACATCGATGAACATAATGACATTTAACATGGTCCATGCAACATCTTTCTCCAATGGTACTATCACCTTCATGGAGCTAGACACTTGAGTTTCTCATATTCATACTCCCATTCAAAAAGCAAAATAAATAAAAATAATAATAATAAACAAAAAAAGGAGTAAATATAAATCCCTTCGTCCAACGATGAAACCTGGCAAATAGGCATCATGATTAAGTTGATCTTCTACTCCCACGTGAACAGCCACCCCTAAGTCTCGCCTCCACTCAACTAGCTCTTCCCACAAGAGCGAGGGTGACTCGGAGGTCACTCATAGCAAGGAGAGGGTTCATGTGTGATATTAAGGGTGATTCATCCACATTTGTGTTTGAGTCACATTTCAGAGCACATAGTAACTGTGGATTCATCCTAGAGATAATGATAATTCTATACAAAACTTCAAATAGAGGATAGATTCAAGCTATCTATTTTTTGTACTAGATCATCAAAATTAGTGGCATGTTAGATTTTTTCATCAACATTATTTGTAGAGTCAAGTATTATTATCTATTACATTTAATTCCCTATCTTAACATTTATTTCTAAATTATCTACTCCCATAACTATCATTTATTAATCTAGGTTAATTTATGTTTAGTTGTACGCATTTAATTTAATCATACTAGATTAAGTTTAGGGAAAGGTTGTTTTCCTTCACATTTGTGGTGAACCTATTTGATCTTAAGACCCCTAGAGTTTGATGTACTACACTTTCATTATTATTTAGGGTTATAGTTATGTCATTTTTTATTACATCATCATATTTTAGATTTTTCTAGGGTTTATGTTCCTTTAATTACTTCTCATTGATATACATTTTTCTTTTAGGGTTTAAGCTTCATTGTTTGCTATATCTTTTTCCCCTGCCCACCCTTGGATATAACATTAAGGTTTAAATTTTAAATTTGATGTACCACTAATATTTCTAGTTTCTAAATCTAAAAGTGGTTTTTTTAGATTTAGATTTCTATCCTTTGTTTATGCCATGAGGTACTCATAATCCTAATCTTCCATTGAGGAGTGCTTGTTTGCACCCTGACATGGCCACCTAATCCAATGAGATTAAGATTTATTCCAATGCTCATGTTGAGAACAACGTAAGAGGGTAATCAAGATTATGATCATGATGCTTGTGTGGACAACCAAGATTTTGTAAATGAGCTTGCTAGTTTGACTAATGTTAAAAATCCTACACAATCATTTAATATGATTCATAATGTGTTCATCAATAAGCCCCTTGAATAAAAAATCTTTTAAGTTGTTAGTGATAAAATTACTTCATCTATTGTGGTTAGTGCATCTACCTCCTCTCTGTCTTCTTCTATTAATCCATCTTTCACTGCTAATACCTTCCATTGCATCATTCATGTCCCCATTATATCACCCCTACTTATACTAGTGTACCACCACATAGTCATTAACCTTTCTTGACCTTCCCTCCTCCTTATGCACTTCCTCATAACTATACCCCTCTAGAGATACTCACATCCCTCATGATTTATTACACTTCCTTTCTTATTTCATCTTCCACTACCCAACCTATCACCACCCCTCTTAGTCATGCCATTCCTACATCCACCACTTCATCCCATACTATGTTTATCCCACATTATAGATCTCTCCATCCAATCCCATGTATACCCTTCATTATATTTCCTCCTCTACACCTCTTTCCCAACCTATCACCTCTTCCATCTCTCACACTTATCACAATTCCATCATCTATTGTAGATTCAATAATTCATAAGATAGATCAAGTAGAGAAAATAGTGGATGTAAGATCTAATGGAAAAGATAATGAGGAGTTCAAAGATTCTTGGCATACACCATTGAATTATGAGATTATGGTACATCCCTTATATATGAGATTGGTGGCAATGTGAATTTTAATATATGATGGTAAAGGTGACCCAAACACACATTTGAGATCTTTTGTATGGTAGAAGAAATAACTAAGACATGTTGCCAATAAATAGATTGATCTTGGATTATACTAAATTGTTTGCTGAAACAAAGCTATGTCAAGCATTAGGCAATAAAAAAAGACCCCTGTGTTAGAAAAAGAAAAGAGATATATAAGCATATCAAAACAACTGGTAAGTTGAATTTGTTAATGCCCTTGACAATGTAGTTTGGTTTGCTATGAATTTCATGTAAACTCTACAATGATTTTGAATTGTGCACACTTCTAAAACATATTGATTTGTTGCATTCTCGAAAAACATTACTAGGTTGCTTTTAATGAGTTGAAAAGGAGCCTTCATATACCAATTTTATTTTCCAGTATTGTTCAAAAAGAGATTTAAGGGGTGGTTGTAGTTGCTACAGTGTAGAAAACATTAAAAATGAATGTATATAGTCAACTATTTTTGGTGTCCTCATTTTTGTTGCTATCTTGAGTTATTTATTTCATGCCAATGTAAAACAAGTGTTCCAGGATGGCATGTTCTGCTGGCCATATGTTTTTTTATAGCTAGTGCTTTGCCACATGATTTTGCAATGAAGTTTAAAATATAAAAATATAAATGATTTTTGTTTTCTAAGTATAACACTCCATGATCCACTTGCAATGTTCTACTCTAGAGGATTCATGAAAAATCTTCTACACAGTTTTATTTATTGTGACATTATACAATCTAGCTTATGAATAAATTGGCCTGGTGAATAAATTTCATACAACTACCTACTCTAAAACTTCAATTTAACACTTTAAGATCAAAATACATAATTTTCCATGCAAAATACACAATCATTTATATGATGTGAATATGGTCATATAAAATACTATACTGATGCAAATCTAATAGTTATTTTGTATTTGAGGATTTACTTTTCCATGCCTCAAGTAATTTTGTATGCAACCCTCTTTATAAAAATGTAATCATTTATCAATTACTAAAATTCCCACTTTCATAAAGACTAATAAATACAAAGTTCCATAATACAAAATTTAAGTTAAAAATAATTTATTTAAAAGCATAAACTTTGGTTGTGATATTGGACATGTGTTGTTTTGATTGTCCCCTACTCATTAGTGAAATGAACATAACAATTATTTTTTTAAAAAGAAGTTAACCTTATAAAAATATATTTACTCAAATAATTTAAATTTTTTTTTACTTTCATTAGAAAGAGAAATAATACTAAAAACTACTTTCTACATAAATAACTAGATCATAACTCTTGTTTGAACTTCTAAATGTCAGCAAAACTGATGAATATTAAATTAATAATGGAATGATATATAAAAGTTAGAGATTTTATTCTAATTTTGTGAAAATTTCATTGGCATTTGCAATATTAGAAGCACCATGGAGTGGAATAGAAGCAGAGACAATGACAACCTCCATGATTTCAATTCAGATCCAACTGCCATCTTGGAAGGGCAGCTGCCATGTCAACAGCTCCAAGCTCCACAGTCAGCTTTCCATATTACTGCTGAGGATGGCCACATCATACTCACACAAATAAGTGACATTCACTTGCACTGTCATCTCCTCCCAACAAAATGCTTATAACATCTCTGCCCCAGTGCCACCTACATTTTGGAACAATAATAACATGTTAACTAGTGGGTATCTTAACCTGTGTGAAGAATCTGTGCCTCCAAATGAAAGGTTTGTTATAGTCACACATGGGAGAATAACCAATAAATTTGGGCTGGAAGGTACTCCAGAGAGCATTGCAAAGTGTATAAGACTTGTATTTGAATTGAGAGTGATGAATGGATATATGAGGTTAGTAGACTCATTTGGAAATTGCAGACAAATAGATAGGAACTTGCCCATAAATACAACTTATGTTAGAGTGGTAAAGATACTGAGGGGGGGGGGGTGAATTAGTATCTAGAAATCTTTTTACACTTAGAAAAGAATATTGCAGATTTGTATTCCACTTAATTATATTCAACTGAATTGATCAAATGCACAGAATCATTAAAAACTAAATTAGAATGATAATGTGTAAGTGTGAAAATTGAAATATTCAATACTAGATTGAAAGCATACCACAGAAAATAAAGACACAGAGATTTGTCCTAAGTGGAAAACCCCAGGAATAAAACCACTCAAAAAAGTACCTCACTGGGTTAAAATCTCACTGATTACTGTGCCTCACTGGCTTAAAATCTCACTGATTACTGTGCCTCACTAGCTTACAATCTCATTGAATACTGTGCCTCACTGGCTTACAAGTTGCCTCACTGGCATACTTAAAGAATTACAATTGTTTGAATAATTTTCATACAAAGGGATACTTTGTTTCACTTGAAATCATGTACTATCAACAATGTATGAGTAGGATACACAGATGCACACACATCATTCACACTATACCATTTATATATACACAACAATTTACATTCCGTCCAAAACATTCAGTGCTTCTGCAGACAGTTTCATAACTAGAAACTGAAAACCAATTGACAATTTACAACTGCATCTTTTCTCTTTTTTTTTTAACAAAAGAATAGTCAACATCTTGTTATCATGACGGCTAAAGAGAACTAAAAATAAACTGTTTGAAATAGATAACTATTAACTCTTGATAGGGTTACAAAAATAAACTTCTGGTTGCTTGAGTGAAACTCTAGGGTTACAAATCCACAACTCCTTCATAATGCCACACAAAACATTTCACCCAAATATTAATTCTGGGATAGTTATAACTGAAAAAATATTGCAAACCCATGATAAAACTTTGAGAATCCTTTTCAAAAATCAGTCGAATAAAAACTGCCTTGAAACCCCCTTTATTTTTAAAGGAATAAATAAACAGTTTCTGCATATGGGTTAATCCCTAACCCACGTTACCAAAAAGAGTAGAATATAAATGCTTCTCAAACCTAGCGGCAGACTTAAACATGAAACCCCAAAAGATACACAAAAATGCTCTGTTTCAAAACCCATCAAACCTGAAACAAAAAGTAAGAGATTTCAAACCCAACAATCAACTATGTCTCTATTTCACAATCAACTTTATGTATGATAATCTGTTTAAAGAGAATGAGAGATAGAAAGGATATCACCTAGTAAGTTGATACTAAAGAATAAAGTAAAAAATCATTACCAAAAACAAGCTAATATAGTCAACTTTGTCACATCTCTCAGATTTTCAATCTTACGAAGATACATGTTGTTCTTTCCACAATTTTTCATGATAACATCTGAAATAGTCAAACCCTAGCTCAAGAGGAGCTCAAAACCAAACTTTTTTTTTGCATAATGAAGACATAAACCAAACTATTACCAATATCATCATAAACCTGTGCCTCTAGTGAGCCCTAGAATGGGCTGGTAAAAATGAATGCCTCCTTACCTGCTTTAAGTCATTCAAACCTGTTCAGCAGGTTACTATCTTAAGATAAGAAAATATTGTGCCTTTTAGAAATATTTCAAACTCTAAACCAATTTTGCACAAGACCTTTCTCGAAATCCGTTCATATGGAAAAAAACATAAAGTGAAGACCTTGTAACTTAATTTGAAGAACAATGATAACTCGAATCAAATAACTAGGTCCTCAAACAAATAATAATATACTAGAGATGTGTCCAACAAATAGAGATATGTCATGAGTGTATGAATATCGAGTATGAGATAAATGCCTTTGCCACCATTAATCATGCTAGGAGAGCATGTCAAACATACAAAATAAATATTGAATTTAACCATGGATCATTACAGAGCACATGAAGATCCACAATTGATGATGTATTGACCATACCATTAGTAGACTATAGATGCCAAACTGTGCCAAACTACCCACATGAAATATATCAAATAGTGTAACAGACATCAAGCAAATGTCATCATATTTTCCAGGAATATGCAAAACACGTTATGTGTATGCCAACATTAGACATGAGCATGAATATAGCAGGATAACATGAAGTGTGAACCAATATAAGTAGTATGAACCAATAAATATAAGCAGATCATCAAAAGTATCACAGTATCACAGAAGGGCAAGCAGCGTGCAAGTAGTGTTTGAACATCAGGGACAACAACTAAGGAGAGAAAGTAAGCCAACAATACTCCCCCTTTGTCCATGATGGGAAAACACAACAACACCATCTTTTCTCCCCCTTTTTGTCATCAGGGCAAAGGGAGGACATAATTGCGAATGGCTGCAATAAACAGAAAAATAGAAATGAAGAACATATCAATCATTCCAAGACAGTCTCAGCACCAAGAAGTATCCAGTATATCTGAAACAAGAAAAAGGATATCAACACCATAATGAAATAATAGTAAGATGAGAAGTAGAAATAGACAACAACTGAGGAGACTGTCAATTAGAGATCAAGATGAATTTGAAAACTGTCAGGGCATAGAAATATGCAAGAATCTCCCCCTGAGTCCAAGATCTAAGAAACATTAATGCAAAGAAGAAAAAGAGAGAACCCTAAGCTTGTCCCTGAGACCCTCAAAAACTGCTTTGGGAAGTGGCTTAGTAAATATGTCAGCTACTTGATCAGCTGAAGAAACATAGTCCAATATAACATCATTTAGGAGAACTTTATCACGAAGAAAATGATATTTGATATCAATATGCTTGGTACGAGAATGCATCATAGGATTTTTAGAGATATTGATTGCACTGACATTGTCACATAGAATGCTGACAGGCTTCCAAATAGTAACATTGTAGTCATTCAAAGTCTGAACCATCCAGAGGATCTAAGTGCAACAAGAGGTGGCTGCAATATATTCAGCCTCAGTGGTAGATAAAGAAACATAATCTTCCTTGTTGCTATGCCAAGAAACTAGCATTCCACCAAGAAAGAAAGCACCACCTGAAGTGCTTTTTCTATCATCAAGACTGCCAATCCAATCAGCATCTGTGTATGCTGTCAGTGTGAAATCTGAATGTCTAGGATACCACAGTCCATAATCCAATGTTCCTTGAACATATTTAAGTATCCTTTTTATAGCATTTAGATGAACTTGCTTAGGAGCAGATTGAAATTGGACTACTAAACAGACCGCATGCATTATGTTAGGTCTAGTGGCAATCCAATGCAACAAGCTGCCTATCATAGACTGATAAAAAGTATGATCAATATTAGACTTGTCAACCTCAACACTTAGTTTGCAACCAGTTTCCATACGTGTACTAATAGGATTACATTCATCCATCTGAAACCATTTCAACATTTCTTTTGCATATTTCGTTTGAGAAAGAAATATACCTTCTTGGAGTTGAGAAACCTGTAGACCAAGAAAGAATGAAAGTTCACCCAACATTGACATTTCAAATTTTGCTATCATAACCTATGGAAAATATAGGCTGAGTTCATCATCATCACTGCCAAAAATAATGTCATCCACATAGACAACCACTATTAAGATGGAATCATTTTTAGTCATAAAGTACAAGTTACTATCAGCACCACCTCTAGTGAACCCTTGTGGCTGTAAATGTTTGTCTAATTTAGCATACCAAGCCCTAGGAGCTTGTTTAAGCCCGTAAAGAGCCCTTTTTAACCTGTAAACATGATGTGGTTTGTCCTTGTTAACAAAACCTTCCAGTTGATCCATATAAACCTCCTCTTCTAAGTCTCCATTTAGAAAAGTTGTTTTTACGTCCATTTGATAGACCTTGAATTTTTTATAAATAGAATATGCAAGAAACAGTCTGATTGCTTCTAGTCTAGCTACAGGAGCAAAAGTTTCATCAAAATCAATACCTTCTATTTGAGAATAGCCCTTACAAACTAGTCTAGCTTTGTTTCGAACAACAACTCCATTTTCATCAAGTTTGTTTTTGAAAACCCATTTAGCCCCAATAATATTTTTATCTTTTGGTCTTGGGACAAGTTCCCAAGTGTTATTTTTCTCTATCTGGGCTAACTCATCTAACATAGCTTGAACCCACAAGTCATCTTGACTAGCTTCAGCATAGGTTTTAGGTTCTAATTGAGACACTAGACAAATATGAACCTATTGATTTACTTGAGAAGTTTTTCTTCTAGTTTGTATGCCAGAGTCTAAGTCACCACTAACATGTTCATTTGGATGATTCTTTTGCAACAATCTTCTAGAAGGAGTATAAAAGAAAGATTTAGAAGGAGTATTAGTTTTAGGACTTACTGATTGTCCTTGAGGCACTCCAGAATCTGATTCTTCTTCAGATTTCTCTGACTCTTCTTTTGTGCTTGGCTCTTCTTGAATGATTTCTTCAACTTGTTGAAACTGAGGTTGTTGTTCTTGCTACAAATTCTCAACCACTTTGACATTAGAGCTTTCAACTATTCTTCTTAATCTCTTATTATAACATTTGTAGGCCTTGCTATGAGTAGAGTAACCTAGAAAGATCCCTTCATCACATCATGATTCAAAACTTCCTAGATGATCTTCTCTTCTTATATAACATTTGCTACCAAAGATTTTAAAATAAGACACATTAGCTGTGTTACCATACCAAAGTTCATATGATGTATACCTAGTTTTAACTCTTATTTGTACCCTGTTTAAGGTGTAAACTGCTGTAAACTACTTCTTTCCAAAAAGAATTTGATAGTCCAGCATCCTAAAGCATAGTTCTAGCCATCTCTTTTACTATCCTATTCTTTCTTTCAGCCACCCCATTTTGTTGAGGTATTCTAGGAGCTAAAAACTACCTTTTTATGCCATGTTTTTCACAATATTCAAGAAAAGCAGTAGAAGTATATTCTCCCCCATGATCAGACCTTAAACATTTCAGTTTTAAATTTGTTTCTCTTTCTACCATGCTTTTAAAGATCTTAAATTTCTCTAAAGCCCCAGACTTATGCTTTAAAAAAGTGACCCAAGTCATTCATGTGTAATCATCTATGAATAACATAAAATATCTTTTACCATTTAAAGATTTTGTTCTGGTTGGACCACATAAGTCAGTGTGAACCCACTGAAGAGTTTCTGCAGAAAACTATTCTTTAGATTTATGAACATTTCTTGTTTGTTTACCTTGCTAACACTCTTTACAAATTAGATTTTCAGGCTTAGAAATAGCAGGCATATGTCTAACATTTTTGTTGTGACTAATTTTAACTAAGTTATCAAAATTTATATGCCCCAACCTCCTATGCCAGAGTTTAGTTTCTTCAATTTGACTCATAAAGCAAAAATTGTTTTTGCATTCATTAGCAGATCCATGCAGATTATAAATGTTACATTTTGTTCTCAAACCTGAAGCAATGACCTATTTTAAATTTTTGAGAACCTTGTAGCCTTGTGATGTGAAAACTTCATCAAATCCACTATCACAAATCTGACTTACACTCAACAGATTATGAGTTAGTCCTTCAACAAAATAAACATTTTCTAGAGGTGTGTTATCTTCTAAAAGAATTGTACCTTTTCTTGTGATCCGTAAGCAATAATCATCACCAAACTTAATTGACCCACTTGAACAATTTTCAAATGAAGTAAATTTACTTCTATCCCTAGTCATATGATGAGAACATCCACTATCTATAACCCAGATTTCATTTTTCTTTGCATGAAATGCAACTTCAACAATCATAGCCTTGTTGTTTTTGGGTACCCATTTCATTTTGGGTTGCTTAGTAAGAGAAATAATTTTTGATTTACAAAACTTGGCAATATGTCCAAGTTCTTTGCAGTTGAAGCATCTTATTTTGTTTAGAAAATTAAAAGTCCTGCCATTCAGAAAATGGGGTTGCTGCTTTCTAAATGTAAACTTACATTCAATTGCTCTATGCCCATATTGATAATAGTAAAAATAATAACCAGAGAATCTAAAAGGCATTTTACCTTTAAACTTATTATCATTAGAGCATTGACCTTTTGAGAGGCCTAGACTAGTCATGTCATTATACTCTTTTTGTTTTCCTAGCATATCGACAAGTTTATCACTGTTGTTACACATTTCAAGTTCTCTTCTTAGTTTAACTATTTCAGCCTCCTTGGAACAACATTCTTTATACTTGGATTTTAACTATTCTTGAGTATCTGAAAGTATTTTTCTATTTTCTTCAAGACTTAATTTTAAATTAGAAATTTTTTTTTCTTGATCAGATATTAACTTGCTTTGCACTCCATTTTCCTTTTTAAACCTTCTAATTTTAGCAAAGGCACATTTTAATTCTCCTTCTAAGTCAACTTCATTTTCAGACATTTCTGCTTGTTCTTCTTCTGGAACAACAATAATTACTGCCATGAAGAGTGTTTCATCTATCTCATCAGAGGATTCCTTTGACGAACTATTAGTTTTTCCAACAATTAGATTCATTTTCTTGAAAGTATTTTTCTTGTTAAAGTTGAAAGGTTTTTTCTTATATTGTTTTCTATTATCTTCTTATTCATTGTCAAGTTCTAGATTAGGACACTTTGCTGCATAATGTCCTATTTTTCCATAGTTGAAGCATTTAAAAGGTAATTTTCCTTTATATCTACCTGAGCCTCTTCTGAGTTTACTAACAAAAACAGATTCATCTTCACTGATATTTTCAGTTTCATGACTGGTTTCAATTTCCTTTTCCATAGTTTTAAAAGCTGCTTCCTTAACTTCTTTACTGGGGTTTTCATTTTCCATTCTCATTTCATATGCAGCAAAGATGCCAAGAATAGTATCAATAGTAATTGTCTTCAGGTCTTTGTCTTCAACCATAGAGGTTTTGGAGTCATATTTGGGACTTAGGGTTCATAAGACCTTCTTAACTATAGTTATCTCTGCTAATGTCTCCCCTAGACCTCTAATACTATTAACAGTTTCCTAAACTCTTTGAAGATTTTCAACTATCTTTTCATCATCTTTCATTCTCATTCTTTCAAACCTTTCTCTAAGAGCTTGTAACTTAGCTCCTTTAATACTTTCATCTCCTTCATAAATATTTGAAAGTTTATCCCGAATACTTTTAGCTGTATCACATTCCATAACTTTATTTAAAATTTCATTAGTCAAACCACAACAAATAGCACTAGCAGCTTTTCAGTCACAATCAAGAGCCTTTTTTTATCAGCATTAGATGGTTTTCCTATAACAGTAAAACTAGTTTCAATGGCTTCCCACACATCATATCCTAAAGCTTTGATATGACGAGTCATTCTATATTTCTAGAAAGTATAATCTGTACCTTCAAATAATGGTGCTTTGGATGAGGAAAGACCATCTTGGAAAGACATGGTTACCACTCAACTAGGAATCCCCTTAGGCTGATTAGACCTTATAGACAAAGGGTCTGGCTCTGATACCACTTGTTAGAGTGGTAAAGATATTGAGAGGGGGGTGAATCAGTATCTAGAAATCTTTTTACTCTTAGAAAAGAATATTGCAGATTTGTATTCCACTTAATTATATTCAACTGAATTGATCAAATGCATAGAATCATTAAAAACTAAATTAGAATGATAATGTGTAAGTGTGAAAACTGAAATATTCAATAATAAATTGAAAGCATACCACATAAAATAAAGACATAGAGATTTGTCCTGAGTGGAAAGCCCCAGGCATAAAACCACTTGAAAAAGTGCCTTATTAGCTTAAAATCTCACTAATTACTGTGCCTCAATGGCTTACAATCTCACTGAATACTGTGCTTCACTGGCTTACAAGTTGCCTCACTAGCATACTTAAAGAATTACAATTGTTTGAATAATTTTCATATAGAGGGATACTCTGTTTCACTTGAAATCATATACTGTCAACAATGTATGAGCAGGATACACAAATGCACACACATCATTCACACTATACCATATATATATACAACAGTTTACATTCCGTCCAAAACATTCGGTGTTTCTTCAGATAGTTTCATAACTGGAAACTAAAAACCAATCGACAATTTACAACTGCATCTTTTCTCTTTTAAAAAAAAAAAATAATCAACATCTTGTTATCATGAAGGCTAAAGAGAACTAAAAATAAACTGTTCGAAACAATAACTGTTAACTCTTGATAGGATTACAAAAATAAATTGCCAGTTGCTTGAGTGAAACTCTAGGGTTACAAATCCACAACTCCATAATGCCACACAAAACATTTCACCTGAATATTAATTCTAGAACAGTTATAACTAAAAAAATATTACAAACCCATGATAAAACATTGAGAATCCTTTTCAAAACTTAGTCGAATAAAAGCTGCCTTAAAACCACCTTTATTTTTAAAGGAATAAATAAACAGTTTCTACATATGGGTTAAACCCTAACCCATGTTACCAAAAAGAGTAGAATATAAATGCTTCTCAAACATGGTGGCAGACTTAAACATGAAACCCCAAAAGATACACAAAAATGCTCTGTTTCAAAACCCATCGAAGCCAAAACAAAAAGTAAGAGATTTCAAACCCAACAGTCAACTGTGTCTCTATTTCACAATCAACTTTATGTATGATAAGCCATTTAAAGAGAATGAGAGATAGAAAGGATATCACCTGGTAAGTTGATGCTGAAGAATAAAGTCAAAAATTGTTACCAAAAGCAAGCTAATACAATCAGCTTTGTCACATCTCTCAGATTCTCAATCTTGCGGAGATACCTATTATTCTTTCCACAATTTTTCATGATAACATTTGAAATAGTCAAACCCTAGCTCGAGAGGAGCTCAAAACCAAACTTTTTTTTTTTCGCATAATGAAGACATAAACCAAACTATTACTAATATCAACATAAACCTGTGCCTTTGGTGAACCCTAGAATGGGCCAGTAAAAATGAATGGCTCCTTACCTGCTTTAAGTCATTCAAACCTGTTCAACAGGTTACTATCTTAAGATAAGAAAATATTGTGCCTTTTAGAAATATTTCAAACTCTAAACCAATTTTGCACAAGACCTTTCTCGAAACCCGTCATATGGCAAAAACATAAAGTGAAAACCTTGTAACTTAATTTGAAGAACAATGATAACTCGAATCAAATAACTAGGTCTTCAAACAAATAATAATATACTAGAGATGTATCCAACAAATAGACATATGTCACCAACATATGAATATCGAGTATGAGATAAATGCCTTTGCCACCATTAATCATGCTAGGAGAGCATGTCAAACATACAAAACAAATATTGAATTGAACCATGGATCATTACGGAGTACATGAAGATCCACAACTAATGATGTATTGACCATACCATTAGCAAACTGTAGATGCCAAACTGTGCCAAATTGCCCACATGAAATATATCAAACAGTATAATAGACATCAAGCAAATGTCATCATATTTGCCAGGAATATGCAAAGCACGTTATTTGTATGCCAACATCAGACATGAGCATGAATATAGCAGGATAACATGAAGTGTGAACCAATATAAGTAGTGTGAACCAATAAATATAAGTAGATCATCAAAAGTATCACAGTATCATAGAAGGGCAAGCAACGTGCAAGTAGTGTTTGAACATCAGGGACAACAACTAAGGAGAGGAAGTAAGCCAACAACTTACACACTCATGCTTACTCCTGCTTCTCATCAGACTCAAAATACTCATGCTGATGCACAAATGGTAAGATTACTACAACCAAGGACACATTTTTTTAACTGTAACTTCAATTTTGTGGCTCTAACTTAATTATATAATTGATTACAGGCAACCAGCTCTACTAGTGGGATCAAGCATCAATAGAGGCCAGTAATCTTCATGGTTAATATAAATATTTTCTATGGCTGTTTAGGACTGTTTATAAGTTTACGTGATTGATTTATTATTCAGTTATTAATGTAAATTTAGCTTCCAGATTGGTTAGATTCAAATCTAAAACTTTTTATAGGTAAACAGGTTACTCTACAATTGAATAGTTATTTTTAATTTATATTCAGTTGAATGGTTAAATATAAAATTTTGCCAATGTAATTCATGTACATACTTTTTTAATTATTTAGCTATTCATAAAGTGTTATATAATTCATAAACATATATTTTTATATATTTAAATTATTATATACATATATGGTTAAAAATATTTACCTATTTAACAAAAAATAATATTAGAGTTGGAACAAATTTTTTTATTAATTTGTTGGTTATGTTTATGGCATACTTGTAAGAGAGATGTAAGTTTATGTGTTTGCCCTCCTTCATCTATCTATTCTCTAATTAATGTGCTATATATATCTTAAAGATAATAAAGTGAAAGGTACATTATGGAATTTGAAATGGTTGAGATGGTTGAACTCTCATGTGTGACTCTTCATTTTCTAATGGTTTGAATTCCAAATGTTTATTATACTTATACTTTGTTTTATCATGGAGTATCTTTTACAAGTTGTGTAGAATTATAACATATGTGAACTAAAGGTTTATGTGATACATTCTAAGATGCTACAAGAATGTATCACATGGTTCTATCTAAATTTCTAGAATGTGTGCATGGTGCATAGTATAACACATATGTGCAAATGTGGTGTAAAACTCAGACAAAATTATCTTTGAAGTTTGTTGTTGTTTTATTGGAAGCATGGGAATCAAAAGATGTAGTGAGGTTGGTATCCATGGCTTTGATCAAGCTTTGTTGGCATGTGGGCCTCAATACGGTTTTGATATTGTTGTACTTGCGTGGGGTTTGCACATGGCTATAATGACTTCCAACAAAAGCACTAGGTGAAGTGGGGTGTTCATTCTTCTGTTGGGATTGACTAGGCCTTCATCCTGGACTATGACACTCTAGACAATGATGGTGATGGCTAAGAAGATGCTAGTTTATAGGGATAAATGTTGTTATGCTATGGTTTCCAATCGATAATATAGGTTATATGATGTGAATATGGTCATATAAAATACTATATTGGTGCAAACGTAATAGTTATTTTGCTTTTGAGGATTTTGTTTTCCATGTCTCTAACAATTTTGTATATAGGCCCTTCATTAATAGAGCAGACCTCTTTGTATATTTTTCTAAAAATTAATATAAATGTATGGTCCCCCAAGGCCAAGTTCATTTAGCAAAAGAAAATAATGAATTCATTTATCAATTGCTATCATACCCACTTTCATAAAGACTAATAAATACAAAGTGTAAGTTAAAAATAATTATTGCTAGAGGGCACATAAAAATTAAATTTAAAATAATAACCGACATAGATTTATTAAATGAATGCACATAAGAATAAAGATGACATAAACTAAATGATCTACATAAATACAACTAATACTCAAACACATATCACAAAAATATCAAATCAAATAAACAAGAGCAAAAGAAGCGAGAAGTTATTTGAACCTTAAGTGTAAGGAGTTATTTGAACTGTAAGTGCATTATATTTTATACATTTTATTATAAAATCTTCAATTTAATTTTCTTTTCTTTTCTGCAAAATGAAATTTATTTTTTTGGTTTTTATTCTCTCTTGTTTTATAAAAAATATTTGTAACTATATTTTATTTTATTGTTGTTGTACAATAATATTTTATAAGTATATTTTATTAAGGTTTTATCAAATCAATTAAAAAAGGAGTAAAGTATACATGTTTTATTTACTGTAAATTAAATATTAGTTTTACTTACTGTAGAATTATTTTAAAGAAAATACTCATAAATTAATATGTTATTTTATTTACTATTTAATGATATTTTATAACTAGATATTTTATTAGGGTTTTATCAAATTTAAAAAGGGCAAAGTATACTTGACAATCAAGAAGTTATTGGAATTCCTTTGTTTATTTTAGGTGATCTTATGTCTAGTTTGGAGTGAGGGTCGTGCCCCACTCCTTTGACTATTATGAATCTCTCTGATATGAACTTGAAGTTAGATATTGGCGGGCATGGCCCTATTTTTGATGGGTCCATGGTCCCTAACCAAGGTGTATATATATATATATATAAGGAAGTTGAAGTTAGATATTGGTGGGCATGACCCTATTTTTTATGGGTCCATGGTCCCTAAATAGGGTATATATATCCAAAAAAAAGTTATTGGAATGGTAAGTGCATTATGTTTTTTAGATTTTACCATACTTATAAGTTGTTTAGATATATTTTGAAAATAAAGAAAATTAATATGTTCTTTTATTTACTATAGAATAATATTTCAATCAAAATAATTCAAATTAACATGTTATTTTATTTACTGTAGAGTAATATTTTTTTTGCTCGATAAAGCGCTAGAGGCACACTTGTATTGATATAATATATAAACTTTACAAGATAATTATAGTCTAGCTAAGGGATTTGTGCCTGATTTTGAACAATTATCAACCAACCCTACAATACAAAAAGACGCTCCAAAAAAATAGACAACTTGGGGTAATTGGATTGATAAAAAACATCAAAAAGGGACCCAAAGAGCTCCTATCAACCATCTACATAGAAGTCACCTGCCTCGACCAAGTAGCAAAGCCTTTGAGCTAGGCCGAAGACTCTGCTGGAACCATAACAATTGCATGCTGGATGAAGTCCCTACCACACAACACCCAAATTTTGTGGCACCAAATCCACTACCCAGGCAGGTCAAGAAGAAATGACAAGTGTTCCACATCCACCTCAGGATCCAGAAGTTTGGGGATCCAAAATTGAATCCTTAAAAGTCTCCCTAAGACAAGCCAGGGCATCTACTTTCATGGTGCCTAGGTCCAGGAGAGAAGCTAAAAATCAGGAAGAGATGTCAGTGTTTACCCTATACTTATCCTCAGAAACTAAGAAGGCTTTGCCCAAAACCATTTTAATAGCTTCTAGGAAGTACTTATGCTTGAATTTGCATATAGCTTTCAGACTAAGATCCGTTATCCTAACAAGGAACACAACTTGCCTACGGGCACTCTTAAGGCATATCAAAGTCTCCATTGCAACCAAACTAACCCAATTTGGTGAGAGCATGGCGTAGTCTCCATTGAATTAAATAGACCCACTGAAAGACTAACACTTAATGCTAGACTGTATGAATTAATTAGAAATCTCAGACTTTGGCCTTCGCACCCACTCGTACAAGTGCAAATCCTCCTGCAATCCAAAACTAGGATGAAAAGATGTCAATCAAAGGGAGAGCATAGCCTGCCAATGATGAATGACAAGCTACCAACAAACTACCAGCCTACTTGTACGAGGGAGCAATAAACCTTCTGCACTAACAAAGTGGAGCACCGAACCCTTACGTCACCCTACCACCTAGTAGCTAAGGATGCTTAAGGCCTTGGAGGAATAAATCTATTATATCTTCTTGACCAAAAATTTTAAATTCAAAACCGTCCACTCCCCTGTTCACCAAGACATCTACTTTTGAATTGGCCTCTTGATAAATATGGTTCAATGTAAACATATCAAAAAAATTAATTAGTCTAGAGCCTGCTCCAATAAGGCTCTCAATTTCTAGTTCACAACTTGACCCAACCTTAAGGCATTGATTACCAAGGAAGAGTCCTCTTCTACTGCCAACTTACTCACTACCAGCTCCTTGCAAAAAAGAAGACCATGAATTAAAGCCTAAAATTATGTGATATTGTTTGTATCCTCCTTTAAGGGCAAAGACAATATCCCAACAAACTCCCTGTTCCATCTTCTTATCACATATCCAACTCCAGATGGACCCGGATTGCCTTTAGAGGCACCATTGAAGTTAACTGTATACAAACCCCTTTTCGGGAAAGACCACTTTGCTGACCTTCTAGCTAACACTAAAGATTTCTCCCCAACACCAACATGCAACGGGCCCTTCAAACCACGCCACTGAAACCTCATTTGACCATCCCACTTAGAGAAGATACCTACCTGACCCAAGCATCTGCTTGACCAGCTATTAACCACCTCAACTATGGTAGCTTCAACTTTTTTCTTGAAGGAGACTAAAGGCATCTCCTTGTCTTCAAAGATTCTCTGATTGCATTCTTTCCAAATTTCCCAAACAAGCAGTGAAGGACTGGTGATCCAAAGGCTACTTAATAGACCATCCCTTGGTCTAGAAGGCCATGAGTGGAAGAGACTCAAAATATCATTAGGTAAGGTAGTTATCCACCCCATCTTAGCACAGAGCCATTGCCAACACTTCTAGGAATAGGGGCATCCTAAAAGAAGGTGGTCAATAGATTCCTCTGCCTCCCTACATGGACACACCAAGTGGGTCCCTCAAATCCCATTCTCTAAAATTTCTCAGCTATCAAAATTCTTTTTTAAAAAGATGCCCATACAAAGATGCCAGCTCTTGGGACACAATGCTTATTCCAACATAAAGAAATGGGTAGGTTTGAAGGCACCATATCGTTAATGCTAGCTACCACTCTATACCCATCTTTAGCAGAAAAAGAACCATTAGTAGAACCTGTCCAAATGAGTCTATCAACCCCTCTTCTAAAAAACACTTTCCTTTGATCCACCACTCTCTTTAGAAGGTTAGCTTCATCAACAGGAATGGGAAGGTTGGAGAAATCTCTCCATTTCCATCCAATAGATGGGTCATCCTGAGAGAAGATAACATAATCCTTTACCCTAGCCCCCCAATGAATTTTAAGATGAACTTTTGCATGATCCACTAAAATCTCATTGTTTAAACTAGGGAAACCCCCCAAGAATCTTCCTAGAACAAGGCAATGCCTCCATCTTGCACATCCCAAGTAACCAAATCTGCAATGATTGATCTACAATTCAAAATGAAGTTCCAGACTCTAGATCCTTTGAGAGGGTGAACAATCTTCACAACTTCTAGAGCTCCATCAATATTAAGATATTTCACTTGCAAGATCTTGCCCATTTCAACTTTGGATTCTGGACCATCTTCCACACTAATTTTGCCCCCAGTGCCTTTTTTTGATGCAACAAATTTCTCAGACTTGAGCCACCTTTGTCTTTAGGTCTGCACACCTTATCCTAGATAATTAGAGCCAATTTATCTTTCTCTGCTATCACTTTCCAGAAGAAACATCTCATTCTACACACCATATCCTTGTTGGCCCCCATTATGATAGCCAAGTAAGAAAGAAGATATATGGGGATAGAAGAAAGAACTGATTTCAACAAAAGCAATCTGCCCACCCAGGAAAGCCACCTCCCTTTCCAAGAATTCACTCTTTTTCCTAATTTGTCCTTTAAAGGATCCTATAATTTCATATTCCTAAGCCCCTTATCTAATGGCAACCCCAAGTAAGTGCAAGGCAAAGAACCCTTCTTGAACTTTAAGACCTGCAAAGTAGCTACTTCCTTCCTTAGAGGAGTAGACAAGAAAAATACTTCCGACTTGGAGTGATTAACTTCTTGACCAGAGGCTAGAGCATACAAATTTAGGAGTTGAAGAAAGGCATGGGCCTCAACCTTCTTGGCTAGACCAAACAACATAGTATCATTTGCAAACTGCTGATGAGAGACCTAGATATTTCTAGCAACTGTAATGCCTATCAACTAATTCAAACTTTAAAGATTACTAATTGCCCTTCCCAGAGCTTCAGCCATTATTATGAACAAGAAAGGGGATATTGGATCCCCCTGCCTTAGGCACCTTGAAACCTCAAAAAAGCCCTCTAGAGAGCCATTGACAAGAACCAAAAACCTGGGGCTAGCAATACATTCAAAGATCCAATTTACCCATTGCCTGTTAAACCTGAAAGCCTCCAAAACCTTGCACGGAAACTGCCAATCCACTTTATCATAGGCTTTCCTAATATCTAGTTTGATGAGCATGGCAGGTTCTTTAGTATTTTTAAGAGTATGGATAACCTCCTAAGCAATAATTATCCCATGAAAAATGGATTTGCCCGGGACAAAACCTGTTTGTTCTTCTGAGATGATACTAGGAAGCAAAAGTTTCAACCGATTGGCAAGGACTTTAGTCATAATTTTATAAATAGTATTGCAAAAGGATATGGGTCTATAATCATCCAACTAAGAAACTTTTTATTTTTTGGGAACAAGGACAATGAAAGTATTATTGATTTCCTTCAGTAAGAAACCCAAGTTCCTGGCCGCTTCTAGGGCATCTATTAGCTCTTGGCCTACAAACTACCAGTAAACTTGGAAAAAACCCGCAGGAAAACCATCTGGGCTTGGGGATTTATCTGGATGGAGCTACTTGAGAGCCTTTTCTACCTCCATTAGGGAGAACTTTGCATTTTGGCCCTTGTTGTTATCTTGGTTTAAAATTCTTGGAACATGCTGTAAAAGTGTATTCTGATCTGCAAGACTTGAGCTTTCACTATTATTCAAAAGAGAGCTATAGTACTCCACAATATGATTTATGATTTCTTGCATGCCTTTGATAACAAAACCATCTTCCTTTTCCAAACCGTTAATCCTATTAACCCCCCTACACTGCTTGGTGATATTGTGAAAGTATTTTGTATTCTTGTCCCCCGCCTCTAACCAATGTTCTCTAGATTTTTGTTTCTAGAAAATTTCCTCTTTACCCAAGATATCCTTATAATCTCCCAATAACAATTTTTCTTTAAGATAGTTGTCCTGGGACATCCCAAATTGAATAACCTCTTCATTCAATTTGGATAGGTTTCCTTCTACCAATTCTTTGGACAGAAAAATATTCTTGAAATATTGCCTATTCCATTCTAGGAGGCGTTGCTTGACATGTTTTAGTCTGGATAAGAAACAAAATAGTTTAGAGCCCTCAAAATTTTCCTCAAACCACCAATTCTGCACCAATGGAAGAAAATTCTCATCCTTTAACCACATGTTCTCAAATTTAAAGGGAGATTTCATAGGCTTCATATCCTCTACAATGTTTCAAGAAATGTAGGAAAATGATCTGAGCTTGAACAAGGAAGGATGGATGCCTTCAGAATATGTGGAAAGGAGGATAAATCTTTGCCAAAAAAGAACCAATCCAACTTATCTGTAATGTTGCAGAACCTAGATCTTCTATTATTCCAAGTAAAAGTTCCTCACCTTGTGTCAATTTCTAACAGATTATTCCTATGGACCCAGTCACTAAAGTCCTTCGGTGATTGCCCTGCCCTACAAATCCCACCCTTTTTGTCCTAGATATGAAGAGTAGCATTGAAATCTCCCCTAGTAATTGTATAGGGAGAAGGATTATCGCTCTCAAAGCTGTCCAAAGTTGACCATAACTCTTTTTTGCTAATACAAGAAGTAGACCCATAAACATTAATTAACAAGAAACTTGATTTAGATGAGAGAATGTTGATCCTACCTCCCATCCAATATTTACCAAATCCAAGAGGTTCAAAGATCACCTCTACCAGATTCCAGAGAATAGCCAATCCCCCAGAAGCCCCTTCCACTTAAACTGATGCATGTTTCCAATTTCTCAGGCTAGAAACAAAATGCTATATTTCCTTTGTACTCATCTTTTTCTCTTGGAGTAGTATAATTTCTGACTTAGATAAGTGAATCCTTCACTTAACCAAGCACTTTTTGTTAGGGGTGTCTAGGCCCCTAACATTCCACGATAGTGTCCTCATGGAACTTTGGGAAGGGTTGTTCCCTTCCTGGAATCCATAAATGTTGTGATTTTCATCTGCCCCTCTGCAGCACCATCTAAACATCTGAGTTCATTCAAAGACTTCCTACCAACTTTTTTATTGGCACTACACCTGAAGTCTAGGTTTAATTTATTGGAAGCTATCTATTGAATACCTAACTTGACCGAGTTTTCTTGCATATTGCCCATAGCAAAAAGAGCTTCATTATCTTTAACCTCAATTTCTCCTTCCTCTAGTAGCTCTTGAAAAAGGACTTGTTTATTGATTTTTAGTCCTGAATTGAAGGCCGACCCCTGCACCTCAAGGTCAACATTTTCTCTAAAAAGTTTGAGGATCTCACTAACAATACACACTTTAGAAAGTTCCTCAACCCCTAGAAGATCAGTAGGTTCCTTTTATGTTATTGTGTTAGGATCTTCCTGAAGCCCTCCCTTGGATGAGATAACCACCTCCCCAAAATAGTCACGCATCTCTTCTATAGGCTGGGAACCTAAACCCTCCAGTTCTTGATTAATATCTTGGTGAAGTAAATTCACTTCTTGAAGAAGTTGCCTAAGTTCATCTGCAGTTTGTGAGGGTAAAGAAGGCTCCTCTGGTGAGCATAGAAAATCATTATTTGGCTTGGTCCCAAGGTCTTTGAACATAGCAAGGCTCTTGTCTATCCCCAGATCCACCTAGCTCTGACTTGTAGGGCCTGACCTAGAGAGCCCTAAATCTTGAGGATCCACCCTGGCTTCCTTTCCCTAGTCCTTCGCTTGGGATATATAAGCATCTCTCCCCCTATAACTTGGCCCTGAACCACCAACTTCTATAGCTTTTCTAAAAAGACATTTCTGAATCTTTTTCCCTGAACCTCTTGACACACTATTTCCATTTGCCAAGGGATGAGAGGATCTCCAACTCCCCATAGGTGCAGGAAGCTGAGTCAACCTCTATCAGGACATTTGGATCTGACCAAACCTTCTCGCTCACAAAATCTTCATCTATCCCGAGACATGGGCCTAGAGCATCCCCTATTTTGAACAGAGCGTCTACACTTCAATACTTTGATGGAAGCCCATCTAGAGTGAGCCAAGTAGGTATCTTCTTGATTTCATATTTCTATGGATCAAAATTTGATTTCTAGTTTATACAATGAAAACTAGACCCATTGTACAAAATAGGGTTTCCATACAATATTTCATGTTTCAAATTCTTGTCAATGCATTCTACCAAGAGGAAGGAGTTAGGAAGTGGTCTCACACTAACCTTGTTCTTGTTATCACTAGGAATTGCACCCGTATGCAAAGCTGGTTAAAGCATTGCAATTCTATGTAACATGGGACTAATCTCAGGTTGTGGGTGCCCTATGATGAGATTAGACCTCTAGATTGTGGGTTGGTTCCCTTCAAATGTTCTATTGAGATGTATGTTTTTACTTTTTTGGGAAAAGGGAAGAAAGAAACTAAATGAATACTAAAGGTAAAATGGCGATGCACCTGATATGGATAAAAATAATGCAATCTGATTCACAATGTTTGCTCTAAAATCTAACTTCTACACAATCTAGACTTGGCATAAATACCACAAAAATGATTCTAAGGAAGGTTTGAAAACAAGTTTTTATGAAGGAAATAGTTTTTTTACATCATAAAAAGACTATTTCTAGTTAACACAACCTAAGACCTATGATGAATAAATGCTTTAATGCTGTAAACAAGGAGGCGAGACAATAATTTTGAAGGTTTAATAATAAAACACAACAAAATTTCATCAAAATCACTTTAACATTCAACACTAAAAGGAAAGTTAAATCAATTGATTTGAAATAAATAAAGGAATGCTTTTGCAAAAAGATAAAAGGATAACCTATAGCCTGCCGATCTCTCAATAAGACTATAAAAATGAGCTACAAGAATTCTCCAATCTATGTGAATCAGAATGAGAATCAAGAACTAGCAAAAATAGACTTTTGCTTTACAATTTATAGGCTTGCCCTCTCTAAGAGGCATGCAAAAAATATAGACTTGCAGATAACTACCTCTAAAAATACTCATTCCAAAGCAACCTCAAAAATCCTCAAAATTAAGGTCTAAAACTACCTTAAATTGAGCAAAAATAGCTTCAATTTTGACTTCTCCATGTGTTTGACCAAAAGTTTGACTAAGGATCCTAAAAATCCTCCTAAAAGTCATGCAAAACCTCTTAGGTGGCCTAGTTAACTCAACTAATCAATTTGCATGATTTTGCATGAGCAAAATTGATTGTGAGTAAATAATAAAGTAATAAAGTATTACTCTATTATTGGTTACAACTTGTCTATTTTTGATTTTACAACTTGTGGAAAATAATAAAATAATCTATAGAATATTACTTTGTTATTTATTTACAATTAATCAATGTGTAAAATCGTGCATGATTAGAAGAAGAATATACTCCTTATCACTCCAATACATTTGCCTATTTTGCAAAATAGGACTTAGGAATAATTACACAATTCCTTATCACTCCAATACATGTGAAAAAATATCTCCCTCTACAAGGAAAATAAAAGAACTAGTCACTCCTGTAACACTCCATGCACAAGACGAAAAAATGTATAAATATCCATTTCTCAAATCTCCTTATATCTCCATATGCACAAAGTGAAGTTAAGGAAAGAAAACAACTCCCCTATGCAACTTGGCTCCATGCATAAAAAAGATCCATTATATGCTATCATCATCAATGCTGCCACCATGCAATTGCCACATCACTACAAGACAAATATCTTATTACCCATATGTTATATCTCCACCATGCATAATGAGCTTACCTTTGAACTCCATGTATTTCATATGCATCAAATATTGCACCATTATAGATGCTCACCATATCTGCCACCTTGTATACTCTATGTTCATGCATATCATGTTTAAAAAAAACATCCACCTCCTTGCTATTAGTCACCATGCATAATATTGAAGTCCATCCTTGGATGCTTGGACATAGGCAAAGGGACCTAAGCATGTGATTTGTTACCTCCACCATTCGACCACCAAGGAAACCTCACCATGCATAAAATGTTATAAGGCTTGGAGCCTCCCCACATGTTATATCGACCTCTTGACTTAAAAAGCAACCAACGTCTAAAGGGTTGCTGTCGACCACTATGTGTTATGATTGCTAGGGAAAGTCTTGACCCTGACAACAATTTTGGATAAGGTAATAATTGGTTTTTCTATGTCAAAATTTGCACTTGAGTGAAAAGAACCTTTGAAAAAAATAGGGAAACAACCCTAATTTTTGCTCATTCACTTATCTTTTGATTTCTTTCTTTGAGCTCTGCAAAACATGTTGGCCGAGGGTTTGAAGTAGATCAATGGTGGCTCTAGTTTTCTCCTTCAATGGCTCTAATACATTGTCACTGCCATGAACTCTTCATGATCTAGGATGAAGGCAACCTTTCTTTTCTATTTGATATGAAGCATTTGAATGTTGTAGCTTCCTTCATCTGTATGGCCACAACCTTTTTCACTATTATAACAGCTCCATTGTTGTGCATTCTTTAATGTCTTCACTCTTTCTCTGTGTGCTTACTTTGTCAACAGTCTTCATTTGCTCCTCTGGAAGTTTGAGGCCACTGTGAAGCCATGGAATATCTTTTTTTCTTGACAGCAACAAGGTAAGCACTTGCTATCTAGTCTCTGTAGTTTCATTCTATTTTTTGGACTCACTCTTGAGATAGTATGAAAAGTTGTAGATGGTTGTGGGTATTGCATTTTATAGAAAAAAAAGTTGTGTTTCTGTTGGCCATGGCTGCATACTTCTTCTTTTATCTTAATCTACCTTCATTATGCGAAAACCTGAGGGTTTTGAAGTTTTAAAGTTAGGGTTTCACTTCATCCTACATATCTAGAACTTGTACCTGCCATGGCTATGCTTGTCTTTGTTAATAGGCATCAAAATGGTAACTTACTAGAGGGTTTGTAAGCCTTGAAGTTAGGGTTTCAACTTCATCAGCACAGAACAATCTTGTAATGCCATGACCATACTGATTTACTTGATTTCTTCTTCTTTATACTGTAGGAAATGAAGGGTTTTGAAGTATCTTGAAGATCTTGTGAATCTGGCAGATGGGTATACACTCTTTCTTGTTTCTTGCTCCTCTCTATTGGTTATGAATGTATCATGGCATTTCCTTTGAAATCTCTCAGCTGTGTCTGCAAGAACATCATTAGGGTTTGATTTCCTCAACACAGATGGTCTATTGTCTGTGCATCATCACCTTGACTATGATATTATCTCCATCTATTGGCAAAATCTTAAGGGTTTGGCAGTATTTAGAAATGGGTTTTCATGCTTTCTCTCATAATACTTTTCATCTCCTGTGATTATTTCTCACACATTTGCTGATGACTTATTTGCCTTATCATTCCACTGTGGCTAATGGGTAGAAGCATATGTTAATATTCTATCATGATAGCAGCCTTTTGATATTCTATATAATGGCTTTGACGTTTACCTCCATTTGCATCTGTAGCATAGGCTATATCATTTTGTAAGGTTCTTCTATAGAATATCTCTTCAGATTGCATGAATGCAAGGTTGATGAACTGTTTGGTTGTATTATCATCATTTAAATGTGGGACTGTCTTTCTACTATAACCGGATTCTACCATGGCAAAGAGATTAGCTATCTTATTCTTTATAGTTTGTGGCATTCTTGAAATGCACCTATAGCTTGGATAACATGCTTTTTGTTTCTTGTTGTCTTTCAAGTCTTATCTATATCATAGGCATATTTCTTTATTTCATCTTCTGTAGTATGCCATCATGCATCCTCATACCTATAGTCATCTTTCTACATACTCAAATCTCTACCTGTAACTTCCTCATGCATCTTCAGATCTCTTCTAGCTATTCATATCTTTATCATTATGCAACTTTGTATTATCAATATATGCTCTTGTCCCTCCATTCATCTGTGATCATTCATGTGCATCTTCAAATTGCCTATCTTGTCATTATTGATCTTCGTCTGTAGGTGAGCAATGACCATTGTGATGTATCATACTACTTCATGATCACTGTCATGACTGTCTATAATGATGATGACTGCATTTATTCTTGTTCTTGCAATGTATCTCTCTTTATGGCATCATTATATCTTTTAACTATACTATATCTCTGACTACATCTTACATGGCATCTTCTCCTTACTGTGTTGCATCTACTTCTATGTGGCACTTCTTCTTAATTGCATTTTATCCCTTCCTTACTGTGTTACATCTACTCCTATGTGGCATCCTCTGTAGCTTGCAACTTGCATATCATCTTCTGTTGACTGTGTTTTCTATTTATCAGGCACAATAATTTGAAAACTTGTATCACTCTTGAGATGACTGTAATCTAATTTTTCTGAATTTGTCTTTTGTCAATCTTGATTTAGTAATATAATTCTGATTTATTTCAATCAATTGTAATGATGTCATGATGACATCCTCCTTATGAAGTTGATTAGATGATGTATGATAAAGCTTAGAATGATACATCCAATCTTTTTCTGGTACTCTTTTCTAAAAAATGAAAAGAAACATGTTGGGCTCAAACCCTTGTGGGAGCCACATTTAATCCACATGTTTATTTGTCTTCAAATCAACAACAAAATTTGTCCTATGCCTGCACAGTGAACAAACAAGTTAGCATAAAAAGTACTTGACAACATTGATTGATCTCCTTCATGATTTCTTCTTGATCTATATCATTATCTTATCTGAATGCATGATGTGATAAGTAGATGTCGCTGTTTGATAAAAGCATGTGATAATTGTAAACATCTGGAGCACTAATAGGGTTGTCCCCAAAATTTTGCAGGTTTCAACTAGATGGTGGCTTGGAGTGAAGAATGAAGACTGGAGACTTGAAGACCAGCTTCAACAACAACCTCCATCATCAGACAATGATGGACATTTAGATTTATCATATGTTCTTTTCTCTTTTCTTTTATCAAACAGATACATAGCTTGCATGTCTGCAATTGCTCAGTCTAGTTACTCCCACAGCTTGTGTGGGACACATTTGAACATTTCTTTTAAACGTGATCAGTTAGTTTCTCTGATGTATGTGTATTTCCTTTTTAATCAATGCATGAGATAAAGTAACAGATACCTGGATGTATGTTCAAAATATGACATGAAATAATAGTGTAATACAATATCTTTCTCTCTTTTATTCAAAACTGATTAATCTAAATAATCAATTTAACTTATAACTCCTAAAAGATCAAACTTTGTAGAACAACTGTATCTCCTTGAATGTTTGATCCTTTGATAATCAATTCTTTTGTCATGATAACTTATTAGTCCCGATTGGACTGATGGGTTATCCTGACAACTAGATCCTCTTTTCAACTTTGTCAAGGCATCAACCATTCAAGAAATGTATAACTTTGAAGTTTTCTATTATTCCTTCTGAACAACTACACTTAGGTCCAACTAATTTTCAATGTAAACAAAAAATTAGTAACAGTTCTTGAAATTATTGTACCACTAGTCTAGCACAGCTTGCTGAGATCCATCTTCCCCACACCACTTTGGCATTAGGACTCTTTCCTATAAGTAGTTCATCATTGGTGTAAAGGTCTCAGCAAGGAGCATAAAGATCTTACTACCCATGAAATTTTGGTTAAGATGGGCCTCGATTGACCTTCTTTCCAAATCTACGCGTCCTTGTTACACATGTTGCTAAACTTTCAACAAGCCTTTGTTTGACTAATGAAAATGCCCAAGATTAGGACCTGCAACTTTTCTATGGAACCCTAGTGGTATGGCATTGGCCCCAATTAGAGTCAAGAGGGATCTATGCTCAGGGATAAATGAATGGACCTACAAATTCCTCCTGTAAGCCTGAAAACCCTTCTATTGCTAGGGGCTCAACGTCCTCTACTCTAGGTTTAAAACTATATTATTATTGTAGAGTAATATTTTATAACTATATTTTATTAGGGTTTTATCATATGAAATAAAAAAAGAGCAAAGTATAGTCATCAATTTTACTTTATTTCTTAGAGTTATTTTAATGAAACCATTTGTGTTAGTTGTTTAAATATATTTTTAAAACAATATTTAAGTCTTAATCTATATTAAGAATGAAAGGGTTAGTCCTAGGTAAATATGAAATAAAAACTTAAACCCTAGGACTCAATATGAAATAAAAGGATAAAAACATTTATTGTAAGTACACAATATTTTATTACTACACCTAATTAAGATATTTTATTTTATTTTTTGTGTTAGTTTAGATATATTTTAAAAATAAAGGAAATTAAAATGTTGTTTTATTTCTTCTAGAGTTTTTTTTTTGCTAAGTTTATGCACCCTTTGGGGGATATTCCCTTATTTATAACCATATTGTAAACAAAATTACATCCAACCTTATACATATCAACAGTATGATTAAAAAAAACATCCATAAATAGGGTAAATTGTTTCTATTCTACCCAGAAACCCTATCCCTGCTTTCTACCCAACCAAAAACTAACTACAAACATAGTGTTTTCTTCATTTTATACATATATTAGCTAAATATAACAAGACAATCTAAACTAGATTACCTTAGCTTACTGAACTTTCCATTCCCCACTCTCCTCTTTGTCCTCTATTTGAGAAAATTTGAACCAATCCCTTGCTTCAGCTATTTGTAGACCCACCACTTGTTTGAGAAAATTGACAGCTTTCTCAACCTTCATTTTCCATTTTACTAATGCCTCATCCCGCTTCACCTTCTTAAAGTCCTTTGGCCTTGGGATGCCATTACCAAACATAGCAATGTCTATTACCTTATTTAGGCCTCCAAGAAGATTTGGCTTAATAAAGGCTCTTGTCAATACACTGATATCCTCCTTCGATTCACCAGCATCAAATAATGCTGCAACAAACATTGAAGAGATATCTTTATTTACCCTATATCGGTGTTCGGTCCACAAAAATTTGTCTCCCAATACCCACTAAAAGGAAAGCAAAAGAAGATTCCCATTTTTCATTTTGAAAACCGATTGTAATCTTTTTTCTGATATGAGTCCAAGGAACACCATTTGCCTATGAGAGCTGGTTAGGCAGATTGGCATGTCCATTACTCTATTTTCCCTTCTATTTCAAAACATTCCTTGGATTGCAATGTTTAACTGCCTTCGCATGCTTAAGTCTCCCAACTTACATACTGTGATATATTAATGTTTCATCATTACCTTAGCTCCTCCCTGCAACTCGGGTGGCTAGCCATCGACTCACCTTACTCGAAATTATTATTATGTGTGCTCCTCTTCAGCTAAATCCACTATTAAATCTTCTTTTGAATTCACTGCAAAATTTTCCAAAATATCTTCCTCTCCATTAGCCTCTCTATAATTAAAATAGTTTGTCTTAGTTGTTTAGATATATTATTTATTTAAAAAAACATTAGTAAATAAAATCCTACACAAATATGAAATAAAAAAATGAAAACCTAGGGTTCAATATGAAATAAAAGCATAAAAGCATATTAAACAAAATTAATATGTTGTTTTATTTACTGTAGAGTTATTATATTATATTTTATTTATTTTACAAATTTATTTCATTATTTCCAATCCATAAAATGATGGTTCAATACAAATTTATTAAGTGTTGAAATATAATGGTGAAGTTTTGAAATGATAATCAATTCTTTATGTCTAGAAAAAATAAAAGTCTAGACGCATGAATTCTTTTTATCTCTTCACTGCACACCTACCAAATAATTCTATATTATTTTAAGAGGAGCAATGCAGACAATATCAAAGAGATTATCAAAGGGAATATCGAATGCATCAACAATGATAATGACAGATGCAGAAAAAGAGGAACAAAGAAAAAGATGAAATGAAAATGATAGAGAAAGAGAGCTGCCAAGTTTAGAGCTAAATTAACAATTGATGAATTAGAGATACAAAATCATTAACATGAAAATATGATGAGAATAAGTCATGCATGATCATCTCAACAACCCAATGACTTTGAAAGAGAAGAAAGACAACAATGTACTCATCAACCAATTGAGAGGTATGAGCATCAATTAGCTCCATAAATTGTGTACTTGAAACACCAGAAAATGTAGTTCAACGTGAAGTGAATGTAGTTGTTGGAAACAATGTACAAAATATACCAAATCCAAATGGAATGCTTCAAAGAGATTTCAATAAATTTAAAATACTTTTTTGACATGATCTAGATAGCTTTGTTTCACCGAACATATGCTACATTTGTCAAGAATGTTACTTTGGAATAAAAGTTTCTCGAACACCTAAAGGTCCTATATGCACTAGATGTCGACAAGAGAAAGGTAATAATCAATTCTTTGCATCAAATAATATGGATCATGTCCCACAAACACTAGAACTTGCAAACTTGACACAATTGGAGAGATGTTGATACCATGTGTCAGCCTAATTCTACAAGTGACACATGCAACTAGAGGTCAATATAAGTACAAAGGACACAATAATTTTTTCACAAGGTGTAAAAGAAATTTCAAAGGTTTTGCCACATCGAATAAAAGATCTACCTATCATTATTATTCATAGGAGGGATCAATGTGACACAAATTACAACTTTACAATAAATAGAGAGTGAGTATATAAGGCACTAAAATACAAAATTGAACATGAAAAGTTCTTTTTTGATGTTCAAATTGATGAAAATGCTCTTAGTGAACTTTCAACAAGCTATGATGAAATATCTTCAACCAACTAAACTCAGTGCATATGGAGTTTGATTCTGATGCAAATGAAATTATATTTGTTGGTCCAATCATGGAGATAGATAAAGGAAATATCATTGATCACACAACATCAATGGTTTTGAAATTAACCAAAGCGCCAAGAGCGATGGAATTAATCCATGTTTGGATAAATAATTGTGATGTAGATCCAACAACATTCATTCATTGGCCAAGGATTGGTGCATCCCTTATCAATGAGTATGTCACACTAGGCTTACTTGATATGGCATTTCCAACATTGTTTCCTAATGGTAGATGTGATTGGCTAGAACTACACATGAGGCAAGTATGTAATATCCCCTTCTAGTAAGCCAAAATTTTTGCACCCTTGCAAACAATTTCAACTTACCAAAAGAGAACATTAGTATTCCATTTTTCATTTCCTTTTAATCTTGATGATAATCATAAACATAACCATATACTATTTTCCATTTCATAAATTCATTTTTCCATACATCATGATTCTCCTCAGGTGAGATAATCCTTAGGCCTCTTATTAACCTCACCTTCCACCTTGTGAGAGAAGATTCATTAGGTAGGTGATGTCATCTCAATCCTATGGGTCCATTAATATTATTCCTTAGTTTGTCAACCAATGCCCATAATTCCTTAGTTCTTCAACTAAGGCCTATAATTCCTTAGTTCATCAACTAAGGCCCATTCCTTCGATACTTAAATCGAAGGTCCATAGTAATACCCTTGATTTGTCAATGAAGGCCCATTCCCATGGAATGATCAATACCTACCATAACTATCTACCCCACCTTCTTAGTGTTAGGTGGTTAATTAGGAAGTCTCGTATCTACCCTTAGGAATTCATGCCTTTATTAATCTTTAGGTTTTACCCTAAAGCCTTCATTAATCTTTAGGTTTTATCCTAGAGCCTTCTCCCTAGGTTTTACCCTAAGGCCTTAATTAATCTTCATCTATACATATACATACTTGTTATCTCTCATACGTCATTTATTAACAACTTATGAATTCAAATCATACAAGATACATATTTAAATTATAAATTTCAGACATAAATGTATATATCACATATATCAATTTCTACTTAATAACATTATTATTTATATCTTTCAAGTTATAAATTGAACAAGTAATTATAAATTCTTACAAATCATAAATTGAATAAGTAAATATAAATACTTACTTATCTGCTTTACCTGGGATTCCTTACCTATGCTGTGGTAATATAGTCTTTATTGTATTGCTGTTCTAAAATGCAGATCTAAATATATGTATTTATCCCATACTCTTTTTATATTTTCTCCCCATGATCCTTTTCCTTGGCTGCCCTCGTGTCTTCCTTGTGATATTTTCTTGTTATGTCTTTGATGAATTCAAATGATGTTTCTTCTTTATTACCTTTATTGAATTCATAGCTGTTTATTTATTTCTTTTTATTACTTCATTCTTTCCATGATGATATCCTTCTATCTCACAACCTTTATTTATTTCCCTTTCAAGGGATATGTTCGAAGAGCTATGTCTCTTATTATTTTTATTACTTTATATTAATTCCCTTTTGTGGTAAAACTAGTTCTAACCATACGTAACTCCCTTATCATAAGAGGATAGGTTAAAAGATGTTTATTATTATTTATTTACCTTATTTGTATTTATATTATATCATTATAATAAATGATATATTATTTATATTTATATTACAATATAAGATAATAATAATAATAATATTTGTATTTATATTATTAGATATATTTATAATATAATATTTATTAATGTGCTGCACTTATAAATATCTTCCTTCGACCTCCCCTTAATCTTTTTAAAGTACATTATTTATATAATATATATAGTATAAATAAATACTTTTGTTATTAAGTATGGGAGCTCTTTTATTTTATTTTATTTCCAAGCATATAATATGGTGGGATAATGTTTGTCTTATTAGAATTTTATTTTTATATGATTTTATTTTAAATTTAACCTTTTGTTTAACCGTATTACTTTTTCTTATTCCAAATTACTTTACTTTCTAACTTTAATAGGTAAGACTCTTCATAATATTTATTTTTATATATAATAATATATCTTATTAATTACTCACATAAATATTGTATTAAAATATTTATATTTATAATATATCTAGTTAATTAAAATATAAATATATATATTTCATATATTTTATAATATTTAAATTATATTAAATTAATAATATTATTTATTAACTAATACATATTAATAATATATTTTAAATAAATATATTATATATTTAGTTTATATAAGGCTAACTTATTATTTAAATAAACAATTCAATTATAAATCATTATGGGGACATGACAACCCTCCCCACTCAAGATTCCTTGTCCTCAAGCAATTATAATTAGGTATCCTAAAGTAATATTTAATAACATTATATTTTATTAGGTTTCCTTATATAAAATAAGGTTTCACTCACCAATAATATAAAATAACCTCTAGAAAATGTAACAAATTAATATAGCTAATAAACTATAGTGCTATAAATAATATAGGGGCCTAAAATAATAATTTATAAATTTGGGTTTACCCTTTTAAATTTTCAGCACTAAATTTGCATAAAGGCATTTCTATTTATTTAATTATCAAAAATGTTTTAATGACTACTAATATTATTTTAATGCCATGATTAACCAATAGCATCAAATGAACAATCCAAACTAGATAACCAAATGTCAAACATACCTGACACAACCAAAGTGAAAATGGAGGGGCACTACAAAGTACATCTACATGAATTTGTGAAACATCTATTTTGATATAGGGATCACCATTCTGGTCAACATCCATGATTTAGATACTACATGATGAACATGATCATGAGACATTCTTCCGTAGTGTTTGTGAAAAAAAAGTCTTCAAGATATGTTGATCACCATCAACGAGCTACATGAACATATGAAAAATCTTGTTGGGATTAAGGTGTCTCAACCTTAGAGTCCTTTGTGGTGTTTCCTATTTTTTAGGAGGTGAAAAAGTAGTTTTGTTTTTTGCTTTTTTAGAAATGGTGTTTTTAAACCATTCCGAAAAAATTGTTTTGTGTTTTTTGCTTTTTGATTTTTCTCAAAAAGTTTTTTTTTTCTTTTTGTTGAGAAAAACAAGGAGTGCCACCTTGGCTGACCTTGGGTCTTGTTTAGTAGGTTTCTATTGTAGGAAGTTACCATTTATGGAAAATCTTATCCTTATCTCTTTTGAGCACCCATGAAGAGGATATGCTTTGTTTTTTGGAAATTTGATTTAGAAAAGATTTTCAAGTTATTTGATTTGGAAAAGAATTTCAAGTTGAAAAACATTCCACTTTGAGAAGTGGATGCCTGGGAAAAAGCATAAGCCTTTCTGGCTTTAAAATACATTCAAAAGTGGATGCTTTGTATACTTTTGCAGAGGAGTTGGTGGAGAAAGCTAAGACAACTTTTTGAGGGCACTTTGGTTTTGCAGCTCTTGCATTATTATGTTGTATGAACAATGTGTTTGAGGAGATGTATTTTAATGCAGGGTTATGCTATCAATTTTCCTCTAGAGAAGAAAGATGTAAATCTCCATGTTAAGGCTTTGAGCCTGCAAGTGTATTGTAACATTGTTGTTGCAGATTAATACATTGGTTCGATGCTTCGGAGTGTGGGGTTTTTTACCTGAAAGAGTTTCCCCACGTATATTGACTCGTTTCTTCTTTTCTGTCTATTTTCTTCTTTCATGATCTTAAAGTGTTAATGTGCATGTCATTATGCTGCTGAAATTTTCTTAGATCTGTAAGCTACATTATCTTTCCTCTAAGGACTAATGTGATGGAAAATCAACTATGTCTATTTTTACTTTAAGGGCATAGTAGTATGTGTTTGCATCAAGTTATTGAATATCTATTTAAGTAAAATATAGGATGCTATAAGGTGCATGTTGGGTTCTCTTTCCCTTTCAAATTTGCCCCTCACATCTAGTCAATCGTTTGATGTGATTTGGTACAACCTTGAGAGGTACAAGATCATATTGGGCAAAATGTCATGCTAAATTAACTGACATGATTCAGCAAATTGGATCATTGACAATATTCTTCACTTTGAGTGCAATATATATGTACTAGCTTGATTCGTATGTACTAATGCCTGGAACATCTCCATCAGAACAAGGAGAAGCTGAAAATTGGTGAAAGCAGAATATTATTGATTATGCTCATATAGTGGTGCACTACATGCACTTGCGACATACAACTTTTTGAAAATAAATACTTGAAAAAGGAATTAAAGTAAAAAATTATTTGTTTAGATATTAATACCAACATAAATGTTCACCACACGTGCATGGATTTTTATGGTTAGATGGTGCACCAGATATGGACAACCTTGATTGGACAAACAATGGGGAACAAAAAAGTGTAGAGAAATATTTAGTTCAATGGTTATATATATATATATATATATATCTTAAAGATAATAAAGTGAAAGATCCATTATTAAATTTGAAATGGTTGAGAATCGAGATGGTTGAACTCCCATGTGTGACTCTTCATCTTCTAATGGTTTGTATTCCAAATGTTTATTATACTTATACTTTATTTTGTCATGGAGTGGCTTTTAGAAGTTGTGTAGAATAATAACATATGAGAACTAAAAGGTTTATGTGATACATTCTAAAATGCTACACATGATTCTATGTAAATTTCTAGAATGTGTGCATGGTGCATAGTATCACACATATGTGCAAATGTGGTGTAAAACTCAAACAAAATTATCCTTGAAGTTGTGTTGCGTGATACTTCATGTTAGAGACAAAATTTATATGCCAAGAAGAGGCAAATTTCCTTCCTTAGGGAGATGATTAATTTACGACTAAAGAATTTTTTAAAGAAAAGGTGGTAATCATGAACCATGCTATTTAGATGGTCCTTGGGGAGTTGTTCTTATCTTCCGATATAACTTCCATGTTAACACTGATATAGCTTCCATGTTTGTTGTTGTTTTATTGGAAGCATGGGAATCAAAAGATATAGTGAGGTCGATATCCATGGCTTTGATCAAGCTTTGTTGGCATGTGGGCCTCAATATAGTTTTTGATATCGTTGTACTTAGGTCAAGTTTTCCTCTTGGAATTGAATTATGTCTTGTACTTAATATCTCTGTCATGGTGCTATGTATTCCTTTTGTTATTTTTACACATGGCTATAATGACTTCCAACAAAAGCACTAGGTGAAGTGGGGTGTTCATCCTTCTGGTGGGATTGACTAGGCCTTCATTGTGGACGATGACACTCCAGACAATGATGGTGATGGCTACGATGATGCTAGTTTATAGGGATAAATGCTGATATGATATGGTTTCCAATCCATAATACAAGTTATATGATGTGAATGGGTGGGTGCAAAAAGTTGGGGGGCCAAAAAGTGGCCAACTTTTAAAAAAAATTAGTAATATGCAAGCGCGTTATGTGCTACTTTATATATATATATATATATAAAGTAGCGTTCTATTTCATTATTTCATGGCAAATTGCAAGAAGCTTGTGGCTTGAAAAAAGAAAGGAGTGCACTCGCATTATTTGAGGTCCAATCATTAGCTATTTCTCACCGATTCATCATCAAAATGCCACCACAATGTTAGGGAAATCAAAGAAGTAAGTATTATTTGCTTTCTTGTGTGAATTTGTTGCTAAATAGGTAGGTTAAAATAGTTTTTGATGTAAATTTCTTCAATTTATAGGAGTTGATAATGCACCTCCTCCTTCTGAAAATCCACAAAATCATCCAGTTAATGAACAACAAATACCTGCTGAAGAAGAACCCCAACCACAAACACCTCTATTTATTCCTGAATATGCCCCTAGAACACAAAAAAATCTAGTTGGATAGAAAAGAGGAGAGAATTTATAAAGTATTATGGTAACAAATTATCATATGAATAAGTGAAAAAGGAACAAATTACAAAACTCAACTTGTGTTCTATTTTCACAAACCTACGAACAAATGAATCTCTACCCCTTACATGCAAGAGGTTCCCTATCCATTGGTGTAACAACATAGCGATAAGGGACAATTTTGTGTAGAGGTGGTGGATGGTTTTTGACCATCCTCCATGCAACAATAATGAGGTCCCACAATACTTTTTGAGGAAACTCTACTGCGAGTTTGTCAAAAATAAAGTGCCAAATTATTTTGATATGTGGGAGTTCCAGGGTAGAGGTAGGGGTCAGCACAAGATAGACTAGGGGCACGTGTTGACCCACAGCGGCCAATAAGATGAGCACTTGCCAGATCGGCCCATGAGCATGTTTCTATCCCTTCCGTTGTGAAGGAGAGTGTTGAGGTCGAGGCACTTCAATCCATTAGTGCCTTGACCTAGACCATCTTACATCATGCTAGTCCTGTAGCACAGTGTGGGCTAGGGGAGAGTTCAAGTATAGTTCTACCCCATACTTGTTGAACTTGCAGGTCAGCATGTGGTTATGACCCCATGAATAGTCATGACGTAGGTGCGCAGGCTACATCTGCAGTTGAGCAGATGGTGATGACAAATGCCCTCCTGAGTGAGACTTTCAAGCTTGATACTCAGGTAAATCTTAGCAAGTTCATTGAATTTAATTTATTAAATTTCATTTTTGAAATCCAAGATCAACTAATTTAATTTGATGATTTTAATGAAATTTCAGGGTCATAGCGTTGATGCATTTTTTAGTGGTTCTCCACTTGCATATTACACTACATCATCTACTATTGGGGTATGTAACTAGTAAATAATTATAAATATTACATGTGAATAGCATCGTTATATGAATGGTATTCTAATATTTGATTTTAGATGTTGAATAGGTTAATATTGGAGATTTCACGGCAACACCTGCCAGCGATGGTGGACTTCAAAGCTTCATGGAGGTAATAAAATAAATAGTTTAATGAATGAATTGTACTTACTAGATTTTGTATGTGATTTGTGTGCTTAATTGTGTGTACATCCATGTTTAGGTGAATGCGTGTGTATGTTAGGAGCCATGATTTGCATCACTATTATAGTTTTTGTAATTGAATAATGTTTTATTTCCAGATGATGCAAGCTACAAAGACACCTCCTGATGTTCATAGGGCAATGGAGCATGGTGTGACCTCTGCGATTCATAGCTCCATGCCATTGACAGGGGTATGAGGCAGATTAGTAAATTTTAATTTACATTCATTGTTATAGTTGTTTATTTTTTAAAAATCAAAAGATTATTGATTTGAAGTTTAATTTCTATCTGGATGGTTTCTATAGGACATGACATCACCACAGCCTAATCCTGCTACTAAGGCAAGTGAGGAGACATATTATATGGTAGTGGTAAGTGATTATTTTGTTAAATGTTTCATTTTTTATAACATGTAATTTCTATATATTAATGTCTATACTTTTTATTGTAACATCTACAGATGCAGGAAGAACTAAATAGGAGAAGTAGCCCTTGGGTTCATAGTAGACCACCCACATACGTGTCTCCATCCCCTAGAAGATCAAAGGCTGCCCATGATCTATTCTCTTCACCAGCTGGAGGGGAATGACTTTTTATTATTTTCTTTTATTGTATGCCTATATGGCATTTGTGGACATATATTTTATATTGCATATAGTTGACATTGTATGCCTATGTGGCATTCTTGTAAACCTATATGGCTATTTTGTATATATGTTATACTTATATCAACAGATATTGATGTATACCTATATGGATATTTGGTTAATTCAAATCTTTTTTATTGGTGGCATCCATACTTGCATTATAAATCCACATTTGAATGGATATTTGTAGATGGCTACTTCAAATATTTAAAGTCCAATTGTATTACATAGGATGTTTGTTGATCCAATAAGCCAGCTATTGTTATTTAAGTATCACCTAGACCTCATTTTGGAACTAAAATATGAAAGTTGTATTTAAAATAAAAATGAATCATGTTGAACATAAAATATTCATATTCTTTATGAGTTGCTCAATTAAAAATATTCAAACGAGTATGCTGATCCATATTCTTTATGAGTTGGTCAATTGAAAATATTTCTTAATTTCTTGTTATTATACCATATTGGGATGCAAAGCGTATGCTTGTTGTTTTGAATAAGATAGTCAAAATCATATGCTTATGAGCACCTGATGACCATTGTGGTTATTAAATGTAATTCCTCTTGCATATAAGGTGAGGTTATGAGATTACATTGAGTCTTACCTAATTTTAGTATGCAACATAACATTGGGGCTATAGGCTTCCATAAGTCATCAACAATCAAGGTTCAATGTTGTCATTGAAGTCAAAGGGTCAAGGTTGTTTGTCATTGATGTCAAGGTTGATGCCATGATGTTGATAAGGTGATACAGTGATTCAAGGTAGGTGATGGTCATGAGGTGCATGATGTTGTGAATATGGTTTTCATGATAAGGTCTCTCAATTCATGTTGATGCTGCACAAAACAAACATGGTTCATATGATGCAAGGTTCATGTTCATGGTGGATGTGGTTTTGTTCATGCAAGGTTTTCTTGTGAATATGGTTTTCATGACAAGGTCTATCTTGAAAGGTTGATATGATACAAGGTTCATATTCATGGTGGATGTGGTTTTGTTCATGCAATAAGAATTTAGAGAAGACACAAACTTTCATAATTACAATCTTATTAATAATTAGGGTTTGCATATTGGGCATTAAACCCTAAAAAGAATCTACTTTTCTTAAGACTTTAAAACCCTCAATTGCCTATCATGTGTAAAGTGCACTTTTGTTTTAATTTAATATTGACTTATAATCAGAAGTTACTATCACTTAAATTAATCTACTAAAGGTTCTTTAAGTCATTAGTTCACTAGCCCTTCAACCTAACTCAACCGGAATCTCTGGTAAACTCTCATAAGCTCGAGTGCCATATCATAATTGAAGGTCATATTTAAATGATATGAGGGCGGGAAAAAGGATTGGAAGGTCAATATTTAAAAGAAATTTAGAATACAAACAATCATCTCTATGCGGTTGAATTTGATGGGCATGCCTTTATAAAAGGCTAAAAGATAGCTTTATGCAGGATATCATGGTATTTGTAGTGTTTAAAGATTGAAGACTAGTTAGTGTTTGTAGCTCGGACTATTTCAACATGTTTAGGTGTAAAATAGGACCATGCCTAGCCTAAACCTACCCATCTAAATGTGTTGGAATTGTTGGTTTGGCTGCATGAGGAGAAGAACAAAAGTTACACCCCTTTGCAACTTTATACTGCCTCCTTTTGATGATTTTTGGGGCTGCAGAAAAACTTTTACCACAGGTAAACGCCTCAGAGATATAAAAAATTGAGAGAGGTTATTGTAGAGGGACCCTATGTGATCGCATTGCCTTAGATGGAATGTATCTAAGTGACACAATTTCTGAGTAACAACTCATCAAAGATTGTTGCCTTTTTGAACTTTGGACTCTTCAGGGATATCACTGGTACAATGTAACTTGGACTATTTCGGCATGTTTGGGTGCAAAACAGGACCATGCCTAGCCTAAACATACCCATCCAGATACATTGAAAATATCAGTTTGGCCACACGAGGAGAAGAACAAAAGTTACACCCCTTTGCAACTTTACACTGCCTCCTTCTGACGATTTTTGGGGCAATAGAAAACCCTTCACCATGGGAAAACTCCTTAGAGATATTAAAAAATTGAGAGAGGTTATTGTAGAGGGACCCCACATGATTGCTTTTCCTTAGATGGAATGTATCTAAGTGATACGGTTTCCAAATAATAGCTCATCAAATATTGTTGCCTTTTTGCACTTTGGACTCTTCAGGGATATCACCAGTATAATGTAGCTCAGACTATTTCGGCATGTTTGGGTGCAAAAAAGGACCATGCCTAGCCTAAACGTACCCATCTAGATGCATTGGAACTATCAGTTTGGCTACACGAGGAGAAGAACAAAAGTTACACCACTTTACAACTTTAGACTGCCTCCTTCTGACAATTTTTGGGGCAGCAGAAAACCTTTCACCATAGGAAAATGCCTCAGAGATATAAAAAACTGAGAGAGGTTATTTTAGAGAGACCCTACATGATCACGTTGCCTTAGAAGGAATGTATCTAAGTGACACAGTTTTCGAGTAACAACTCGTCAAAGATTGTTGCCTTTTTGCACTTTGGACTCTTCAGTGATATCACCGGTATAATGTAGCTCAGACTATTTTGGCATGTTTGGGTGCAAAATAGGACTATGCCTAGCCTAAACATATCCATCTTGATGTGTTGGAACATTTAGTTTGGTCGCATCAGGAGCAAGATGAAAGTTACACCCCTTTGCAACTTTACATTGCCTCCTTCTGACAATTTTTGGTGCAGTAGAAAACCTTTCACCATAGGCAAACGCCTCAAAGATATAAAAAAATGAGAGAGGTTATTGTAGAGGGACTCTACATGATCACGTTGCTTTAGACAAAATTTTTCTAACTGACATGGTTTTTGAGTAACATCTCGTCAAAGATTGCTGCCTTTTTGCACTTTTGACTCTTCAGGGATATCGTCAGTACAATGTAGCTCGGACTGTTTCGACTTGTTTGAGTAAAAAATAGGACCATGCCTAACATAAATGTACCCATCTAGATGCATTAGAATAGTTAGTTTGGTCACATCAGGAGCAGGACGAAAGTTACACCCCTTTGTAACTTTACACTACTTCCTTCTGATGATTTTTGGGGCAATAGAAAACCTTTCACCATGGGCAAATGCCTTAGAGATATAAAAAATGAGAGAGGCTATTGTAGAGGGACTCTACATAATCACATTGTCTTAGACAGAATGTTTCTAAGTGACATAATTTTTTAGTAACATTTTGTCAAAGATTGCTACCTTTTTGCACCTTGGACTCTTCAGGGATATCGTCGGTACAATGCAGCTCGGACTATTTAGGCATGTTTGGGTGAAAAATAGGACCATGCTTAGTGTAAATGTACCCATCAGACATGTTAGAATAGTTAGTTTGGTCACATCAAGAGAAGGATGAAAGTTACACCCCTTTGCAACTTTACACTACCTCCTTCTGACGATTTTTGGGGCAGATGAAAACCTTTCACCATGGGCAAACACCTCAGAGATATAAAAAACTGTGAGAGGTTATTGTAGAGGAACCCTAGATGATTGCATTTCCTTAGATAGAATATTTTTAAGTGACACAATTTTTGAGTAACATCTTGTCAAAGATTGTTGCCTTTTTGCACTTTAGACTCTTCAGGGATATCATCGGTACAATGTAGCTCGGACTATTTCGACATGTTTGGGTGAAAAATAGGACCATACCTAGTGTACATGTACCCATCTGGACACATTAGAACAGTCAGTTTGGTTGCATCAGGAGTAGGACAAAAGTTACACCCCTTTACAACATTACACTACCTCCTTCTGACAATTTTTGGGGAAGCAAAAAACCTTTCACCATGGGCAAACACCTTAGAGATATAAAAACTAAGAGAGTTTATTGTAGAGGGTTTCTATGTGATCACATTTTCTCAGACGAAATGTTTCTAAGTGACACAGCTTTCGAGTAACATCTCGTCAAAGATTGTTGCCTTTTTGCACTTTGGACTCTTTAGGGATATCATCAGTACAATGTAGCTCAAACTGTTTCGACATGTTTGGGTGAAAAATAAAACTATGCCTAGCCTAAACATACCCATCTAGATACGTTGGAACTGTCAGTTTGGTCGCATCAGGAGCAAGACACCAAAAATGCAAAAGTTGCTATGTGCAACTTAACAACATTGACACTTTTTTGCAACAGGACTCAAAGACTCAAATTGACCCCAAATGACTCAAAGTGACTTAAAACAAATGAAATGGTCTTAGAAGACCTTATTACATACAATTGACTCAATCAAAACAAAATTTTATTTTTTCACCCCTCTTGCAGGCATGACAACCTGGGTGCCCCTGCACCATTAGTGTAACTGAAGTCGATAAAGTTTTCCTATTAAGAAAAAGAGCTTCCCTTAGCTTCAAGAAATATAAATATTCTCTACTGACAAGGCCAACCATGTGAAGGTGGAAGCTCATGTGGCCTCACCTAAGACCTAAGACACATGTAGTCTAGTAGATGTAGGACACCTAAGACACCTATTTTCTAGTCTCTATCTACCTAGTTGACATATCGTATATACCTAAGACACAATTAGAGACACCTATTATCTAGTTAGAAACCAAGAAACCTAGAGACACCTATATTTTATACATTACCTAGATTTTATACATTATTCTTAGGATCAACTTCATCCACCACTTAGGTCTAACCCCATGAAGCATAACATTATGATGTAAAAATGTGTATATGTGTAAAAATGCAACATCAAATAAAAAAAGATAAACCTTACAAATTAATGTGCATACTTACAACTCAATGTAACATGACTTTACAAAATCAATGTCAATACTTACAAATTAATCCAATGAACCATCTGGGTCTACTCTACTCTTTATTGTGTCAAGTATTGCTTCATGGTCAGACTCGCGCACCTTCCACAAGGTCTTGTTCAAAGGTCTACCCCAATACTGTATCAAATGAAGATTGGATGCCACAACAAGGTTCAAGTAATGAAGAATCTTCTGATGTGTGTCAAAGTCCTGAAACAGCCAAACATTAACACTCTTATGTGGGTACCTTCTAAGCCATGTTCCAGTAATAACCACTAAGCCTGTAGGGTATTAGATGTTTTCTTCATCTATAACTGGGGCCTCCAATTTATTTTTGGCCTCAACACAATGACATAAGTAATAATCTATTCCCTCTTCATTATCTTCATCTACAATAACTACATATACATGTCCTACATTGATATGTGTAACAAATTAGATGAAATTAGTCAACATTACAAAAACACTACAAAGTAAGATGACATTAGGAATTTCAAAAACTATGCAAATAGATATATTACCTGGTTGAACTAGTTCTGATATGTGGTCAAAGTCAACTGATGATTCCATCTGTGTTAGTTCTAGTGTCATTGGGGGTCGATACGTGTCAAGTGGGCTAAGATAACTTAACTGCCATTCATCAACCCACTCCTTTGACTCGCACTCATTCCAAGTTTGAATCATATAGGAAAAACAAAAGCATGACATCTTTCATGTATGGATACTCCATGAACCTGCAAGTAAGCTTCTGAAAGAGTGCATCTCACTTGATCCTGTCAGTGTAGAATAGTCCTCATATGGTGCAATGTTAGTATCATCTATCAAGCAAAAAAATCTATGAACTAAAGACTTACCTTCATTACCTGGACCCATGGAAGCATTACACCACTCGACGATCGATTTTGCATCTATCAACTTTGCATTATCTTTATGTTTTAACTCTTCTCATGCTATGGCTCTTTTGATACATGCTCCCCCTTTCCATGCCTGGCCTCACAAAAGCTCCACATATGCTGAATACCTGTAAAATTATGCCTCCTACTCAGCCAATAGAAATTCTGTGAGTTCTTGAATTGTGATGCATAGTTATCTGACCATATGATATGCTGACTAAATGATATGCCCCTTCTAGTCAAATAATTGTAGAACACCTGAAAGAAACTTTGCACGAACTTCGTAGAATGCATGTGATCATCACTGATATAGAAATTATACTCCTTATGATCTTTCTATCATCCTCTGTACTATCATTCAATTGAATGAATGCGATGTACACAAATATAGAAACCTATGTGGAGTTGTAATATTGTGATTGCACCTCACTCTGTAGCTATAGACTATAGTTCTCTGCAAAGTTGACGACTAAAACAATGCTACCAACCAAAAATCTGTCCTTAAATAACTTGAATTGCAAGTCCAACCAAGCTCTATGGGCATGTCTTGCATACTCATACACTATGTTGTCACGAAATATAGGCATAAACTGATACACTGGAATCTTTTCAATAACCAATTCACACCTCTTTGCTTCTTTACCATCTTTTGTATTGTATGCCACTATTTTATACTTGTCAAACTCTACTAGTCCATTTCCAACCACATGTGTTCTTTCCATATGTTCACATATTGGCAAACGTTGCAAGCCACCGCAACTATGACATGTGTCATCCAAGCATAGTTTCTTATAGAATATTTGACCTTCCTCTCTTTCACATAAAATTCTTGATATGAAGTCTCTTCAAGATGTTGGTGGGGCATGTATGGCACAACCCTACAAAACATTGTTAGTATGCAAATCTAAACATATAGACCTATAAACATCAAAATGGTCAGAAAATTCAATATGTATCTAAAACAACAAGTAGTGCGTGTGTGATTTATCTTGACATAGAAAGGTTTCAGCATTTCAAAATATCTTTGACAAATTTTAATTTGAGGATACTTCTCTAGAAATTTACCATAAAACTGTGTTTGAGTCTCATCCAAAAAATTCTTTTGATGTGGCTCAGGATTCTGACTACCAATTCTCTTTCTTACCACATCCCTTTGATTCGGAGATACCCTTGTGTAATTCTTCCAAAAGTCTTCAATTAGTGATCTCAATGCTTCAACAATTGGTTTATCTTTTCGTGGTATTCTCCCCAAGAATGCCCATAATTCATTGGCATTAATGTCCTATATTCTTTGGCGTCTTCCAATGTCTCTTGATAAAGTTTTCCTATTAATTCTCAATTCTTGACTCGTCTTTCTAATGAGATGAGCTTTCCTCATTTGACTACTTACTATAGTCGATGTAATCACACGCTGTGTTGCATTACTATTTTTTGTATGTGAGGTGTTACCCACACTCTCATACGCACTCATTAGATTCTTGACAATAGATTTTCCACTTGAAGCCTCTAATTTTCTCAACCCAAGAATCTTCATGATGGACCTATACTTTATACTTTGCATAATTTCAATGAATAGTTGACATCTTGCAGTATCATTTAACTTTTCAAAGAACAATCTCCAAATCTTATGAGCATATCTTCTACATGTGCGTTTTAGAATCTTACTTTCCATTGGCTGCAAAATATTCTCATCAATATCAATCAAATACTTTGGCTTTCTATGCAAAATTCTAGGTAGTGTTAAGTTAGGTAAATTCATCTCAACATTAGGAATTTCATTAATATTTAAATGAGATGGGCTAGATGGCATACCTTTGATCGAAGATGGAATAGATGACATACCTTGAGGTTGAGGTGGGAATGATGGCATACCTCCTTCATCACATGTGAGTGATTATGTACTCTCAACTTGAGATGTGGTAGATGGTGTCCCTACATGTTGACTTGCAGTAGAGGACGTGTCTCCAATGGTATTCAAATCTCTCATAGCATGAAGTTTTTGCATTCGTTCTCTTTGTGCCACCAATACCATATATCTTTGTGATGGTCATGGTTCCTCTTCAATTGGCATGTATTCATTTATCGTGTCCAATTTCCTCTTCTCATGAAGTTCCTTCATAGCCGTTGCTTTCTTTGCATTCTTAGCTTCTATCTCTTCCTGTGTTGGTTTAATTCTTGATCATTTCCTTGGCATGACAGAGAATTTGTCTGTTGCATGATAAAAAGACCAATATTAGTTCCTAAGAAATGAATCCATACAAATAACTAAAATATATGTCATTCAAACCTTCATAGTAAATGTACATACAATCATCATGTAAAAGAGTAAATGTCACTCAACCAAAATAGGTACAAAGTATACAAAGCAAATTATTGCAGCCATACAAAGCATTATGGTACAAAGTTCACTTCAGTCCTAGATGAGGATAAGGTCAAAGGAGAGTCACCTATTACAGCTACAAGTGAAGAGTACATGGGACTTCATGCTTGAAAAGGTTGAGACAGACCTAATTTGACATATTTGTTGTTACTAAGGCTACTAGGATTTGGAATTGAGAAGGTGTTTTGTTGGTACTAGGGATACTAGGATTTGGGTGGCTTGGGAAGGAATAGACAACAATTGAAGAGTGTAGACTTGAGTAAGGGTTTAGAATGGCTGTGTCTAAGTTCCTAAGGGGTAAGAAGACCTCTAGTAGCCTTGTTAGGTTTTGAATTATTGAAGACCCTCTTTGTTCCTTTGTATAGGGAGATTGCTTAAGAGGAAAGCTTATGAAATTTGAAGAAACTATTGGTATGATCCCTTTGGATTGAGTTGAACCCTACCTCTGCATCACATACCTAGGATTGTCATAAAAATCATTAGACTAATCTCTGTAATTTAGGGTATTGAATGGTATATAGTCGATCAAGGTAACCACCATCATGTGCGAACAAAGGACAATTACGAAATTTTGAAATATTGTTGTGTCATGTGCATGTACAAATCATCATGAATAGGTGCATAAGGAATGTCCTAGCCCAAGATATCTGCATGCAAATCATCATGTCATGTGCATACTTGTATGATCTTGGCACCTATTCATTTGTATTTTAACTTGGATAATAGTGGGATTTTATTTTTATTATGTTGTAATTATTTATTCTTGTATAGTTTGACATCATGGTATGTTAAGCTTTGTTTATTACACATAATTATTAAAGAGCCCAAGTGTAGAAAATATTCATGGCATCATGTGAGATTGTAGGTTACTTTCTTGATTGGGAATGTGTCTATTTTAAACATGTATGATAAAACATGATAAAGTAATTCAAATAGAATTAAGGAAAATGTAAAGAAGATGCATGTAAAGACTTGACATACCTAAAAAATGGAGATTCGAATGGAGAGAGTACCCAATTATGTACTATTTTTTTCTTCTTGCATCAAACTCCTCAACAATTTGAGTTTTTCACCAATTGCTTCCTTTTCAATGTTAAATTGAATAACACTCAAATATAATTAGTAACAACAATACTATTAACCAATCTATAATGTTAAATTCCTAAAATTGAATCACAATTAACATTGTAACACTACAAAAATTGAAACTTAAATAGATATATATCAAATTTTGTGTGAAAACTATGTTATTTCCTCCTTCTCAAGTTGGCAAAGTAGAAAAGGTGGTGTAAAGATCATGCAAAGGTGGTAGAATGTGTAAAATGTGCATGTGAACTTCCCAACAGCATGAAAGCACTTCTTTTTTGTCAGAACACACGCATAATCAGCATGAAAATAAAGCATGTGGGCTTGGATCATGGGGGTCAACACGTTTTGCCATTTCTATAGCAGGACAAAACGTGAGTACATTATAACGCGTTCACATTTTGTCCTGCTATAGATTGATCCATAAATATTTGTGTCTATCTCACCTTTGATAGCACCTTTACAATATCTCACCTCTAGTTCCATTAGCTCAAGTTCTATATCTCACTTATCTCTCCCCCTCACCTCTCTACCTCTCCCCTCTTTATGTCTCTTAGTCACTCCATGTCTACCTCTCCATCCATCCTTAGCTACCTAGGTCTCACTTAATCCTAAACCCTAAAGCCAGCTATCCCTATTCCTCAACCCTCAATGGGCTTGATACTATACCTTAAACCCTAATCCCTTATCCCTAAACCCTCCAACCCTATCCCTAATCCTGATACCCTCAACACTCTACTTTAACCCTAATCCCTCAACCCTCAACCCTATCCCTAAACCGTCAACCCTTGAACCTCAACCCTCAATGTCAAACCCTAATCCCTCAATGTCAAACCCTAATCCCTCAACCCTTAAGTCTAATCCCTTGACCCTCAAACCTATCCCAAAACCCTAAACCCTAAAAGCTCAACCCTCAACCCTTAATGTCAAATCCTAATCCCTCAACCCTTCACTCTAATTTGTCAACCCTAAACCCTATCCCTAAACCTTCAACACTATACCTTAAACCCTAATCCCTAAACCTTAATCCCTCAACCCTCAACCCTAATCCCTCAACCCTCAAATCTAATCCCTCATCCCTAAACCCTAAACACTATCTCTATTCCTAAACCCTCAATGGGCTCGATACTATACCTTAAACCCTAATCCCTTATCCCTAATCCCTCCAACCCTATCCCTAATCCTTATACCCTCGACACTCTACTTTAACCCTAATCCCTCAACCCTCGAACCTCAACCCTCAACCCTCAATATCAAACCCTAATCCCTCAACCCTTAACTCTAATCCCTTGACCGTCAACCCTATCCGTAAACCTTAAACCCTAAAATCTCAACCCTCAACCGTCAACATCAAATCCTAATCCCTCAACCCTATACCCTATCCCTAAACCCTCAACACTATACCTTAAACCATAATCCCTCAACCCTAAACCCTAAACCCTAATCCCTCAACCCTCAACTCTAATCCCTCATCCCTAAACCCTAAACGCTATCCCAATTCCTAAACCCTCAACAGTGTTGATACTATACCTTAAACCCTAATCCCTTATCCCTAAACCCTCCAATCCTATCCCTAATCCTTATACCCTTGACACTATACTTTAACCCTAATCCCTTGACCCTTAACCCTATCTGTAAACCCTCAAACCTCAAGCCTCAACCCTCAATGTCAAACCCTAATCCCTCAACCCTTAACTCTAATCCCTCAACCCTCAACCCTATCCCTAAACCCTAAACCCTAAAACATCAACCCTTAACCCTCAACATCAAATCCTAATCCCTCAACCATTCACTCTAATCCCTCAAACATAAATGTTATCCCTAAACCCTCAACACTATACCTTAAACCCTAATCTCTCAACCTTAAACCCTAAACCCTAATCCCTCAACCCTCAACCCTAATCCCTCAACCCTCAACTCTAATTCCTCATCCCTAAACCCTAAACACTATCCCTATTCCTAAACCCTCAATGGGCTCGATACTATACCTTAAACCCTAATCCCTTATCCCTAAACCCTCCAACCCTATCCCTAATCCTTATACCCTCAAAACTCTACTTTAACCCTAATCCCTTGACCCTCAACCCTATCCCTAAACCCTTAACCCTCAAACCTCAACACTCAACCCTCAACATCAAACCCTAATCCCTCAACCCTTAACTCTAATCCCTCGACCCTCAACCTTATCCCTAAACCCTCAACCCTAAAACCTCAACCCTCAACCCTCAACATCAAACCCTAATCCCTCAACCCTTAACTCTAATTCCTCAACCCTAAACCCTATCCCTAAACCATCAACACTATACTTTAAACCCTAATCCATCAACCCTAAACCCTAAACCCTATTCCTAAGCCCTAATACATCAACCCTCAACTCTAATCCATCAACGCTCAATCCTAATTCCTCATCCCTAAACCCTCAACGGGCTTGATACTATCCCTCAACCCTTAACCCTTAAAACTTGAACCCTAAAACCTATCCCTACACCCTCGACACTCGACACTATATATTAAACCCTAATCCCTTAACCCTCATCCCTAAAGCCTCAACCCTAAATCCTTAAACCTTCAACCCTAAACCCTATCCCTAATCTATTTACCCTCGACACTTTACTTTAACCCTAATCCCTTAACCATCAACCCTATCCCTAAACCCTCAACCCTCAACCCTCAATTCTCAACCCTCAACTCTCAACATTAAACCCTAATTAATCAACCCTAAACCCTAATCCCTCAAACCTAAACCCTATCACTAAACCATCAACCCTCAACACTATACCTTAAACCCTAATCCCTATCCCTCAACCCATAACCCTTAAAACTTAAACCCTGTCCCTACACCCTTAACTCTCAAAACTATATCTTAAGCCTTAAACCCTCATCCCTAAACCCTCAACCCTCAATCCTTAAACCTTCAACCCTAAACCCTATCCCTAATCCCTCTACCCTTGACACTCTAAACCTAACCTTAACATTAAATGCTAATCCATCAACCCTAAACCCTAATCTGTCAACCCTAAACCCTATCCCTCAACCCTCAACACTATACCTTAAACCCTAATCCATCAACCCTAAAACCTAATCTCTCAACCCTCAACATTATACCTTAAACCCTAATCCATCAACCCTTAACCCTAATCCCTCATCCCTAAACCCTAAACGCTATCCCTATTCCTAAACCCTCAATCCTCGACACTATACCTTAAACCCTAATCCCTTATCCCTAAAACCAAAACCCTATCCCTCAACCCTTAACCCTTAAAACTTAAACCCTGAAACCTATCCATAAACCCTTGACACTCAACACTATATCTTAAACCCCAATCCCTTAACCCTTAGCCCTAAAGCCTCAACCCTTAATTGTTAAACCTTCAACCCTAAACCCTATCCCTAATCCCTGTACTCTCAACACTCTACTTTAACCCTAATCCCTTGACCATCAACCCTATCCTGAAACCCTCAACCCTCAACCCTCAACTCTCAACATTAAACCCTAATCCATCAACCCTAAACCCTAATCCCTCAACCCTAAACCCTATTCCTAAACCCTCAATCCTCAACAATATTCCTTAAACCCTAATACATCAACCCTAAACCATAATCCCTCAACCCTAAACCCTATCCCTAAACCCTCAACCCTCAACACTATTCCTTAAACCCTAATCCCTCAACTCTAAACCCTAATCCCTCAACCCAAAACCCTAAACCGTATCCTTAAACACTCAACCCTCAGCAAGTTATACCTTAAACCTTAATCCCTCAACCCTCAACCCTAATCCCTCATCCCTAAACCCTAAATGTTATCCCTATTCCTAAACCCTCAACCCAAGACACTATAACTTAAATCCTAATCCCTTACCCCTAAACCTTAAACCCTATCCCTCAACCCTTAACCCTTAAACCTTAAACCCTAAAACATATCCCTAAACTCTCAACCCTATGCCCTCAACAATATACTTAAGCTCTAATCCGTCAATCAGCAACCCTATACCTTAAACCTGAAGCCTACACCCTCAAACCCTCATCCCTAGACCATATAACCTCACCCTTATATCCTAAACCTTGAATATTGTGCCTCAACCCTATACTTAAATTAAACCTAAACCATACGTGCTCTCAACCCAAGTCACCCTATGCCTTATATACCCTCAATCCATATCATAAACCCTAAACCCTAATCCCCATGCCTTACACACTTAATCTTATACACTCAACAACCTGAATATTAACCCTCAACCCTCAAAACTATACAGGCCTAGGTCCTTATATACACTAAACCCAAAACACTTACATACATACATACATTCGTACATAAAAACATACATACATACATACATACAAAGATGCATACATACAAGCATGCATACATGTACATACATACAAGCATGCATACATGTACATGCATACATACCTACAAGAATAGATATAAACATCTATGAAACATACTTATGAAATTTGAACATATCTCATTCAAAGGAAGACATGATGCGGGCATGTTATAACATGCTTGCGTTGTATCGAATTGGGAAAACATGGGCAAACATGCAAAAAAAAAAAAACACAACATAGCATGCTCGCCTTATAACACTCTTGCGTTATATTGTGCTTTGGGAATCCCAAGCCTTGGGCTTGGGATTTGCTTTGGATTTCTAACCCAAAGGCTTGGAGTGCATTTTCAACATCCACAGACGTGTTTTTGTAAATTCTACAAGATTTCACATAATTCTGTTTGTGCTAACCCTCAGATTTGCACGTGTTTCAAGGTCAAACAAATCAAACACCTGGGTAATGTTAAGCTTTCTCTTAGCTATTTAACAATGTAATTTTTTGCAAATTTTGACAATGTTAAGTCTTTCATCTTTAATTTCTTTTGTTTGTGTGTCCGATTTTGGGCAAAAACCACTGTTTGGTCTTTTTTTCATTGTAAATTAACCATTAATTGAAATTTAAAAAAAAATGCATATTTAGAAACTAGACTCCATTCTACTCATATTTAAAAAAAAAAGAAAAAATGATTTTCAATTAGTTTTCAAAATTTATAGGGGTAGCATGGCCAAAATTCTATTTTTTTAGGATGTGTCCACTTTGAAAATTAGTAAAAAATCAAATATGCATAAAAAAATTATGAGAAAAATCAGGTATAAACTACATGTTAGCTAATTTTTCACTGAAGTGATTTTAAAAATACCAAAAAAAGTTAACCTTAAATGAGGGAGCCACAAAACATGCTATGTTATGTTTTTTTGACAGAAACAACACCAATTTATGTGGCTCCCTCTTTTGAACCCCTTAATCTATACCATTTTAAAAAAAAAATAGTAGTTTAGAAAGTAGACTCGGAGCACTACGAACATGGCTGGTTGCATCTCCAAATTTTGAGTGTAACTATGCTCAATTTCTCATCCAAGGCCAACATTTCCTAATTTTAGAAAAAAAGTGGCCACTTAAGACCCTTTTTTGGCCCCCCATCTTCTTGCACTTACCTGAATATGGTCATATAAAAATACTATATTAGTGCAAACGTTATTGTTATTTTGTCTTTGACGATTTTATTTTCCATGCCTCGGACAATTTTTTATATAGGCCTTCCTTTTGTATATTTTTCTAAATATTAATATAAATGTATGGTCCCTTAAGGCCAAGTTCATCAAGAAAAAGAAAATAATGAATTCATTTATCAATTGCTATAATACCCACTCTCATAAAGACTCGCACTCATAAAGACTAGTAAATACAAAGTTTAAGTTAAAATAGGGTTATATAAGGCACACAAGAATTAAATTTAAAATATATAATCAACATAGTTTTATTAAATGAATGTACATAAGAATAGAGCCCAAATAAACTAAATAATCTATATAAACACAACTAATACTCAAACATAAATCACAAAAATATCAAATCAAATAAACAAGAGCATGAGTTAGCACATGATGGGAGCTTATTCGAACTGTAGGTAGGTTGTTTTATTTACTATAGATTAAATAGTAGTTTTATTTACTGTATTTAAGGGTTTATTATTGTGATGTACAATAATATTTTATAACTATATTTTGTTAGGGTTTTATCAAATCAAATTAAAAAAGGAGTAAAGTATATTGGACAAGCATAGAATGGGACAAATGCTATTCAAACGATAGGTTGTTTTATTTACTATATTTAAGGGTTTATTATTGTGATGTACAATAATATTTTATCACTATATTTTGTTAGGGTTTTATCAAATCAAATTAAAAAAGGGGCAAAGTATACCGCACAAGCATTCAGAACTGGATAAGCACTATTCCAATGGTAGGATCAAATCGAATTAAAAAAGGAGCAAAGTATACTACACAAGCCCTTTACTGGACAAGCATAAAGTTATTCGTAATTTGATTTATTTATTGTAAATTAAATAGTAATTTTATTTATTGTAAATTAAATATTAGTTTTATTTAGTGTAGAGTTATTTTAATGAAAATACTCAAAAATTAATATGTTATTTTATTTACTGTTTAATAATATTTTATATATTTTACTATACAATCATCAATTTCAATTTATTTCTTTTTCAGCCACTCTTGTTTGCATTATATTTTATAGATATTACTATATAGTCATCAATTTTAATTTATTTCTTTTTCTTTGTTTTATATCTTAAAGTAATATTTTATAACTCTATATTTTATTAGGGTTTCATTTTGTTTTCTACACAATCAAATTTAATTTATTGGTTTTTACTAACTTTAATATGTTGTTTGATTTACTATATAGTTACTTTTTTACATATAATTTTAAAACAATAAAGTCTTAATATATATTAAGAATGAAAAGGTTAGTCCTATATGGAATAAAAATGGAACCCTAGGACTCAATATGAAAAACAAGGATAAAAACATATTTATTTAGTGTAAGTGAATAATATTTTCTTACTAAACCTAATTAAAATATATATTTGTTTTGTGTTAGTTTAGATATATTTTTAAAAAATAAAGGAAATTAATATGTTGTTTTATTTGCTTTAGAGTTATTTTAATTAAAATAGTTTATCTTAGTTGTTCAATATATTATGTATTTAACAAAACATTAGTAAATAAAATCATACCCAAATATGAGATAAAAGAATGGAAACCTAAGATTCATTATGAAATAAAAACATAAAAACATAATTGTTTTATTTACTGCAGAGTTATTTTATTTTATTTATTTTAAGAATTTATGAATTGTGGCAATCAAATTTTCATTATTTTACCTAAGATCCAATATGAAATAAAAACATAAAAACATAATTGTTTTATTTACTGCAGAGTTATTTTATTTTATTTATTTTAAGAATTTATGAAGTGTGGCAATCAGATTTTCATTATTTCCAATCCTAAAGTTGTTAGATAATTGACATGAGATAAAATGAAAAGAAATGCAGAAATTAAAACTCAGATATAAAGAGAAATTGCAGACATTGCAGACAGAAATGTCCCAATAGTTGGAGAAGCTGCTATTGAACTAACAACTTTGCTCTATGTTTGAGAGGGGTATCCCCTCGTATGATGGGGGTATTTGTGGTTTTTATGTACTTTTAACCTAAAAGTAAAAAAAGGAGGAAAATGAAAACTAACAATAAAGATGAGTAACACAAACCCTAATAGTAGACACATGAATATTGGTTTGGATTTCACAAAGTCAAGACAAATTATGAGGGAATTTCACCACAAAAGCTAGAAACCACGTTGCTGAACCAATATGATGAATTTCATAGCAATAGATTTTAATATGCAATGATGATGAAAAGAAGATGACGAATCTCGCAAGTTTATCCAGCACATTCAAAATGAGATAACAAGATATGATTGTGTTTCATTGCATCAATTGCATGGTTTATATCAATGCTTTAATAGATGACCGATGATTTACACGATGACACGGAGGTATTACTAATTTAATGTACAAGAAATCAATTACAATAACTCAGAAGTACAATGGAACATATGAATCAAATACTTTATTTATTATCTTTGTGAAATTATACAATTTTAAAAGCCTCCATGTACAAAGTATTAGGTCAAAGGTCTCTAAAAAGCTTCTCCATAAGTTTCCCTATAAAAGTCTCTTGAAAAAGTCCCTTTACATTTGAAATAGCCTTGTATTTATAGGCTTCTCCCTAATAACTACCTTGTAACCACCTAATAACTACTTCATAACTACTTTTTTGAAATACAATAGAATAATGAACCTTATTTTTGGTTATGTTTTATATCACTTTTCCGAAAATAAAGTTTATTTTCTAACTTTTAGTTACAATAAGTGACAAAAGTCACTTTTACGAAAAGGTAACTAGAACTTGCAACTTTCAAGTTGTGGATTCTACTAAGTTCTCTCCATCTCCATTCACTTGATTTTGATGATCAAACCCTATCGAATGTTGACAACTCCTTTGTATACCTGAATCTTAGACTCCTGTGTTCATGTATATAAGATACAGACTGTGGAAATAGTATGTCTCACTGACAACACCATCATGATAGTCATAGATTGAATAACGCTAAGCATTTTTCTGCTCCAATTTCAGTCATAAAATACTATCTACATAAACTACTCATTTCAATATTAGAGCATTATGTAGGGAGAGACGGTTGAAGGAGATGCTGCATGTTCTACTTACTATGCATAACCCTCCTTGAGTACTCCTCCACGTAACTTTGATTATTGCAGCTCAAGTACAATTTTGAAATGTATGCTAAAAAGTTTCTAAAATCTTTTCAACAAATCCATTATTGTGCCTATCTTGCAATCATTGTATTTCATGAGATGACAAATTTTTGAGGCAGCTTGCTAAACAACTCTCATGCAATTTTAATGTTGCTTTTCACATTTCCTTAATATATTATATCAAATAGGTCATACATCTCATCTATAATGAATTTGAAGTCATTAAATACTTCTAAATCTTTTGTTCACAATAGTATATGTAATGAGCTATGAAATCTAGAAGAGTGGGTGGTGTATACTTCAATCATACAATATGGATATATTATAAGGAATAGAAAAGTTGCCCTATTCAGCTTCACATCAATAATGTAATATTCCTTAATTTCAAATAAATCCTTTGTCAAACTCTCTAACTCCTTCAAAACTAGAAAATTGTGAATACTTGATTTAGGCAATCCCACATGCCTACTGGTGCTTAACCCATGCAAACCACTGATGATGATCTTTCCATATGCCTCCATAAGGGTTGTATGACTTATAATATCCAACACTAAACCAAATTCCTCTTGTATTGATCTTAATGCACTCTTCACTTTCTCGGAGTTAACCTACTTTCCATAAGTTGAAACAAGCATGTTGAAAAACCTCTTCAACAAATTGATTTTGGTCAGATCTTGCAGTTATAGCAGTCCATGAGACCAAATTTTCTCGAGGTATTTTGTTAAAAAGTTCATGCACCTCTTTTATGCTCTCACATTTTGCAAATACATGATATGAAATAGAAATCCTTTCTTGGAGTTCATGGTTTTCCAGGGGGCTGTTCTTAAATATCATCCACTTCAATAGTCAAAGGTCAATTTTGACCAATAAAAATAAGACAAATATTTACCACTTTTTATTGTGAATGAGGTGTAAAATCCTTATTGATTGTTTGACCATTGAAATAGATGATATTTAAGTAGAGTGTTGGCAGGGGACATGGGGACGCCGACAAAGGTTGAAGAATTTGGCTTCGCCTTGAAATTTGTATTTGCTAGAAAGTTTCTAAGACCTTTTCAATGAAATTGTTTCATGCATATCCTTCAATCATTGCATTCTAGTTGATGACATCTCTTGAGATAGTTGTCAAACAATTATTTTGCATTGCATATGCTTGCAAACTTTGTATACACTGTTACCAGAGCAGTTGCAACAAATCCATTTTATGCATATCTTCCACCATTGTAGTTCATGATAGCGTATTTCTTTATGGCACACTTGTCTATGGCTCAGGGTGCTTACAACTGCTACATCAAACAAAAAGTCATTTTCAATTATGCTTTGATGGACGTTAATACCCTGCTCGAAAGCCCCTTTTGGGGCAGGCTAGGAGGATACTGGCACAAGTTTGTGGAGTTTGGGTTTATACCTGCGAGGTGTATTTGCTTGAAAGATTTTAAATCCTTTTCAATAAACATAGTTTGTATATATCTTGCAATTACTCCACTCTAAGAGACCATAATTCGTTGAAGTTCCAATAAACTTGTTTCATGCATATAACTGTGGCTATTGTTAAACATCATCCATTTCAATAGTCAAATTTTGATTTTGGCCAATAAAAATATTACAAATAATTACCATTATTTGGTATGAATGAGGTGTAAATTTATTATTGATTCTTTGACCATTAAAATGGATGATGTTTAAGTAGAGTGTATAACTCCATCTTCACATAGAGTATTCAAGTTTCTTTAGAGGTTTTCTTGAGCAGCATAATTGTCTTTCTCTATGCAGATTTCTACACAAACATAAGTGGTCTTTTAGGAGAATATGGAGTGAAGGTTGAAAGTTTCCCATTTCTATGTGACATTATTTTCAAATAAATGAAACCCCTTTATCGACACTTTGAAATCCTTTCACAACCAAATTTGTCCCATAGTTGGCAATGCTTATGAAACCATTTAGATTACCGGGTAAAATATAATCAAACTCTTTTTTCAACAGTCTTTTAAGTGTAATTCATAAATATATAACAAATTGTACTTTTTGAAAGTTGTGGACAACTTCACCAAAATTGAAAGTATCCTCCCACTTTCACTTTTTCTTAAGTAGGCGGATAACAACTTGCTTTTTAAAGCAGACTCTCCACTTAGCCAAATTCACAAGTGATGCCTTCTATATACTTAGCTAATCTCACAAATTAATTAATTAATACATATTCTTTATCCTTTTTCGAATAGGACTAACTTGTGAAAGTTACTAAGTTACTTTGACTTAAACAAATTTGTAACTTGTGAACTTGGATTTGTGCATACAAAGTTGATCTTCAATCCAACCTAGAAAATATCAAGGTAACTTTACACAAGCAAGTGAAATATTTTGACTCCCTCCATGAAATTGTGAAAAATGCATAACTTTTAACTGGAATGTTAGATTGTCATGAAATCTTACCACATTGTCTGTAATAGCACTGTGAGATCCCCTACTAGGTGATTCTGCTCCAACCTTTACAAAAACTATGATTTAATTGTTTTTGTAAATTATCTGTGGAAAAATTGAAAGTTTAAAATCTTCCAAACCGTAAGACATCTTGACTTGAAAAGTTGTCATATTAGGCAAAATGGAGTCACGAACACTGCCATAATAGGATTTTGTACCATCTATCATGGATTTCAAGATTTAATTATTTTTATAAAATGCCACAAACTGAAATTGGAGATAGATAAATAGGAACTTGCCCATAAATACAACTTAACACACTCAAAACACTCATGGTAAGATTACTGCAACCAAAGACATTTTTTTTAATTGTAACTTTAATTTTTTAGTTCTAACTTAATTATATAATTTGTTGTAGGCAACCAACTCTCCTAGTCGAATTGAGCAGGCCATTCATTTAATTGAGGTCAGTCATATTCTTGGTTAATACAAATATTTTCTATAGTTGTTCAGGACTTGTTCTTAAATATCATCCACTCCAATAGTCAAAGGTCAATTTTGGCCAATAAAAATTGGTCAAATATTTACCAGTTTTTACTATAAATAAGGTGTAAAATTACTATTGAATGTTTGACCATTGAAGTGGATGATATTTAAGTAGAGTGGTTCAGGACGACTCTACTTAAATATCATCTACTTCCACAATCAAGGTTGAGTCAATACTGATGTGATACTGATGTGGAAGTGGCCCCACTCATCTCTTCCAGTCTGTCCCCCATTCCTTCAGCTAGTCTTAACGGTTTGAAGTTAAGCATTCACTAACTGCATTACTGTATAACTCTCAAATTTCCCAGCTTTAAACTTTAGGTTTTTCTATTTTTCTTTTCGCCTTGGATAGAAAAGCTCATCACTACTAACACATTTTTTGATTTATTTTTCTAGTTGTCTCTGAAGGGAATGTTGATGGCCCTGGAGTGCATTGTTTAAGATGATAAAGAATTTGAACACAGCTGTGGATGCAGAATGCAGATCTATCCAAACTTGGTGCCCAGACAAAGCATTATCATTTATTAGCCGATAGGCTTATAGTGGGAGCTTTTTGCTCCCAGAAATATTCAGCCGCCGGAAATATCGGACGCTGGAAACTTCTAACGCCGGAAAAGTTTGTCATTGTTTTTAGTTGAAGTTGGCCGCAGAAAGTCAGATCACTGGATTTGTTCGATAATCCAGTGATTAGTTTTTCATTGTCTGTTCGGTCGGTTGCCTTTTTTGTTTTTCCATCAGAATTAAATTATTCAAAACGAAAAGACAACTCAGCTCACCAGCAAGCATATAGCATTGTTTCAGGCAGTCATGAATTTTCTCGAATCTAGCCCATTTAGCTCAAAAATTAATTAAAAAAATAGAAAAAATAAACCCCAATTTTCACTGAGCACTCCAATTCAAGTTAAATGTGCACAAACCCCAACATTTGAGTTGATCTACATATCTTAATCTTTTGCAGTCTGTGAAACCAAACTTGTCCTTATATCTTTTGAGCTCATTCTGGTAAATCAAAAGAAATGCAGAGCGGTAAAGAAGCTTAATAACAAGGATTTTATTGTTTAAGACACATGATCTAATCCCAACAGAAAAATTGTAGTAACAGAATTGCATTAAACCAGTAAAATAAAAATTATTTAAAATAGGGGAAAAGACCCAATAGGTGAGATAGTTCCAATGGCTGAGACAATATATGTACATTTAAGACCTAATATTTTTTAAATTTAGTACTAGTATATGTGCATTTAAGGTCCAATATTTTTAAAGTTTAGTACTAGTAATTGTGATTTTAAGGTTGTTAGTGTTATTATAAGTACTAATAATTGAATGAAATGTGCCCTTTACATTGTAAAAACAACCAATCATGTGATGCCACATCAGCCCACCAACAAAACATGACTTAATGCACATCTATTGGTCCAACCTTTTTTTTGGGGAACTATTTGACACCTCAACAAAAAGCATGCTGGTGTGGCATCATATTTGATGATATGGCCCTGAAACCTTAGTTATAAGTAGGGGCGTTGCCAAGTAAGCTACTGTAAATTTTTTGGAGTGATTCGAAATTACCACATATGATTTTGAGAGGCGTAAAGTTAGGATGCACCACTATTGGGTCCTCTCCCTAAGTGAGTGCTTCTATGTGTCCAGATTTGTTTCAGAAACACCAATTTTTTTTTTGGCTCTCCGCCTTCAAAAGCTACCGTTGGATGTTTTACTCATAAATTTGTGGTTAGTGGCATCCCTCACCGCCTACATTTGTAAATTTCAAAAAAATATTCACTTCTTTCAGGTGATTCCTCCCATCTTTTTGTTTTTGAACTTTCTTTTATAATTTTTTAATATCTTGTTTTTGAACTTTCTTTTATAATTTTTTAATATCTTGGTTTTCTAAATTGATTTTTCACAATTACCACTAACTTTTTTTTTGAAAGGACGATTTAGTAGTAAATAAAAATCTTTTAGAAATTTTATAAAGTTAAAATTTTTAAAATAGAATATAATGAGATTAGTTTGAAATGTTTTTGAATTTTTAATATATGATTAATTTTAATTTTAATATTTTTCTAATATTTGAAAAATAGATTTATTACCTTGTTTTTGGTTATAAGTTTAAATATTTTTCATTTAATTGATTTTTATATAACTAGCAGTTGCATGGAGTTTTTGCGTAACGGATTTGCCGATAGGCTATTAGTAATGGAAGAAATAAATTGTGGAATGAAATATATAAATTAAATTTCATACTTATATTGTAATATGAGACAATGACAATGGTGTTTTATTACTTTTTGCAATGTATAAGAAGTATTTTTAATTTTATTAGTAATGGAAGAAATAAATTGTGGAATGAAATATATAAATTAAATTTCATACTTATATTGTAATATGAGACAATGACAATGGTGTTTTACTTTTTGCAATGTATAAGAAGTATTTTTAATTTACATTTAAAATATATAGTATTTACAGTAAATGTTCCTTGTATGAATAGGAGTAATATAAGGTTTATAGAATTTGGGTTTTCATCACGAACATAAGCGTTCTCTTGTAGTATCAAATGCACGTGTATTGAAAGATAAAACATTAGTATGATGTTGTAGATGATTTCATAAAGTAGAGATATTTTCATATTTTTAATGCAATAAAATCCATTGAAAACATTTTTGAAACTTTAATTGTATAGTGAAAGCACCATTCTTCAGAGATTTAATACTATAGAGCTAATTCAACTTTGAAGAGATCGATTTAATAGTGAGAATGCTTAAGGAAAAATAAATGTAAGTACAAATGGAAAACAACAACAACTAGTTCCCAACTGTCACTACTCTTAAAAGAACAATAAGAAAATCATGCCTTTATAGTCAATCAAAGAAGAATGTCTTCTGTAGAAAGTGTATGCATATGTGAAAATAATATTCACTTGGCCAGAGAATCAAGTATTCTCCGTATAATATGTAAGTAAAGTAGGGGTCTGAGTTTGTTGTTTAAAATATAAGGAAAACAAAATTTTAAAAACTCTAAAAAAAAAAAAAAAATAGAACATTTTGATTGATTACACAATTGAAATAAATTATACACTTCCAATAGCTTTCCATTTAGTAAACTTCCAATTATACACACCCAAAATAAATTGTACACTTCCAATAGAGTTTTCTTGTCAACGAAATATTTGGAGACTTAATACTATAGAGCTAATTCAACTTTGAAGAGACTAGTTTAACAATGAGAAAGCTTAAGCAAAAATCAAGTGCAAGTACAAATGGGAAGAAGCGTAAGCTAGTCCCAGCTGTCACTGTTCTTAAAAAAATAATAAGTAAACCATGCCTTTATAGCCAATTAAAGGAGAATACCTTTCGTAAAAAATGTGTTCATCTGTGAAAATAATATTCACTTGGTAGATAATCAAGTATTCTCCACATAATTTGTAAGCAAAGTAGGTGTTTGAGTTTATTTTTTAAAATCTAAAAAAATAAAATTTAAAAACTCAAACAAAAAAAATAGAACATTTTGATTGACTATACAACTGAAATAAATTACACACTTCCAATAGTTTTCCATTTAATAAATTATTTTATATAGTAAACTTAACCAAGTCAATAAATTTAAACATAATCAAAATAACATTTACATTTAAAAAAACTATCATATAGGCTTCCTCTTAGTTACATCATAAAACACAACCAATACAAAAAAATGTAAAACAATTAAAGAAAACATAAAGGTGAAAATGAATGGGGAAAAACAAAAAGAAATAATCTTCTTGCCCCAAAATGATGCATGTCAAGCTAACAACATATCCCTTTGTGATCTAATATATATGATTGGAAATAAATAAAGAACTATGAGCAAAATTAAAAAAAAAAATCAGCTTATATAGTATTTATGCATATGTTAGGCCCATTGAAAGTCCATTTGGAATCAATTAGAGCTGAATCCATAAATCTAGACCTAACATCAATTGACACTTTTATAAGTTTGCTCAATACAAATCTATGCAATCATTTGGCATCAAGTTCACTCCCCCCAATTAAAAACTACATCTTCCACCTTTTGTACATCTACCACCTTTTGGGCCACGTTATAATGAAATGGGTATGCTTTAATAGAAATAAATATTCATTATTGTGTGAAAATCCTTTTCTTCCCTGCTTAGCACCTCCTAGTAAACACACTCCCCAGGTAAGTCTGTATTTTATTTTGGTTTTTTCCCAATATGTACGAAGTTGTTCTTTGGTCCAGGTAAATTTATATTTTACTGTGGTTAATCACAATGTTTGAATTGCTTTGGTTTGTTAACTTCAGTTTTGGAGACCATCAAGTTCTTTCAGTATCACTGTGGTTGTTTAAAATTCCACATTGCCCTAGTTTACTGCAACTTAATCAATGGTATATTTTGGTGCATCAAGACATGACTAGACCCACATTTTTAGTCTCTTATGAGTTTTGTTAGCTTCTTGAGGCATTTTTACTTATGAATTCAAACAGGCACAATACTATTATTGTCTGAATGTATGTTCCAGGCCTTCCTTTCTTACCTCACTTGTGCATGTCTGCATTTAAACTGCAGTCTTCAACCCAACACTTCTCTAGAGTAAAATTTTGAAGGGAAGAGGAAAGAAAGAATTCAATGGTAGGTTATAAGACTGGCTAGTAGAATAAATAATTACTTGAGAAATACAACTACTAATGCAATAAATATCATTTTTTTTTTTAACTTTTTCATCAGGCTCTTATCAACATCAGACCATGATTTACAATTTTAAAAATATTCTCTATTAAAAAATATATTGTCTAATCATTTACTATGGATAACTGAAACATATAAAACCTTTATTTTTTAGTTTTTTGTACTTATCTTTCTTAATACTTTTTAATTGTTCCAATCTTTGAGAAAAAAATCACAAAATATATTAGACTTATATATAATATGTTTTGTTAATATAACTAATATATTGGTCATCCTTCCAATTAAATCTTTTAATTAAAAGAATTATCATTTAAAAAAATTAAAATACTACTTAATAATAATGGGAGCTTTGTAACAGGTTATAGAAATCCATCAAAGCATAAAAGATAGAGGAATTTTGTCAGATGTAGTGGCAACTACCCTAGTAGACATGTATGCAAAATGTGGAAACATAGACAAAGCACATGAATTGTTTGACAAAATGCCTCAAAGAAATGTGGTCTCATGAATTGCAATGATTGTAGTATATGCACAAATTAAACTTTTTGAGAAGACTTTGGAAACTTGCCAGCATCCTCCCTGCCTGTGCCAAAATGGGAGCTTTGGAATAGGGTATGGACATCTATCAAAGCATGAAGGATAGAGGAATTTTATCAAATGTTGTAGTTGTAATTGCCCTGGTAGACATGTATGCAAAATATGGAAACATAGACAAAGTACGTGAATTGTTTGACAAAATGCCTCAAAGAAATGTGGTCTCATGAAATACAATGATTGTCTAGGATATGCACAAATTAAACTTTTTGAGAAGACTTTAGAAACTTGCCAACATCCTCCCTGCTTGTGCCAAAATGGGAGCTTTGGAATAGGGTATGGACATCCATCAAAGCATGAAGGATAGAGGAATTTTGTCAGATGTTGTAGTTGTAATTGCCATTGTAGACATGTATGCAAAATGTGGAACCATGGACAAGGCACATGAACTGTTTGATAGAATTCCTCAAAAAAATGTGGTCTCATGGACAGCAATGATTGCAAGATACGCACAAATTGGATTTTTTTGAAAAAGCTCTAGAAGATTTCAAGCAAATGCAATTAGCGACTGCACAACCTTTGAAACATGACATATTCTTTATTGTCAAATACGATAAGATTAAGCGGTGAAATAACTGGGGTTTTCATAATGGAGCCCCCGGCTAATATATTGGAGTTTTTAGTGGAGCATCACAAAAAATCCTAAAAGACACAATAGCCCATTAAATTTAGATAAAAGTTTTGGGGTTTTCGTAATGGAGCCCCGGGTTTAGATCCTACAAGACGAGATAACACAATACATTAGATAAAATATTGCATCCAACTTATTCAGCTAGAATTAGTTGAACCAAGTTTGGATTTCACTTCACTTTGTTTATAAATTATGCTACTTTATACCAACCATATACTATTGATATACCCAAGTTTGTACTTTTCCACTTGGTGTAGTCAAGCTTTATCTTAACTAATGTTACTTGCTCCTTTGGCCTTCTTTCTTGTTTATCAACAGGTTATTTCTTTGTAGAAGCAAGTTGAGTTGAATTTTGAGACCAACATCACTATTATAGTCTGGGCTCTGCATGTTTTGATTGCTTGGACTTTTTCACTTTGTTTATAATCCTTAATACATATGCATACAGAATCCATGCACTTGTGGCATTGCTTCTCTCTACTTACAGTAATGTAATTTTGTCTTGGCTATTGTTGCTCTACGCTGTGGCCTTCTTTCTTGTTGAAGGTCTGATAATTGGTGTATAGGAGCTAGTTGAGTAGGTTTCTAAGACCATCATCTCTGTTATTGTTTTTATGATAAGAGAAATTTTAATGTCATTTAGGCCAACATGGTCTATGGAACCTATAAAAGTGCATTTTGTTGTTCGGAAAATTATTTCTAGGCATTTACTGCTTAGTATTAGAGATTATCAGTGTTGCCAAGAGACTAGTACTGGTACTGGAGATGGTTACCAGTACACCATTTTTTAACAACATAGGAGAGGGATATAGAAATAGTAAATATTAGACATATAGGTGTTAAATAGTTGAATGATTTAAAAATAAATTCCTATAAACTTTGTGACCTCAACATTGAATGATTGAAAAAGGTCTGAAACTTGAAGTAAAAAAAATAAATATTCATTTAATTTCAACCTCATAATGATTAAAAAATAATTGATAGTGCAACTTGGAAAATGGGTGTCCAGAAAATGGGAAATCTGGACTGGCTGCGAAATGAAAAGTATTGGCTCAAGCTCTCGCCTGATATAGATCCTTAGGAGCTTATGACCCAAATCGAGACCAATAAGAAGGTTTTATTTTTCATGTTTAGAGTTTTTTAATAAATGCATGGAGACATGGATGGGACATCTCCTGTCACTAGATACATCTCCCTACCCATCTCCAGTACCAAAGATGAATCCCAGACCCCGAGAGGCATACCAGAGGATGGGAGATGCATCTCCTTGTAGCACATAATCCTTAGGCATTGTTCAATAGTTTTAATTTGAGATTCCATGCACTACTTAATGGCTGCAATTACCTGGGAAGCTGAGCCTAGTATCATTGCTGATAGCATGCTAATATTAGGTACATTTTTAGGGCTCTGTTCTGTAATGAAGTCATTTTATTTTAGATTTTTGAGGTTATTTTCACAGTATTGCATGCTTGTGTATATTTTTTAATCACCAAAAGTAGAAGAGATTAAGGACACACATACCCAGGAAGACAGTCACTGTATCTCCATTTGACCTCACCCAATATAGGGTCTAGAGCTACGACAACACCTGCACCAGTACCTAAAACTAGCAATGATTTTTTCCCTTTCTTTCTCTGCATCCAAAAAGAGTTGTGACACTCGCTAAAAGTTTACTTTAAATTTTAAGCTACAGTATCGGAATAAACAATACCTTTTTTCCAATGTATGGACTCCATTTCATGCATGAATAATCAACATACAGGTGGCCATTAGATGTGCCAAGGTTTGAACCTGCAATGTCAGAAAACTCACTCTGCATCTGACCACTTACTGTATCCCATATCTGAATACAACCAAACACCTTAATTCAGACCATGAATATAAAATAAAATAAAATCTGATCTCAACATTTAAGTTTATGAAAAAAATTCTAAAGCAAACTTTGCCCATTGGCAAAACCAACTTGTTCCACTTCGAGGAGGCGCTTGGTCAAGTTAAGTAAAATTTCAAAAAAATTAACATCCATAATTAGCACTCTAAATAATATGAACTGAATTTTATAGGAAAAAAAGAAAACAATGAATAGATGTAACCAATCAACTCATTTGCTAATCTTCTAAATGTATGATGTTTAGGCTACCATAGAATGGAATTATAATAAGTGGTGGAATGGCTATGATTTTATTTGCTTGCTATTCCAATTTGAGCACCAATATTAAGTAACGATTTTCAGAAAGCATTTCATAAGGTTAGTATTTGAGATTATGCCCTAGAGTTGAAAGCTAGAAGGAATGGCCCCAGATTACCCTTCCATATGTGAGGTGAATTACAGAGATCACACAACGAATTTTGGGGAAAAGTAACATCAGGAGTGTTTGTACATGTTGACAATGTTTATATGGAGTTGACTACTTGATCCCATGCTTGTGTGAGAAACAATCTGTTGGTGAAACAGGGAGATGGGTACACGTTAGGATGAAGTAAGATGTCACAGAAGTCAGCATCAGCAAAGCATTCCTATAAACTAGAATATCATCCTGGCATCAAGGACACAAGGTTCTTCATCCTGTTCTATTCCCATTGTTACCGTCTACTATAGAATTCTATCAAAAAGAAAAAACAAAGAAAAACAAAGACTTCGGAGTGTTTAAAAATGATGAGGGATTTGGAAGGGTTTAGTAATGGCGGCTGCTAGGGTTTAACACGGAGCAGTAATGGCGAAAAAATCTGTTGAAGGACTGAATGCGGTGAATACATCCTTTAGGTTTGGAAGCGTCATTTCAGCTGATTTTTTGGTTCCAAAGCAGAGTAAATAATAGATGACTGACATGAAACACGCATGAAAAACATTAGAAAATTTTCTGGCGTGAATTTTTTTGACGGAAAGAGGAAATTGGACCGGAGGCTGACAACTTTCCAGCGTGAGACAATTTTCTGGGACAAAAATGTCCCACATATAAGTCTATGAGCTAATTAACAATATAATATAATTTTTAGAATATTGATAGTAATTAAAATTAATATAAATAATTATGTATAGAAAATTATGTTATATATTTTGAAATATATATGTATATTATTTTTATATGTAATTTTTTTGAAGTTCTGTTTTCTATTGTATTGTCATCATAGTTTATGTTTTTGTAACATAGTTTTTAACATTAGATCACACTCAAATTTACCTATCTTTGGTTTATGGAATCATTGTAAGAGGTATTTGGACCTAGGTTATACTTCTCCAAATGTTTCACATTTTTATTGTGGTAAATTTCATTTCCCAATCTTTATTTTTTTTCTTTGAATTAGTTACTCTCGCTTTTTAACAAAGGAATGGAACACCTTTAAGGTGTTGGGGTGGTTATATGGGATGGTGTACAAGGACTCCAAACTTGCTCTGTTAAAAGGTTGTATTATGGCTTTCCATTGATTTTTGCCTTGCAACTTTACTTTTTCCCATAGTAGTAATGGAATCACTGCCATGCTCCCTTAATGAGATTGTGATTATACGTTTTGGCAGCTTCCTCCTTCTTCTTCATGCCTAGAGTTATTCACTTTCAACTTTTTTTAAAGATATTTGCATCAATTATTTTATTTCCTATATTTTATGGAGGATGTCGGGGGCGTTGAAAATATGGATGGAGATTTCTTTTTGTCTCATATGATATTCCATGAGGTATGGTGTTGTCACATTGGATGGAGCTGGCTTTGTTTATATTTACTTCTCCTACTAATCCAGGAAGGGGACGCCACCATGAAACATTTAAAAAAATTTGCTTTTATCCCGTGAGAGATATTCACTAAGGCTATAAGGTAAAGTAAGTGCCACATTTAAGAGGATGGAATTTTTTTTTTTTATGCCACGCCATACATGAAGGCTTTTATCCCACGACACATGGTATTGTTATTCTTAGACGTGGCATTAAGGCAAGTATTGGCAGCAAATTTCTTATTGTTTCATTTTTCTTGATTTAATTTATTTAATTGAAAATAATCTAAATTTATATGCAAGTGATTGAAGGTAGTTATTGAAGGTAAGTGTGCGAAGTTAACGTGAAAACTTGATTTTTACTACTTGCCTATTAGTTGTGTCTTCTTCAAAAAAAGATTTGTAGTTCAATTTTAAAATTAGGAAAAAAAATATTAACAAAAATTAAAACTTACATAGATATAAAGTATACCATAAAAATGTTACTATCTTCACAATTTATATTTTCTCTTTGTTCCTCTCTCTCTATCTCTTTCCCTCCTTCCCTCTATATCCCTTTATCTCTATCTCCTCTATCTCTCTTTTTATCTAAAAGCATGTCTTCAAAATCGCTCTCATCTATTTTCCTCTCTATCTCTCTATCCTATGTATCTCTTTGTCTCCCCCTCCCATGCAAATGACATGATGCCTTCAGTGTAGCTCCCCGTGGACACATGCTCTATTTGGATTGTTAGCATCTCTCTCTCTCTCTCTCTCTCTCTCTCTCTCTCTCTCTCGTATAACCCATACTTTCACCAAGTATTGAGTTTAAATCCATACAAACTTCCTCAAAAGCAATACTATTTTTTTGTCATTTTTTCATGGACGGCCTTAGTGGAATGGCATGATGCATGTTACAATCTAAGGATCTTCCTTTGTTTCTTTGGTTTGAGGTTGTCAATATGGAAACTCACATGTCTTGAATAGATCTACTACAACTTGTTTACAAAATACCAAGGAAGCATGGAGTAGCGAGAAACCAAATGTTAAGTATTTTAGGGTGATTGGATGTGAAGCATTTTCCTAGATACCTAATAAGATTAGACAAAATAAATTTGATAGTAAGAGTGTTATGTGTATCCTTGTTGTCTATGATGATCACATGAAACGATATAGGTTTAATGGTCCTAGTGTGGAGGATGTGTTGACAAGTAGGGATGTCAAGTTTAATCAAGGGTTCAAGGATATGATAAAATCCTCTCCAAATCCTATCGAACAAGTGGTCACAAGTAATGGCATATCCTATAGTAATTTTGAAACCAATAGAAGTTCAAAGTTAACTTCCAATACAATTGAAGAATCTAACCCTTCTTAGAAGACCAAAAGTCCTCGAGAAATTTATATTAAAATAAAATAATTCAAATGAAAAAATTGACATTAATATATATTTATTATATTATTTTGTATATTTTATTGGTTTTTTATTTTTAAGTAAAATATAATATTAAAATTGAGTTTGGAAAACATAATATTATTTTAGAATTTATTATAAAATAATTTATAAAAAATAGTTAAAATAAAATAAAGAATTAAAGCTATTTACCATGCAATATAATAGTAATTTAATTATAAATCTAATGTAAGGTATCCCATGTTTTATTTTCTCAATGTTGATTGATGTATTTAGTATGATAACTAATGGGACGTAGTGATGCATTATATTATATTATTACATGAATCATTTTGGGGCAAGAACATTATTTCTTTTTCTTTTTCCCCATTCATTTTCACATTCATTCGAACAATAGTAGTATTGTGCTTGTTTGAATTCATAAGTAAAAATTTCTCAAGAAGCTAACAGAACTCATAAGAGGCTAAAAATGTGGGTCCAGTCATGTCTTGATGCACCAAAACATATCCAGAGTCACGTCATAGAAAATCTCCACATAGAACCTGCTTTCTCTTTTGCATGCTACTCTAAAATGCAAAACAGTCGGTATACAACAATCAGGAAGAAAGAAGAGGCTTGTTTACACATACTATCCTATAACAACATCCATGTACATGTGTATGCTTCTGGTTTTACTAACATTTCATGTTCCATCAATTCCTATGATCTTGACTCTTGTTTTTGTTTATTTGTAGATTAATGGAGACCTCGAGGCAATCACGAAAAATAATCTATCAACACAACTGATAAAGGTAATCCTTATCATTTGTTAACTTCATATCCTCTAGAACTTGATATCCACTTTACATATTTTCTTCATAATGTAGATGATGGAAGACAAACATTCCTGATTCCATAGGAGATCATACTCAAGATATCCGAACTGCAGATCCCCTACCTACTAGAAGAAAAAAATGTTAGAGAATACGGAAAATGGCTCCACCTATACTTCAACTTAACTTAAAATTGTACATAGAGAGAACAAAGTGTATATGTGTCTTGTAAATAATAAAATTTACTATTCCATGTGCTTTTATTTTTGATAACATAAGGCGGCTAAACAAGGGGCCGAACCCTTACAAAAAATAGAGAGGCCAAAAAGGTAGCAAACACAAACAGTGCCTTAAACCAGATACAGTAGATACATCAAATACAGATTACCCAGCATAACTAGCAAAACCTTCCGCTATAACCTAATATCATAAAAATAGAGTAACAGAGTATCAGCAGTATAACAACAAAAACTAAAGAGGCAACATCTCTCCTTACTAGACCATAGATTTAATAATATCATCCACATTCTTAGCAAGATCGTCATTGTCAGCATTGACAGTCACCCCCAGATTCTTCAGCACAGAGAGGTTGAGGAGAATAGAGGTCCTGAGTACAATGGAGAGATTCTGTTCCAGCTTCGTAATGCGAACACGCAAGCCCGCAAGTTCAACCCCCAGACCATCATCAGTATCCATAGCATCCTCAGCCTCTTCCACGAACATCTCACCCACTTTGTCAGCATTTCCAGCAGAGTCAGCAACATCCTCAGTGGTAGCCCCCGTATCATGAGTCTCCTATTTGCCTTCATCATCACCAGATATGTCCTGAATCTCCATATCCTTGTCTTCTTCCCTCCGGGTGGATTCATCCGAACCGCTCTTAGAGTAGTCAATGAGCTTTGCTTGAGTAGCTGGTTTGCCAGCAATACGCCCTAACTGTCGAACTCCAGAGGAAAGACCATCCCTACAAACCTTCACAGAAGAATTAGACTGGCTTCTCTGGCCCACCGGGGTCCTACCAAGAGTTTTAGGGGTCCCAACCACAGCCTTCCCAGTACTTATATCGCTAGCAATCTTCCTCTTTTTACCCTTCATATTGACAGTAGGGCCCGGAGTATCAACAGGAATTTCCTCAGGAGTGCAAAAAGAAACTTCTTTAGTCTTGATAGGAACAGGGGAGGGCTCGGGTTCATCAACATCAGGAATATCCTTAGGGTTAGAGGAGGGTTCCCCTTCCCCACTATTAGTTTGAATGGATTTAGAGGGTTTGAGGGCAAGATGGTGATTATAAAGATAAAGAATAAGGCCCTGATGAAGAGGGATAGGCTTCATAGCAGGGTTTTTAGCCAGTTTAGCCCTAACCCTAAGGACAAAATGTTCAAGGGAAGAAAGCAGATAAAACAGAAAGCTAATTTGAGCATTGCGACGGAAATGATTTAAAAGGGGGAGATGATAGTTATAAAACCTCGTGAAGCACCCCTCCAGGGTGAAATACTTCATGAGGAGAAAACACATAGCGTCCCACGGCTTAGGCAATTTGGCTCTGTCAAATCCTCCCTGGTAAGGGACTAATTCTTCGCCATCTCCAAGAAAGAGCTTCTGGCTGGAAAGGTCCGTAATTTTAGTTTTCCTCTGCAGCTTCAAACCCTGAGTAGACATACCAGTGGCCATAGTGATCATGCGTTTAGAAACTTCAAAGCTGATTCCACCCACCAAAACCCATCTGTTATGCCAAGACCGCACAAATTGTTCGGAAATAGTTTCATTATACCCATTAAGCCTCTCCAAATAGGGGCTAATCCCGCCCTCTTTGCAATAATGCCAAACCACCAGATTGTCTTTGAATTCACAGCATGAGACGGGTTCGGTTCTAATTCTATCTCCTCCCATGGCAGAATTATAGCGCATGTCACAGAGACCCCAAATCTCCTCAGTCATATTTACAAAAGAATTACTAACATGAGTGAGGCTAATAATGTAGGTAATAACATCGCACACATTATCATAAATATGGGAAGCCTTGCAAATGCCAATCCCATGCTTAACCATAATTACCCGGCACACACCATGATGATCCGGCCGTCTGCTCACCTTATGAGAGAAGGGAGCGGAGTTGACAGTAGAGAAGGTACGAAAGGACTTGTACTTAAAGAGACACGTCAGCCCCCTCCCAAGGAACTGACAATATGAGCTGTCATGTGCTTTTGTTATTACTTGTAACGTAGAGTCATATATTCTTTCTTGAACTAGCTTCTCTTAGCAGTGGTTGTATGTGCTCTATAGATCCACATGCCTTGTGGTTGTTATCGTTGTGTATTTATGTCTTCTTAATTACAAGTTTATTGACATAATTTATTGTATATACCACTATTGTAGTCCTCCTTGTTCATAATACTGTTTAAGTTGGGATAAATTTTAACGCCTGCATTTTATATGCATTGGATGCCTCAATCACTAGCATAGAATTATTTTTCTAAGTTGCAGGTCACTCAGTGATTGAAGTCTTGGCAGGGGCAAACATGCTCCTTTGGGCATGCAAATTTAAAAGTATGAGGCAAGTAAGGGTCCATGTTATAACTTTCAACCATTTGAAACATGATTCATTTCTTTGTTTGCTTTCTCATGCCTTGCTTTGCTTTGTTTTGTAACCTTCAATACTATATCAAGTCAGGCTGTTCAGGTCTGTATATTGTAAGCATGAACAAAATTCAATTCCACAGTGCCGTGGCTTCTGACTTAAGATGGATATCTTTAAAAGTTTCACAAATTATACTAAGTATACACCTGGGATGGTTGGGAAAGAAAAATTTAAATTGTATATTTCCACATTGAATGCCTTAAAACATTTCCTACTCTCTCAACTAAAAAGGGCTAAGAAAATTAGTGAAAGAACAACTTGGTTAAGTTTGGTTTGTAACAAGTGAGTTCCATACAATTTTATATTCGATGGAAGGATTCAAAGCTTTTAGGGGAAAATTGCTGTAATGGTTTTTTTTTTACAAATAACAATTGTAAAGTAGCCACAACAATATTTATATGAGAAAGTTTACAAAATACAACACAGATGAATAAAGTTAATAGTAGCAGCAAAAAGTTTAATAAAATCATTAAAATTGCACAATTGTCACAAGAGAGTCATACATTAAGGCTACAGTCTCTGGCAAAGGACTGAGAAGAAACTAAGTGAAGTCAATAGCTTTGAGAGTAGTGATAGCTACGTTATTACAACCCCTGCCTCCAATTGAAATGTTCAGCAACAATGCTTTCAGTACTTAAGGATGATATTATCAATGAATAGAGCAAGCTGTGGAAAATGTTATATATGAAGATTTCTAGAAATCGAATAAATGTTCATCAATTAGTGATTCAGTAGATGCCAAAATAGCAACCTCCACCTTCAAATTCCTCTTAGTCTTTAGCGATCTCACCATTGCAATTTCCCTTGTAGCAAGAGCTAATGCCAAGAACCCTAAACTTGAGAAAGTAGATATCAACAAAAGAACATAATTAATTACTTAGATAAAGAGAAGTAGAACCAAGCCAGGATTTGTAGGGATCATGCTCCCAACTCATATCAAGGATATGTATCAATGATTAGAGAAAGTGTCTTGGATTCTTGATAAATGTCTTCTTAGGTTGTCTAGAGTTTCATGATTGAATTCTAGCTTTCTACTGTCTGTATTTGTGTTTGAAGAGATTGAATAGTTTTTTCCAACTCAATGTCAGTCTTTAGATAGTCATGAAGGATGGTAGTCGAGTTAATGATTTGGAGAAACAATTTTGAGCATATCATCTAGATCTCAATTTGCCTATCGGCTACTCTGTTGCACACAAAATTAGTGCAACTACTAGTTTATTAAAGTCTTAACCAGACACAATTAATACATGTCTTAATTGCATTATCAAAACTTATTCTACTCTCTTGTTTAATACATATCTTAAATGCATTATCAAAACTTATTCTACTCTCTTGTTTAGATAATTCCAGAATAAGTGATTAAATTATTCATCTAAACAAGTTCATCTAGACTTATTTACAAAATCACTTATTTATCAAAACTTATTAAATTATAATCTTATTTAATAATCACTTATTTAGAATTTATTAAAGTCAGTCCAGATAAATGAATGCCTATGAATTTGAAAATCACTTATTCCACTCGTTTAGATCTGCATCTAGGGAACTAATCTTCAAGACTATGAAAATGATCTTAGACATGGAATCTATCTTAGGCCAACTAAAATGAACTGCTAGGAAGTGATTGTTTCTCACAAGTTCAACTCACCTTGATATGTGAAATACAATAAGGAAAATCGTAGTGCTTACAATCAGCATTGAGGAAATTTCTAGTTTGTAAGGATCACATTCTCTTTAATCAAGCCCCTAGGTGGACCCATTCAATGACAATGAACCTAAATTGAAGACAATAGGCTAACATTCAATATTCCTAAGATGATAGTACAAGCTGATAATGATCTTCTAATGATTCATAGGTCCTTCCAAAATGAATGAATGTATGTCTTTAAATACAATAACAAAGAAAATAAATTCATTTGTAAACGTGTGTTAGGTTGACTCACAATTCCCAGTAGGAGGGAGTTGGCAAGATTTTATTTAAATTTTGAATTTAAAAGAATAGGGTTGAGATCCATGGTCTCGTGAAAATGACACAGATCAATTTGGCACCTACAAATTTGATATAAGATGGGGAATGGGATGTTAGATTCAAGGTAGACAACTGAGAGGGGGGGGTGAATTAGTTGTCCAAAACTTTCATCCAATTAAACACTTAAATTCACTTTGTAATTCAGTAGCATTATAATAAATCAATCATGGAAACATAATGCATTAAATCAAGACCAGAAACACATTAACACATAAGACACCAAGATTTTGACGTGGACAACCTAGTTAAGGGAAAAACCATGGGGTGACTAACCCAAGAATGTATTCTCTGTTAGAAAAATAAAAAGAACAAAATGACACATGCCAATTGGGGCTCACTGCTCGAGCACACTACTCACAAGAGGCTCACTACCTACAAGAGACACACTATCTACAAATAAGTATTCACATACTTGAATTGAAGAATAGCATCTTCATCATGCTTGAGTCAGTTCCATTTAAGCCCAATACTTCTGCTTTGCCTTTCGCTCTCCTCCTCGCTACCACACTCTCATCTCCACAAGATACACTTTCAAATAACTTCACAACTCCTTATTTATACAAGACATTGACTTAGGAATGATCATTTAGGTCAACAAACATCTACAAGAACATCTGCAGGATGTGTAACTCATCCGGTCGGCCAGACTTAGAAAGTATACCATCATCCGAAAGTAATTCTTCAATTGTGAACTCAACCTTCAATGCGGACCATCAACATGAACTGGACATGATCCAAAGACCTCCACAAGCTTGCTTGAATCACCAAGAACATCCACACTACATCTTCTTACTGAAATCCTTTTCTCCTTTATCCAGAACCTCAAGAACACAGTCTGTCATCATTGTCACAAAGAAATAGATGCTTGTGGACCTCCAGACCATGAACCAATCGAGTTGACACTTCTCAAGGACTTCCTAAACACTCCACCAAATCCATAAAATAGGATAATGCATTTCTGGATCTCACCGGACCTATCTGTATCACTCTGTCACCTCTGAACACCTGCCAGAACTAGTTTTACTTGAGTGGCCACAACTTCTTTAGATCTTCATGCAGACCTCTAAAATATTTACTAGAACTCCTTAAGACACATATCTACAAACCCTTTGAACCGCATCCTCTGATCCTCATCTTAACTAGGACTTTTACCTTACTGTCTTCACTGTTCTTCACTGTTCCTGATATGACCAATTTTCTCAATATCCTCAGCAAACAAATCATCTAATCCTTATCATTAATGCAATAGGAGTCTGTTGACATCAATTACAACACCGGTTAGGCCCATACTTGCAACAATCTCCCCCTTTGTCATTGATGGCAACATATGATGTGAAAAACTATTTTGACCATCAAGACAAGAACTTTTCTTTGCTGACACAACTCCCTCTATTACCAACAACCATTCACATGTCTTCTCTTCCTTTCCTGCTTCCCCTTTGATCAACAACTACTTGTTTTTCACATGTCTTCTCTCCCCCTTTGACATCAATGGCAAAGGGCACATACTTGCAATTCCACCACTTAAGACTCATCCCAGTTGCTCCCCCTGAGTAGCAGCTTCCCATCATCAATCCGGACCACAAGATATGACTGTGATATCCTCACCAGAGGGGAAATAACCCCTAACTTCTCTCTGAGATACTCAAAAGAGTCCTTACGTAGAGGTTTAGTAAAGATGTCTACAATCTGATCCTTGGATGGCACAAACTCCAATCTGACTTCATTCTAGTTCACTTGCTCTCTCAAAAAGTGAAACTTGATGGATATATGTTTAGTCTTTGAATGCAACACCAGATTCTTAGATATATTTATTACACTTGAATTATCATAGAAGATTGTGATAGGCTCCTCATACTCCACTCTTATGTCTCTTAGCATTTGCTTCATCCACAAAACTTGAGTACAACTACCTATTGCTGCAATATATTTTGCTTCAGCTGTGGACAAAGATATTGCCTCTTGTTTCTTGCTTAGCCAAGAAACCAATCTCTTCCCCAAAAGGAATGCTCCACCACTGGTACTCTTCCGGTCATCCATATCTCCTGCCCAATTTGCATCTGTATAAGCATGAAGAGAGAAATCATGATCTCTGGGATACCACAATCCATACTCAACTATCCCTTTTAGATATCTAAAAATCCTCTTGATTGCCATGACATGAGATTCTCTAGGATCAGCTTGAAATCTAGCAACAAGACTGATAGCATTCATAATGTCAGGTCTAGTTTGAGTGAGATACAACAATCCTCCAATCATTGACCTATAATTTTTCTGATCAGCCTTAGGAGAGTCATCATCTTTGCTCAATTTACATCTGGTTGCCATGGGAGTATTCATTGGTTTTGAGTCTTCCATCCCAAATTTCTTCAATAATTCTTTCACATATTTGGACTGAGAAATGAAGATTCTTTTCTTTGTTTGAGTGATTTGTAGACCCAAAAAGAAATTCATTTCCCCAAGCATGGACATCTCAAATTCACTTTTCATTTGATTTGCAAAAGTTTTACACATACTATCTCTTCCTCTAAAAATGATATCATCAACAAACACTTCAACAATCAAGATGTTTTCATGATCAATTTTGAAATACAAATTACTATCAGCAGTACCTTTGTTGAAACCAATCTTCAAAAGATGTTTATCCAATCTTTCATACCAGGCTCTTGGGGCTTGCTTTAGTCCATACAGAGCTTTCTTTAACTTGCAGACCATATCACCATGATTAGACAATTGAAATCCATCCAGTTGCTCAATGTATACTTCTTCCAAGTCTCCATTTAGGAAGGCAAACTTGAGATCCATCTGATATAGTTTGAAATCCTTGAAAGCAGCAAGAGCAAGAAATAGTCTGACTACTTCAATTCTACCACCAGAGCAAAAGTTTCTTCAAAATCAACTCCTTCTATTTGAGAGTAACCCTTGCAGACCAATCTGGCTTTATTTTTGATTACTTCACCAACTTCATTCAGTTTGTTCTAGAAGACCCATTTGGTTCTAATCACATTCTTGTTTCTAGGTCTAGAAACAAGATCCCAAGTGTGATTTTTCTCAATTTGCATTAGTTCTTCCTCCATTGATTTAGTCCAGTTCTCATCATTGCAAGCTTCATTCATTGTCTTAGGTTCAATCTTTGAAATCAGACAATACTTATTTGAATCTTGAGAAATCCTCCTTGTTTGTACCCCTTTTCTTTTATCACCTATGATCTGATCCTTAGAGTGGTTCAGTCTTACATACCTAGGAACTTTGGGAGTTTCTTGCACATTTGATTCTTGGCCAAGCTCATTAAAACTCAGCTCTTCTTCTTGATTTACCATATCAGTCTAGATCTGAATCTCAGAAGGAGCTTAGACTCCTTGGATCAAAACATTATTCTGATCATCTTCATCATATTCATAAAACCTTGAAGGTTTTTCAATTCCTTCGTCAACCTTCACATTAGTACTTTCTATAATCTTTCTCAATCTCTTGTTATAGCACTGGTATGCTTTACTTTGGGTAGAGTAACCCAAGAAAATTCCTTCATCACTTCTAGCATCAAACTTGCCTAGATCTTCATCTCTTTTAATATAACATTTTCTACCAAAGACTCTGAAATACCTCACAGTAGGAGTGATGCCAAACCAAAGTTCATAAGGAGTCTTACCAGTATTGCTTCTAATTTGTACTCGATTGAGAGTATAGACTGCAGTGTTGACAACTTCTCTTCAATAGATTTGAGGAACATTTGCTTCCATCATCATTGTCCTAGATGCTTCCTGGATGGTCCAATTCTTTATTTCTACTACTCCATTCTACTATGGAGTCCTGGGAGCAGACAATTGTCTCTTTATTCCATGTTTCTCATAGAATTCTATGAACTCACTAGATATGAATTCTCCACCTCTATTAGACCTCAGACATTTTAATTTTAATCCAGTTTCATTCTCTACCATAGCCTTGAATATTTTGAATTTTTCAAGAGCTTCTAATTTCTCTTTCAGAAAAGTTACCCAGATCATCTGGGAATAGTTATCAATTAGTACCATGAAGTATCTATCACCTTGCACACTTCTGATCCTTGCCAGACCACAAAGATCAGTATGAACTAAGTCCAATAATCTGGTAGAAGATTGTTCCTTGTTTTTGAATGAGACTCTACTTAGTTTACCCAACTGATATTCTTTGCACAAACTATTTGTAGGTTTCACCAATTTTGGAAGATCTCTTACAGCCTGAGTATTGCTTATCTTGATGATATTATGAAAATTCACATGACACATTCTCTTATGCCACAACCAACTCTAATCAACTTGAACAAATAAGCAACTTTTACTAGTACCAACCAAGTGGAAAATATTACCTTTAGTTTAAGTATCGGATGCAATATATGTTCTAGAACTTTCAAAGATCTTGCATTTTCCATTCTTGAATCAGAGATCATAGCCTTTGTCCACCAACTAACCAACACTGAGAAGATTGTGCTTCAATCCTGCAACATACAGTACATTACCAGTTTTGTTCCTTCCATCAAAAGAAATAGTTCCTCTACCTCTGATTCTACCAGCAAAATTATCACCAAACTTTACCACTCCTCCTTGATACCTTTCCAAATCTATGAACTTATTTTTGTCACCTGTCATATGGTGAGAGCATCCACTGTCAATAACCCAAACATCCTTTTCTTCATCTTGGGCAGCCAGAGCTCTTTCCACAGTCTTATGATTGACAGATATAAAGGACATTGGATCTTCTTCCTTGATGGCAATGAACACCCGGTCATTTCCAGATTTGTTTCCTGTCTCTGATTCATCATCTGTTACTCCTTCATTATCATCATCTTCATGAACATAGTAACAATTCTTTTGGAACCTTGGCTTCTTAGGATTTGACCTTGAAAATCTTTTCGAACACCTTGAGGCAAAATGACCAATCTTATTGCAGTTAAAACACTTAAAAGGCAATTTCCCTTCATACTTACCAGATCCTCTTGGCAGTCTTTTTGCAATAAAGGCTTCAAGTTGAGCAGTTTCTTCTTCTTCTTCTTCTAGGTCTTTTCTTGCCTTTTCATACCATGATAGTTTCCTTGAAGAGTTCTCTCCCAGATCAAACCTTTGTTTACCTTTTACAGAGGCACTGACTTTGAATGATGATTCAGTCTTGGGGGGGCATTTTCAAACTTGGTCATTTCAAATGCAGCTAACTTACCAACCAATTGATCTCTTGTGACAGCTGTATGGGCTCTAAATTCTTCAATGACAGCAACCTTGATTTTATAAGAAGCAGGAAGGAATTTGAGAACTTTGCCGACAATCTCATCTTCATCCAAGACTCCACCATCACATCTAATGCCGCAAACAAGCTCATTTACTCTTGGCATAAAAGTGGTGATATTTTCATCTTCTCTCATGTTCAGATTTTCAAATTTCCCTTTCAGACTATGTAGCCTTACACATTTAACATACTTGTCTCCTTCATGTAGAAGTTCCAGGTTTTTCCAAATCTCAAAAGCAGTTAGTAGATCAACAGCATTTGAAAGATTTGAATCAGATAATGCACTTAGAAGAGCTTCTATAGTCCGCAAATTATTTTCAGCATCTGTGATTTCATTTTCAGATTTCGGGCCACCCTATGGAGGAGTATACTTCGTTGAAGCCATGTTCTAGTACTGCATTCCCATACATTGCAAGTGACATTTCATGCAACTTTTCCAAAGATTAAAATTGGTTCCATCAAACTTCAGACTATCCTTTTTATAAGACGACATCTTGGATCTCCTCAAGCAATTAAGCTCTTTTAGACGAACTTAGCTCTGATACTAATTGTTAGATTCAGGGTAGACAACTGAGAGGGGGGGTGAATCAGTTGTCCAAAACTTTCTTCCAATTAAACACTTAAATTCACTTTGTAATTCAACAGCATAATAATAAATCAATCATGGAAACATAATGCATTAAATCAAGAGAAGAAACACATTAACACATAAGACACCAAGATTTTGACGTGGAAAACCTAGTTAAGGGAAAAACCACAGGGTGACTAACCCAAGAATGTATTCTCTGTTAGAAGAATAGAAAGAACAAAATGGCACATGCCAATTTGGGCTCACTGCCTGAGCACACTACTCACAAGAAGCTCACTGCCTACAAGAGACACACTATCTACAAATAAGTATCACATACTTGAACTAAAGAATAACATCTTCATCATGCTTGAGTCAGTTCCATTTAAGCCCAATACTTCTACTCTACCTTTTTCTCTCCTCCTCGCTACCACACTCTCATCTCCACAAGATACACTTTCAAATGACTTCACAACTCCTTATTTATACAAGACATTAACTTAGGAATGATCATCTAAGTTGGCAAACTTCTACAAGAATATCTGCAGGATGTGTAACTCATCTGGTCGGCCAGACTTAGAAAGTATACCGTCATGCAAAAGTAATTCTTCAATTGTGAACTCAACCTTCAATGTAGACCATCAACATGAATTGAACATGATCCAAAGACCTCCACAAGCTTGCTTGAATCACCAAGAACATCCACACTACATCTTCTTACTAAAATCCTTTTCTCCTTTATTCAGAACCTCAAGAACATAGTCTGTCATCACTGTCACAAAGAAATAGATGCTTGCGGACCTCCAAACCACGAACCAATCAAGTTGACACTTCTCAAGGAATTCCTAAACACTCCACCAAATCTGCAGAACAAGATAATGCATTTCTGGATCTCACCAGACCTATCTGTATCACTCTGTCACCTCTGAACATCTGCCATAATTGGTTTTACTTGAGTGACCACAACTTCTTCAAATCTTCATGTGAACCTCTGAAATCTTTACTGAAACTCCTTAAAACACATATCTACAAACCCTTTGAACCACATCCTCTGATCCTCATCTTAACTAGGACTTTTACTTTACTATCTTCACTGTTCTTGATATTACCAATTTTCTCAATATCCTCAGCAAACAGGTCATCCAATCCTTATCATTAATGCAACAGGAGTATGTTGACATCAATGACAACACCGGTTAGGTTGACATCAATGACAACACCGGTTAGGCCCATACTTGCAACATGGGAGGTCTAGGGATCATGATAATTTTTTGGGCATGTGGGGTTGTGGGAGTGGAATAAGATATTATAGACTTGTTATTGCATAAAGAACACTCTAATTAAAGTGGGCCCAAAACATAAGGCAAAATGACATGAGAATGTGATTTTCACCATTACATTTTGTCCCCCACTTTGATGTGCACGCAAACTACCAAGAGGATACATGTCAAAATAAAAAAAAGCACTCAAAATTAAAATTAAATATTTTTAAAACACACAAAGGTCATTGATATGCTCAAAGTATACATATATGATTGACCAATATTGAATTCTCCTTGTACTGAGTGCTTTGTCAAAAACTTTCAAAATAAAAAACGCAATGAATAACATCTCCACATTTGAAATAGGCACTAACTATATAACTTGATTGAATTCTCCTTGGATTATATTTGGTTCCTTGGTTATAAAGGACAATTTTTCTCTTAACTTTTGTGACATGTAGGCAATTGATCATACAAGACCTAATAAAAAAATGACATAAAAAATTAAGACTTGTAAATGAATTTAAATGCTATCATAACAAATGAACATATGTTTAGATTCTACTTATTACCTTGAATCGTCTTAGTATCCTTTGCTCCATAGTAAATGTGTTTAGAGCAATTCCTTGCCATCCCTTTTAGTTAAGGCTTTAGCAAAAAACTCCATAGTTTCTTGAGTGTCATTTAAAGGTACCGCAATCTTAAACACTCTTAACACTTAATTGTACAAATGTATGTTCCATATAATTTTGTAATTATGTGAAAACAAAAATTAGTTCTTAGCTAAACAAAAGATCTTATAAAATTGTTGTGGTTAACATAATAGTTATTTACATGGAGATGGATGAGAACTTATACAACCATCGTGGTTAACATGGAGATGGTTAATCTATTAAGGTAAATTTTGATGTTGTTTGGCACACACTAGGCAATATTAATCAATAATGGTTATGAATGACTTGAATCATTTGATCATAGTGACTTGGAATAATCTTTTTATGAGCCTATGATGTTAAAATTCTATTTCACAAGACATTACTATTGTAGTAAGAAAGTATGGGTATAATTTGTTGACAAGAATGATTGTAAATATATGTGACTTATTCTAGTTCACATCACTTATTAAGGCCCCATTTACTAATTTCACACATATACTTTCACATTGCAAGTCTCACATATATTATGAATTTCATAGGTATACAATTTATTCTTTATGTTACTAAATGCATTATGGTAGATTCTTTGTCAAAACGATCCATTGTCTTGTAGGAGCACATAATTAGAAATGATACATGAGATGGATGATGTGGGCAATGATAACACTTGGATGAAAGAGATATTCGATCATTCCTCACACATTGTATGTATTTAAAGACCAAGTCACTTTGTTGTTGTAAATTGATATTTTATGAAAATATGGGCAATTCATTAAAAAACCTTTATTTTGTCACATGACACACAACTAAACAATACTTGGTCATTGGATAGAAATAAAGTATAGGTTGTGGGCATGATCATGATAGAAGGCATTGATTAATGTGATAGAAAAATAGAAAACAAGTAACAAGTTTTCAAAATGCAACAAGCCTAAGATCCTTCCATGCTTAATTATTAACAAAATAAAGAGGTTGAATTCTCCTATAATTTACAGCCAAAGACAAAAAATGATATGGATATCAAGACATCGAGATGAAGAGTCATTATTTCAAAAAGTGACTAATCATTAAATAAAACAAAAGTAGCTTTGACAATAAATATATATCTAAAAAGAATCTTAATAATGTTTGCTCATAAATTAAGATGCTTCACTCCTGTCCTTATCATGTGTTGTTGCTCTATCCAAATTGTCATGCCAAGTATGCTTATTTTTGTGGGTTAACCCCACCATGGTTTTTCCCTTAACCGGGTTTTCCACGTCAAAATTCTGGTGTTGTGTGTTCATGTTGTTTCTGCTCATATGTTGATTTATGCTTAAATGTTTTCATTATTAATCTGATTATAAAGAAGATTTAAAAGGTTCATAAAAGGTTAAAGTTTAGGGACAACTAATTCACCCCCCCTCTCAATTGTCCAGACTATTTCCAACATTTGGTATCAGAGCCAAGTTCCTCTAAAAGAAGCCTGACCGCTTGATGAGATCCAAGATGTCGATCTACAGAAAGGAAAGTCTAAGATTTGATGGAACAAATTACTCCCTTTGGAAGGTACGCATGCAGTGTCATGTAGAATGTATGGGTGATGGCTTTTGGACAATAACCAAGAATGTCTATAAGATTCTGAAGAATGGACCTTCAAACATAGATGAACTCAGAGATGCTGAACGTAACACTAGAGCCAAAGAAGCATTGTTGAGTGCCCTGTCTGATACAGAATTGGAAAATATCTTGGATTTGCAAATTGCTCATGAAATCTGGAGTAAATTGGAAAATCTATATGAAGTTGACAAATATGTTAAATGTGCCAAGCTACAAATCCTGAAGGGTAAATATGAAAGATTGGTAATGAGTGAATATGAAAACATTACTTCCTACATGCAGAAAGTAAATGAACTTGTGACCGGTATCAGAAATGCAGGCGGAGTATTGGATGAATCAAAAATTGTTGCCAAGGTGCTTAGATCCTTACATGCACCTTACAAACACAAGGCTGTAGCCATTGAAGAAATCTAGACAATAACAACAGTCACAAGGGATCAGTCAGTTGGTAAGCTTTCTACATTTGAAATGAGTGAGTTTAGAGATTCTCTTCCTAAGTTTGAATCTGCATTCAAGGGTAGTGTGTATGGAAAGCAAAGATATGATCCAGGTGAAATCTCTTCTGCATGATCAAACATATTTGTGAAGACAAGAAAGGATCTTGAAGATATTAAAATAGAAACTTTAGATCTTGAAGCTCTCATTACCAAACGGATGCCAAGAGGATTCGGTAAGTATGAAGGAAAGTTGCAACTCAAATGTTTTTCTTGTAATAAGATTGGTCATTTTGCCTCAAGGTGTCTGGAGATGTTTTCAAAACTAAACCCTAATAGGTACAAGGCTCATAAGAATTGTTACTATGTCCAAGAAGCTGGAGAAGGAGTCACAGATGATTAATCTAATCATGGAGAAGGTGATTGGGTGTTCATTGCTATTAAAGAAGAAGATTTAATGTCTACCGAATCTGCTAGCTATGCAAATGTAGAAAGTGCCTTGGCTGCTCAGGTTGTTGAAAATGATGAATGGGTGATTGATAGTGGATGTTCTCATCATATGACTGGAGACAAGAGTAAGTTTTTGAGTTTTGAAAATTATGAAGGAGGACTTGTGAAATTTGGAGACAACTCAGCTGGTAGAATCTATGGCAGAGGATCCATCTCTTTTAATGGTAAGAACAGGACTAATAATGTCCTATATGTGGAAGGACTAAAGCATAATCTTCTCAGTGTTGGATAGTTGGTTGACAAGGGTTATGATCTTTGTTTCAAGGATGGAAAATGCAGAATCTTGGAAAGCTCCGAAAATGAAATTGCATCCAGTACTTAGACTAAAGGCAACATCTTTCACTTAAGTAGTTCAGGCAAAAGTTGTTTGATTGCTCAAATAGATCAAAGTTGGTTATGGCATAGGAGGATGTGTCATGTAAATTTTGATAACATTGTCAAAATAAGTTCCACTAAAGTTGTAAGAGATCTTCCAAGACTTGTGAAACCTGGTAGTATATGTAGAGAATGTCAATTGGGTAAACAGAACAAAATTTCATTCAAAAGTAAGGAACAAGGTTCAAGTGGGAGATTGGAACTGGTACATACTAACCTTTGTGGTCCTTCTAGAATTAGGAGTGTGCAAAGAGATAGATATTTCATGTTGCTAATTGATGATTACTCTCGGATGATGTGGGTAACCTTCCTAAAAGAAAAATCAAAAGCTCTTGATAAGTTTAAGGTGTTCAAGATGATGGTTGAAAATGAGATTGGTGGGAAATTGAAATGTCTGAGATTTGATAGAGGTGGAGAATTCAATTCTGGTGAGTTTGATATTTTTGTGAAAAGCATGGGATAAAAAGACAATTATTTGCTCCTAGGACTCCTCAGCAAAATGGAGTTGTGGAAAGGAAGAACTGTACCATTCAAGAAGCTGCCAAGACCATGATGATGGAAACAAATGTTCCTCAAGTTTTTTGGAGGGAAGCTATGAGCACTGTTGTCTACACTCTTAACCAAGTGTAGATCAAAGGAAATTCTGGTAAAACTCCTTATGAACTATGGTTTGGTCATCCTCCTACTGTAAGATATTTCAAAATATTTGGTAGTAAATGCTATATCAAAAGAGATGAGGATTTAGGAAAGTTTGATGCAAGAAGTGATGAAGGAATATTCTTGGGATACTCTACTCAAAGTAAGGCTTACTGGTGCTTCAACAAGAGGTTGAAAAAGATTGTTGAAAGTGCTAATGTTAAAGTTGATGAAAGCAAAGAAGGTTATTCCAAGTATTGTGAATATGATTCAAATGATCAAGATGAAAGTCAAAGTCAAGGAAGGCAAGATCAAATTTAGACTCAGATCTAGATTGATCTGGTAACTCTAGTAACTCAAGAGATTAGTGCAGAAGATGAGGAACTAGTTCAAGAAATAGAAGTTCAAACAATTCCCAAAACCCCCAGGTATGTAAGAATGAATCATCCTAAAGATCAAATCGTAGGAGATAAAAATAGAGGTGTTCGAACTAGGAGAAGAGTTGCTAAAGATCAAGAAGAGATTTGTTTGATTTCAAAGATTGAACCTAAATCAGTAAGTGAAGCTTGAAATGATGAAAATTGGGTTAAGGCAATGGAAGAAGAATTGGTGCAAATTGAAAAGAATCACACTTGGGATCTTGTTCCTAGACCTGAGGAAAAAAATGCGATTGGAACCAAATGAGTCTTCTGGAATCAACTGAATGAAGATGGTGAGGTTGTAAGAAACAAGGCAAGGTTGGTATGTAAAGGTTATTCTCAAGTGGAAGGAATCAATTTTTAAGAAACTTTTTCTCTAGTGGCAAGGATAGAGGCAATCAGATTATTTCTTGTCTTTGTTGCTTTCAAAGATTTTAAAGTTTATCAAATGGATGTCAAATCAACATTTCTAAATGGAGATTTGGAGGAAGAAGTATACATTGAACAACCGGAAGGATTTCAGTTGTCTGATTAAGGAGATATGGTTTGTAGACTAAGAAAAGCCTTGTATGGACTCAAGCAAGCTCTAAGAGCCTAGTATGCCAGATTGGATAAGCATTTGCTTAAGCTAGGATTTAGCAAAGGTACTGCTGATAGTAATTTGTACTTCAAGATAAATCATGAGAACATTCTAATTGTTGAGGTCTTTGTTGATGATATCATTTTTGGTGGAAATGAATGTATGTGCAAAGCATTTGTTGATCAGGTGAAAAGTGAGTTTGAGATGTCAATGTTTGATGAGATGAACTTCTTCCTAGGCTTGTAAATTGTTTAGTCAGATAAATGTATCTTCATATCTCAGTCCAAGTATGTGAAAGAATTGTTGAAGAAGTTTGGAATGGAAGATTCAAAGCCAGTAGGTACTCCTATGGTAACTAGATGCAAGCTAAGAAAAGATGATGATTCCCCAAAGGCAAATCACAAAAGGTATAGATCAATGATTGGAGGATTGCTCTATCTGACTCAGACTAGACCTGACATCATGAATGCAGTTGGACTTGTTGCCAGATTTCAAGCTGATCCAAAAGAATCCCATGTTGTGGCAGTTAAAAGAATTTTTAGATATCTGAAGGGGACAATTGATTATGGACTGTGGTATCAAAAGGACAATGATTTCACTCTTCATGTATATACAGATGTTGATTGGGCAGGAGATGTGGATGACAGAAAAGTACTAGTGGTGGTGCATTCTTCTTGGGAAGAAGATTGGTCTCTTGGATGAGCAAAAAACAATAGGCAATTTCTTTATCTACTGTAGAGGTAGAGTATATAGCAGCAACAAATAATTGTTCCCAAGTTCTGTGGATGAAGCAAATGCTGAAGGACATCAGAATTGTGTTTGAGGAGCCGGTCACAATTTTCTGTGATAATTCAAATGCTATAAGCATTTCCAAGAATCTGGTATTACACTCAAAGACAAAGCATATATCTATCAAATTTTATTTCTTGAGAGAGAATGTTAATGAGAATGAAGTCAAGTTGGAGTTTGTGTCTTCCAAAGATCAGATTGCGGATATCTTCACTAAGCCTCTTCCCAAAGCTACTTTTGAGTATCTTAGAGAAAAGTTTGGGGTTATTACCCCTCCTAATCAGAACTAAGATGCACTAAAGTGCATCAGTTCAGTGGAATTCACATTCATATCTTGTGATCCAAATTGATGTTAAGGAGGTACTACTCAAAGGGGGAGTAGTTAGTATGCAAATTTTGGGATCAGTCTGAAGTAAAAAGTTATAAAAGATAGCAAATATGTGCCCTTTGCCATTGATGTCAAAGGGGGAGAGAAATCATGTGAAAAACTAGTTGCTGATGTAAGGGGGAATAGTAAAGAAACTAGTTGTAGAAGTGAGAAGAGAAAGGGGGAGAAGTTCTTGTCTTGATGGTTAAATTCAGTTTTTCACATCATATGTTGCCATCAATGACAAAGGCCAAGATTGTTGCAAATATGTGTCTAAGTGGTGTTGTCATTGATGTCAACATATCCTTGTTGTCATTGATGTCAACATATCCTTGTTGCCATTGGTGTCAATTGTATCCTATTTTATTGTCTGTATAGAAGACCAGACTGTTGAGGATATTGAGAAAATTAATGACAATCAATACATGCAAACCATATAACGGTGTAGTGGATTGTTAGTGGTTGCTCCAGTTAAGATTTGAGAAGTCTGCATGAAGATTTGAAGAAGTTATGGCCATCTGAGCAGAACTGGATTTTGTAGTATACAGAAGAGACAATGTGACGATAAGTTGGTCCGGATTGCTCCGCAGTGAAATATTGTGGTCTGCGGATCTGAACGCATGTTTGGGAAATCAATATGTATCGTCAACTCCAGTGGTTCATGGTCTGGAGGTCTGCAAGCTATCTTTCTAGTTTGACAGTCATGGAAGATAGCATTCTTGAGGTTTTAGAGGAAGATACAAATGATTCTGGTAATTTGGTTTAGAATGAATGTTATTGGTGATTTCAATGTGCTTGTGGAGGTCTTTGGATCATGTGGCTACTATGTTGGAGGTCCGTACCAAAGTTTGAGCTTGTTGATTGAAGATTTCTGCTTTGAGGTTGATGTTCTTCCTAGTCTTGGCCGACTGGATGTTCCTGGCGTATTGTGGATGATCTAAGAACATTTTATGAAGCATGGTGTGGTTGTAGATGAAGATTCAAGTCTTAGTTGTGTTTGGCCAATAGTGTGATGATCCGCGTCAAGTTTAGCCGACATTGTTGATCATTCCAAGGTTGATGAAGCATATAAATACTTGTTGAAAAGCATCCTTGTACACAATGAATTAAATCTGAAGAAGGGATCAAAAGCAAAGCAGAGAAGAAGAAGAGTGAAGGGAGTATAGAGTGAAGAGTCAGTGAAGAAGAATTTAAAGATTAGAGCAGAAATTTTGAGCCTTCAAATGGACTGATTTAGGTATGAATGTAGATGTTATTTCTCAGTTCATTATTTCTATATAAATCATAATTTCTTATAGGCAATGAGCCTCTTCTTGAGCAGTGAGCTCTGGATAGTGCGCCCGAAGGCATGTGCCTTCGATTTTCTTAAGTACTTTTAACAGGGTACGCATTTTTGTGGGTTAACCCCCACTGTGGTTTTTCCCTTAACCGGGTTTTCCACGTCAAAATTCTGGGTTTTCCCTTAACTATGATTATGATCTACTATGATGGACATGACTTACATTATGATGTTATGATATGCCATATTTATAGATGACCTATGTGGTTTATGACTCTGATCCATATGTTTATGTTTATGCCTTGGACATGATGATCTATATAATGACTTTACATGATTATGATTGTATGTGACATGTCTAACATGTTTATTAGATTCTATGAGGCACTTTATGTTTATGCGACATGATGTTGCTATAAGTTATATGATGGATATGATGACCTATATGCATGTTTATCATTCTATATGTTCACATTCTATGATGATCTAATGCAGACACTGTGATAACTTAGATGTTTACTTATGTCGTTTGCCACAATTTTATTTGTGGATGATGATCTAATATGCAAATGTGATGATAGCTATGTTTTTGTGAGATTTTTGGCTAATGTAATGTTATGGTGACTCATGCATCTAAATGACAACATTATATGTAAAACATGATCTAAATGTTTATTACCATTAATGCAATGTATGTGATGATACTATATGATGACACACCTATTCATGACATGTAAATGAATTGTTTTGTTGTTCCAAGTATACTCAATCTTAATTGTTATCATTGGGAACTGCACCCGTATGCAAGGCTGGTAAAGCACTGTAATTCCGTGTAACATGGGACTAATCTTAGGTTGTGGGTGCCCTATGACGAGATTAGACCTCTAGATTATGGGCTAGTTCCCTTCAAATGTTCTATTGAGATGTATGTTTTTACTATTTTGGAAAAGGGAAGAAACAACTAAAAGAATGCTTAAAGGTAAAAATTGGTGATGCACCTGATTTGGATAAAAACAATGCAATCTGATCCACAATGTTTGCTCAGAAATCTGACTCTTACACAATCCAGACTTGGCATAAATATCACAAAAGTGATTCTAAGGAAGGTTTGAAAACAAGTTTTTATGAAGGAAATATTTTTTTTTTCACAACACAAAAAGACTATTTCTGGTTAACACAACCTAAGATCTGTGATGAATATATGCTTTAATGCTATGAGAAAGGAAGTCATATAATAGTTTTAAAGGTTTAATAATAAAACACAACAAAATTTCATCAAAATCACTTCAATAATCAACACTAAAGTAAAGGTAATTCAACTGATCTGAAATAAACAAAGGAAAGCTCTGCCAAGAAGATAAAAGTATAACTTGTAACCTACCGATCTCTCAATAAAACTGTAAAAAAAGTGAGCTATAAGAGTTCTCCAATATGTTTGAATCAGAATGAGAATCGAGAACTAGCAAAAACAAACTTTTTCTTTACAATATATAGGTTTTCTCTGTCCAAAAAGCATGCAAAAATATGGACTTGCAGATAACTGCCTCTAAAAATAATCACTCCCGAGTAACCTCCAAAATCCTCAAAAATAGGGCCTAAAACTGCTACAAATTGAGCAAAAATAGGTCCAATTTGGGCCTCTCCATATGCTTGACCAAAACATTGACCAAGGACCCTAAAAATACTCCTAAAGCAAAACCTCCTAGGTGGCCTAGTTAACTCAACTAATCAATTTGCATGATTTTGCATGAGCAAAATAGATTGTGAGTAAATAATAAAGTAATAGAAAATTACTTTATTATTGGTTACAATTTGTTCTATTTTCAATTTTACAACTTGTGAAAAATAATAAAGTAATTTGGAAAATATCACTTTATTATTTATTTACAATTAACAACTTTGTAAAATTGTGCATGACAAGAAGGAAAAAAAAATCACTCCTTATCACTCTAATTACACTTGCCTATTTTGCATGATATGAGAACAAATAGGACTTATCAGAAAACTAAAACCCCTTATATCTCCATGTGAGAAAATATCCCTATTTTACATGATACAACTACTCATTAAGGCAAAATTTTATCCTTATCACTCCAAGATCAATGAGAAAACATTTATCTTCCTCTACAAGATAAATAAAAAATCTGAGTCACTCCATGCATTATGACACTCCATGCACCAAACAATATGCATAACATCCTTATGACTCCCCTTTGATGCCTTAGTGCACATATATATCATTACATTTTCTAAACCACCTTATATCTCCATGTGCAACTTAAAGTTAAGAATAGAAAAAATCAACTCCATGACTCCATCACTGCATAATCATATACTGCCATCATGCATAATTGCTTACCTTGGAAAACTCCATACATAGCCTCATGCATGCCATGTTAAAAATCACACCCTTCTGGTTTTGTTAGCCACCATGCATAATTAGGAAGTATTCAACCTTTTTATGTTTTGAATAAAGACAAGGAACTCTAGCATGTGTATTTTGTCCATGCCTTACTCGACCACCAAGGAATTTTTAAAAGTTTATAAGGCCTGAAGCCTTTCTCTCTCATCATATTGGCCTTCTTGACTTAATAAAAATTAAGTATTAATCATTGTTGTTGGCCACTCCATGTTATGATGGCTAGGATCTTCAAGAATAAGGTCTTAACCATGGCACTCCTTTGGATAAGGTAATTATTTGTTTTTGTAAGTCAAAAATTACACTTGAGAGAAAAGAATCTTTCGAAAAAAATAAAGAGCCAACCCTAAAAGTTGCTCCTTCTTGATTTGTCCCTCTTTCTTTGATGCTCTACAACTTTGCTCCGCTAACCTAGGTTTTGAATGCTTTCATCATGACTCTAGTTTTTTCACTCCTCTCAATGGCATCTTTGGTTGCATCTTGGAACTCTGCATTATTAATAAATAAGGTAACACTTGCTTGAGTTTCATATGAAGCATTTTATTTGATCTGTATCTTTATTCTTTCATGGCCACAACCTCCTTCCTCTTTCATGGATCTTTCCTTCATTGAGCATTCATTAACCTTCTTTCTTGTTTCTGCATCCTTCCTATTTCATGCTCTGCAACTTTTCTTGAAAGATTAAGGCCACTGTGAGGCCGTGGATATATCTTCCCTTCTTGGCAGCAAACAAGAGGTAAGCTCTTGTCATTTTTTGTCCTCTGTAGCTTCATTTGTCTCTTTTTACAGTTTGAAAAATGGCAAAGGTTGTATGTGGTTATCGATATTGCATTTTTTGGTAAAAAATGGCTTATCACTGTCGGTCATGATTGTATATATCTCTTTTTGGCTTTGACTTGTTTGTAGATGCAGAAAACCCTAAGGGTTTGAGATCTTGAGATGAGGGTTTAACATCTTTTTGCACTTTCAAAGCCTCTATCTATTATGGCTATGCTCCATCTATATATAGGCATCAAAAAGTGTAGATTGTCGAGGGTTTGTTCAGTTTTGAAACTAGGGTTTCAACCCTCCTTGCACAAAAATTCCTTCACACTGCCATGGCCATGCTCTTCACTGTTATCTCTTTCTCATTTAACTTATCCTGAAGACAGAAAACAAGGGTTTGAACTTTCTGTCAAGGGTTTGTTCAATTTGCAGATTAGTATACCTTTTATTATGAGAAACTTTTCTCTTCTGGCATGGCTATGACTGTATCTCTCTTTTATATGAATCTTCTTGACTGTCTATGCAAAAATGAACACTAGGGTTTGATATCTTGATATGGGTATACATTTTTTGATGAGCAATCTTTCCTTCTGTATAGCACCTTCTTGACTTTTTCCTTGTGATTGTCATGCTATTAATGATGCACTTTTACCTTTATTTACCCTCCACTGTAGCTACTAGGTATAATAGCGAGTCTTTTGATATTTTGAATGATGACCAGTATCAGCTAACTCCATCTGTATCATACATTAGTACTCCTGGGAGGCTCTCCTATAGCATAGATAGTCTCTTTAGCTTATTTGCATATGATATATCTCCTCAGGTTGCTAACTGTAATATGATGGATTGTTGTCATGTGGCATTATCTTTTGATTGTGTAACTATCTTTCTTCTCCTTGATTGTTTGTGGCATTCTTAAAATGCACATGTAGCATGCTTAAACATGTTCATATCTCCATAGCTATTTTGCATTCTTTAAATATACCTGTAGCATAAATACATGTTCATGTCTCTCCTTACACCTATAGCTATCCTTGTGCATATTGACTGCCTATCTCATGATTTGGATGTTATGTATCATGTATATAAAGCATTTCTCTTCTTGGCTATCTGTTTACTATGACTATATTATGATAGAACCAAATGGCATAGAAGAAAGAGGACTATTTACCTTGTGAACTGTCAATGACCTATCACTGTAACACTTGATATAAGTTTTGTTCTTTTTCTGTTGTTCCTCTTTCATTATTGATTCACCTCTGTAGATGGGTATGGCAACTGAAATATACTTTGTCTGTCTCTTGCCTATATAAGCCGCTTCATTAATCACTGTCCTAACTATCTATGGTGAAGATGACTGTACTTGTCTTTATTCTTACAATGTATCATTCTTTATGGCATTTTCTTGACTGTACCATTGCATCACTGTAGCTCCAAGGTGTATGAGATAAGGTTTGTTTGATCAAAATAGTTGATGAAATGTATGGAACCCACCTTGTTATCTTTGGGTTGTAGCACTCTTAACACTCCATTGTGCTCAATGTATTTGAATCCTTCTTTGACTAGACATGACAATCTCTTGCTTTTGGATTTGTACTTGACTATCATGTCAATGATGATATATGTAGCTACTCCATAGCTTGTTCTTCCTGTAAGATCTCTGGTACTAAGTGACAGTCTTTATCATTTGATGAATTCTCTTTAGAGAGTATGTTGTATGTATCTATCATCTGCATCTTTGCCTCTAGCATGTGACTGCTACACTTACCTCATATATTCTTGTGAGGCTTCCTTTTATGACAGTCAAGTTGGCATAGTATATATATGATTGTCTCATCTTGGAGATTGTCTCATCTGTTGTTCCATGTGGCATTTGTTTGACTATCTCTATGATATACTTGCAACTTGAATGTGATATAACTGTTAAACTTTGATCATCTTTAACAATATGAGAACAATATGAGAAATACCTAGTATAGAGTGCTGCTTCACCTGAACTGTTTCACTGTGTCTGCATGTATCTTGAAGCTTTAAATACCTATATTATGTCACTTTGATTTGCTCCAATCAACTGTAACAATGTGATGATGACATATCTTTTATGTAAGTTGATTAGATGATGCATGATATAGCTTAGAATGATGCATCCTATCTTTTCTGATACTCTTCAAAAAATGAAAAGAAACATGCTAGGATCAAACCCTTGTGGGAGCCACATTTAATCCACATGTTTATTTGTCTTCAAATCAGTAACAAAACTTATCCTATACCTACACAATGAACGAACAAGTTAGCATAAAAAAGTACCTAATAGCATTGATTGATCTTCTTCATGATTTCATCTTGATTTGTGTCATTGTCTGATCTGATTTCTTATCTGAATGCATGATATGATAAGTAGATGTCTCTGTTTGATAAAAGCATGTGATAACTGTAAACATTCAGAGCACTAATAGGGCTGTCCCCAAAATTTTGCAGGTTCATATGATGATGGCTTTGAGTGAAGACTGAAAACTAAAGACTTGAAGGCTAGCTTCAACAACAATGTCCATCATTAGGCAATAATGGATGTTTAGATTTATCATATGTTCATTTCTTTTCCTTTTATCAAACAGATACATAGCTTGCATATCTACAATTGCTCAATCTAGTTACTCCCATGGCTTGTGTGGGACACATTTGAACACTTCTTTTAAATATGATTAGTTAATTTCTCTTATGCATATGATGTATATGTATTTCCTTTTTCAATCAATGCATGAGATAAAGTAACAGATACTTGAATGTATGTTCAAAACATGACATGAAATAATAGTGTAATACAAAATATCTTTCTTCCTTTTACTCAAAACTGATTAACTGAATAATCAATCTAACTTATAACTCCTGAAAGATCAAACTATGTAGAACAACTGTATCTCCTTGAATGTTTGATTTCTTGACAATCAATTCTCTAGTCATGATAACTTATCAGTCCTGATTGGACTGATGGGTTATCCTGACAACTAGATATCCTTCTCTACTCTGTCAAGGCATCAACCTTTCAATGAATGCATAACTTTGAAGTTTTCTATTATTCCTTCTGAACAATTACACTTAGGTCCAACTAATTTTAAGTGTGAGCAAAAAATTAGTAACATTAATAATAATAATACACCTGAGAAGAAAATGGACTTTAATAACTAGGATCAATGGATAATGTAGAAGAATGGACTTGGATAAATGGATAAATGGATCTTTCGACACTTGGAATTCAGTCAATGATGCAATGTTTATAATGAAATGCAATGTGATATGTATGGATGTGGATTTTGTTATATTCATATATGCAAGTATTTGAATTACTTCGTTTCATCATTGAACTTTTAAAAATGTTGTAAGAAAATACAAGCATCTAGGTATAATTAAACCATGATGACCTGAGTATCCCTTACATGGATTTTGATTTAGCAAGTTAATACAAGCATCTAGTCAAAATTGAATCTAGATGACTTGAGTATTGCTTGCATATCAATAGACAAGGATTGCCCTATTTCATGTTTAGACTTAGAACATCCTCAATTATCTTTTGCCGATCATGTCTTTAGACAAAGTCATCACATTACTAAAGATTGATCCACAAATAACAAACAAATAAGATAATTATGCCCCCATCATAGCTCCTCTAGGTTTTGACATCCTTGAGTAGCATAAAATACATAATAACAAAAATCAAGACTTTGTACAACTTAAACCTTTTTAATAAGCACAAATTTTCTTGTCATAGTTATGTTTTCTTGCAACGAAAACAGATACAATCATCATGGTGTTTGAGGTCCATTGTGTCTTGTGTATAGGTCTCATTCTTGCATCAAGCATTTTATTTGAAAATGTGTGTTTGTAATGGTGCCTGTTGTCTGGTGATAGTATCGCGATCCTTATTGTTATCCTTTGAGGTGCATGACATTTAAGAATCCCATTCTCTAACTAGGTCGAGGATTTTGGCCCCAGTCAAGTAAAGGATTGATTTATTGTGGATGAACTGACAACAGACATGACGAAATGGGCCCTGAGGGACTGACCTAGTGCCAAGTGGGGGCTCATCGATGATGGCCTTGCCTACGTGACAACACAGAGGCAACATAGTTTGGGGTGTGGACTTTGTGGACCTAGGACCTAGGCGACGGGAAATGGTGTGGATTCAGATGCACCGAAGGATAGGGGACATAGGATGAGATCTATGGGAAAGGAGCCTTGTGGGCTCATCAATGATGGCCTTGCCTACATGATATCTTAGAGGTGACGTAGTTTGACAATGGTTTGATGGATTGGTTGAGGATGGATGACAAGATGGATGCACGCTTGGATCGACAGCCTGATGGGAGAAGGCGGTAAGGACAAGTGAACAAAAAGCCATGGTAGGTATCTTGATGTGTTTGGGTGGATGCGGTTAGGAGGGATGGATGAGGAACAAGGTCTGAAAAGATTGAGGAGGTGGTTTATCACACGTAGCGCCTGTTTACCAGGTTTTCACCACTTGCTTTTATTTGCACGAAAGCTAAAATACACATGATGCCTGTTTGCCAGGTTTTCATCATGGTATCTATCCAAGGCACCTATTTACTAGGTTTTCATGAGAGGACAATTTTTTTTTAAGTTGTTTTTTCATTTTTTTAATGATTTTTTTGCTATTTTTGACTCCCTTGCATTGGTGTTTAGGTGTTGAACTTGCAAAGATGCATGCTGTTGGTGGGATCATCGAACAATTCACCTTTTGATGTAGCCAATTGATAAGCACCTAATCCATAGGCAACAATCATGACATAAGGAACTAGCTAGTTGGATTCAAACTTACCTTTCTTCTCTCTGTCTTGTTGATTCCTGGGATTCTCTCTGAGGACTAGGTCACCAACTTGAAATACCTGAGGTTTTACTCTGTGATTGTAACTCTGGGACATTCTTTGTTGATAATCCTTGAGATCGTTAAAGACATGTTGTCTTCTTTCTTCAAGCAACTCTAACTCTTGAAGTCTGGAAACTCTGTACTGTTCATCAAATATGAGGCCTTTTAATGATACTTGCAAGGATGTGATCTCGACTTCAATGGGCAAGATGGCTTCAAAGCTGTAGACAAGGGAATATGGTGTTGCACCTGTGGGTGTGCGGATACTTGTGTGGTAGGCCCACAATGCGGGATTCAATTGGATGTGCCAGTCACGACCGGCATCATTGACAGTCTTTTTCAGGATTTTTAAGATGGTTTTATTTGATGCCTATGCTTGGCCATTTTCTTGGGGGTAATATGAGGTGGAAAAGCGGTGTTGGATGTGGAATTTGTCACATAGCTCTTTGACATCTTGGTTTTTAAATGGTCATCCATTATTAGTGATAATGGATATAGGGATGCCATAGCAGCAAATGATGTAATTCAGGATGAAAGAGATAATTTGTTTGCCTGTGACATTGGTGAGGGGTACAGATTTGATACACTTTGTAAAGTACTCAGTGGTAGTGATTATGAATTTATGGCCACTAGATGATGGAGGGTGTATCTTGCCCACTAAGTTGAGTCCCCATTGACAGAAAGGCCAAGGAGTTGTTAAAGGTTGCAGCTCTTGTGTTGGTGCATGTATTAGGTTCCCGTGGATTTGGCATTTCTTGTACCTCTTTACAAAATGATAGGAGTCTTTTTCCATAGTTGGCCAGTAGTATCCCATGCGTATGAGTTTCTTAGCCAGGGTAGGACCACCGGAGTGGGTCCCGCATATACCACCATGAACTTTGCTTAGGGCCATTTGATATTCCTCACTATCAAGACACCTAAGGAGAGTACCATCAAGTCCTCGTCCATAGGGTGTTAGCAATTATGATAAAACGAGAGGCTTGACAGATAAAGGTTCTATTTTGGTTACTTGATAAATCAGGAGGTAGGGTATTCTCTTTTAGGTAGGCAAATACTTTCCGTATAGGGGACAATTAGATCCTATGATATGGTTCTGTTGTGCTAGAAAATCTCCCAGAGCTGTTGGTGTGGCTGAAATGTAGAATAGCAATGACTTGACCTGAATTGGTGGCATTAAGATAGGGGGATTCATCAAATACTCCTTTAGATGTTGAAATGCGTGCTCACACATTTCATCCCATTTGAAAGGAATGTTTTTGTGTAGAAGATGCATGAATGGGTGACACTTATCTACCAACTGAGAGATGAACCTTCTAATGGACTGTAACTTCCCTTGTAGAGACCTCAATTGACTCAGATTCTTAGGTGGCGGCATTTCTATGATTGGTTTGACCTTGGCCGGGTCCACCTCTATTCCATTAGCTAATATGATACATCCAAGGAGTTTACCAGATGTGACTCCGAAAACACACTTTTTTGGATTTAACTATACATTAAATTGCTCTAGTCTTGTGAAGATCTTTTCTAGAACTTGTAGATGCCCTTCTCTAGTTTTTGATTTGGCTAGAATGTTGTCTGTGTAATCTTCCATGATGATATGCATCATGTCATGCAAGGTTTTTGTCATTGCTCATTGATATGTTGCCCCAACATTCTTTAGCCCAAATGGCATGATGCACCAACAATAGGTACCCCAAGGACACGTGAATGTTGTTTTATGTTGATCATCTGGTGCTATCTTGATTTGGTTATATTCAGAGAATCCATCCATCAAAGACAACATGGTGTGCCTTGCTATGAGGTCTACAATGATAATGTTAGGCAGGGGAAGTTGTCTTTGGGACAAGCCTTGTCTAGATCCTTGAAGTCATTACACAGTCGAACTCTTCCATCTAGTTTGGTGATAGTCACTATATTTAAAATCCACTCTAGATAGTCTATTGGTTTGATAAACTTGAGATCTAGCAACTTCTTGAGTTCTTTTACAATGAGTGCGATATGTAGGTGCATCTTCTTGAGTTTTTGTTTAACTGGATTAGCTACCAGAGCTAGCGATAAGTGATGCATTATAAGGTTTGGATCGAGACCCAAAATATCCGCGTATGACCAAGCAAAGTTGATTTGTTTCTTTCTGAAGAATTATGAGAACTCTGGCTTCTCTTGTGCAGTTAAAGATTGTGCCATATGAATCATCCTTAGATTTTCACCTGTGCCAATGTTGATCTATTTTACTAGTTCCATCAAGATTGAGGATCTCTCATGATGTGTTAGATTGGGAAGAGGGTCAAGCCTTTCATCCTTCAGTGCCTCAGAGAGGTTTTCACCGTTGGATACGTCTTTAATATTTTTACTATTTTCATGATCTAACACTGCCATAGAGCAGTTTTCACTGTTAGATCTATCTTTCATTTTTACATTTTTGAGACTAAAAGGCTTGGCACTCTCTCCAAAATAAGCCCTATCATTGAGTTCTATGCCATAGCCAACTCTATGATGCCCTGCAGGTATATGGTCTCTAAGTTTCAAAAAATTGATGATGGCCTCATCATTCTGAAAGGTATCTAGCTTAGGGGTAGAGTCTTGCAAATCCCAATCTATGAGTTCTGGATGCAATAGTGGTAATGGGTCATCAGATTGGTCTGGTTTGACAGTAGTGATGGTCAAGATGGAGGAGTTACTATGGTTATTTTAAGCATTGACAATGCCTATGATGGTACTCTCCACAAGGTGATCTATCAAGTTTGGTATCATTCTTCCCTCATGAATCTCACTATCATTATTATGTGGATCAAACTCTAGAGATCTAGACCGTGAACTTTGTCTCTCATGAGTTGTAGGGGTAGGGTCATACTCATGGACCACATTAACATCTTTGTCATCACAAGATAGTTCAGAGAGACCATCACATTCATAGTCATTGGAGTCTATCTCACTCCATCCTTGTAGTTGGTGAATTTGCTCTACTAGGTTAGTAGTAGATGTTTGTGGTTGCTTGCCTTTATGCTTGTTTGTTTCTTTGGTCTTTGCTTTGGCAGTATAACATAGCCCTGTAGTGTCTAGGGTTGTTAATGAAGGAGGTTGGATGGGCTCAATGATACCTTCTTTCCTCAATCCTATGGGGCCATGACCTTCATATCCCATTCTTTGTAGTATTTAGTATCCTTGACCATACTGCTTAGTTTGTAATGTGGATTGATGGTCTTGTTGCTTGGATAGACTATCTTCATCCTTATATAACAATTGTAGGATGACTTTCTCATCGCTCTCATCTTCGAGGCTTCCCCATTTTACAAACGGACCTTTAGGAGTTTCAAATGCCTTGGGTTTGCTCATGGATGACTTTCCATAGGATCTGGGGGATATAGATAGTTGTGCTAAGCAAAAGGATAGTGCGATTGTATATTCACCGACACCCTTGTCCTTGAGCTTGAGGTTGATTTTAGATGCTTTGATGTGGAAGAGAGTGAAGTTGGGTCAACACGGGATGAGGATGAAGCAGAGGAATGGTTATTGGGAATTACAACATTAGGTGTAGATTGTATGGAGTTGCAATATTGAAATGGATTGGGATCGCCTTGGATGGTGATTTCTTGGCTGTCATGGGGGAATTTGATACTTTCTCATTGCTCTCATCTTCGAGGCTTCCCCATTTTACAAATGGACCTTTAGGAGTTTCAAATGCCTTGGGTTTGCTCATGGATGACTTTTCCATAGGATCTGGGGGATATAGGTAGCCGTGCTAAGCAAAAGGATTGTGTGATTGTATATTCACCAACACCCTTGTCCTTGAGCTTGAGGTTGATTTCAGATGCCTTGGATGTGGAAGGGAGTGAAGTTGGGTCAACACGGGATGAGGATGAAGCAAAGGCATGGTTATTGGGAATTACAACATCGGGTGTAGATTGTATGGAGTTGCAATATTGAAATGGATTAGGATTGCCTTGGATGGTGATCTCTTGGCCGTCATGGGGGAATTTGATACATTGGTGATAGGTGGATGGCACCGCCTTCATTTCGTGTATCCAAGGTCTTCCAAGGAGAATATTATATGCAAGTTCCATGTCAAGCACTTGGTACACCACATCTTTTACTATAGGTCCCAATCTGATAGGCAAAATATTGGTTCCCTTTGAAGTTCTTTCCTCTTCATCATAGGCTTTGATGGTGATTTTCTTTTTAGGATCGATAGAATTCTCTGTAAACCCCAATGCAAGGATTAGCTTTAAGGTGCAAATATTTAAACCTGCTCCTCCATCGATTAGAACCCTTTTTATTTTATGCTTGTGGATGAAGGCTTCTATGTGAAGAGATGCATTGTGTGGTTGGGTAATTGACATGTCATCCTTTTTAGTCAATGATAGGAAATGAGGTGTGGTAAGTGACCTACCATGGTCTGAAACTGCTCTTCGGTGAGATTGGTCGAGACGGTGGTTTCTGAAAGAGCTTGTTTGAGTATGGGTTTGTGGGATGGGGATAGACACAAAAGTTCTAAAATGGAAATGTGTGTGGGTGTCTTGTGAAGTTGATCCAGGACATTGTACTGGTCAGATGTAGAGGATGGTTTGGATGGAGCTCCTTTAAGAGTGAATTTTCCACCACGAGTGGTCACATTACAATCAGGGGTTTTATTTATAGTGATCACATTGATATGTGAATCACTTTCTAAAATATGGTTAACAACATAGTCATATGACACATTGGTATAATTGGCGTTGTTAGCTCCTCTTTTATTTTGATTTGAAGAACCTCCCTTCTCATAGTTGGGGAGTGGATTCTTGAATGCAATATGATCATCATTAGAGGCATGTCTAGCAAGTGATATCCATTTTTTATCTAACAAGTCTTGAATGGTGTGCTTTAGTTTTTGGCAGGCATTTGTCTTATTTCCTTCGCTTCCATGGTACTCACAGAAGTTTGTGTCTTTCCACCAAGGAAGTTTAACTTTTGGTTCATATTCCCATGCCATTGGAAGCGTTATGAGATTGTTTGAGATTAGCTTCTATAGGGCAGATTCTAGTGTTTCCCCTAGAGGCATGAATTTTCTTCAAGGAGGAAAGTTTGTAGACCGTGATTTGGTTTTTTACAGTTTATTTTGTTGGGGGTTGGAAGGGTCACCCACCTACAACTAGAATTGTTAGGCCAATTTATATGGCATTTGGTTGCCTCGAAATAGAATGCCCATTGGCTGGGGTGCCCCCCCGTAGATTAGTTAACTCTCAATTTGGGCCCAGCAATATATATTTGTTGGGCCCCCTTCTGCAACATATAGTTATATATATTCTACCCACTGCGGCCCCCTCCAACTATTACCTCCCACCCACCCCTAATTAGTCATTAGTGTTGGAGGTATATTATTATTGTTGGGTTTCTCTCACGTGGCCTGAGATCCACCCTATCCTCTATAGTGGATGCCTACCCCTAGCCCCTACCCAATTACCACTATAGTAGTGGTAGGGGGTAGGCCCCCCCGCTAAGGGGGCCTACCCCCAGGTATAGATAGGGGCCCCACCGCTACTATAGCTGACCCTTTCTATAGTGGGGGGTAGACCCCTATCTATATCTGGGGGCTGCACATTTCTGTTCAGATTGAAACTTGGTTGCTTTGGCATCACATTTTTAGCATCAACCACCCCATCATTGATGATGTTTTTATTTTTGGTCCAAAATCGTGGCTTGTCCATGTTATTATTGGAGCTAGGGGTTTCCTTGTAGATTTTGACCTGTCCTTTAGCTATCAAAGTTTTTTCAATAAGTAACCCCATTTCAATGACCTTACTAATTGAAGTAGGACATTGGTTTGTATTTGGTAGCTAAGATCAACATTTAGGTTGTGTACAAACATCTCAAACATTTGTTTTTTTGGCATATGATATGGGCATTTGCTAGCTAGTTGTCTCTATCTTTGTAAGAAAGGGGCAAAGGATTCTCCACCCTTTTGTTTAGTGTTACAAAGATCTAACATTAAGATTTCATGCTTAATGTTATAGGAGAAATGAGTGACAAACTTGTCCACTAGTTCGTTGAAGGTTCAAATTTTGGGAGGTAGGAGAGAGAACCATTCCATAGCTTGTCCTCTGAAGCTCCTTAGGAATAGTCAGATGAGATAGGTTTCATTGTGGGTGACTTCAAGACATGCTACACTAAATTCTCTGATATGGTCCCTCGGATCACCCTTTCCTCGATATTTTTCAAATTTTAGCACCTCAAATTTTGAGGGGAAAGGTATCATGATCAAGGTCTTATCAAAAGGATATGGTGAAATATCGTCGAGAGAGTAGTATTTTGTTGATGCTCTGGTTTGAATGCCTGCGAGCTATTGTTGTAAGGCTTGGATTTACGTTGTCAATCTATCCAAGGGATTGATTGTATCCTTAGCCTTGTCTGTTTTGGGAACATCTTGTGTGATCTTGTGAGTTTCCATGTCGTTCATAGAGGTGGTGTCTGTTAAGGTGGAGGTGTCAAAATCTGATGGAAGTTTGGCCCCTTGCTATGCTAGCATAAAGAAATACTTTTGATGGTCCATGTTTAGGACTTTGTCCATCATCTTTGTAAATTTTGAGCCTTGTAAAGCACCAAGTACTTCCTCATATGGGATTTCTTCCTCTCCATGATCACTATGAGATGGAGATGGTATGTCTTTGTTCAAAATATCCATATCTTTCTTTTCTTTGGATTTTGATCTAGTTACAACCATAAAAACCATTTGATGGGGGTGACTCTTGGATGAAAAATGCTTGTGAATGGACGTTTTTGGTGTGGTTGAGATGATAAGATTTTTCCTAAGGTTTAAATTTTGATCTACTATTTGCTCAAACAAATGTGCTCTTGAGGTAAAAGATAGTCAAAGTAGGGAGAGTTGATTACCACTATTGATATGGACTACTTTTATCAAGATTACACTAGTGTAGTTTCGAGATGAAGGATGGTATATCCTATTATGAAACTAACTAGGTTTTTGTTTTGAGTTTTGGAAGATTCTAATGACACCTTAGAAGGAAACTTGGTTTGTTTTGATGTTGTTGCTTTGGATGATATGGCAAATGGAAATGGTTTGGAAAATGGTTGCGAAACTGATTTGTATGGTTTTTCTAGGATCACAAACAAGGTATATGCAATAATGGGTATCCAGAACTGGTTCAAAATTTCCTCAAAAGTGTACAGAATAGCTCTTTGTTTTGCATTCGTAGGAAAAATAGTCAGATGCGCAGGTCTGGTTGAAATGAACTAATTTTTGAATGCGTAGGACTATGCTTTTGGATGCACTGCTCTATGCATCAAATGTGCAGAAATATTGTTGCACATCAAAATGTCTCAAATGCACAACATAATGGGTCAATTGCGCAATAGGATTCAATGTGCAACAAAACTTGTCATATGCGCAACAGAATGGTTTAAATGCACAATAGGATTAAATGCACAGCAGAACTTGTCACATGCACAACAGAATGGTTTAAATATGTGGAATTGCAGGTAGTGTTGTCTTTTTTGTTTCAATTTTCTTGATCTTGGCTTGTTTTCACAATGTTTCTTGAAGCAAGTCTAGTATTTTTGCTAATGATTTATATCAAATAGTTGCAAGAAAACAAGTCACACAAGAAGATTTCATGTTTGTTATTACAAATTTTTGACCAAAAAACAAGTACAATGCTAAGGTTGGCAAGGACAGTATTTGATGAGTTCCAACTTGGTTTTTACACCAGCCACTTGCATAAAGGTGGACATCTAGTAACTTGGTAGCACTGACTCCCCTCCATGGCACTCACTTCTCATGCATACCAAGTTACAGTTCCTCCAAAGAGTTGAACTTTTCTGTCTCTACACTAAATAAGTGTATGACGTTGGATGGCTCTAGAGGTTCCTCCTCCTGTGTCACCAAATAGGGGATTTTGGCTTACTAGAACAAAATGATTTTAGTCAAGGCATCCATTTGGGTGGTTACACGTGCGGCCATTCACTCTAATAAAGAGGCTTCCTAGCCTACAGAGGTTATAATCCACAGGGTTTTGGGGGAAACATTGGTCGATGTAACACAACAACACCCGTTGCTTGCAACTTTCATCACAAACACAATTTATTTATAGTGACTTGGAGGTGGCTTGGCTTTATCTTGTTATCACTTATGGTCATCCCACTTGGAAGGAAGGAATTCCAAGGGTAGGCCTCTCTAAAGGTTAAACATGCAAAATGATAAGTTTAGCATTTTGGTCACTTAGAAGAGGGGAGAGCATAGTCCTATTATCATTCTAAAAACACAGAGAACATTGGTTCTTTATCTTCCTAGTTAAAAGAAAAATAACTAAATGTGTTAACCCTACCAAGCACAGAGATTTGCAACAAGATAGAAATAACTTGGAAAAGATTGTTTGTTTTAACCTTTTTAACAAATCTAGGTGTAGATTGTTGCTTGAAGAAGTAAACAAGTGTTACTTTCTTATATTAAGCTATGTGATAGATTGTAGTGAAAGATAGTAAAAAAATAAAGAAATTGTTCAATTTTAACCCCTAGGTTGCGACTAGATGCAAGTTGTGATGCAACAAACATATTAAGTTACTCTCTCCTAATTAGTTCTAGGTGGCTTAATAATGCAGCTAAAATGGCTAAGTCTAGTTTCGAACACCTGCAAATGAGAGTTAGTATGGAAGATCTGATAAAAACATTACAACTTTCTCTGATAAATCATATGCGCAGATCTGTAGGTCATATGCGCAATACTGTGATTCATATGCATAGATTTACAAAAGTGCAACAATAATGATTAAATGCACAGGACTACGCTTTGGATGTGCAAGAATATTAGAAGCATAGCAGTACGTGTCAGATGCACAACAGGACGTGTCAGATGCTTAGAAAGATTGAATGCAGTGCAGAAAGTGTTGAATGCATAGAACTGGAAGTTGTATGCATAGAAATGACTTGTCGTGACAAAACCTTCACAAAACACTCAAATTGAAGTTAAAAATGGGGCAAGGCCCCATGGTGAGCATTAGAAATGTTAGTGGAAAATGTGAACAATAGTAATAAACAAGTAATCATCCAATAACTCAATGGAAATTGATGTAAACACAAGTAAACCAAGAATATACCTTCGAAGACCATTTTACCTCTATGCTTTCGTTGTTCACCTATCTCTTCTTGATCTTGATGGTAATGGAGCTCTCAGAAGTGTACACTTCCTTATTGTTGAAGATGACAAGAGTAGAACGACTGTGATATGGAATGTGCAATGGAGACTAAACTACAATGCAACTATAATGGAGATGGGTTGATGGAGACATGATGATGATAATGGATTTGTAATGCAAATACAATGAAGGTGATTTTGCCAAAGGCACGCTGGTATGATTCCTGCAAAGTAAGATTATGAATGCTTGAGTGTATACAAATGGGTATGAATACCTTGCTTATATAGGCTGAGGGAAGACCAAATCCAAGTGTCAATAGATCCATGACTAGAGGAATTACCTGTGATGTGTATGATTGAGAAAAGCTTGAGGGAATGTGCGCGAATCAGGAGATGACAAGTGTCCAAGCCTTCTTCATGAGTTATGTGAGATAACATAATAGATTGAAGAGTTAAACTGAGATGATTGATCAGTTAACTAGATTGATTGGGGAGTCAACAGAATAGATTGACTAGTGGACTCAATTGACTAATTAGTTAATTGATTTGATTGATGAGTTAACTAATTTGACTGGAGGAGAAATAGGACATGTGGGTGATAGAATATTAGCTAATTAAATATTAAAATATTTAATTATGTGTACAACATGGTGAGGTGGATTTATGAAATTAGGACTTTGGGATAGAGGAAATTAGGATTAATTAAATAATTTAGAATTATTTAATTATGTGAGACATTTGAAGAATTAGGGAATTTAATTAAATAAATTAATTTTATTTAATTATTGGAGGGATGTGAATCATTTAAATAAATTAGAATATATATATATATAATTGATAGGAGAATGAGAATTTTAAAATAAATATTAAAATAGCCGATGATGGCATGGTTCGGTGGTTAAGTCGCTTAGGATGTAGTGGTAGCCACCAGAGTTCAAACCCCCGCAGGGCCAACGAGCTCGCAAGGCTTTACGCCTTCGCTGGGCCAATGAACTCACGGGTTTGAAGTGTTCTTCCTAGGGGATGAGGCCCCCCAGTTGTGGCCTCACTGGTTCATTGCTCCGAGCAAAAGCATTCACGTGGAGCCAGAGGGCGTGTCGCACCAGCGTCGCCGGTCACGTTAAAAAGTTTACCAGGCACATTATCTTAAAAAAAAATATTAAAATATTTATTTAATTCGACTCGAGCCAATTTTAGGTGTATACAATTGTAAATTGATATTTTATGAAAATATGGGCAATTCATTAAAAACCTTTTATTTTGTCACATGACACACAACTAAACAATAAGTTTAGTCATTGGATAGAAATAAAGTGTAGGTTGCTGGCATGATCATGATAGTAGGCATTGATTAATGTGATAAAAAAAGAAAACAAGTAACAAGCTTTCAAAATGCAACAAGCCTAAGATCCTTCCATGCTTAATTATTAACAAAATAAAAGGTTGAATTCTCCTATAATTTATAGCCAAAGACAATAAAAGATATAGATATCAAGACATCAAGATGAAGAGTCATTATTTCAAAAAGTGACTAATCATTAAAAATAAAACAAAAGTAGCTTTGACAATCAATGTATATCTAAAAAGAATCCTAATAGTGCTTGCTCCTAAATTAAGGTGCTTCACTCCTATCCTTATCATGTGTTGCTGCTCTATCCAAATCATCATGTCAAGTACGCTTCTTGCTGTTCTTTGCTCAAGATGGAGTAGGAAACACAACTAAACCTTGAGAGATGGTTGGATGTCTCGTAATGTTCATTATTTTAATCAAGTCTCTCTCCCTACAAAGTGTAGTGCCATGACCATCCACAACACACTTGAATGGTTGTATAGTGGGGTGTTGTAGTCCAATTTGACTAGATAGTGCCTTACCTCTACCTCTATTTATCAAGTCTTCTAACCCCTTTCCCAAAAAGTTTTGTTATTTTCTAAGATATTGGAATCCTCCCCTAGGCACCTGATTCTGATCCTAATTCGATCTGGATATGAGTTCTGATCTGATTCACCTTGGATACATCATGGAAACAAATAATCTATGACATTCAAGTTTGACTAATTGACATTGTAGTATTTTTAATTTTTATTTTTTAAATTGTTCCATCATCATCTGTGCTTTGCAAGAAATATTCAAGCAACTTTTGTACTGTCATCTTTGAATTTATTGTGCCTTCTCCACCTTCTTGTGTTGAAATCTAAACATTAATCAATAAAAGATATTAGTAGAATTACACAAAAACAATGGACATAACATGAATGTTTGAAAGCACATTACATTTGAGTGACATTAGTTCTTCTCCTCAACATCATCATGTGCATGTAATGTGGATGGTAGGTCATCTGCTACATCCCCTAATCCATTTGCATATAAATAATTAGTAAGGGAACAATGACCATTTAAATTGAAACATAATGTAGCAAAAGTATGGAAAAAAAACACAAAAAGACACTTACAAGGTGATTTGATATATCAATGCTAGTGTCCTCTCCATGAACCCATGTGCTCACACTAGAAATGTCATCAACAACTAGGGGAATATCATTTCTATTGGTGTGACCAATTGTTTCTCTCATCATGTTCATCTTGACTACATGCTTACATGTGTAACCTTGAGTTGAAAAGTTGCATGAACACATAGACTAATTTGACATTGATCCATATACTTGGTAACAAATTTTGTGATCTCTTTGACTTTGAACCCATGCAATATGGCTATCGGTGGCATCAAATTTCACGTGATCATCAGGAATCTGCAAGGAACACACCCAAGACACATTCTCAACCTTTTCCAAATTAAAGTTTCTATAGAAACCATTTTTTTGCTGATTTGCATCCACCAATAGTATGTGTTTACATCCACAGTCAATTGGTTAACCAACCAATCCACACTTCTATGTGATACATGTTGAATGGTCTTTAAAAAATGATTCTTTAAATGTGAGTGATATGATTCAATTGCACCATTTGTTTCTTGACCAGCATGCTTAAGGGTATGACAACATCTAGATCACATCCCCACCCTATGGATCCACTGCTCTTGAGAATAGTTAACAAAATTTTGAAGCATGCCACGAAAATGATGTACAAATAACCAAGCATCTTTAATAACCATCTCCTCATCTGGAAAGTGATGCATGATGGATCCCAACATATCAAACATTTCTCTTCTAGAAAAATCATCCTTCACCTTGGCTATCAACTTCTTAAACCGTGCCCTCCTAACATGCCAGCTACAAAGATATATTCACAACCAAAAACCTCTCTACAAGGCCACAATACAACTATAATTAGCATCCTAATTATATAGGTAAATATTACTAATGTACATTACTTACATAAATAAAAATCACCTGATAGCATTAATTTCTGTTGTAGCATCATCTACCATAAATGCATTGATTTTCCACTCTATCTTCTTCATGAGAAATCTTTGCGAAAGAATTTTCATCCAATATGCTAAGTCAGATGTACATGATCTAGACATTATTACCCATGCAATTGGTAAACCCATGTGTTGGGCATCAAAAGCAAGCAATGTGTACAATTGGAACTGCAAAAATAATTAGAGTACAAAGATTAAGATCATAAAGTATATATATGAAGGAAAATATGATAAGAAAAATAATTTTAAATGCTTTACGTAAATTGCTTTGGTTCCAAATATTGCTTAAGTCCATTGTGTAACATCAGAAAATGTCCCCTTGGGGCTTTTCTCTCTTAAGGTTTAGCTCTCGGGTCTTTGATATGCATTTAGGACATCTTGCATCATATTTTGACATCTCGATGAGAAAACCTCTAAGTTTCATGATGAATGGGACCTAGGGGGATCCCTTGAGATAGATCCTACCCAAAATAGGGGGGAGTACTTGGGTGCTCATGCCCAAGTCCTGCCCTATTACAGGTCAGGCCCAAATTTGAAGTGTCAGTTTATGACCATTATTTGGTTCCTAGGCTGACACAGTAAGTTTGAATTACGAAATTCTTGGTGGGAATGTTTGTAGTTGCATATATAAGCATGCTTAGGCATTCATTTGTAAACTAGATGGCTATTGTGATATTTATGCATTCTAAAGGTGATTCAAGGCATTCATTGTGTAGCAAGAGAAGATTTTGTATTGTTTATGTGTTTGTATTTGCAGATTTGAGCATCCATCTCCTCATGGCATGAAGAGATTCTTCCTTCCATGAGATATTCACTACAAGGTGATATCAATTGTGGTTTTGATCATTTATCATTTGGATTTTGCCTCTGTCCCACAAGGACACACAATCTTTATCTGAAAATGATGTTCACAAGACTTGAATGTCTCTCTAGGGCTTGACTGAGGCAAGCATCTAAACAACACAACCCCCTCCCCATTTTTTCGTGACTGTAGGTTATAGGTTGAAGAAGCAGGAAAAGTGGAGTTGCATGAGAGTGTTACAGAGTGTCAAAATTGTAGATTAGAGCTGAAAACAGGGACCTAGACTCGGGTGCCCACTCATTAGTCCTCTGAATCCCACAACAGGAAAATCTCTGGAACAATAGGAACAGGTAGCAGATAAAGTTCCCAGATCCTGACAAAAAATAGGGCACTGGACTAGGGCACCTGCTCATTAGTCCCTGACTGTTTCGCTTCCTAAACTTTGGGAATTGGTAGACATTTGTCTGTTATTTTACATCTTTTTGTAGTGACATTTTTAATAATTTGTCTGTTTTCTTCCATATTGGCATAATTAGGGTTTTAAGCATAATTCGGTATTATCAAGCAATCAAATCACACAATTCCAATTTTCCCTACATTCCAAGTGACCAAGGGCCTAATAGTATATTCCTACTCTATCTAAGGTCCTTGAATGTTTTAGGGTGAAAGGAGGATACTCATACAAACCATCAAAAACCCACTATCCAAATTTTACCCTAAATGCATTGCTAGCATGCTATGCCCATATTCTACCATCTAATCCAATTGTTGTGGTAGTTGAATTTTTAAAATAAAAGGCACATCTCCATCTCCATTTCCATCAACACTAATTTCATTGAATTTTTGGTAGGCAAACCATTTTTTTAGATTTCCAACCACCCATGGTTGATTGACTCAGGTGCATCTTTCCACATGACTCTTAATAGAAACTGGTTTAGTAAGTATGAAAAATATGATGGTAGTAATGTGTATTTGGGTGATAATTATTTCCTTGACATTGTTGGTCATGGAAGTATTCATGTGATATTTTCTGTTGGTAGAGTTAGATGATTTAATGGTGTTTTGCATATCTTAGGACTAAAAATATATTTATTAGTTGTTAGTAAACTAATAGATGCGAGTGCATAGTGAAAGGGGTTGTGCTTAAATGGCAAGGCCATAGGGTTCTCAAGATGGAGATCGAAGTTTGAATCCCCCAAGTAACATCTATGTGGCTTCTAAGTTGGTTGAGTTGACTAAGTGGATTATAAGTTGAGAATGTTGATGGGGAGGAGGTCCCCCTTGTGATCTCTAGCTTACGAAACAAAAAAAAAAAAAAAGATGTGAGTGCATATGTATAGTTTTCAAAAGTAGGTGTGAAAATCATGAGAGGTGCTATGGTGATAGTAAGAGGAAGCATATTGGGTAAATTGTACTAGCTTGATGCATGCAAGATTGAGTGCAATAGAACTTTTGATAAGATTAAGTCAAAGACTACTTCACTAGAAAAAGAGATGGTTTCCTCTTCAGTGGATGGTCGTGGCTTTTGGGTACCCAAGGGTACTCTATCTATCGAATAAAAGTTGCCTACAAAGAAGACCATGTTATGGCACCAGAGAATTGACCACATAGGAGCGAAGGGTCTATAGACCTTGAAAAACAAAAATCTTGTCAATGGTTTGGATGAATGTAGTCTTTAATTTGACTTTTTGTGAGCATTGTATTTATGGTAAACTAAACTGTGTTTAGTTTTATTCAATTTCTCATAAGTCTTTAGATATTTTGGATCTAATCCATTCGGATGTATTTGGTCTAGTTGATGTTCCTTCTATTGGTAAGTTAGTTTATTATGTTTCTTTCATTGATGATTTTAGTAGGAGGACATGGGTTTATTTCTTGAAGAGTAAAACTGATGTTTTCAGTTGTTTCAAAGAATTTAAAGCAATGTTTGAGTTGTAGACCGGAAAAAAGATTAAATATTTGAGGATAGATAATGCTAGTGAATTTTGATTCAATTATTTTGAAATATTATGTGAAGACTACGGTATCCAAAGACAAAAGACAACTCCATATTCTCCATAGCATAATGGAGTTGCAGAGAGAATGAGTAATTCCTTGATGGAGAAGGCTAGGAGTATGTAAGTGGTGCTAAACTAGAACAAAAGTTTTAGGCTGAAGCTTTAGCCACTACTTGCTACCTAATAAATAGGTCTCCTACATCAGCTCTTGCTGAAAAGAAGCCAATGGAGGCATGGTCGGGCTACAAGCCTTCACTTAGACATCTAAGAGTTTTTGGTAGCGAGGCATATGCACATGAGCCAAAGGAGAAGAAGACAAAATTGGATAACAAGGCTATTAAATGTATCTTCATTAGATACAATTATGTGTGAAAGGATACAAGCTTTGAGATCCTATTGCACAAAAGGTAATTTATTCCAGAAGTGTTATTTTTAGAGAAACTAAGCCTTCTTCTGTTACAGTACAACCAGAACAAAAGCAAGAAAATAAATATATGGTTCAATTTCCCTCTATGCCTGAGAAAGTTGAATTGTGGCCCCTAGAAAGAGAAGAAGTTGAGGAGAGCTCTACGAGTTCTAAATCATCAGAGGAAGAAGAAGAACCTGAACCTCAGCTTGTTTGAAGGTCTACTAGAAATAGAAAACTACTAGAAAGGTATGGATATTACGTTGATGATTGGGGATGTATATTTTCTTTGAATGCTAACATTGATGAACTGATATCTGTAGAAGAGGCTCTTGGTATGAAGGATGCAAAGTCTTGGAAAATAGCCATGGATGAAGAGATGGTAACTCTTAAAAAAATGTGTAGACACCTAAATGTGCCCATCCCTCACAAAAACCCTAATCACTTCTGCATTCTGCTGATTTTCCCTGATTTGTGTCCATGGTTAAATAATTGGTTTTAATTAATTAATTACTTAATTATTCATTTCCCTAAAGTTCCCTTCATTTGATTTATTCAAGAAAATAAATCAAATTTCATCACCTAATCATCCCCTTTCATATGCATCCCTTTCACATAAATTAAATAAATTGGGAAAATTTATTTAATTTAAATCCCATTTCCCACCTCACCATTTACCTCAATTTAAAATTCTATTTTCTCTTCTTGTGGTGAGGAAACCCTAACTCATCCTAGCCCTTCATTTTGGCTCCAAGTCAACAATGAATCCTAGCCCTCCATTTAAAATCACTCTTCTATAAAACACCACATTCAGCCCCATTTTGACCCCTTAAGCTCTCTTATGCTCTTAGAATTCTCTTTCAGTTGTAAACCCTCCAAAATCTTGCTTAACACACACAAGAGCTTCTCAAGATGTTGCATGAACTTGCAAATTTGAGAACATTGAGACAAAATGAGGAGGACAACGAAGATTAGTCAATAGCTAGCTTAGATTTTAGTTGTTTGACATGCTTGTTTTGCTGATTTTCTAAGTTAGATTACTCTTCATTGTAGTTAGGGTTAGCTGTAGTTTTATTTATGCATATTTACCCAGTTTTTCCCTAGCACAGAATGATACATGGGACCTTGTACCATTTCCTAAATGACGGAAGCCCATTGGTTGCAAATGGGTGTTAAAATAATAGGTTTAGACGACAACATTGAGAAGTACATATTGTATCACAAGTGCAAATCTGTGGACCAAGAGACCTTGACACCTTTTCACATCAGTCAAAACTTGGGCTTAATATTCCACAGCTAGTTTAAGTCCATCCTTACAAGTGAATTCTAAAACTCATGGGTTCACTCTAATCAATCATCTCTTCCATACCTCAAGGTCTTGATAAAATCAATTTGTACTTTGAAAGGTCATTAGTAGACGAGAGTACCCTCTTGGAGTTAGACTTTTCAAAGACTAATATCATCAACCTCTATCATGGTTTCGACCTCATCACCTCGCATCGACATCCCCATAGCATCCTACTATTCACAAGTCTCATTTGGTATAGACAAGGTTGCAAAAAGAAGATAAAGGGAGTCGATCCTCCTAGTTATCCTTGTTCATCCTCATCATTCCACATCATCCTTGTCATTCCAATCGACATCATCATAATCACATCCTACTCATATCTTCCTCATTCAACCTTCACACCCTAATCACCCTTTCTAATCACACCTTTCAACAAATTCATCCTAATCACCTCAGGCCTTAATCATATCCTAATCATTTCCAAGTCAACCCTAACCATACCCTATTCATCCCCAATCATGCATCTAATCATCCAATCAATCCCACACTCTATCACATCTCATTCATCCCAATCATTCCACATCATCAATCATCATCCTAGTCAAGTACTTGCCAACATGGTCCTAATCCCACAAGAAGACATTCAATAATGTGAAGACATGTGTCATTCCATGACAATCCTAGATAACAAGGTTCTAGCACCCCAAGCCTATCCAAGTCCTAATACCTTCATGTTCTAATGCCACCTTTGACAAGGGAGACATCAACCTAGTCCATGCAAGCCATTCACTATCATTACCATCCTCATTATAAGTCCACGCCATCTACCCTCATTGTCCATCCACTGTATTATCCTTCCGCCCATATACTTGTAAAGGATGCGATCCATTGGCTACTAGCTAGGGATAAATCATCCCCATGTCAAACACCCATTCATAAGCCTATCATAGAGTCCTCAAATACCACATCCAAATATTCAAACCTATCATGTGGTCCACAACCATCAAACCTATCCAAGAGTCATCCACATCCACTTCCACCCAAAGTCAAGAGGTATGTCAAGGGTATACTCCTAACACATGGAAACATTAGCCCCTTGTTTAATCAAGATCAAACCCCTTCCATTCTACCCATCCACAACACACTTATGCCTTTCGATGATCAAGCTCCCATTTATGATCACGATCCCACTTATGATCAAGAAGGCCATGATGATCCACTTAGCCAACATTATGCATTCCATGGTGAAGAGCTTGCCACCTCACCAATTCATGATCCAACCACTTCCACTTGTCATGATGAGACATATGCCTCCCAAGAACACATAAACATAGAAGATCAAACAAGTAAACTGGGTCTTAGTGGACATCATAATAATCAAAATCCTAATGCTCTTTCCACATCCACCACCAACTCCATTTCAAATCCACCATCATGTCCACTTCATCTTACCACCATCTATGAATGTTCCTCCTTAGAAACACAACAACCTTTGTCCACTAGCTCACCTTCTTCATCCAATAAGGAACTCATGTCTAGTATCCAAACCACACCTAGTCCCATTGTACATCACATTCTTCAAAACATGAACTACCAAGGCAAAGGCCTAGGCCTTCACGAACAAGGTATTTTGGAGCCTATATATGTCAATGTCCCTCCACATTCATATGGCCTTTGATACACACACCAAGGTAAACAATCTAATGATGTTGGTACTTCCTCCATTCATTCTAAGTCCACCACTTTCAATCGCACATCGCATCATATTCCCAAAACATATGCCGCCATTCCACCTCCATTATCCTACAAGTGTCAAAAGCATGTGACCATACACCTTCCGCCATCCAATTTACCTCCAATCCTTCCAACTCCTAATTTACCTCCATTCACTTTACCTCCATTACTCCCGACACCTAACATTTATATCATTCATAAATTCCCTCACATTCCTAATCATGACCAACAAATACACACATGGTCCAAACATAAAGCTTCCAGTCATTCCATCCACCCCCTAGGATTCAAAAGTAAAAATTTGGATGCCTCTACATGTAAAGCCAAAAATCCTAAGGACCCTAATACCTTAGGAAATCAATTCAAAAATTCAAAGCAAAATCCATTCAAAAATCCATCCAAACCCATACCTCCAAAATCAAAGTAAAAAACAAAAATGGTTTGGGTACTTAAACAAAAATCAAGAAAGTCAAAAGAAGCATCCTCTTTCAGTCAAAAATCCCAACAACCCTCTTCCATCCACTCCATTAAAAAATCCCATTTCATATACAAATCCCACATCAAAAGCAAAAAATCATAAGTACATGTGGGTCCCTAAAATTATAGGTCATCCATCTCCTGAGAAAACATCGTCATTGCTTCCTACACCTCCATCCACTCAAAAGATTCCATGTTTATCATGGTGTGTGCAGCCGTTGGTCATGATTCCTTTCCATAACTCCATCACTCCATCATTCAACTATTGTCCTACATATTTCGCTCATCCTATTCCTATGGTCTATGCTTTTACATAAGTCCTACATAATCCACATCATAATCCACTTTCGTTCCCTATATAATCCACTTTTGTTCCCTACATAATCCACTAATAACCCACTTTTATCCCCTACATAATCCATTGATAACCCACTTTCTTCCCCTACATAATCCACTTTCGTCCCCTAGATAATCCACATCATAATCCACTTTCGTTCCTTGCATAATCCACATCATAATACACTATCATTCCCTCCATAATTTACTATCTACCTTATCTATCTCACTTTCATGCCATCAATTACCAACATCGATGAGCATAATGACATTTGACATGGTACATGCAACATCTTTCTCCAATGGTACTATCATCTTCATGGAGCTAGACACTTGAGTCCCTCATATTCATACTCCCATTTAAAAAGCAAAAAAAATAAAAAAAATAACAATAAACAAAAAAAGGATTAAAGATAAATCCCTTCGTCTAATGGTAAAAAACTGGAAACAGGCACCTTGGATAAGTACCATGATGAAAACCTAGCAAACAAGCGTCATGCATAAGTTGATCTTCTACGTCACTTACATTTGGGGACACCTTGTCTCATCCAACATATCACTTTCATCCTATCATTTATATCCTATCATGCCATTTCGCTCCATCCACATACATACACCTAGCTTATCGAGTCTACTCAATCTCCCTTCCTCTTTTGATCTTGATAATGAAATGGGGGCAAAATGTTGAAACATGTCTTGGGTATCTCTTGGCATACCTCATCCTTTGCAAACAATCCTATCACTAGCCTATGGTCATAAGGATTGTCATGAAAAATCCTAAGTGTACCACAAATAATGGGACATAGCCTTTGGAGATCACATTCTTGCCCTCTTACACATACATCCTATTACCTTCCGAATCGCTAGAGGGTTTGCCAGTTCCAATGCACAGGCAGATTCAGCCAACAGAGATGGGAGGTTGCGTGAGCTGCCTCCCCTTCACTTCTGGTTCTGCCGCACCAAGGGGGGTGTCCCTATTTGCTAAAGATGTAACATTGACTTGCCCTATGACAGAAAGATTTAGCTTGACAGTAACAGACAGAATACTCTCATGTGTGGACCAAGATTTGGGTGATAAATCACAAGGTTGGCAACATTCTTGGACATATGTGTCTAGTCAGGTATGAGAGTATGTAGGGCTTCCTAATCCTACTCCTACAAACTAACAGGTTGGGATAATGGAATGATTGGTTTGATGGATTGGATGCAAGATAGGGGTTTTAGATCATAACTACTACACAAGAAGCATGCCAGTGCCTATCTCAGGGGAAGGAGTCAACTAGATGTATACATGAGGATGGCTTGCAACTGGCATTCGAGTTTCAAGGGGTTAGGACTGATGCTTGCCTTACAAACATCACCCAAGGATGGGTATTTAACTGTTCATACTTACAAACATCCCAGTTGACATACATTCTTCTTCAGATTTAACCTAAGACAAATTTAATCCACTCCTTGAATGGAAGTCAAAAGATCAAACATGCAATACAGAAGCTTGTATCCCTGAATCTATGAAACCCTTAGCAACCAGATTCAAAAAAAGAAATTGCATGCAACAAATGGAGACAAACAGAAAAATACTTGTAAGAATGCATTTTTCATATAACATTAACACTGAAACTGAACATATGTGCAAGATACATCATAAATGCAACACATAAACTCCAGAATGAGATCAAGCAGACAAGAAATGCTCTGTATTTTGTTACTTTTTCCCCAAAATTGCCCAAGTCTTCCACAACCAAAAAGAGTGACATAGTTTGCATTTTTATAGCAAGATAGTGTACTCAGCAAAATTAATTACAAGGCAAGTCAAAATTTTTGCCAGATACAATGCATGAGAAATGGCACCCAAATAATCAATGTTGCAGAGAGGAAGAGAAGGAGAAGCAGGTGGGACTCGGGATTTGAGCTACCACTCCAAGATTTTCTTCATCAATTCAGGTGGTTGACCTGTCAACACGACCCATACTTCCCTACACAATCTTCCATTAAAGCTTTAGCTACCTGCAGCCTCTGACGACGCAACAACAACGTGTCCATGGATTTTTCCTACTCAAAACAATGTCTGTAGATGCAAAGAAAACCCACGCTGCAACTTTAAAACTTGGCCATCGACCTGTCTCCCAATCGCTAAGATCTAATGGCTTAAAAACCTACAGAGAAGACAAGAGCCAATGATATCATGCCACGTAGGCAGCTTTTTCCTCTATTGCTGACTTTTCCATTCACTATTTTGCCTTTTTCGCAATTGGTATATGCATGTTTGAATGCATATACAATCACTACTATTCACTTTGCATGTCGTGAGCCTTTGTATAATTTTCAATGTACATTCCCATGCACATACAAACAAGGAATCTTCACCAGAATATTCCTGCAACATATCTAACCATTGTATGTGCGCCCGAATGTATATTGCATATAGATTCCACCTTGTATATCCACAGGCCCCACCACATGCATCTCTACCTCGCCACTGTAGCAAATGTATATTTGCACCTCCTTTTATATTTTGCTTTGTATATGACCTGATATACAAAGCAAGAATATTCCTAAGAATCTACGAAAGATTCCCCCTTTGTATATACACCTTTTAGAGCCCGATATACATTCAGAAATGCATCTAAACTCAAATTTTCAAAGGGTGATAGAGTTTTCTGACCTGCCAATGCACATTTTGACCTGTATGTATATACAAACACCTTTGTATATACAAAGACACTTGCACCTTAACTGATTTTTTGGATTTTTTCAATTGCAGAGGCCGGAAGTGTTGGATTTTTTTGGACTTTTGGGAAGGGGCCTGGCTTAAAACCGTAAACATAAATGATTACTAACACATCCATTCCATCCATTATCACCTATCATTTTATCGATTCATCCTTCTTGCACCTAGACTTGGTTTCCCCTTGTCATTGGTATCTAGTGCAAAGGCTATCCCCATTGTCATCCAATGCAGCCCCAAAACATTAAAAAACACAAAAAAATTGAAAATTTTTCAAAATACCAAAAAAATCAAAACATGTCAAAAATCCCAAAAAAAATCAAAACATTTTCAAAAACACAAAAAAATTAAAACATGTCAAAAATCCCAAAAAATTAAAACATTTTCAAAAACACAAAAAAATTAAAACATTATCAAAATCCAAAAAAATCAAAACATATCAAAATCCAAAAAAAATTGAAACATGTCAAAAAATCCAAAAAAATCAAAATATTTCCAAAATCCAAAAAAATAAAAATATATCAAAATCCAAAAACATTCAAATATTTTCAAACATCCAAATATTCCAAAAAAAATCCAAAAACATCGAATATCATCAGAAATCACAAAAAAATAAAATATCCTACAAAGATTCAAGCAATAAATCATTCCATCCACATCATTCCAACCGAATCAATTCTTCAAATTATTCAATTCTTCCAATCGCACAATCAAATCTCTCGATCGATCCATTCAAACATCCTAATCAATCACATCACTCAACCATTTCAGTCAAATCAATTCTTTAAATCATCCACCATCTGCATGGTCGAACTATGTCGCCTCTAAGCTTTCACATAAGCAAGGCCATCTTTGATGCGCCTCCGAGGCATTAGGTCAGTCCCTTAGGGTTCATCCTGTCAACCATCATAATAAGTCATCCTTTCGTGAGATGGACACTTTGATCAAGCAATCAATCTTTCACACCTCAAAATAATCCCACAATCAACATGACAACATATCAAATCAGTCAAACCAATCAATCACCTTGTGATAATCATATGTCACTATCAAGCTATCCTTGTCAACAATCACATATCTCATATGGAATGGGGCATCATCAAAACCAAGATTCTGTTCCTTATACGACATGCATCATTTATCCAATCAAACATCATCAATCAAACCCTAGTGTTGCTCGTACGACCAACAACACTAGTGTCATTCAATCAATCACTTGCCTTATATAGGATGTTGCATTGTCGAAACCAGACCAGGCATCTTATATGACATTTTTCATTTCCTGAAACTAGATCCCTTCATCCAATCACAATCATAATCAATCAAGTACATATCACTTGGCAAAAGTTCCAACTAGCTATTGGTCTAGTCTGTCTTAATTTAATGGATTGTTTTGTAGTTTCGTTCTTATGCTTCTCAAGGTAGTCCCTAAGTTATGAAGAGAAGCGAGGATAGAGTGAAACCTTTTTCTTTAATTGTTGTTTGCGGTTTGTCTTGGAAAAATGACTGGGGCAACTTGGTGTCTTGTGTGTGATTGGGATTCCATTGGGTGTGAATCACAGAACTCCTATGCATTGGAAAGAATAACTACTTCCTTGCATTAGGACTTGCACACCTCACAGTTATCTCATCACATGTTCTGACAAGGTATCACAATTACTAGTCTGAGTTAGGGCATTTCTTGTTTGTCCTGTGCTTATTTCACAAGGGACTACACTCCCCACTTTGGCCTTTGTCATGCCATGGTGATTGTCATTCTTTGACATAATAAGTTCTATGATGATAAGCAGGAAAATTGCAAACGAAAAGCTCAAAAATCTATCAAAGCAAGATCTCATTCCCATTCTTCTAGTCAATCTTTCATTCTTCCACCATCTCTCTTGCATCTTCATTCCTCTACCTTCATTGTAGCCTACCATACCTTTCATTTCCTTTATCAATTCCCCAACTAATCCCTTTCATTTTGATAGCCTACTCGTGTTTCTCCAACCCACCTATCCTCTCAAGGGGGCATCATCAGCCTATCTTTCTAGCATCATCCTTTTCCCTTATCCATTTCCTTGGCTTCTTTGAAATAATGTTACTTGGTCGCAACATCATCTCAAAGAGGGGTAAAATGTAGACACCTAAAAGTGTCCATCCCTCGCAAAAACCCTAATCATTTCCGTATTCTCCTAATTTCCCCTAATTTGCCTCCATGGTTAAATAATTGATTTTAATTAATTAATTACTTAATCATTCATTTCCCTAAAGTTCCCTTCATTTGGTTTATTCAAGTAAATAAATCAAGTTTCATCACCTAATTATCCCCTTTCATATGCATCCCTTTCACATAAATTAAATGAATTGGGAAAATTTATTTAATTTAAATCCTATTTCCCACCTCACCATTTACCTCAATTTAAAATTCTATTTTGTCTTCTTGTAGGGAGGAAACCCTAACTCATCCTAGCCCTTCATTTTGGCTCCAAGTCAACAATGAATCCTAGCCCTCCATTCAAAATCCCTCTTTTATAAAACACCTCATTCAACCCCATTTTGACCCCTTAAGCTCTCTTATGCTCTTAGAATTCTCTTTTAGTTGTAAACCCTCTAAAATCTTGCTTAACACACACAAGAGCTTCTCAAGATGTTGCATGAACTTGTAAATCTGAGAACATTGAGACAAGATGAGGAGGACAATGAAGATTAGTCAATAGCTAGCTTAGATTTTAGTTAGTTTACATGCTTGTTTTGCTGATTTTCTAAGTTAGATTGCTCTTCATTGTAGTTAGGGTTAGCTGTAGTTTTATTTCTGCATATGTACCCAATTTTTCCCTAGCACAGAATGATACATGGGACCTTATACCATTTCCTAAATGACGGAAGCCCATTGGTTGCAAATGGGTGTTAAAATAATAGGTTTAGACGACAACATTGAGAAGTACAAAGCACAGTTGGTTGCAAAGGGTTTCTCCTATGTTGAGGGAGTAGATTATGGTGATATTTTTTTTCTTGTAGCTAAAATGGTGTCCATTCATTTTTTTCTTTATATTGCAACAAATTATGATCTAGAGATCAAGCAAACAGATGTGAAAGACCATAACACACACAACATACCATAGAAGAGCAAGAACACACTCTTAGGATCTTCCAATAGAGAGACATCATACAACAACACATTCAAACAAACGAGGATCTAGGTTACAATGCGCTAGACTCATCAACGAGCAAAACAGTCTACCCACTAGGCATTGGAACCTGAGAAATCCAAACAAAAGACCTAGGACTAGTGATCCTTCAGGTCATATAATTATCTCAACCACAATAGTCCTAGAACAAGCTCATCATATAGCAATCTATACCAGACCCAAAGATTGGCCAGCCACTCTCTATGACATTTTTCTCCCATGCGAACAAAACTGCCCCCCAAGTCTCACCTCCACTCCACTAACTCTTGCCACAAGAGCAAGGGTGACTTGGAGGTCACCCATAGCAAGGACAGGGTTCATGTCTGATATTGAGGCTGATTCATCCACATTTGTGTTTGAGGCACATTTCAGAGCACATAGTAACTGTGGATTCATCCTAGAGATAATGACAACTCTGTACAAAACTCCAAATAGCTCCTAGGATACATTCAAGCTATTTTGTACTAGATCATCAAAATTAGTGGCATGTTACATTTATTCATCAACATTATTTGGAGAGTCGAGTATTATTATCTATTACATTTAATTTCCTATCTTAATATTTATTTCTAAATTATCTTCTCCCATAACTATCATTTATTAATCTAGGTTAATTTATGTTTAGTTGTATGCATTTAATTTAATCATACTAGATTAAGTTTAGGGAAGGGTTGTTTTCCCTTACATTTTTGGTGAACCTATTGATCTTAAGACCCCTAGGGTTTGATGTGCTATACTTTCATTATTATTTAGGGTTATTAGATATGTCATTTTTTATTACATCATCATATTTTAGATTTTTCTAGGGTTTATGTTCCTTTAATTACTTCTCATTGATATACATTTTTCTTTTAGGGTTTAAGCTTCATTGTTTTCTATATCTTTTTCCCCTGCCCACCCTTGGATATAACATTAGTATTTCAATTTTAGATTTGATGTACCACTAATATTTCTAGTTTCTAAATCTAAAAGTCATTTTTTTAGATTTAGATTTCTATCCTTTGTTTATGCCATGATGTACTCATAATCCTAATCTTCCATTGAGGAGTGCTTGTTTTCACCTTGACATGGCCACCTAATCCAATGAGAAGAAGATTTATTCCAATGCTCATGTTGAGAACAACTTAAGAGGATAATCAAGATTATGATCATGATGCTTGTGTGGACAACCAAGATTTTGTAAATGATCTTGCTAGTTTGACTAATGTTAAAAATCCTACACAATCATTTAATATGATTCATAATGTGATCATCAATAAGCCCCTTGAATCAAAGATCTTGTAAGTTGTTAGTGATAAAATTACTTCATCTATTGTGGTTAGTGCATCTACCTCCTCTCTTTCTTCTTCTATTAATCCATCTTTCACTGCTAATACCTTCCATTGTATCATTCATGTCCCCATTATATCACCCCTACTTATACTAGTGTACCACCACATAGTCATTAACCTTTCTCGACCTTCCCTCCTCCTTATGCACTTCCTCATAACTATACCCCTCTACAGATACTCACATCCCTCATGATTTATTACACTTCCATTCTTATTTCATCTTCCACTACCCAACCTATCACCACCCCTCTTAGTCATGCCATTCCTACATCCACCACTTCATCCCATGCTGTGTTTATCCCACATTATAGATATCTCCATCCAATCCCATGTATACCCTTCATTATATTTCCTCCTCTACGCCTCTTTCCCAATCTATCACCTCTTCCATCTCTCACACTTATCACCATTCCATCATCTATTGTAGATTCAATAATTCATAAGATAGATCCAGTAGAGAAAAGAGTGGATGCAAGACCTAATGAAAAAGATAATGAGGAGTTCAAAGATTCTTGGCATACACCACTGAATTATGAGATTATGGTACATCCCCTATATATGGGATTGGTGGCAATGTGATTTTTAATATATGATGGTAAAGGTGACCCAAACGCACATTTGAGATCTTTTATATGGTAGAAGAAATAACTAAGACATGTTACCAATAAATAGATTGATCTTGGATTATACTGAATTGTTTGCCGAAACAAAGCCACGTCAAGCATTAGGCAATAAAAAAAGACCCGTGTTAAAAAAAGCAAAGAGATATATGAGCATATCAAAACAACTGGTAAGTCGAATTTGATAATGCTCTTGACACTGTAGTTTGGTTCGCTGTGAATTTTATGTAAACTCTACAATGATTTTGAATTGCGCACACTTCTAAAACAGATTGATTTGTTGCACACTTCTCGAAAAACATTACTTGGTTGCTTTCAATGAGTTGAAAAGGAGCCTTCATATGCCAATTTTGTTTTCCAGTACTGTTCAAAAAGAGATTTAAGGGGTGGTTGTAGTTGCTATAGTGTAGAAAACATTAAAAATGAATGTATATGGTCAACTATTTTTGATGTCCTCGTTTTTGTTGCTATCTTGAGTTATTTATTTCATGCCAATGTAAAACAAGTGTTCCAGGGTGGCATCTTCTGCTGGCCATATGTTTTTTTACAGCCAGTGCTTTGCCACATGATTTTGCAATGAAGTTTAAAATATAAAAATGCAAAAGATTTCTGTTTTTTAAGGATACCATTCCATGATCCACTTGCAATGTTCTACTCTGGAGGATTCATGAAAAATCTTCTACATGGTTTTATTTATTGTGACATTATACAATCTAGTTTATTAATAAATTGGTCTGCTGATTAAATTTCATAGAACTACCTACTCTAAAACTTCAATTTAACACTTTAAGATCAAAATACATACTTTTCCATGCAAAATACACAATCGTTTATATGATGTGAATATGGTCATATAAAATACTATATTGATGCAAATGTAATAGTTATTTTGTATTTGTGGATTTACTTTTCCATGCCTCAGGTAATTTTGTATGCAACCCTCTTTATAAAAATGAAATCATTTATCAATTACTAAAATTCCCACTTTCATAAAGACTAATAAATACAAAGTTCCATAATATAAAATTTAAGTTAAAAATAATTTATTTAAAAGCATAAACTTTGGTTGTGATATTAGACATGTGTTGTTTTGATTGTCCCCTACTCATTAATGAAATGAACATAACAATTATTTAAAAAAAAAAGTTAACCTTATAAAAATATATTTACTCAAATAATTAAAAAAAACTTTTACTTTCATTAGAAAGAGAAATAATACTTAAAAACTACTTTCTACATAAATAACTAGATCATAACTCTTGTTTGAACTTCTAAATGTTGGCAGAACCGATGAATATTAAATTAATAACGGAATGATATATAAAAGTTAGAGATTTTATTCCAATTTTGTGAAAAATTTATTGGCATTTGCAATATTAGAAGCGCCATGGAGTGGAATAGCAGCAGAGACAATGACAACCTCCATGATTTCAATTCAGATCCAATTGCCATTTCGGAAGGGCACCTGCCATGTCAGCAGCTCCAAGCTCCACATCATACTCACACAAACAGGTGGCAATCACTTGCATGTGGATGGGTATGCAAATTCCTTTGCCAACTCAGCTCCACAGCCATACCCATTTTTCTATCCCACTGTCATCTCCTCCCAACAAAATGCTTATAACATCTCTGCCCCAGTGCCACCCACATTTTAGAACAGTAATAACATGTTAACTAGTGGGTATCTTAACCTGTGTGAAGAATCTGTGCCTCCAAATGAAAGGTTTGTTATAGTCACACATGGGAGAATAACCAAGAAATTTGGGCTGGAAGGCACTCCAGAGAGCGTTGCAAAGTGTATAAGACTTGTATTTGAATTGAGAGTGATGAATAGACATATGCGGTTAGTAGACTCATTTGGAAATTGCAGACAAATAGATAGGAACTTGCCCATAAATACAACTTACACACTCATGCTTACTCCTGCTTCTCATCAGACTCAAAATACTCATGCTGATGCACAAAGGGTAAGATTACTACAACCAAAGACACTTTAATTTTGTAGCTCTAACTTAATTATATAATTGATTGCAGGCAACCAGCTCTACTAGTGGGATCAAGCATCAATAGAGGCCAGTAATCTTCATGGTTAATATAAATATTTTCTATGGCTGTTTAGGATTGTTTATAAGTTTATGTGATTGATTTATTATTTAGTTATTGATGTAAATTTAGTTTCCAAATTGGTTAGATTCAAATCTAAAACTTTTTATAGGTTAACAGGTTACTTTACAATTGAACAACTATTTTTAATTTATATTCAGTTCAATGGTTAAATATAAATTTTTGTCAATGTAATTCATATACATATATTTTTTTAAATTATCTACCCATTGATAAAGTGTTATATAATTCATATACATATATTTTATTTATATATATATATATATATATATATATATATATATATATATATATATATATATATATATATATATATATATATATAAGTATTTACGTATTTAACAAAAAATAATATATCTTTTAGATAATATTAAAGTTGGAACAATTTTTTTATTAATTTGTTGGTTATGTTTATGGCATACTTGTAAGAGAGATGTAAGTTTATGTGTTTGCTATCCTTCATCTATCTATTCTCTAATTAATGTGCTATTTATATCTTAAAGATAATAAAGTGAAAGGTCCATTATGGAATTTGAAATGGTCGAGATGGTTGAACTCCCATGTGTGACTCTTCATCTTCTAATGGTTTGAATTCCAAATGTTTATTATACTTATACTTTGTTTTATCATGGACTAGCTTTTACAAGTTGTGTAGAATTATAACATATGTGAACTAAAAGTTTATGTGATACATTCTAAGATGCTATAGGAATGTATCACATGGTTCTATCTAAATTTCTAGAATGTATACATGGTGCATAGTATCACACATATGTGCAAATGTGGTGTAAAACTCAGACAAAATTATCTTTGAAGTTTGTTATTGTTTTATTGGAAGCATGGGAATCAAAAGATGTAGTGAGGTCGATATCCATGGCTTTGATCAAGCTTTGTTGGCATCAGGCTTTGTTGGCATGTGGACCTCAATACAGTTTTGATATCGTTGTACTTGCACAGGGTTTGCACATGGCTATAATGACTTCTAGCAAAAGCACCGGGTGAAGTGGGAGGTGAAGTGGGGTGTTCATCCTTCTCCTAGGATTGACTAGGCCTTCATCCTGGACTATGACACTCTAGACAATGATGGTGATGGCTAAGAAGATGCTAGTTTATAGGGATAAATGTTGGTATGCTATGGTTTCCAATCAGTAATACAGGTTATATGATGTGAATATGGTCATATAAAATACTATATTGGTGCAAACCTAATAGTTATTTTGCTTTTGAGGATTTTGTTTTCCATGCCTCCACAATTTTGTATATAGGGCCTTCATTAATAGAGCAGCCATATTTGTATATTTTTCTATATAGGCCCTCCATTAATAGAGCAGCCCTCTTTGTATGTTTTTCTAAAAATTAATATAAACGTATGGTCCCAAGGCCAAGTTCATTTAGCAAAAGAAAATAATGAGACGTAGTGTTATTAAATGAATGCACATAAGAATAAAGCTGACATAAACTAAATAATCTACACAAATACAACTAATACTCAAACATAAATCACAAAAATATCAAATCAAATAAACAAGAGCAAAAGAAGCAAGGAGTTATTTGAACCTTAAGTGTAAGGAGTTATTTGAACCGTAAGTGCATTATATTTTATACATTTTACTATAAAATCTTCAATTTAATTTTCTTTTCTTTTTGCAAAATGAAATTTAATTTTTTGGTTTTTATTCTCTCTTGTTTTATAAAAAATATTTGTAACTATATTATATTATATTATATTATATTGTTGTTGTACAATAATATTTTATAACTATATTTTATTAAGGTTTTATCAAATCAATTAAAAAAGGAGTAACGTATACTTGTTTTATTTACTGTAGAATTATTTTAAAGAAAATACTCATAAATTGATATGTTATTTTGTTTGCTATTTAATGATATTTTATAACTATATTTTATTGGGGTTTTATTAAATTTAAAAAGGGCAAAGTATACCTGACAATCAAGAAGTTATTGGAATTCCCTTATCTGTTTTAGGTGAACTTATGTCTGGTTTGGAGTGAGGGCCGTGGTAATTTGCTCCACTCCTTTGACTATTATGAATCTCTCTTATATGAAATGAAGTTAGATATTGGCGGGCATGACCCTATTTTTGATGGGTCTATGGTCCTTAACCAGGGTATATATATATATATATATATATATATATATATATATATATATATATATATATATATATATATATATATATATATATAAAGAAGTTGAAGTTAGATATTGGCAGGCATGACCCTATTTTTGATGGGTCCATGGTCCCTAACTAGGGTATATATATCCAAAAAAAAAGTTATTGGAATGGTAAGTGCATTATGTTTTTTAGATTTTACCATACTTATAAGTTGTTTAGATATATTTTGAAAATAAAGAAAATTAATATGTTCTTTTATTTACTGTAGAATAATATTTTAATCAAAATAATTCAAATTAACATGTTATTTTATTTATTGTAGAGTAATTTTTTTTTGCTTGATAAAGTGCCAGAGGCGCACTTGTATTGATATAATATATAAACTTTACAAGATAATTACAGTATGACTAAGGGCTTTGTGCCCGGTTTTGAACAATTATCAACTAGCCCTACAATACAAAAAGATGCTCCAAAAAACCAGACAACTCAGGTAATTGGATCGATAAACAACATCAAAAAGGGACCCAAAGAGCTCCTATCAACCATCTACATAGAAGTCACCTGCCTCGACCATAGCAGTAAAGCCTTCAAGCCAAGCCAAAGACTATGTCAGCACCATACCAATTGCATGTTGGATGAAGTCCCTACCATGTAATGCCCAAATTTTGTGGCACCAAATCCACTGCCTAGCCAGGTTAGGAAGAAATGGTAAGTGTTCCACATTCACCTCAGGATCCAGAAGTTTGGAGACGTGACCTACCTGTGGGATTCCAGAAGCTAGATCAGCGAACACTATAATCTCCACATCCCCATCCAAAATTGAATCCTTAAAAGTCTCCCTAAGACAAACCAGGTTATCTACTTTCGTGGTGTCTAGGGCTAGGAGAGAAGCTAAAAATTGGGAAGAGATGTTGGTGTTTACCCTATACCTATCCTCAGAAACTAGGAAGGCTTTGGCCAAAACCATTTTAACAGCCTCTAGAAGTACTTATGCTTGAATTTGCATATAGATTTTAGACAGAGATCTGTTATCCTGCCAAGGAAGGCAACTTGCCTGCGGGCACTCTTAAGGCATATTGGAGTCTCCATTGCAACCAAACTAACCCAATTTGGTGAGAGTATGACACACTCTCCATTGAATTAAATAGATCCACTGAAAGACTAACACTTAATGCTGGAGCGTATGAATTAATTGGAGATATGAGACATCAGCCTTTGCACCCACTTGCACAAGTGCAAATCGTCTTGCAATCCAAAACTAGGATGAAAAGACATCAATCAAAGGGAGAGTGCAACTTGCCAATGATGAACAACAAGTTGCCAACGAACTGCCAACCTACTCGCATGGGGGAGCAATAAACCTTTTGCACTAACAAAGTGGAACACCGAACCCTTACATCACCTTACCACCTTGTGGCTGAGGATGCCTAAGGCCTTGGAGGAATAAATCCATTATTTCTGCTTGACCAAAAATTTTAAATTCAAACTCGTCTGCTCCTTTGTTCGCCAAGCCATCTGTTTCTGAATTGGCCTCCTGATAAATATGGTTCAATGTAAACATATCAAAAAATTTTAATAATTCTAGAGCTCGCTCTAATAAGGATCTTAATTTCTAGTTCACAACTTGACTTGACTTCAAGGCATTGATTACCAAGGAAGAGTCCCCTTCTACTGCCAACATACTCATAGCCAGCTCCTTGCAAAAAAGAAGACCATGAATTAAAGCTTGAAATTCTACGATATTGTTTGTATCCTCTTCTAAGGGCAAAGCCAATCTCCCCAAAAACTCCCCATTCCATCTTCTTATCACACATCTAGCTTCAAATGGACCTAGATTGCCTCTAGAGGCACCATTGAAGTTAAGTTTATACCAACCCCTTTCCAGGGTAGACCACTTTGTTGACCTTCTGGCTAAAACTAAATCTTTCTCCCCAACACCAACATGCAACAGGACCTTCAAACCATGCCACTGAAACCTCATTTGACCATCCCACTGAGAGAAGATACCTACCCAACCCAAGCATCTACCTGACCAGCTTTTAACCACCTCAACTATGGCAGCTTCAACTTTATTTTTGAAGGAGATTAAAGGCATCTCCTTGTGTTTAAAAGATTCTTCGATTGTGTTCTTTCCAAATTTCCCAAACACACAGTGAAGGACTGGTGATCCAAAGGCTACTTAATAGACCATCTCGTAGTCTAGAAGGCCAAGAGTGGAAGATACTCAAAATATCATTAGGTAAGGCAGTTATCCACCCCATCTTAGCATAGAGCCATCGCCAACACTCCTGGGAATAGGGGCATCCTAAAAGAAGGTGGCCAATAGATTCCTCTGCCTCCCTACATAGGACACACCAAGAGGGTCCCTCAAATCCCATTCTCTGAAATTTCTCAGCTGTCAAAATTCTTTTTCGAAGAGCTGCCCATACAAAGATGCTAGCTCTTGGGACACAATGCTTATTCCAACATAAAGAAATGGGCAGGTTTGAAGGCACCATATTGTCAATGTCAGGGGTCACTCTATACCCATCTTTAGCAAAAAAAGAACCACTAGTAGAACCTGTCCAAATGAGTATGTTAACCCCTCTTCTAAAAAAACACTTTCCTTTGATCCAACAATCTCTTTAGAAGGTTAGCTTCATCAATAGGAATGGGAAGGTGGGAGAAATCTCTCCAGTTCCATCCAATGGATGGGTCATCTTGAGAGAAGATAACATAATCCTTTAACTTGGCACCCCAATGACTTTTAAGATGAGCCTTTGCATGATCCACTAAAATCTCACTATCTAAATTGGGGAAACCCCCCCAAGAATCTTCCAGAATAAGGTAGTGTCTCCATCTTGCACATCCCAAGTAACCAAATCTGCAACGATCGATCTACAATTCAAAATGAAGTTCCAGACTCTAGATCCTTTGGGAGGGTGAACAATCTTCACAACTTCTAGAGCTCCATCACTATTGAGATATTTTGCTTGCAAGATTCTTGCCCATTTCAGCTCTAGATTCTGGACCATCTTCCACACTAATTTTGCCCCTAGTGCCTTGTTTTGATGTAATAAATTTCTGACCTGAACCACCTTTGTCTTTACGTCTACACACCTTGTCCTAGGCAATTAGAGCCAATTTATCTTTCTTTGTTGTCCCTTACTAGAAGAAATGTCTCATTCCACACACCATATCATTGTTGGCCCCCATTGTGATAGCCAAGTAAGAAGATATAAGGGGATAGAAGAAAGAATTGATTTCAACAAAAGCAATATGTCTGCCCAGGAAAGCCACCTCCCTTTCTAAGAATTCACTCTTTTTCCCAATTTGTCCTTTAAAGGATCCCATAATTTCATATTCTTAAGCCCCTTATCTAATCGCAACCCCAAGTAAGCGCGAGGCAAAGAACCCTTCTTGAACTTTAAGACCTGTAAAATAGCTACTTCCTTCCTTGGAGGAGTAGACAAGAAAAATACTTCTAACTTGGAGTGATTAACTTCTTGACCAGAGGCTAGAGCATACGAATCCAAGATTTGAAGAAAGGCACGGGCCTCAACCTTCTTGGCTAGACCAAACAACATAGTATCATCTGTAAACTACTGATGAGAGACCCAGATATTTCTAGCTACTATAATGCCTGTCAACTGATTCAAGCTTTGAAGATTACTAATTGCCCTTCCTAGAGCTTCAACCATTTTTATGAACAAGAAAGGGGATATTGGATCCCTCTACCTTCCCCTCGAAACCTCAAAAAAGGCCTCTGGAGAGCCATTGACAAGAACCAAGAACCTAGGGCTAGCAATACATTTGAAGATCCAGTTTACCCATTGCCTATTAAACCTGAAAGCCTCCAAAACCTTGCACAGAAACCACCAATCCACTTTACCATAGGCTTTCCTAATATCTAATTTGATAAGCATGCCAGGTTCTTTAGTATTTTGAAGAGTATGGATAACCTCATGAGCAATAATTATCCCATACAAAATGGATCCACCTAGGACAAACCCTGTTTGTTCTTCTCAAATGATACTAGGAAGTAAAAGTTTCAACCGATTGGCAAGGACTTTAGTCATAATTTTATAAATAGTATTGCACAAGGATATGGGTCTATAATCATCCAGCTGAGAAACTTTTTCTTTTTTGGGAACAAGGACAATGAATGTATTATTGATTTCCTTCAGCAAGAAACCTGAGCTCATGGCTGCTTCTAGGGCATCTGTTAGCTCTTGGCCTACAAACTGCTAGCAAACCTGGAAAAAATCCATAAGAAAACCATCTAGCCCTAGGGATTTATCTAGATGGAGCTTCTTGAGAGACTTTTCTACCTCCACCAAGGAGAACTTCACATTTAGGCCCTTGTTATGTTGGTTTAAAATTCTTGGAATATGCTGTAAAAGTGTATTCTGATCTGCAAGACTTGAGCTTTCACTGTTATTCAAAAGAGAGCTATAGTACTTCACAATATGATTTTTGATTTCTTGCACGCCTTCAATAATAGAACTATCTTCCTTTTCCAAGCTGTGAATCCTGTTAAACCCCCTACGTTGCTTGGTGATATTGTGAATGTATTTTGTATTCTTGTCCCCCACCTCTAACCAGTGTTCTCTGGATTTTTGTTTCCAGAAAATTTCCTCTTTAGCCAAGATATCCTCATAATCTCCCAATAACACTTTTTCTTTAAGATAGCTATCCTAGGACATCCCAAATTGAATAACCTCTTCATTCAATTTGGATAGGTTTCCTTCTACCAATTCTTTGGATTGAAAAATATTCTTGAAATATTGCCTATTCCATTCTAGGAGGCGTTGCTTGACATGTTTTAGTTTGGATAAGAAAGAAAACAGTTTAGAGCCCTCAAAAGTTTCCTCAAACCACCAATTCTACACCAATGGAAGAAAATTCTCATCCTTTAACCACATGTTCTCAAATTTAAAGGGAGATTTCATAGGCTTCATATCCTCTACCATGTTGAGAAAAATAGGAAAATGATCTGAGCTTGAACAAGGGAGGATGGATGCCTTTAGAATATGTGGAAAGGAGGATAAATCTCTGCCAAAAAGGAACCGATCCAATTTCTCTGCAATGTTGCAGAACCCAAATCTTTTATTATTCCAAGTAAAAGTTCCTCGCCCCGTGTTAATTTCTAACAGATTGTTCTTGTGGACCCAGTCACTAAAGTCCTTTTGTGACTGCCCTACCCTACAAATCCCACCCTTTTTGTCCCAGCTATGAAGAGTAGCATTGAAATCACCCCCAGTAATTATATAGGGAGAAGAATTATCACTCGCAAAGCTGTCTAGATCTAACCATAACTCTCTTTTGCTAATACAAGAAGTAGGCCCATAAACATTGATTAACATGAAATTTGATTTAGATGAGAGAATGTTGATCCTACCTCCCATCCAATATTTACTGAATCGAAGAGGTTCAAAGATCACCTCTATAGGATTCTAGAGAACAGCCAATTCCCCAGAAGCCCCTTCTGCTTGAACTGATGCATGTTTCCAATTTCTTAAGCTAGAAACAAAATTCTCCATTTCCTTTGTACTCATCTTAGTCTCTTGGAGTAGTATAGTTTAGGCCCCTAACATTCCACAATAGTGTCCTCATGGAGCTTTGGGAAGGGTTGTTCCCTTCCCGAAATCCATCAATGTTGTGATTTTCATCTACCCCTCCGCAACACCATCTAAACATTTGAGTTCATTCAAAGACTTCCTGCCAACTTTTTTATTGGCACTGCACCCAAAGTCTGGTTTTAACTTATTGGAAGCTATCTGCTGAATACCCAACTTGATTGAGTTTGCTTTCTCATTGCCCATAGCAAAAAGAGCTTCACTGTCTTTGACCTCAAGTTCTCCTTCCTCTAGCGGCTCTTGAAAAAAGACTTGTCTATTGCTTTCTAGTCCTGAGTTGAAGGCCGACCCTTACACCTTAGGGCCAACATTTTCTTTGAAAAGTTTGAGGATCTCATTAACAATGCACACTTTAGAATGTTCCTCAACCCTTGGAAGATCAATAGGGTCCTTTTATGTTATTGTCTCAGGGTCTTCCTGAAGCCCTCCCTCGGCTGAGATAACCAGCTCCCCAGAACAGTCACCCATCTCTTCTATAGGTTGGGAACCTAAACCCTCCAGTTCTTGATTAATATCTTGGTGAAGTAACTCCACTTCTTGAAGAAGTTGCCTAAGTTCATCTATAGTTTGTGAGGGTAAAGCAAGCTCCTCTAGTGAGCATAGAAAATCATTTTTTGGCTTGGTCCCAAGGTCTTTGAACGTAGCAAGGCTCTTGTCTAGCCCTAGATCCACCTAGCTCTAACTTGTAGGGCCTGACCCAGAGAACCCTGAATCTTGAGGATCCACCCTAGCTTCCTTTCCCTGGTCCTTCACTTGGGATATATAAGCATCTCTCCCCCTATCACTTGGCCCTGAACCACTAGCTTCTATAGCTTTTCTAAAAAGACATTTTTGAATCTTTTTCCCTGAACCTCTTGACGCACGCTGTTTCCATCTGCTAAGGGACAAGATGATCTCCAACTCCCCATAGGTGCCGAAAGATGAGTTAACCTCTATCAGGACATTTGGATCTGACCCAACCCTCCCGTTCACAAAATCTTCATCTATCTCAAGACATGGGCCTAGAGCATACCCTATTCGGAACAAAGCCTCTACACTCTAATACTCTAATGGAATCCCATCTAGAGTGAGCCAAGTAGGTATCTTCTTGATTTCATATTTCCATGGATCAAAATTTGGTTTCCAGTTTATACAATGAAAACTAGACCCATTGTACAAAATAGGGTTTCCATACAATATTTCATGTTTCAAATTCTTGTCAATACATTCTACCAAGAGGAAGGAGTTAGGAAGTGGTCTCACACTGAGCTTGTTCTTGAAAGTATTGTGCGACTAGTCTAACATAGCTTGCTACGATCCATCTTCCCCACACTACTTTGCCATTAAGGCTCTTTCCTGTAAGCGGTTCATCATTGGTGTAAAGGTCTCGGTAGGGAGCATAAAGATCTTACTACCCCTGAGATTTTGGTTAAGAAGAGACCGAACTAGCCTTCTTTCCAAATCTACACATCCTTGTCACACAGGTTGCCAAACTTTCGATAGGCCTTGGTTTGACCAATGAAAATGCCCAAGATCAGGACCTGCAGCATTTCTATGGAACCCTAGTGGTATGGCATTGGCCCCAGTTAGAGTCAAGGGGGATCTATGCTCAGGGATAAATGAACGGACCTACAAATTCTTCCTGTAACCCTAAAAACCCTTTTGTCGCCAGGGGCTCAACATCCTCCGCTCTAGGTTTAAAACTATATTATTATTGTAGAGTAATATGTAATAACTATATTTTATTAGGGTTTTATCATATGAAATAAAAAAAGAGCAAAGTATAGTCATCAATTTTACTTTATTTCTTAGAGTTATTTTAACGAAAATATTTGTGTTAGTTGTTTACATATATTTTTAAAACAATAATTAAGTCTTAATCTATATTAAGAATGAAAGGGTTAGTCCTAGGTAAATATGAAATAAAAACTTAAGCCCTAGGACTCAATATGAAATAAAAGTATAAAAACATATTTATTTACTGCAAGTACACAATATTTTATTGCTAAACCTAATTAAGATATTTTTTTTTTGTGTTAGTTTATATATATTTTAAAAAATGAAGGAAATTAATATGTTTTATTTCTTCTAGATTTTTTTTTGCTAAGTTTATGCACCCTTTGGGGGATGCTCCCTTTTATATTTATAACCATATTATAAATAGAATTACATCCAACCTTATTAATATCAATAGTATGATTCAAAAAAACATCCATAAGTAGGGTAAATTACTACTATTCTACCCAGAAACCCTATCCCTACTTTCTACCCAACCAAAAACTAACTATAGATATAGTTTTTTTTTCATTTTATACACATATTAGCTAAATATAACAAGAAAATCTAAACTAGATTAACTTAGCTTACTGAATTTTCCATTCCCCACCCTCCTCTTTGTCTTCTGTTTGAGCAAATTTGAACTAGTCCCCTGCTTCAGTTGTTTGCAGACCCACCACTTGTTTGAGAAAATTGATAGCTTTCTCAACCTTCATTTTCCTGCTCATCTCTCCTCCCTTCTTTTTCAAAGTGATAAATGACAACCATTTTACTAATGCCTCATCCTACTTCACCTTCTTAAAGTCCTCTGGCCTCAAGATGCCATTACCAAAGATAGCAATGTCTATTACCTAATCTAGGCCTCCAAGAAGATTTGGTTTAATAAAGGCTCTTGTCAATACACTGATATCCTCCTTTGATTCACTAGCATCAAATAATGCTGCAACAAATAATGAAGACATATCTTTATTTACCCTATATTGGTGTTCAGTCTGCAAAAATTCATCTCCCAACACCCACTGAAAGACAAGCAAAAGAAGATTCCCATTTTTTCATTTTGAAAACTGACTGTAATCTTTTTTCTGATACGATTCCGAGGAACACCATTTGCTTGTGAGAGCTGGTTAGGCAGATTGGCATGTCCATGACTCTATTTTCCCTTCTATTTCAAAACACTTCTTGGATTGCAATGTTTAACTACCTTCGTATGCTTTAGTCTCCCAACTTACATATCGTGATATTAATGTTTCATCATTACATTAACTCCTCCCTGCAACTCAGGTGGCTAGCCATGGACTCACCTTACTCGAAATGATTACTATGTGTGCTCCTCTTCAACTAAATCCACTATCAAATCTTCTTTTGAATTCACTGCTAAATTCGCCAAAATATCTGCCTCTCCATTAGCCTCTCTATAATTAAAATGGTTTATCTTAGTTGTTCAAATATATTATTTATTTGAAAAAACATTAGTAAATAAAATCCTACACAAATATGAAATAAAAAAATGAAAACCTAGGGTTCAATATGAAATAAAAGCATAAAGGCATATTAAACGACATTAATATGTTGTTTTATTTACTGTAGAGTTATTTTATTTTATTTTATTTATTTTACAAATTTATTTCATTATTTCCAATCCATAAAATGATGGTTGAATACAAATTTACTAAGTGTTGAAATATAATAGTTAAAATTTTGAAATGATAAACAATTCTTTATGTCTAGAAAAAATAAAAGTCTAGATGCATGAATTCTTTTATCTCTTCACTACACACCTACCGAATAATTCTATATTATTTTAAGAGGACATACACATATCAAATGTTGTAATCCATCTTAGAGCATGACCATGTTTAATTATTAATATTGATGTTCATTTTATAGGTGTGGCATGACCAAGGTTAAATTTTGAAAGTGAGTAGCAATGCAGACAATATCAAAGAGATTATCAAAGGGAATATCGAATACATCAACGACAACAAATGACAGATGCAAAAAGAGAAGAACAAAGAAAAAGATAAAATGAAAATGACAGAGAAAGAGAGCTGCCAAGTGTAGAGCTGAATTAACAGTTGATGAATTAGAGATACAAAACCATTAACATGCAAATATGATGAGAATAAGTCATGCACAATCATCTCAACAACCCAGTGACTTTGAAAGAGAAGAAAGACAACAATGTACTCATCAACCAATTGAGAGGTATGAGCATTAGTTAGTTCCTAATATTGATTGTAATGGTGAAGATGAAAATTCAAGATCCATAAATTGTGTACTTGAAACACTAGAAAATGTAGTTCGACGTGAAGTGAATGTAGTTGTTGGCAACAATGTAAAAAATATACCAAATCCAAATGGAATGCTTATTTCAATAAATTTAAAATATTTTTTTGACATGATTTAGATAGCTTTGTTTCACCGAACATATGCTACATTTGTCAAGAATGTTACTTTGGAATAAAAGTTTTTCAAACACCTAAAGGCCCTATATGCACTAGATGTTGACAAGAGAAAGGTAATAATCAATTCTTTGCATCAAATAATATGGATCATGTCCCACAACCACCAGAACTTGTAAACTTGACCCAATTGGAGAGATGTTGATAGCCCGTGTCAGCCCAATTCTACAAGTGACACATGCAACTAGAGGTCAATATAAGTACAAAGGACACACAATAAGTTTTTCACAAGGTGTAAAATAAATTTCAAAGGTTTTGCCACATCGAATAAAAGATCTACCTATCATTATTATTCGTAGGGGGGATCATTGTGACACAAATTACAACTTTACAATAAATAGAGAGAGTATATATAAGGCACTAAAATACAAAATTGAACATGAAAAGTTCTTTTTTGATGTTCAAATTAACGAAAATGTTCTTAGTGAACTTTCAACAAGCTATGATGAAATATCTTCAACCAACTAAACTCAGTACATACGGAGTTTGATTCTGATGCAAATGAAATTATATTTGTTTGTCCAATCATGGAGATAGATGAAGGAAATATCATTGATCACACAACATCAATGGTTTTGAAATCAGCCAATGCTCCAAGAGAGATGGAATTAATCCATGTCTGGATAAATAACTGTGATGTAGATCCAACAACATTCATTGATTGGTCATAGATTGGTGCATCCCCTATCAATGAGTATGTCACATTAGGCTTACTTGATATGGCATTTCCAACATTGTTTCCTAATGGTAGATGTGATTGGCTAGAACCACGCATGAGGCAAGTGCATCTACATGAATTTGTGAAACATCTATTTCGGTATAGGGATCACTATTTTGGTCAACATCCATGATTTAGATACTACATGATGAACATGATCACGAGACATTCTTCTATAGTGTTTGTGAAAAAAAAGTCTTCAAGATATGTTGATCACCATCAACAAGCTACATGAGCATATGAAAATCTTGTTGGGATTAATGTGTCTCAACCTTAGAATCCTTTCTAGCGTTTTCTATTTTTTAGGTGAAAAGTAGTTTTGTTTTTTGCTTTTTTAGAAATGGTGTTTTTAAGCCATTCTGGAAAAAACTGCTTTGTGTTATTTACTTTTTGCTTTTTGTTGAGAAAAACAAGGAGTGCCACCTCAGTTGACCTTGGGTCTTGTTTAGCAAGTTTCTATTGTAATGTAATGTCCACGATTGTCCTTCTGCCAAAAGGATAATTATTATTCCAATTATTTAATGTTACCTGGTAGAAAATGCTAAGTTTAAAAGGTAATATTAAATAATTATATCATTAGGTTATAAAGTGACATGATAGCTTATTTTAATAAATTCACTTTATACATTAAGTGAAGGCCATAAAATAATAAAAGTTCTTTTGAGAGAAGTAATATAAAGAGACAAAAGGAAAATAATATTATATTTCTCTCAAAAGTTATAAAAGAACAATGAGAGCTCATTTGGAGGCATGCTTAGATTTTGTATTGTTATTCTATTGGATTGAATTTACGTGTTCTTCCATTTTCTACCTTCTTGTGGATGAAAACCCACTCGGAGAAGATTAGTTTCAGTAGTGGGATATCTACCGTAGTTGGTACTGGTGGTTTCTACTTTAGGGAACCAATGGGGCTGATCAGAAATTGTTAGATTTTGTTGTGATTTGCATTGAAATCCATTTTGTATAGTTGTATTCAGTTTGATGCAATCTGATGTGTTTTTTTGGGAGTTTATTGAGTATCCAGTGTTTTCTAGCATGTCCATACAATGCAAGGCCGTATATGCTAGGAGTGTACGATTTGATGGAAGAAATTAATGAAGTCTTTCTCGACAAAATTAATAAAGTCTTTCTCAACTTCATCGCTTGAGATGATATCATTGTATTTTTGAATTGCTTATTTCAAGACTATTTGTATTAAGTTTGAGGCATGATATGAAAAGTTTGATGGGTGTCTGTACATCATAGAGACGTACTGCCTAGAGTGGAATGATTCAGATTGGAATTAAATCTTGAATCTCTTTGCCTCCCTTCTTGTTTGAACATTAATTTGTATGCATTGACAATCATCTTGGAACGATTTGCCATTCATTAGATTTGAATTGAAAATATTTCAAAGCATCCATATCTTGAAGAGTCGTACCAGCTGAAATGGTACGTTTGGTCATAGTAATTAATAATGGAGTTTTTTTGAGCAATATCAATTGGAATGTCTTTGTGAGCCTAGACCGCTTCCTTTAAGCATATTTTGTAGATGTTTTGATGTATATTGGAGATGTTAAGAGCAGATTTGTACATATTCGGCCGTATAGCTGAATAAGAGATCAATGCACATTTTGAATTGGTGACAAAGCTTTTTGGTTGGTTATTGTTTGTTGTCCTTTTGTGAAGTCTAGGTGATCTTATCGGGCCTATTATATATTGATTTTGGTGTGAGTTCTGTATCAGTTGTGATGAAGTCAAATTCCATGTGCTATACAGTATTGTAGTGATCAACATGTGTAAACAAACAGTTATCAGTCTTGCTAAGAGTGATGATTGCAGTTTTCTAATTCTTGCTCGAGATGTTTGATGTGTGATGCAGAGATAATACTTGTATTGATGTTTGGTGAATTTTCCATGATAGTGATCAGCTGTACATATCATTGTGGGACTGATTTCTATGTCAATTTCAGTATGACAGTGATCTACATCAGTAATAACTCATACAGTCTGCAATGATAGTATTGTTTTAGAGAAGATTGACTATCTAGATTTTTTGTGCTATTGTTCCTTGGCAGGGGTAGTAATACATAAGAGCATATACAGCAGTATACTCTGTGTTTAACATAAATCAAGTGGCTCCAATCATTATTGTCTAAGTTATCAGCCTTCATCAAGGATTGATTAACATATGTTTGTTGCATGGTCCTCAGGGTACTTATCTTTCCTTGTCATTGGTGTTGAACCAAGCCTAACATTCAGATTTTGAGAAGCCCAGCTAAGCATTGTAATCATTTCTTCTAATATTGCTTCCATTTTATTCTTCTATGCACAATTTATAACCCCTAGATGGTTCAACCGCCAGTGTGGAGAAACTGAACTTTCCTTTCTTTCTTCATACCCACTGGATAAGTGGCGAATCTCCACTGAATAAGTGGATGACTTGTAATGTTCTATTTTGTCTTACCCACTAAAGAAAGTAGTGAATTCCCATGATTCATGGATGCCCACCGCAATGGATGAATTGAATAATCTTGTTACATTGTTGTTCATTGTAAGCCAACATCACTGTATGCTCTCACCTTGCCCATCCTATGATCTTGGTGATCAAAAAGTGTGAGGCATTTTAGTTGTTTATTGCATTTATGCTAACACTGTTCATAGCATTGCAAAATTGAAAAAAATAGGGTAGCATCTTACATGTAGGAAGTTACCATTTATGGCAAATCTTATCCTTATCTCTTTGTAGCACCCATGAAGAGGATATGCTTTGTTTTTTGAAATTTTTTTTTGGAAAATATTTTTGAGTTATTTGATTTGAAAAAGATTTTCAAGTTGAAAAAGATTCCACTTTGGGAAGTGGATGCCTAGGAAAAAAAGCATAAGCTTTTCTGGCTTTAAAATAGATTTGAAAGCGGATGCCTTGTATGCTTTTGTAGAGGACTTGGTGGAGAAAGTTAAGCCAAATTTTTTAGGGCACTTTGCTTTTGTAGCTCTTGCATTATTATGTTGTATGAATAGTGTGTTTGAGGAGAGGTATTTTATGCAGACTTATGCTATCAATTTTCCTCTAGAGAAGCAAGATGTAAATCTCCATGTCTATTTTCTTCTTCTTTCATGATCTTAAAGTGTTAATTTACATGTCGTTATGCTGCTGAAATTTTCTTAGATTTGTAAGCTACATTATCTTTCCTCTAAGGGTTAATGTGATGGGAAATCAACTATGTATGTTTTCACTTTAAGGGCATAGTAGTATGTGTTTGCATCAAGTTATTGAATATCTATTTAAGTAAAATATAGGATGCTATAAGGTGCATGTTGTATTCTCTTTCCCTTTCAAATCCGCCCCTCACATCTAGTTGATCATTTGATGTGATTTGGTACAACCTTGAGAGGTACAAGATCATATTGGGCAAAATGTCATGCTAAATTAATTGACATGATTCACCAAATTGGATCACTAACAATATTCTTCACTTTGAGTGCAACGAATATGTACTAGCTTGATTTGCCTGCACTAATGCCTGGAACATCTCCAACCAAACCACGAGAAACCCAAAATTGGTGAAAGAAGAATATTATTGATTATGCTTATATAGTGGCGCACTACATGCACTTGCGACATACAATTTTTTGAAAACAAATACTTGAAAAAGGAATGAAAGTAAAAGATTATTTGTTTAGATATGAATACCAACATAAATGTTCACCACATGTGCATGTATTTTTATGATTAGATGGTGCACCAGATATGGACAACCTTGATTGGACAAACAATGAGGAGCAAAAAAGTGTAGAGTAATATTTAGTTCAATGGTTAAAGATAAATTTTGACCGATGTAATTCATATACAAATATTTTTAATTATCTACCTATTCATAAAGTGTTATATAATTCATATACATATATTTAAATTATTATATACATATATGGTTAAAAATGCTTACCTATTAAAATAATATATCTTCTAAATAATAATAGAATCAGAACAATTTTTTTATTAATTTGTTGAGTTATGTCTATGACATACTTGTAAGAGAGATGTATGTTTATGTGTTTTCTCCTATCCTCCCTCTATCTATTATCTAACTAATGTGCTATATATATCTTAAAGATAATAAAGTGAAAGGTCCATTATTGAATTTGAAATGGTTGAGAATCAAGATGGTTGAACTCCCATGTGTGACTCTTCATCTTCTAATGGTTTGAATTCCAAATGTTTATTATACTTATACTTTGTTTTGTCATGGAGTGGGTTTTAGAAGTTGTGTAGAAAAATAACATATGCGAACATTCTAAGATGCTACACATGATTCTATGTAAATTTCTAGAATGTGTTCATGGTGCATAGTATCACACATATGTGCAAATGTGGTGTAAAACTCAGACAAAATTATCCTTGAAGTTGTGTTGCGTGATACTTCATGTTACAGACAAAATTTATATGCCAAGAAGAGGCAAATTTCCTTCCTTGGGGAGATGACTAATTTGCGACTAGAGAAATTTTTTAAAGAAAAGGCAGTAATCATGAACCATGCTATTTAGATGGTCCTTGGGGAGTTGTTCTTATCTTCAAAACACAAGTATCATGTTAACACTGATATAGCTTCCATGTTTGTTGTTGTTTTATTGGAAGCATGGGAATCAAAAGATATAGTGAGGTTGGTATCCATGGCTTTGATCAAGCTTTATTGGCATGTGGGCCTCAAAATAGTTTTTGATATCATTGTACTCGGTTCAGGTTTTCCTCTTGGAATCGAATTATGTCTTGCACTGAATACCTCTATTATAGTGCTATGTATTCCTTTTGTTATTTTGCACATGGCTATAATGACTTCCAACAAAAGCACTAGGTGAAGTGGGGTGTTCATCCTTCTGCTAGGATTGACTAGGCCTTCATTGTGGATGATGACACTCCAGACAATGATGGTGATGGCTAAAGATGCTAGTTTATAGGGATAAATGCTAGTATGCTATGGTTTCCAATCCATAATACAAGTTTTATGATGTTAATATGGTCATATATAAAAATACTATATTAGTGCAAACATTATAGTTATTTTGCCTTTAAGGATTTTGTTTTCCATGCCTCAAACAATTTTGTATATAGGCCCTTCTTTTGTATATTTTTCTAAAAATTAATATAAATTTATGGTCCCTTAACGCCAAGTTCATCTAGCAAAAGAAAATAATGAATTCATTTATTGATTGATATAATACCCACTCTCATAAAGACTCATAAAGACTAGTAAATACAATGTTTAAGTTAAAAATAGGGTTATATAATGTACACAAGAATTAAATTTAAAATATATAACTAACATAGTTTTATTAAATGAATGCACATAAGAATAGAGCCCAAATAAACTAAATAATCTATATAAATACAACTAATACTCAAACATAAATCACAAAAATATCAAATCAAATAAACAAGAGCAAAAGAAGTGCATGAGTTAGCACAGGATGGGAGCATTATTTTATTTATTGTAAATTAAATAGTAGTTTTATTTATTGTATTTAAGGGTTTATTGTTGCATTGTACAATAATATTTTATAACTATATTTTATTAGGGTTTTATCAAATCAAATAAAAAAGGAGAAAAGTATATTAGACAAGCACAGAACAAGACAAGTAGGGTTTTATCAAATCAAATAAAAAAGGAGCAAAGTATAGCACAGAACAGGACAAGCAACGGTAGGTTGTTTTATTTATTGTAAACTTAATAGTAGTTTTATTTACTGTATTTAAGGGTTTATTATTGTGATGTACAATAATATTTTATAACTATATTTTGTTAGGGTTTTATCAAATCAAATTAAAAAAGGAGAGAAGTATACCACACAAGCATTCAGAACCAGATAAGTGCTATTCGAAAGCTAGGTTGTTTTATTTACTGTAAACTAAATAGTAGTTTTATTTACTGTATTTATTGTATTTAAGGGTTTATTATTGTGATGTAAAATAATATTTTATAACTATATTTTGTTAGGTTTTTATCAAATCAAATTAAAAAAGGTAACTATATTTTATTAGGATTTTATCAAATCGAATTAAAAAAGGAGTTATTTTAATGAAAATACTTGAAAATTAATATGTTATTTTATTTCCTCTTTAATAATATTTTATAGGTTTTACTATACAATCATCAATTTTAATTTATTTCTTTTTCAGCCACTCTTGTTTACATTATATTTTATAGATTTTACTATATAGTCATCAATTTTAATTTATTTCTTTTTTTGTTGTTTTATATCCTAAACTAATATTTTATAATACTATATTTTATTAGGGTTTTATTTTGTTTTCTACACAATCAAATTTAATTTACTGGTTTTTACTAACTTTAATATGTTGTTTTATTTACTGTAGAGTTATTTTAATGAAAATACTTTGTGTTATTTACATATATTTTTAAAAAAATAAAGTCTTAATATATATTAAGAATGAAAAGTTTAGTCCTAGGTAAATATGGAATAAAAAATGGAACCCTAGGACTCAATATGAAATACAAGGATAAAAACATATTTATTTATTGTAAGTGCACAATATTTTATTACTAAACCTAATTAAAATATTTTATTTTTTGTGTTAGTTTAGATATATTTTAAAAATAAAGGAAATTAATTTATGTTGTTTTATTTGCTCTAGAGTTATTTTAATTAAAATAGTTTGTCTTAGTTGTTCAATATATTATTTATTTAACAAAACATTAGTAAATAAAATCCTACCCAAATATGAGATAAAAGAATGGAAACCTAAGATTCATTATGAAATAAAAACATAAAAACATAAGGAGAGTTATTTTATTTTATTTATTTTAAGAATTTATGAACTGTGGCAATCAGATTTTCATTATTTTACCTAAGATTCAATATGAAATAAAAACATAATTATTTTATTTATTGTAGAGTTATTTTATTTTATTTATTTTGAGAGTTTATGAATTGTGGCAATCATATTTTTCATTATTTCCAATCCTAAAGTTGTTAGATAATTGACAAGAGATAAAATGATAAAACTCAGATACAAAGACAAATTGCAGACATGAACACACAAAGAATTATAGTGGTTCACCAATTTGGCTGCATCCACTTTGAAGCAGCAGAATCTCTTTTCTTAATCTCTGTACACACTGTACACATACAACATGTTGGTAAACAGATTTGTCACTGCAGATTTGAATGTGACTCACCCAACTGGGTAGCGACAAATGTCCCAATAGTTGGAGAAGCTATTACTGGACTAATAACTTTGCTCTGTGTTTGAGAGGGGTAGTTACCTCGTATGATGGGGGTATTTTTGGTTTTTATGTACTTTTAACCTAAAAGTACAAAAGGAGGAAAATGAAAACTAACAATAAAGATGAGTAACATAAACCCTAATAGTAGGCACATGAATACTGGTTTGTATTTCACAAAGTCAAAGACAAATTATGAGGGGATTTCACCACAAAAGCTAGAAACTACGTTCCTGAACCAATATGATGAATTTCATAGCAAAAAGTTTTAATATGCAATGATGATGAAAAGAAGATGACGAATCTCAACATACAAAGAGACATGTTTCTCTAGCACATTCAAAATGAGATACCAAGATATGATTGTGTTTCATTGCATCAATTGAATGGTTTATATCAATGCTTCAATAGATGACCGATGATTTACATGATGACATAGAGGTATTACTAATTTAATGTACGAGAAATCAATAACAATAACTTAGAAGTACAATGGAACACATGAACCAAATACTTTCTTTATTATCTTTGTGAAATTATACAATTTCAAAAGCCTCCATGTACAAAGTATTAGAGCAAAGGTCTCTGAAAAGCTTCTCCATAAGTTTCCCCATAAAAGTCTCCTAAAAAAGTCCCTTTACATTTGAAATAGCCTTGTATTTATAGGCTTCTCCCTAGTAACTACCTTGTAACCACCTAATAACTACTTCATAACTACCTTTTTGAGATACAATAGAATAATGAACATTATTTTTGGTTATGTTTTATATTAGTTTTCCGAAAATAAAGTTCATTTTCTAACTTTTAGTTACAATAAGTGACAAAAGTCACTTTTACAAAAAGGTAACTAGAACTTGCAACTTTCAAGTTGTGGATCCTACTAAGTTCTCTCCATCTCCATTCGCTTCATTTTGACAATCAGACCCTACCGAATGTTGACAACTCCTCTCTATACCTAGATCTTAGACTCTTGTGTTCGCATATATTTAAGATAGAGATTGTGGAAATAGTATTTCCCACTGACAACACCATCATGATAGTGATAAGGTTGAATAACACTAAGCAATTTCTTGCTCTGATTTCAGTCATAAAATACCATCTACATACATGACTCATTTCAATTTCAGAGCATTATGTAGGGACAGACAGTTGAAGGAGATGGTGCATGTTCTACTTACTATGCATAACCCTCCTTGAGTACTTCTCCACATAACTTTGATTATTGGAGCTCAAGTACAATTTTGAAATGTATGCTAGAAAGTTTCTAAAATCTTTCCAACAAATCCATTATTGTGCCTATCCTACAATCACTATATTTCATGAGATCACAAATTTTTGAGGCCTTGCTAAACAACTCTCGTGCAATTGTAATGTTGCTTTTCACATTTCCTTGACAGATTTATCAAACAGGTCATACATGTCATCTATAATGAATTTGACGTCATTAAATACTTCTAAATCTTTTGTCCACAATAGTATATGAAATGAACTATGAAATCTAGAAGAGTGGGTGGTGTATACTTCAATCATACAATATGGATCTATTATAAAGAATAGAAAAGTTACCCCATTCAGATTCACATCAATAATGTAATATTCATTAATTTCAAATAAATCCTCTTTCAAACTCTCTAACTCCTTCAAAACTAGAAAATTGTGAATACTTGATTTAGGTAATCCCACATGCCTGTTGATGCTTGATCCATGCAAACCACTGATGAACATCTTTCCATATGCCTCCATAAGGGTTGTATGACTTATAATATCCAACACTAAACCAAATTCCTCTTGTATTGATCTTAATGCACTCTTCACTTTCTCGGAGTTAACTTACTTTCCATAAGTTGAAACAAGCATGTTGAAATACCTCTTCAACAAATTGATTTTTGGCAAGTCTTGCAGTCATAGTAGTCCATGAGACCAAATTTTCTTGAGGTATTTTGTTAAAAAGTTCATGCGCCTCTTCTATGCTCCCACATTTTGCAAATACATCTTCCAGAGCATATCCCAACTATGATATCAAATAGAAATCCTTTCTTGGAGTTCACGGTTTGGCAGGGGGCTGTTCTTAAATATCATCCACTTCAATAGTCAAAGGTCAATTTTGGCCAATAAAAATAAGATAAATATTTTCCACTTTTTATTGTGAATGAGGTGTAAAATCCTTATTGATTGTTTGACCATTGAAATGGATGATATCAAAGATTTAAGAATTTGGCTTCACCCCTGAAAATTGCATTTGCTAGAAATTTTCTAAGACCTTTTCAATGAAACTATTTCATGCATATCCTTCAATCATTGCATTCCAGTTGATGGCATCTCTTGAGACAGTTGTCAAACAATTCTTTTGCATTGCATATGCTTGCAAACTTTGTATACATCATTACCAGAGTAGCTGCAACAAATCCATTTTATACATGTCTTCCACCATTGCAGTTCATGATAGCATATTTCTTTATGGCACACTTGTCTATGGCTCCACATTTTGTATACATGCCTATCAGGACACTTACAACTACTACATCAAACAAAAATTCATTTTCAATTATGCTTTGATGTATGTCAATACCCTGCTCAAAAGCCGCTTTTGGGGTGGGCTAGGAGGATGTTGGCACAAGTTTGTGAAGTTTGGGTTTATATCTATGAGGCATACTTGCTTGAAAGATTTTAAAGGCTTTTCAATAAACATAGTTTGTATATATCTTGCAATTACTCCACTCTAAGAGACCATAATTCATTGAGGTAGTTCCAATAAACTTGTTTCATGCATATAAATCCAGCTATTGTTAAACTTCATCTACTTCAATAGTCAAATTTTGATTTTGGCCAATAAAAATAGAACAAATAATTACCATTATTTGGTATGGATGAGGTGTAAATTTATTATTGATTGTTTGACCATTGAAATGGATGATGTTTAAGTAGCATGTATAACTCCATCTTTGCATATGAGTATTCAAGTTTCTTTAGAGGTTTTCTTGAGCGGCATAACTTTCTTTCTCTATGCAAATTTCTATGCAAACATAGGCGGCCTTTTAGGAGAATATGGAGTGAAGGTTGAGAGTTTCCCATTTCTAGGTGACATTATTTTCGAATAAATGAAACCCCTTTATTGACACTTTGAAAGCCTTTCACAACCAAATTTGTCCGGTAGTTGTTAATGCTTATAAAACCATTTAGATTACCCAGTAAAATATAATCAAACTCTTCCTTCATCAGTCTTTTAAGTGTAATTCATAAATATCTAACAAGTTGTGACTTGTGCTTTTGGCAAACCTTCATGAAATAACTACCAATTTGAAAGTTATAACTTTTCCAAACCTCTAACTTCACAAGTAGTTAATAAAAATCATAACTTGTACTTTCCATTGAGTTAGCCAAATTCACAAGTTGGAAAATTGTGAAAATTTCAAAGTTGCATCAAGTTAGCCAGCTACTTTCACTTTTTGAAAGTTGCGGACAACTTCACAAAAATTGAAAGTAGGCCGATAACAACTTGCTTTTTACAAGTTAATTAATTAGTACATATTCTTTATACTTTTTTGAATAGTACTAACCTGTGAAAGTTACTAAGTCACTTTGACTTAGACGAATTTGCAACTTGTGAACCTGGATTTGTGCATCCAAAGTTGATCTTCAATCCAACTTGGAAAATATCAAGGTAACTTTACGCAAGCAAGTGAAACATTTTGACTCCCTCCATGAAATCCACTACAACTATATCAACCAAGTTAACCGTGCAGGTGTGATAAATGGCAAAAATGCATAACTTTCAATTGGAATGTCAGATTGTCATGAAATCTTGCCACATTGTCTGTAATAGTACTGTGAGATCCCCTACTAGGTGATTCTGCTTTAACCTTTACAAAAACTATGATTTAATTGTTTCCGTAAACTGTTCGCTGAAAAATTGAAAGTTTAAAATCTCCCAAACTGTAAGACATCTTAACCTAAAAAGTTGCCATATTAGGTGAAATGGAGTCACAAACACCACTATAAAAGAATTTTGTACCATCTATCATGGATTTTAGGATTTAATTGTTTTCATAAAATGCCATGAACTAGATAAGTGCACCTAAGAAAATGAATGAAATAATGAGTGTCTCTCCTCCAAAATGATGTTGTTGTACAAAGTTCAATGCAGGGAAACAATGTGAACAAAGTAGAATGTGACATCTTGGCAATAAGTTATCTGAACGACTCACGTGAAAAAAATGTGACACCAATGTTTTGCAATCAAAAGGTGACTTGGCAAAAAGGGTTTAATGCATGGTCAGGCTTGTCATTTCAACACTTTAAATTTTGGAGTGTAGAAATAGGGTCAACACAATAGCATCATTCTACAACAATACACTCTATTTTTCAATGTTCATTATACATCTTGAAGCAGCCTACGAGAGGAATGTGAAAGGGCTAAACAAAACAGATGGTAAAGAAGTGACAGAAAATTTGAAATGATAAACAATTCTTTATCTTTAGAAAAAATAAAAGTTCAGACACATGAATTCTTTTATCTCTTCACTACACACCTACAGAGTCATTCTATATTATTTTAAGAGGACACTACACATTTCGAATGTTGTAATCCTTCTTAGAGCATCGCCATGTTTAATTATTAATATTGATGTTTTTTTTGTAGGTATGGGATGACCAAAGTTGAATTTTGAAAGTAAGGAGCAACGCTTACAACATTGAAGAGATTATCATAGGAATTATCAAAGACAACAATGAGGACAAATGACAGATGTAGAAAGAAATGAAAAAAGTAAAAGAAAAGGATGCAGTAAGTCTAGATGAATGCCTATGAATTTGAAAATCACTTATTCTACTCTCTTGTTTAGATCTGCATATACGGAACTAATCTGCAAGACTATGAAAATGATCTTAGACATGGAATCTATCTTAGGTTAGCTGAAATGAACTGTTAGGAAGTGATTGTTTATCACAAGTTCAACTCACCTTGATATGTGAAATACAATAAGGAAATTGGTAGTGCTTACAATCAGCATTGAGGAATTTGCTAATTTGTGAAGATCATGTTCTCTTTAATCAAGCCCCTAGGTGGACCATTTCAATGACGATGAACCTAAATTAAAGACAATAGGCTAACATTCAATATTCCTAAGATGATAATGCAAGTTGATAATGATCTTCTAATGATTCATAGGTCCTTTCAAAACAAATGAATGAATGTCTTTAAATACAATAACAAAGTAGATAAATCAATGCAAACGTGTGTTAGGTTGACTCACAATTGCTAGTAGGAGGGAGTTGGCAAGATTTTATTTGAATTTTGAATTTAAAAGATTAGGGTTGAGATCCATGGTCTTGTGAAAATGACATGGATCAATTTGACACCTACAAATTGGATACAAGATGGGGAATGGAAGGTCTAGGGATCATGATAAGTTTTTGGGCATGTGGGGTGGTGTGAGTAGAATAAGATATTATAGACTTGTTATTGCATAAAGAACACTCTAATTGAAGTGCGCCCAAAACATAAGACAAAATGACATGAGCATGTGATTTTCACTATTACATTTTGTCCCCCACTTTGATGTGTAGGCAAACTACCAAGAGGATACATGTCAAATAAAACAAGCGATCAAAATGAAAATTAAATATTTTTAAAACACACAAAGGACATTGATGTGCTCAAAGGATACATATATGATTGACCAATATTGAATTCTCCTTGTACTGAGTGCTGCGTCAAAAACTTGCAAAATAAAAAATGCAATGAATAACATCTATTCCACATTTGAAATAGGCACTAACTATATAACTTGATTGAATTCTCTTTGGATTATATTTGGTTCCTTGGTTGTAAAGGACAATTTTTCTCTTAACTTTTGTGGCATGTAGGCAATTGATCACACAAGACTTGTAATGAAGTTAAATGCTATCATAACAAATGAACATGTTTAGATTCTACTTTTTACCTTGAATCATCTTAGTATCCTTTGCTCTATCTATAAAGGTATACAAAGGCTGCTCCATAGTAAATGTGTTTAGAGCAATTCCTTGCAATCCCTTTTAGTTAAGGCTTTAGCAAAAAACTTCATAGTTTCTTGAGTTTCATTTAAAGGTACCACAATCCTAAACACTCTTAACACTTAATTGTACAAATGTATGTTCCATATAATATTGTAATTATGTGAAACTAAAATTAGTTCTTAGGTAAACAAAAGAGCTTATAAAATTGTTGTGGTTAACATAATAGTTATTTACATGGAGATGGATGAGAACTTATACAACCATCGTGGTTAACTTGGAGATGGTTAATCTATTAAGGTAAAGTTTGATGTTGTTTGGCACACACTAGGCAATATTAATCAATAATGGTTATGAATGACTTGAATTATTTGATCATAGTGACTTGGAATAATCTTTTTATGAGCCTATGATGTTAAAATTCTATTTGACAAGACATTACTATTGTAGTAAGAAAGTAGGGGTATAATTTGTTGACAAGAATGATTGTAAATATATGTGACTTATTCTAGTTCACATCACTTATTAGTGCCCCATTTACTAATTTCACACATATACTTTCACATTGCAAGTCTCACATATATTACCAATTTCATAGGTATACAATATATTCTTTATGTTACTAAATGCATTATGTTAGATGCTTTGTCAAAATGATCCATTGTCCTGTAGGAGCACATAATTAGAAATGATACATGAGATGGATGATGTGGGCAATGATAACACTTGGATGAAAGAGATATTCGATAATTCCTCACACATTGTATGTATTTAAAGACCAAGTTTCTTTGTTGTTGTTGTTAGTGGAAAATGTGAACAATAGTAATAAACAACTAATCATCCAATAACTCAATGGAAATTGAAGTAAACACAAGTTAACCAAGAATATACATTCGAAAACTATTTTACCTCTATGCTTCCATTGTTTGCCTATCTCTTCTTGATCTTGATGGTAATGGAGCTCTTAGAAGTGTGCACTTCCTTGCTGTTGAAGATGACAAGAGTAGAACGGCTGTGATATGGAATGTGCAATGGAGACTAAACTACAAACCAACTATAATAGAGATGGGTTGATGGAGACATGATGATGATAATGGATTTGTAATGCAAATGCAATGAAGGTGATTTTGCCAAAGGCACACTGGCATGATTCTTGCAGAGTAAGGTCATGAATGCTTGAGTGTATACAAATGGGTATGAAGACATTGCTTCTATAGGCTGAGGGAAGACCAAATCCAAGTGTCAATAGGTCCATGACTGAAGGAATTACCTGTGATGTGTATGGTTGAGAAAGGCTCTAGGGAATGTGTGCAAATTATGAGAGGATAAGTGTCCAAGCCTTCTTGATGAGTTATGTGAGGTAACAGAATAGATTGAAGAGTTAGTTGAGATGATTGATCAGTTAACTAGGTTGATTGGGGAGTCAACAAAATAGGTTGACTAGTGAACTCAATTGACTAATTAGTTAACTGATTTGAATGATGAGTTAACTAATTTGACTGGAGGAGAAATAGGACATGTGGGTGAAGGAATATTAGCTAATTAAATATTAAAATATTTAATTATGTGTGCAACATGGTGAGGTTGAAAGGTGAGGTGGATTTATGAAATTAGGACTTTGGGATAGAGGAAATTAGGATTAATTAGATAATTTAGAATTATTTAATTATGTGGGACATTAGAAGAAATAGGGAATTTAATTAAATAAATTGATTTTATTTATTTATTGGAGGGATGCGAATCATTTAAATAAATTAGAATATCTATTTAATTGATAGGAGAATGAGAATAAAAATAAATATTAAAATATTTATCTAATTCGACTTGATGACAGGATGACTGACAATCTCATGATGAGATAGGTTGAATGATAGGTTAGGGTGAAGAAAATGGAGGACCTAGAAGAAAGATTATGTGAAAAATCATGCCCTAGCATGGATGCGGTCAAGCACCTCTCATTAGGGTTCCATGTGCTATATATAGGAGTTTGGGTTCATAGTTCACTCATTTGTACACTTGCCTTTGAGAGAGATCCCAGTGGAGAGTAGAGCCATTTGAGCATAGAGCAGTCAATGAAGATGCAATAATTTCCTCTTGAGCTTCATTGATTCAAGCGGATTTGACGGTTCAACCGTCCAACAAACTACAGGCTGCTGGTAAGTACTACTTCATTTCTAGGCTAGGATCATTAATGCTAGCAATAAATGTAGGCCAAAGATTTAGGTTTTATAGGCACCGAAAGGAAGAACTGCTCATATAACACGCGATACCGGGCATATGATGTGATTTTGCGCATATGATGCTGGAATCGGTGCATATGCGATTGTTTCGCATTTGAAGCTTATTCTGATGCAACTGAAGTCTTGCTACACATACAATTTTTACTGCACATTTCACATGTTGCTGCGTAAACAAGTTTATACTATGCATCTAACGAACAATCCTGCACATTCAAAATAAAGTGGCGCATATGAGTTTATTCTGTGCATCTGACAGGCACAATTGTACAAATAATTTTGGTTTATGAAAAACACTTAGAAATTTGATGAGGTTGACTACGTGATTGATGCTGGTCAACTGATAGGTCATCATTGAGATTGATAGAATCTTTGGAGAGATGATAGGATTACTTTCCTATTGAAATAACTAAGTTTTTGATGTTGGATAGATAGACTTGTAGTTTAGTTGTTTTTTATTGACTAATGCATGCTTGTTTGCTTGCAGGAGGTAGATGATGTCCTCATGTCAAGGGAGTGGTTTCTAGTTACCCAGATGTTGAGGCCTTATCTTACGGAGACTGATCTTCTAGTTATTGGATCAGAGGCCAATCTTGGCATGAGAGATTTCACAGTGAGGACGGGACTTTTCACCTTCCCACTGGGGAGATTATAGTGACTCTAGAGGATGTTCGCAAGATTCTACACAGACCGATTGATGGAGAGCTCGTTGAGTATGAGCCGCAGACTAGGGCAGGATTGGATGAGTGTCGATGGAATTTTGATGATGATAAGATCGAGGGCACTGAGATTAGTTGGTCTGATATGCTATCTTATTATGAGCCACTTCCTTTAGTTGTGGTAGGGTTGATCAGAGGGATTGTGTGCCCCAACAGACGGTCACGTAGATTGAAGTTGGATGGGGTCGGGTGCTAGAGCGGATTACCATAGAGGGTACCAGATATGCTTGGGGTGTTTGCATCCTTGCTTGCCTGTATCATGATTTGCACCAGTTTGTGTATGATGGCTCTTCTATGTTGGATTGCGGGGTTCCACTATTACAGATATGGGCATGGACTCATATAGCCATCACTCATCCTATTGGCATTGGCACTCGGGGTAAGGATCAGCCTTACTTGTACATGTTTCAGAATAGCCTTTCCCAACCCAAGCTGGGAAAGTTAGAGTACTGGAGACACGCCTTTGACAATGTAGATAGAGTTGAGTGGTTACCATACTTGGACTGCTAGGTATGGGATGATAATGCATCGAAAATTCTATTTTATTTTTAGATGAGATACCTTATAGGGAGGACAGCCTATATTTTGGAGAGACACATTGTATCACGTGTGTACAGGCAGTTTGGTAGAATCCAAGGGATGCCCCAGGGTAATGCCATATCTGCCCATATACACAAGGAGAGGACATGATGGGGACCCAACCCATCATATCAGACAACTCATGATGAGTTTCTACACATTCCTTATAAGCCTTGGCTGATGCATAGGATAGTGGCAAATGCAGGCACGACACATGACTATTTTGACTGGTTTATAGCACATCCTTTCCCACGCTACTACAGACCAGGAGACCGATCCCTGATTTTAGATGATTAGGAGGAGGATGACAAGGGGCGACGGATGTGAGCCATGAGACACAGAGGATGGGGAGGTAGAGGTGGCCGAGGTGGGGATGATGGCGGTGGTGGAGGAGGAGGTCATGATGGTGGTGGTGGAGGAGGAGGAGGAGGTCATGATGGTGGTGGCAGAGGAGGAGGAGATCAAGATGGTGGTCATGATGGAAGTGATGGGGATGATGGTAAAGATGGAGATGGGAGAAGGGTTCACCAGTGGAATGATCCCACCCAGCATGCTCAGCTAGCTTTACAGGCACAAGTTCAGCCTCCAGTGCAGCCACAGGGACAGGGGCTAGATGATGGGGTGATAGCAGGGTTACGAGCTTAGTTGGCTCAGGCATAGTATATGCTAGGACAATAGCAGGGATAGATAGGGTAGATGTAGGTCTAGATTACACAGCTACAGAGTGACCTATAGACCACCTGGCTAGAGAGAGACATAACTATTCAGAGGTACGAGAGGGTAGAGGCACTCTTAGAGCAGGTTCAAAAGACTACGGGACAGGGTCCCACTGACCAGATGGTTACAGAGATGGTTAGGGCAGGTCAAGAGATCTTCTACTGGAGGTCCCTTTACCAGCGAGCTATACCACCAGAGCGTAGGGTAGGTAGCTACTGACCTAGTTATCATAGCAGGTCGTAGATGGCACTCGCAGAGAGCGGCGGGGTGATGGGACCTCCCAGACCACTAGGAGGGGGTGCACCAGGGACAAGGACATCAAGTGGGGGAGGAGGAGGAGGTATCCTACCACCACATCTAGCACCATCAAGGGGGAGCCATTCCTAGCTATTTTGAGACATGTATGAGTTTTAGTACCTTTATTTGAACATGTATACACCACTTCGGTTTGGACACTTCGAGATGTCTTGTTATTTTGACATCATTATATACTTGGACACTTTTATTCTTTTTGATGATGATTATATCATATCATTAGTCGACTGACTATGATTATGATCTACTGTGATGGACATGACTTACATTATGATGTTATGATATGCCATGCTTATAGATGACCTATGTGGTTTATGACTTGAATCCATATGTTTATGTTTATGTGCTGGACATAATGATCTATATGATGACTTTACATGATTATGATTGCATGCGACATGTCTAACATGTTTATTAGATTCTATGATGCACTTTATGTTTATGCGACATGATGTTTCTATGAGCTATATGATGGATATGATGACCTATATGCATGTTTATGATCCTATATGTTCACATTCTATGATGATCTAATGCAGACACTGTGATAACATAGATGTTTACTTATGTCATTTGCCATAGTTTTAATTGTGGCTGATGATCTAATATGCAAATGCGATGATAGCTATGTTTTTGTGAGATTTTTGGTTAATGTAATGTTATGGTGACTCATGCATTTAAATGACAACATTATATGCAAAACATGATCTAAATGTTTATTACCATTAATGCAATGTATGTGATGATACTATATGATGACACACCTATTCATGACATACAAATGAATTATTTTTGTTGTTCCAAGTATACTCAATCTTAATTAATATCACTGGGAATTGCACCCATATGCAAGGCTGGTAAAGCACTACAATTTTGTGTAACATGGGACTAATCTCAGGTTGTGGGTGCCCTATGACGAGATTAGACCTCCAGATTATGGGCTAGTTCCCTTCAAATTTTCTATTGAGATGTATGTTTTTACTATTTTGGAAAAGGGAAGAAAGAACTAAAAGAATGCTTAAAGGTAAAAATTGGTGATGCACTTGATTTGGATAAAAACAATGCAATCTAATCCATAATGTTTGCTCAGAAATCTGACTCTTATAGAATCCAGACTTGGCATAAATATCACAAAAGTGATTCTAAGGAAGGTTTGAAAACAGGTTTTCATGAAGGAAATGTTTTTTTTCACAACACAAAAAGACTATTTATGGTTAGCACAACCTAAGACCTGTGATGAATATATGCTTGAATGCTGCGAAAAGGGAAGTGAGACAATAATTTTAAAGGTTTAATAATAAAACACAAAAAAATTTCATCAAAATGACTTCAATAATCAAAACTAAAGGAAAGGTAATTCAACTGATCTGAAATAAACAAAGGAAAGCTCTGCAAAGAAGACAAAAGTATAACATGTAACTTGTCGATCTCTCAATAAAACTGTAAAAAAAGTGAGCTATAAGAATTCTCCAGTCCGTCTGAATCAGAATGAGAATCAAGAACTAGCAAAAACAAACTTTTTCTTTACAATATATAGGTTTGCTCTCTCCGAGAGGCATGCAAAAATATGGACTTGTAGATAACTACCTCTAAAAATAATCACTCCCGAGCAACCTCCAAAATCCTCAAAAATAGGGCCTAAAATTGCCACAAATTCAGTAAAAATAGATCCAATTTGGGCCTCTCCATATGCTTAACAAAAAAGTTGATCAAGGACCCTAAAAATATTCCTAAAAGGCATGCAAAACCTCCTAGGTGGCCTAGTTAACTCAACTCATCAATTTGCATGATTTTGCATGAGCAAAATAGATTGTGAGTAAATAATAAAGTAAGAGAAAATTACTTTATTATTGGTTACAATTTGTTCTATTTTTTATTTTACAACTTGTGAAAAATAATAAAGTAATTTAGAAAATATCACTTTATTATTTATTTACAATTAATGACTTTGTAAAATCGTGCATGACAAGAAAAAAAAATCACTCCTTATCACTCCAATTACACTTGCCTATTTTGCATGATATGAGAACAAATAGGACTTAGAAGAAAACTAAAACTCCTTATATCTCCATGTGAGAAAATATCCCTATTTTACATGATTCAAGTACACATTAAGGCAAAATTTTATCCTTATCACTCCAAGATCAATGAGAAAACATTTATCTTCCTCTCCAAGATAAATAAAAAATCTGAGTCACTCCATGCATTATGACACTCCATGCACCAAACAATATGCATAACATCCTTATGATTCCCCTTTGATGCCTTAGTGCACATATATATCATTACATTTTCTAAACCACTTTATATCTCCACGTGCAACTTAAAGTTAAGAATGGAAAAAATCAACTCCATGACTCCATCACTGCATAATCATATACTGCCACCATTATACTGCCATCATGCATATTTGCTTATCTTGGAAAACTCCATGCACAGCCTCATGCATGCCATGTTAAAAATCACACCCTCCTAGCTTTGTTAGCCACCATGCATAATCAGAAAGTATTCAACCTTTTGATGTTATAAATAAAGACAAGGAACTCTAGCATGTGTATTTTGTCCATGCCTTACCCGACCACCAAGGAATCTTTAAAAGTTTATAAGGCCTGAAGCCTTTCTCTCTCATCATATTGGCCTTCTTGACTTAATAAAAATTAAGTATTAAGCATTGTTGTCAGCCACTCCATGTTATGATGGCTAGGATCTTCAAGAATAAGGTCTTGACCATGTAACTCCTTTGGATAAGGTAATTATTTGTTTTTGTAAGTCAAAAATTACATTTGAGAGAAAAGAATCTTTCGAACAAAACAAAGAGCCAACCCTAAAAGTTGCTCATTCTTCATTTGGTCCTCTTTTTTCGATGCTCTGCATCTTTGCTCCGCTGACCTAGGGTTTGAATGCTTTCATCATGACTGTAGTTTTTTCACTCCTCTCAACGGCATCTTTGGTTGCATCTTGGAACTTTGCATCATTAATAAATAAGGTAACACTTGCTTGAGTTTCATATGAAGCATTTTATTTGATTTGTAGCTTTATTCTTTCATGGCCACGGCCTCCTTCCTCTTTCATGGCTCTCTCCTTCGTTGAGAATTCATTAACCTTCTTTCCTATTTCTACATCCTTCCTCTTTCATGCTCTGTAACATTTCTTGAAAGCTTAAGGCCACTGTGAGGCCATGGATATATCTTCCCTTCTTGTTAACAAAAAAGAGGTAAGCTCTTGTCATTTTTTATCCTCTGTAGCTTCATTTGTCTCTTTTTATAGTTTGAAAAATGGCAAAGATTGTATGTGGTTATGGGTATTGCATTTTTTGGTAAAAAATGGCTTATCACTGTTGGCCATGACTGTATATGTCTCTTTTTGGCTTTGACTTGTGTATAGATGCAGAAAACCTTGAGGATTTGAGATCTTGAGATGAGGGTTTGACATCTTTTTGCACTTTCAAAGCCTCTACTTGTTATGGCTATGCTCCATCTATATACAGGCATCAAAAACTGTAGATTGTCAAGGGTTTGTTTAGTTTTAAAACTAGGGTTTCAACCCTCCTTGCACAAAAATTCCTTCACACTTCCATGGCCATGCTCTTCACTGTTATGTATTTCTCATTTGACTTATCCTGAAGAGAAAAAATAAGGGTTTGAACTTTCTTTCAAGGGTTTGTTCAATTTGTAGATGAGTATACCTTTTATTATGAGAAACTTTGCTCTTCTGGCTTGGCTATGATTGTATCTCTCTTTTATCTGAATCTTCTTGACTATCTATGCAAAAATGAACACTAGGGTTTGATAGCTTGATATGGGTATACATTTTTTGATGAGAAATCTTTCCTTCTATATAGCACCTTCTTGACTTTCTCCTTGTGACTACCATGTTGTTAATGATGCACTTTTACCTTTATTTACCCTCCATTGTAGCTACTGGGTATAATAGCTAGTCTTTTAATATTTTGAATGATGACCAGTATTAGATACCTCCATCTGTATCATACATTAGCACTCCTAGGAGGCTCTCCTGTAGCATAGATAGTCTCTTTAGCTTATTTGTATATGATATATCTCCTCAGGTTGCTAACTGTAATATGATGGACTATTGTTGTGTGGCATTATCTTTTGATTGTGTAACTATCTTTCATCTCCTTAACTGTCTCTGGCATTCTTAAAATTCACCTGTAGCATGCTTAAACATGTTCATATCTCCATAGCTGTTTTGCATTCTTTAAATATACTTGTAGCATATATACATGTTCCTATCTCTCCTTACACCTGTAGCTATCCTTGTGCATATTGACTGCCTATCTCATGATTTGGATGTTATGTATCATGCATATCAAGCATTTCTCTTCTTGGTTGTCTGTTTACTATGACTATATTATGATAGAGCCAAATGTCATAGAAGAAAGAGGACTATTTACCTTGTGAACTGTCAATGACCTATCACTGTAACACTTGATATAAGTCTTGTTCTTTTTCTGTTGTTCCTCTTTCATTTTTGATGCACCTCTATAGATGGGTATGGCAACTGAAATATACTTTGTCTATCTCTTACTTGTATAATTCACTTCATTGATCACTATCCTGACTATCTATGGTGAAGATGACTATACTTATCTTTATTCTTATAATGTATCATTCTTTATGGCATTTTGTTGACTATACCATTGCATCACTGTAGCTCCAAGGTGTATGAGATAAGGTTTGTTTGATCAAAATAGTTGATGAAATGTATGGAACCTTGTTATCTTTGGGCTGTAGCACTCTTAACACTCCACTGTGCTCAATGTATTTGAATCCTTCTTTGACTAGACATGACTGTCTCTTGCTTTTGGATTTGTACTTGACTGTCATGTCCGTGATGATATATGTAGCTACTCTATAGCTTGTTCTTCCTATAAGATCTCTGGTACTAAGTGATAGTCTTTATCATTTGATGAATTCTCTTCAGAGAGTATGTTGTATGTATCTATCATCTGAATCTTTGGCTCTAGCATGTGACTGCTACACTTATCTCATATATTCTTGTGAGGCTTCCTTTTATGACAGTTAAGTTGGCATAGTGTATATATGATTGTCTCATCTTCTGTTCCATGTGGCATTTGTTTGACTATCTCTATGACATACTTGCAACTTGAATGTGATACAACTATTAAACTTTGATCATCTTTAACAATATGAGAACATTATGAGGAATACTTGGTATAGAGTACTGCTTCACCTGAACCGTTTCACTGTATCTCCATATATCTTGAAGCTTTAAATACCTGTATCATGTCACTTTGATTTGCTCCAATCAACTATAACAATGTCATGATGACATATCTTTTGTGTAAGTTGATCAGATGATGCATGATATAGCTTAGAATGATGCATCCTGTCTTTTCTGATACTCTTTTCAAAAAATGAAAAGAAACATGCTGGGCTCAAACCCTTGTGGGAGCCACATTTAATTCACATGTTTATTTGTCTTCAAATCAGCAAGAAAACTTGTCATATCACTGCATAGTGAACAAACAAGTTAGCATATAAAAGTACCTTATAGCATTGATTGATCTTCTTCATGATTTCTTCCTGATTTGTGTCATTATTTGATCTGATTTCTTATCTGAATGCATGATGTGATAAGTAGATGTCTCTATTTGATAAAAGCATGTGATAACTGTAAACATCCGTAGCACTAACAGGGCTATCCTCAAAATTTTGTAGGTTCAAATGATGATGTCTTGGAGTGAAGACTGAAAACTGAAGACTTGAAGGCCGACTTCAATAGCAATCTCCATCATCAGGCAATGATGGATGTTTAGATTTATCAGATGTTCATTTCTTTTCCTTTTATCAAATAGATACATAGCTTGCATGTCTATAATTGCTCAGTCTAGTTACTCCCACAGCTTGTGTGGGACACATTTGAACACTTCTTTTAAACACGATCAGTTAATTTCTCTTATGCATATGATGTATATGTACTTCCTTTTTCAATCAATGCATGAGATAAAGTAACAGATACTTGAATGTATGTTCAAAACATGACATGAAATAACCGTGTAATACAAAATATCTTTCTTCCTTTTACTCAAAACTGATTAACTGAATAATCAATATAACTTATAACTCCTGAAAGATCAAACTGTGTAGAACAACTGTATCTCCTTGAATGTTTAATTTCTTGACAATTAATTCTCTTGTCATGATAACTTATCAGTCCCGATTGGACTGATGGGTTATCCTGACAATTGGATAGATCCTTCTCTACTCCATCAAGGCATTAACCATTCAATGAATGCATAACTTTGAAGTTTTCTATTATTTCTTCTGAACAATTACACTTAGGTCCAACTAATTTTAAGTGTAAGTAAAAAATTAGTAATATTTTTGGCGACCTCTCTGGGTTGTTTGCCTGCTAAACAACTTTGGACCAATAGCCTTGCCTTCTCATTAGGCATATAGTCATTTCTGCCCTAAATTTAGAGAAATTCCTCAACTCACACTAACTAAAAACAACGGGAATAACTAACTAAAAACTGAGTTGCCTAAAACAAAACCAACAACATGTGCAAAAGCACTTTTTGGGAACGAAATACTGAACTGAAATTCTAATCTACCCTACTGTAACCAACCAAAAGTGCTGGTCAAATGAATCCATTAATTGTTTGGTTGAAATAACTTCCCTTCCTCAACAGGGACCACTGATTCACATGCTTATGAGCAGCTGAAATTTGATGAAGTACAAGAAAGTACTAAATGAATTGTAGCACTGCTTCATAAAAAATATAGATGAATTCACTCACCAGCTGGATTTGATCATGTAAACCTCTGTAATGGGGTAAAAAGGTGATTTGATTCTGCTGCTCCGAGTCTGAAATTTGTTCAGTTGATGTAACAACAATCTGTACCTGCTTCTTTAGCTCTCTAACAACCATATCTCTGATTGGACATCCTCTTGTAATGATGTATTCTTGGCTGATGATTTTGATGACTTGATTTAGGTCTTCTTTCATATGATCACTTGTACTTTCAATGTGATCTATAACAGTTAGCTCATATGATTTGTATTCTTTGGCCTGATCTTGTTGATCAGAAACTACTGATTCACATGATATTAAACTATCATCTATGTTAGAACAAAAATCCTTGATAATACCTAAAAATATGCTTTCATCCAACTGACATTCTGCTAATGAAACTATATACTCATGTAGTGCCCCTCATCTCGTCGTCCATCTGATTGATGTTTACTTAGACTTTATGATAGTGTCTTAGACCATAGATGATGGATCTCTTGTTATCTTGTTACTTCATTATGGACCTAATCAGTATAGTAACAATTGTTGATGTTGGATTCTATTATTTTATGCTTTAGAATTTGATAAATGAACTAGATGTTACAGATGTTTTGACGTTATTCACTATATGGGATTTAGAGATAGTTGATCATTTTATGTTGATGACTAGTAATCAGATACCTTGTTCAACATAGTTAATTATTTATTCATAAACGTGAATGGAACAGTGTCGTATTACTCGCTCTCGAGTACCCTACCCCACTGCGATTTCCATTCACTATAGGACTGTATGTGGATATATATCTTGTTATGTTTAACCGTGCGTTGTTGCAGGAATGCAGGTACTAGGCACCGACTCCACCTAATTACCAGGTCTGAGCGTGCCTTCGCCAATGGATTGGTTGCTGGAGTTAACATGAGGTCCCTAGTCTGTGTTGTCTAGTTGTCAGGTTACCCTTGTGGTCGTTGTCTGTCATTTGATCATGATTTGCGGGCAAGTAATATTGCACCTTGGAGTCTAACTAGGTTAGAAAGTGTCTAAGTGTGTAAGGTATCGTTGTGCATTAAATAGAATCATATTACGGAAAGTATAATGTTGATAATTAAATGTATTGATAAAAGATAATATTGAGTCGATAGTTGTTAATTATTGTTGTAAATAAATTATTATTTTATTAGAAGTATAGTTGTTAAATAAAGATTGTAAGAAATTTTGTATTATTTAATATAATATTATTTGCAATAAATATTTAAATAAATAAAAATAATTGTAAGTTATGTTGTAATTAGTGATTTGCAACTAAATTAATAAAATAAATTAATATATAGTTGTACAATTATAGATTGTTGTAATGTTATAACTTTATTAAATACAATATGGTTGGTCGGCTATAAAGTAATTAAATGTTGTCGGAATTGTGTGTTAATATTTAAAAAAGAGACCTCTTGGGATCATGAAATTAAATAAAAACACATCTTGAGAATGGGAGAGGCTTTGGATTACGTGCCGAGTTCCTTCGAAAATGGAAAGGACTGTTCTATAAAAGAGAAGCTTGTAGAGGCAAAGGGGGCAGAAGATTGGAAGAGGAGAGTAGAGTAATAGATCAGGAAAAAGTTTGGAACTACAGTATTGAAACAGATTTCGTCAGATTGACATTGCTGCCAGGTTCCTCTAAATACATAATTCCTTTCCTCTGATTCTTTTTCTAAATCTTTTTCTGAATCTGCACTTGTCGATAATGAATGCTATATTAATTTCGAAACGGATTCCTTTTGTTAATTTGCCTCCTTCAAACTGCCAGGTTATTCTGTAGTTCTGTGGTTATTCCTTGTTAAGGACGGTTTCATGGTGAACTGTAGGTCTGTACCGTAAACATAGAATCATGCATTCCTTTAGTTTTTTTTATCTCTCATAATGAACGGTGCTTTCAATCTTAGAACCAGCCGAATTGAATCCAAGGAATTGAACAAGGGCATTACTTTTAAACCAGGAGTAGCGTCTTTGTAATTGTCTTCCGGTTAGTTCTAGATGAGATCGCCACCAATCTCTTTGATAACTGATGCGTTCTTCTTAGGTGGAGCCATGTATACATCAATGTATTGATTCTGCAATCCCAGATCTCAGTTGCTAAACTTGTATATCAAGGAACAAACTTCTTATATGCTTAGAGCTTTCATTTAGCGGTAGGAAAATGTGGCTTAGTGCACAGATGGCTTAATGTCTTCGTCTGCATTGGCTTAGAGTTACTAAAGTTTCCTTGTTACCATTCGCTGAGGTTATCAAATTCTGTCTAATGACATTTCATTTAACTAAAAACTAGAAAGTAAATAAACTCTGGGGGGTCCACATATACCTCGGGCCAGTTATTATAAGTAGTATCAAACCCTAATGTTTAGGAAGAGAATGGGATTAGATAGTGGATCGGGTGTTTGAAGCTATTTAAATGATACCCTTCATGGTGCGGTGAGAGCAAGCTTATTAACATCGCATGAGTTGGGGTTTCTAATCTGAAAGAGTGGCGTTACAGATACTCCCAAGCCTTCATTTTTATATGATCTTTAATCCCTTGAGGACGCATCTTTACAACCAGTGCAGATCTAGTAGATATCTTAATGATAAAGGTCAGGGTACTTTCAATATGACCGCGCCATCTTTTAGGCTTCGAGGTTCTAGTTTTATAAATTGAAATGATAATTCTTTTGAAAGTGTTATAGCTGCTGCAGCGTTTATCATGAGCTGTACTCAACAAAATACACACAAAATAAATATGCTAGAAACACTCAAATGCAAGTGTTCGGACTAAAATTGTGTGGATGCAACTACCTTGTATTTGATGAAATATACCAGTAATGCTAAACTGAAACTTATAGTGTGATATTTCTAGACTGCAGCAGTGTTCTAAGTGTTATAAGTGTTCTAAGTTTGCTCAACTTTAATTTCTCTTTACCTGCGCAACAATATATTCAGATTAACCGGATGCTGGTAATTGGTGTCAAATTCCTCTTAGTGTTGGTCTCCAGCTAGACGCCACTTTCTGTATACTAGCGGCTAGTGCAGTCATCACCACACAACTACTGCAGATTTAACTGTTGTCTCAATGAATTGAAAGGTATAGGATTCGTAGACAATGCTATTGGTATACACATGACCAACTTAATTTCGGCGTGTAACGGAGAATGCACTCTACTTAAATATCATCCATTTCAATGGTCAATCAGTCAATAGCAATTTTACACCTCATTCACAACAAAAAGTGCATGATATTTGGAATAAGGAAGAAGAGGACAGAATTCACAGGCAGACTGTAAAATACAAGCCAGATAATCGTGTCTTTTAAAAGGAACCCTGGTAATTAATGTTTTTCGGCCCTGATCTAAATCCTACCCCCCCAAAATAAAAGATTTACACTTTAGATTGGTTCCTTGCACCTAGTTTGTTATTAATGTTTCCTACCTTTTTGTTTAGCGCAGGTTCATACAAACCAGGTTGAATGTATCTACTGGCTTTGTATTAAGTCTGATTTTCTGATCTGTTTATGAATTATATCTCAGTATTAAGTGCCTAAAATCGGTCTGGGGAAGAGAATAAGGAGAGTTCAACCAAACGAATTTGTAATAGTGAAATTAGAATATTCATGTTATTTTTTTCATTTAGTTTTGTGTTTACGAAGATGTTTTAATGTAATATTGATACATGATATATACTTGTGTTATATTTGGCTCACAACACAATTCCTCTTCATCATTGTTCTACCTGTATTTACATTGACTTTTAGACATTCACTCCCTATCTCAAGATTACCACCTTATCCTTGCAAATCATTTATGTGCGGCTCAAGATCGATCTAGGTTAGTCTTGAGAAGCACATGTATGATCCTTAAATTCCATTAATCTCGCCGTGTAAAAGAGAATGAGTTAGCGAATGAGGAAGACTGCCATTAAACTTTGCAAACAAACAAGTCTTTCGCATGTAGCACAGTGTATTCTTCTGCAATTATTGTTCTTCCTCAGCCCATTATATACGCATAGCTGTTGGAAATGTAATAAGGAAATTAACGATACAGTTATTTACTTATTCTCTGATGGAAGGTATTTGCTATCCCATGACTCATAGTATTCATTATTATTGTTTTGTCATTATAATTATTAGTATTTTATTATTAATATTATTATTAATGTCGGCTCAACAAAATATATTTATATAAATATTTATATATATATAAAAATTATAGTTAAATGTTTAACTAATTAATAAAACATTAGTTTTGCGATTCTATAGTTAGGTTGGTTAAATTATACGACAGGTTAATTAGATGGAATATTTGTATCTTGTTAGAGAGAACGTTTAAAGTTAATTATGAATTCCACATTATAGTAAGTTGAGTGATTATTTTTAGAATGAATTATTGGAATTCATTTAGTTAAACCTAGTGAGTTATGCATAGTTGAAAGTTAATAAAATAATGGGTAAATGAGTTTATTTACTTAGTTATGTTTTAATTATATGTGTTTATGTAAAATTAAGTAGGTTAAATAAATGGGAACTAGATATAGAAAAGAGACTTAAATTAAAGTACATTTACATATTGGAGTTAAATAATGGACCTATATTATTTTTGCGATTTTTGAGTTGGTTAGTATATTGTGATTTGGAATTGTATAATGTGAGTGGAATGTTTATGAAACAGTCTAAGTTGTCAAGGGTTTATTCCAGAGGCTAAGGTTGTCTAACATCATGTAACATGTTGATAAGTGTCTTGAGTTAATGAAGCTATGTTGCCTTTTGTTTTAAAGAATTTGGTTATGGTGTAGTGGAAGAATGTAAATATTCTGAATGCATCGTGATTAGTAGAAAGGCTCTTCACAAATGTTGTGATTTATTTATTTGTTTCAGATGTTGTGTTGGATTAGACAATGGGGAGACATCGGTATTCGTGAAAAAGTATTTTTCTTATGAGTTACTTCATTGGAAGCCATGGAAAATGTATTAAGAGTATGTCCTTGTAATTGAGATGATATGCAAGAAGGTGAATGCCTTGCATCATTACATATATATGTTCATATCAGAATAACGGTTATGCAAGATGGTTAATGCCTTGCATGGTTCATGTATCATCGTTGTCATGATGATGTTTGCTATGTTTGTTGAGTAGGGTCTTCTAGATGCAAGTAGGGGAGTGGCTCTCAATGGGGGCCGGAGCCCAAAAGTGGCATCTAGGATAACCCATGTGGGAGTTTGATAACTTAGTGATAACCTAAATAATGAATTAGGGGGGTTGGGTAGTTAAGAACACTAAACAAGATAAGTGGATGCCTCACTCATGGCTCAAGTGCTTGTTTAGGCTTGAGATGAGATGAGAAGGCCTAGAATGGCAAGATCAACTACCTTGTCCTCATGAAAGGTATGTTGATTCCGTATGAGCATTGTATGGGGGCCGGGAGTCGGGAGAGGCTACCAAGACAACCCAAGATAGGGGGCCGGGGCCTAGGAAGGCTTACTAGGACAACCCATGACAAGCCATGTGATGACACTCCTCCCTACTACAGCCTAGCATTCCCTAGTTGTACTCTCCCCATTCATTGTGTTGCCTTTGGAAGTTAAGTTGTGTTGTGTTGTTTATGTTATTGCCATGAGTTGTATTGGCGTTTGGTCGTCCTTTGTTCTTGTTTGTCTTTTGTCTGCCTGACTGTCATTGTTTGGGACCTCATGTTAACTCCTAGCTCGGGGGGTGGACCTTAGGGTTCCACATGGTCAGGTGGAAGAACTTCCTTATCCATTGGTTATTCTTTAGCGAAGTTCGTGTGCAGAAAAGATTTATTTCAGATAGTTGTACTTGTACCAGTTGATGAAGATGTATGTGTAATCTTGTACCAGATTTGTGTAGCAGATCATTCATAATGTATGTGATTCTGATGTAAGGATGTACTTATGTGTAAGAAAAACATTTCAGTTATGTATTTATTCATGTAGATTGTATTACTTGATGACATGCAATGAATAAGATTATGTTATTTAATCGTGCATTGGATTCAGATCAGTTACTGATGTATGTTAAATAATGTTAGTTGAATTGTTAAGTAATGCGGCCTTGAAACCTTGGAGAACATGTCGTAAGTTCAATGGTGTAATCAGTTGTGTTAACATTACTTTGTTATCTTAATCTTTAAAAAAAAAAATGTTCCTGTTTCAGGTAGCATAAATGTGTTTTTCTCTAAGGTGTTCAAGGCGAGGCATTACAACTCATTTTTTCCTTACATGAGATCTTGATCATCACCAGAAACTAGCACATTGGTAAGCTCCCTACAGGCTGAACAGTCAGGATCTTGACAATTAGAAACATAAATATCTGGAAAAAATTGCACTTATTCAATTGATCTACTTAGCTATTCTGAAAACAAATTAGAATACTATTTGATTTAGTTTTAGGTTCAAGTTGGTTAATGTCATGCTCATATAAAACAAGATTGTTGGCATCCAAAATGTGACTATTTTTTTGCTCTTCTAGCTGAACTGAAACATCAACTTCATTAAAGATCAGCAGTACCTCATATTTTGCAATATCAACTCGCTGTCTTAAATCAACTAGTACTTGTATGATGTCTTCATCTTGATTAAGAAAAGAAGGTAGTTGATCAAAAAGAGAAACTACATGTTCTTCTTTGTCTAGTTTATTCTCACTTGCAACTTGGGCAATCTATTTTTGCAATTGAAGATTCTGCCCTTCAAATCTTTGTATCTTGCTTTCATTTATCTTGTAAACAACATTAGAGAATCTCTCAAATGAATCAAAATCTAAAGGATTGAGAACCAAATCTGAAACAACATCGTCCTGGTTTGATTTATGCCTATTTTCATTTGGGAATATAGGAAAAATAGCAGAATCATCTTGATTGAAACCTGGAATCCTAATTGGTTCAAGTTTTATTGATACTTCTTCCCTTTCCTGATCTTGGATTGGTATGGAAGAGTTATCTTTGATAAGATTTGGTACTTTATAATTAGGACATTCAGTACAAGAAGGCTGCCATAGTTGCTTATAAGCCTGATGATTTGATTCAGCTACTTGATATGATAGATACTAAGAACTAATAGACTGATCCTGAATAAGAATAGGTTCTTGATTACAATCAGAATTCTTGAAACTTGAAACTTGATTCCTATTAACCTCATTTTGAGAATGTTGATCCAGAATTTTTTGATTGTGTATTTGTGCAAGAAAATACTTCATCTGTGCCTCTTTGGCTGCAATTTGTCTTGCAAGATCTTGTTTAAATTATATCCTTTGTGTTTCCAACTCTTGCTCATGGAGATAGGCCTGATAATCCATCTCCTCCTGCTGCTGCTGATACTCTTGTTGCCTCCTGAACTCTTCTAGGTTCCTTGTGACTTCAAACAATGTCTCACTGATGTCACTCATGCTATACTTCATATCTCAAACTTCCTGGGATTGATTTTGTATATGTAAATGCTGATACGAAAGATGAACAGGGGTGGGTGGGAGGCAAACATGTTGAGCATGCTGATTTCTTTGCAAATCAAAGGAATTAGGAATGAAATTAGCAATATGGCTCATCTGATATGGCTGATAAGCAGATTTTTCATGCTGTGATGGATGATATGACATTTCCATGAAGGAAAGACATGTTTATTCATTCAAAAGGTCTAATCTATCAATTAGAAAGATAGAGTCACCAGGTATTTGTACTTAAACCTCTAAAAAGGCTGTATAAATTGCTGATCATACCAAAACAACAACAATGATAAATCCTATTGAACTGAAAATCATTTCAAGTCCCACCAGGCGTGCCAAAAACTGTTATCACTGGGAATTGCACTTGTATGAAAGGCTGGTAAAGCACTGCAATTCCGTGTAACATGGGACTAATCTCAGGTTGTGGGTGCCCTATGACGAGATTAGACCTCCAGATTATGGGCTAGTTCCCTTCAAGTGTTCTATTGAGATGTATGTTTTTACTATTTGGAAAAGGGAAGAAAGAACTAAAAGAATGCTTAAAGGTAAAAATTGGTGATGCATTTGATTTGGATAAAAATAATGCAATCTGATCCACAATGTTTGCTTAGAAACTTAACTCTTACACAATCCAAACTTGGCATAAATAGCACAAAAGTGATTGTAAGGAAGGTTTGAAAATAGGTTTTTATGAAGGAAATATTTTTTTTCACAACACAAAAAGACTATTTCTGGTTAACACAACCTAAGACCTATGATTAATATATGCTTTAATGCTGTGAGAAAGGAAGTGAGACAATAATTTTAAAGGTTTAATAATAAAACACAACAAAATTTCATCAAAATCACTTCAATAATAAGCACTAAAGGAAAGGTAATTCAACTGATCGAAAATAAACAAAGGAAATCTCTATAAAGAAGACAAAAGTATAACTTGTAACCTGCCGATCTCTCAATAAAAATATAAAAAAAGTGACCTACAAGAATTCTCCAATCTATCTGAATTAGAATGAGAATTAAGAACTAGCAAAAACAAACTTTTTCTTTACCATATATAGGTTTGCCCTCTCCAAGAGGCATGCAAAAATATGGACTTACAGATAACTACCTTTAAAAATAATCACTCCTGAGAAACCTCCAAAATCCTCAAAAATAGGGCCTAAAACTACCACAAATTGAGCAAAAATTGCTCCAATTTGGGCCTCTGCATATGATTGACCAAAAAGTTGATCAAGGACCCTAAAAATACTGCTTAAAGTCATGCAAAACCTCTTAGGTGACCTAGTTAACTCAACTAATCAATTTTCATGATTTTGCATGAGCAAAATAGATTGTGAGTAAATAATAAAGTAATAGAAAATTACTTTATTATTGGTTACAATTTGTTCTATTTTTAATTTTACAAGTTGTGAAAAATTATAAAGCAATTTGAAAAATATCACTTTATTATTTATTTACAATTAATTTGTAAAATTGTGCATGACAAGAAGAAAAAAAAATCACTCCTTATCACTCCAATTAAAAATGCCTATTTTGTATGATATGAGCACAAATAGGATTTAGAAGAAAACTAAAACTCCTTATATCTCCATGTGAGAAAATATCCCTATTTTACATGATTCAAGTACACATTAAGGCAAAACTTTATCCTTATCATTCCAAGATCAATGAGAAAACATTTATCTTCCTTTGCAAGATAAATAAAAAATCTGAGTCACTCCATGCATTATGACACTCCATGCACCAAACAATATGCATAACATCCTTATGACTCCCCTTTGACGCCTTACTGCACATATATATCATTACATTTTCTAAACCACCTTATATCTCCATGTGCAACTTAAAGTTAAGAATGGAAAAAATCAACTCCATGACTCCATCACTACACAATCATATACTGCCATCATGCATAATTGCTTACCTTGGAAAACTCCATACACAGCCTCATGCATGCCATGTTAAAAATCACATCCTCATGGCTTTGATATCCACCATGCATAATCAAGAAGTATTCAACCTTTTGATGTTTTAAATAAAGACAAGGAACTCTAGCATGTGTATTTGTCCATGGCTTACCTGACCACCAAGGAATCTTTAAAAGTTTATAAGGCCTAAAGCCTTTCTCTCTCATCATATCAACCTTCTTGACTTAATAAAAATTAATTATTAAGCATTGTTGTCGACCACTCCATGTTATGATGGCTAGGATCTTCAGGAATAAGGTCTTGACCATGACACTCCTTTGGATAAGGTAATTATTTGTTTTTGTAAGTCAAAAATTATGCTTGAGAGAAAATAATCTTTTGAACAAAACAAAGAGCCAACCCTAAAATTTGTTCATTCTTCAGTTGGTCCTCTTTCTTTGATGCTCTGCAACTTTGCTCCGCTGACCTAGATTTTAATGCTTTCATCATCACTCTAGTTTTTTCACTCCTCTCAACGGCATCTTTGGTTGCATCTTGGAACTCTGCATCATTAATAAAGAAGGTAACACTTGCTTGAGTTTCATATGAAGCATTTTATTTGATTTGTAGCTTTATTCTTTCATGGCCATGACCTCCTTCCTCTTTCATGGCTCTCTCCTTCATTGAGCATTTATTAACCTTCTTTCCTATTTCTGTATCCTTCCTCTTTCATGCTCTGCAACTTTTCTTGAAAGCTTAAGGCCATTGTGAGGCTATCGATATATCTTCCCTTCTTGTCAGCAAAAAAGAGGTAAGCTCTTGTCATTTTTTATCCTTTGTAGCTTCATTTGTCTCTTTTTACAGTTTGAAAAATGGCAAAGGTTGTATGTGGTTATGGGTGTCATGCCCACATTTCCCATTTGGTCACAACACGCATCACACGTGTCATGTCCACATGCGCCATGTGGTCATGACACGAAATATAAAAAATTTTCCCATGCTTCCCTAGAAACCCCCTTGCATGCATAAGCGTGCTCGGTGGTGTACGCTTAAGGCGTAAACAATTCAGTTGTCAGTGGGGTAATACGCACACGTGCGCACACCCAAACACAAGAAGTTCATCAAGGGGGTCTTCACGACACGGCTAACGTCACTACAAGGGTTGAACTTTCTAAGCTTCTAAACCCTAGATTCTAGAAGAATCTAGTAGCATAACGCCTCACGGGCGTGATTGGGATTTATCACACAACACTTAATCTTAACACGTGGTTTCCTGATAGGGTTAACAATCTTCCTACGGCTCCCTAATTATAATGGATTTACACTTGTTCTTATTAATGGATCATTTTTCAACAAAGCCCGATCATCCATTCTCTTTCCCATTTTTTGAAATGTAATAGTAATTTCTCCTCCTTCGGACTTAGCATTTTCAACAAAGCCTGTTCATTTGCCCTCTCTTGAACCATTTCTCTAAAATTTAATTTTGATTGTATTTCTATCACGTTCACTTTACCGTTTCTCTGAAATTTAATTTTGATTGTATTTCTATCACGATTACTGCATCCTTTACAATATTCCTAATTTCTTGGTAGACTAGATCACTTAAACAGGGTTCACTAACTTCACTTGACTCAGTCTCCTAGGTTTCTGCTCTAGGTTTTATCTCAACGTTTGAATTAATTTTATTAATCAACTTGTTCCTAATCAGGATTAATGATAGGTTAAACTTACTTAGTTCTCTTAGCCCAGTTCGGAAATGCTGCGCATTTTCTCCTCTTTGTTTTTCAAGGTTAACTTTTCTTTCTCTTTCTCTTATTTTTTTTTCTCACTTGGATGTTTTCTAAATCTACAGTTGAGTTAAAAATGGCCACACATGGAATGCCTATGATGGCTTGTTTGCATTTATATTCACAGTGTCTTTTGTAAATGAAAGGATCATATTTTTATCTTCATTTTCCTGATATTTAATTTGTGATGATTGTAGGAACTTCCAAAATACTTTTTCTTAAAAATATATATAAATATAATATTCTTTTTAATTTATAAATATACTTTTCCTTATTGTTGTTAGAAATCCCCTATTATAAATTTCTTTCTTTCTTTTCTAAAAAAAATATGGCCTCTCTTTTAAATTTATAACAATAATTAATATATATATATATATATATATATATATTAATATTTTCTAGTTTTTAAAAATACAATAGGTTTCTCTTTATAAAACCCCAAGCATCATGTTCATTTCATATTTTAACTCTTTTTTTTTGTTGCTTAGCACAAGCCCTAACATTTTTTATTTATTTCATTTGTGGAAATGTGCAGGGTTTGGTGGAGCAGTGGTGACAATGGTGGAACGATGGTGGATCTGTGTGTGGTCACGATGGAAATGGGCAGTGGTCGTGGCAGAGAGGCGTGGGTGGAGGTGGCCGCAGTGGGCGCTGGAGAGGGCGGATCGAAGGCCGCAGAGGGGGCGTGTGGTGGCTGCAGGGCATGGCGAAGGGATGTCCACAGAGGCACAGTGGAGGGTGGTTTGCGGGAGCCGCGACGGGAGGTGGTGGTTCACGGGGGTGTGAGGGCCTATGTGTAGGCTGCGGGGGATAAGATATGGCGGGGGTGTGGGGAGGGGGCAGATCCCCCACCCACACCCTTTGAATTAACAGCGGTGGGGGGGTTTGATCCCCCCCACCAACCTTTGTAATTTTTTTTTTTAAAAACAAAATTCGTTCCTCAAACATTTTCCAGTGACTGTAACAAAAATACAGTCCCGGCAATGTATGAATAAATTTTATTTTTATAAGTTTGTCATTTCATAATATATATATATATATATATATATATATATATATATATATATATATATATATATATATATATATATATATATATATTCACAATCAACTCAATTTCACAATTTTATTTATTTATTATTAAAAAAAAATAGAATACTGTAAATATGTTTACTGTCAACTAATTTGCAGGTAGAATAATGAGTTTATTTAAAATGAATTTTCTTACAAAATTTATTTTCCAATGCAACCCAAAATAAATATTATATATATTTAATATTATACAAGGATAATCAACTATAATTATCTCTTAATTAAAGCTAAATTTCAAGTCACTAATTTCAATTGAAAGTAACAACGTATCATTTTAAAATGGAACATAAATGATTGTATTTATTAACAACAAAATCAAATGTATTATTATAACAAATCTTCATTTCCTTTCAAATGACAAAACTACAACTCCACATAATTTATTAGAATTAATATTTTCACAAATCATCTAAAGAGGTAAATATTACAAAATTGTTTACATCTACAACTAGTTTCACAACTTTTCAAGTAGGAGAAGAAGGAAATAGAGAATTCTAATATTCTTTCAAAAATAATTTTCTTCTCTTAATCATTTCATAAATTGTAACCAAATGTTATAAACACTGTAAATAAAAACTTTATTACAAAGAGGAGGATTCCTTCATAACTCAAAACACAAAAATTACAACAATAGAAAGAGACATCTCTCCTCTTGGAAATCAACCAGGATGTAAACAATAACAAGCCCAAACTCTTCTATAGAGTAAAGGAAAATAAAATATTTCCAAACACAGGGAAACTTCTCCACTCCTCACATTGAGCTCCATGAAAACCTACATATCACACAAGGGAAGAAAACACCACACAAAATTGCTCTCCTCCCTACCGTAGACCTGCAAGAGGGTCACCCCCGAGCTAGGGAGATCATCCACACACCTAGGGTATTCCAAAATCCACTTCACAACAAACAATACAACATCCCAAAAACACAATTACACCCAAGGCTAATTACACAACACAAACTCATCTACAGTGAGTTTAACAAGGGGTAGGAGAGTGGACACACTCAACTCTAGAGTGTCACCCTTCAACTTTATTTCAACATAATTTTTCTCATGGCCTCAAGCCAAACTTGTTGACAAAAATACCAAGGAGTTCATCTTTTGGCTCTCCAGCCATATAACACAAATTTTCAAAGTCACACAAATGCCCTCAAGGCTTTCAACATCCCAAAACCAAGGCATGAACTCGAGGAGGATCACTCCTCCCCTACCCCACACTTGATGAGCATTTCTCCCAAGTGGAAGAAGCTCTGTGAACATCCCAATAAAATTTCCCCACAGTAACAAAATTTACAACACAAGCAAAATAAATATTTTCACACATCCTTCATGCAACAAATAGAAATACAAAGGAAAAAGCCATGAAATCCAACCTTAAAAAGCCCTTTAATGGATGAAGTTAATGTAGAGCTCCACTAAAATCTCCTCCCACCTAAGCCTCCAAACTCCCTCTCTCCTTCCTCTCCCAAAAGCAATTTTCAATAAACAAAAATCCTCCAAAATTCAACAACCTCTCTCCCTATCCCAAGTGGGATTAAAATAACCCCCATTTCCATGAGTTTAGAGGAATGGGGGAGGTGACACTTGTCACCTCCTCACTCTTCCCCAAACTACTATTGTGTCCCAAGGGATGAGTGTTGGCATATGTCACTCACTCATCCCTAAAGTCTTCCTTATCCCTTACCACATGTCATCTCTCTTACGCATGGGAGAAATAAAAGGGGTTAAAGAGGGAAAAAGGGTGACACATGTCTCCCCTACCTTCCTTCTTATGAATGACCACACAACTCCATGGGGACTCTCACGAATTGTGAGGGTGACTTGAAGTCAAATCCTCCATAATTGGTGGGTCTTGGAGTCATCTCTTACCTTGGGAATTGAAGAGGGATGGGCTTGAGTGTTGGTACCACCCATCCTATCCCTCCCATACCTCCAAATTCGTCACTTAACTTCAGTGTGAAGTTAAGGTGATGATACGGAGGTTACCCAAGGGTTACCCAAGTCAAAAGGGACCCTAGACCCATGGGGTATAACCCAGGGTCAACTTTAACCTATTTAGGACACCCAGGGTCAAGTTAAGACACAAGAAAAGGGCCTCAAAAATTTAATTTTAAAAAAAAATGAAATTCAAATACAATTCTTACAACACAAATCATAATTCAATTTTACAAGAGGGTAGACCTAACCCATTCAACCTCATGAAAGACAACATTACAACATTACATCAAACACAGAGTTGATCTCAGTTTCTCGTGGAACCAGATCGGCTTAACAAGGGATTACAACGTAAGGTGCGGAATGATCTCTAGTATCTGTGGTTTGTTAGCAAAACCTGTGCACTCAATTACAAGGTCAATTTCACATATAATCATCATAGCCGAAGCAACTTAAAACATGCATTACCATGACGTACCATAGTTCTCATAAGCATAAATGAAATCATATTACAATTTTCTCTTTAACATCACCCAATTAGTTTTCCTGTAATGTAAACATTATTTAGACATCACCCAATTTGTTTTCTCTTAAAGCAAACATCTATCTAACATCACCTAATTAGTTTTCCTTTAACATAATAAGGTTTAACAATTTGAAATTTTGGGATCTATAGTCCCACAAATATAAAAGTATCAGTAACAGTAAGCTAAATAGTCACATGTACAGAAACAGAAAGGTGTAGGCATCACAATGGGTATTGCATTTTTTGGTGAAAAGTGGCTTATCACTGTCGGCCATGATTGTATATGTCTCTTTTTGGCTTTGACTTGTCTGCAGATGCAGAAAACCCTGAGGGTTTGAGATCTTGAGATGAGGGTTTGACATATTTTTGCACTTTCAAAGCCTCTACTTGTTATGGCTACGCTCGATTTGTATATAGGCATAAAAAAGTGTAGACTGTTGAGGGTTTGTTTAGTATTCAAACTAGGGTTTCAACCCTCCTTTCACAAAAATTCCTTCACACTACCATGGCCATGCTCTTCACTGTTATATCTTTCTCATTTGACTTATCCTGAAGAGAAAAAATAAGGGTTTGAACTTTTTGTCAAGGGTTTGTTCAATTTGCAGATGAGTATACCTTTTATTATGAGAAACTTTACTCTTCTGGCATGGCTATGACTATATCTCTCTTTTATCTGAATCTTCTTGACTATCTGTGCAAAAATGAACACTAGGGTTTGATATCTTGATATGGTTATACATTTTTTGATGAGCAATCTTTCCTTCTATATACCACCTTCTTGACTTTCTGCTTGTGACTGTCATGCTATTAATGATGCACTTTTACCTTTATTTACCCTCCATTGTAGCTATTGGGTATAATAGAAAGTCTTTTGATATTCTTAATGATGACTAGTACCAGCTACCTACATCTGTATCATACATTAGCACTCTTGGGAGGCTCTTCTATAGCATAGATAGTCTCTTTAGCTTATTTACATATGATATATCTCGTCAGGTTGCTAGCTGTAATATGATGGACTGTTGTCATGTGGCATTATCTTTTGACAATGTAACTATCTTTCTTCTCCTTGATTGTCTCTGGCATTCTTAAAATGTACCTGTAGCATGCTTAAACATGTTCATATCTCCATAGATATTTTGTATTATTTAAATATACATGTAGCATAGATACATGTTTGTATCTCTCCTTACACCTGTAGCTATCCTTGTGCATACTAACTTCCTATCTCATGATTTGGATGTTATGTATCATGCATATCAAGCATTTCTCTTCTTGGTTGTCTGTTTACTATGACTGTATTATGATAGAACCAAATGGCATAGAAGAAAGAGGACTATTTACCTTGTGAACTGTCAATGACCTATCACTGTAACACTTGATATAAGTCTTATTCTATTTCTGTTGTTCCTCTTTCATTATTGATGCACCTTTATAGATGGGTATGGCAACTAAAATATACTCTGTCTGTCTCTTGCCTATATAAGTCACTTCATTGATCACTGTCCTGACTGTCTATGGTGAAGATGACTGTACTTGTCTTTATTCCTACAATGTATCATTCTTTATGGCATTTTGTTGACTATACTATTGCATCACTGTAGCTCCAAGGTCTATGAGATAAGGTTTGTTTGATCAAAATAGTTGATGAAGTGTATGGAACCCACCTTGTTATCTTTGGGTTTTAGGACTCTTAACACTCCACTATGGTCAATGTATTTGAATCCTTTTTTAACTAGACATAACTATCTCTTGCTTTTGGATTTGTACTTGACTGTCATGCCAATGATGATATATGTAGTTGCTCCATAGCTTTTTCTTCCTATAAGATCTCTGGTACTAAGTGACAATCTTTATCATTTGATGAATGCTCTTCAGAGAGTAAGTTGTATGTATCTATCATCTGCATCTTTGCCTCTAGCATGTGACTGCTACACTTATCTCGTATATTCTTGTGAGGCCTCCTTTTATGACAATCAAGTTGGCATAGTGCATATATGATTGTCTCATCTTGGAGGCTGTCTTATCTAATGTTCTATGTGGCATTTGTTTGACTGTCTCTATGACATACTTGCAACTTGAATGTGATATAACTGTTAAACTTTGATCATCTTTAACAATATGAGAACAATATGAGGAATACCTGGTATAGAGTGTTGCTTCACCTGAACTATTTCACTGTATCTCCATGTATCTTGAAGCTTTAAATACCTATATCATGTCACTTTGATTTGCTCCAATCAACTGTAACAATGTCATGATGACATATCTTTTGTGTAAGTTGATTAGATGATGCATGATATAGCTTAGAATGATGCATCCTGTCTTTTCTGATACATTTTTCCAAAAATGAAAAGAAACATGCTAGGCTCGAACCCTTGTGGGAGCCACATTTAATCCACATTTTCATTTGTCTTTAAATCAGCAACAAAACTTGCACAGTGAACAAACAAGTTAGCATAAAAAAGTACCTGATTGCATTGATTGATCTTCTTCATGATTTCTTCCTGATTTGTGTCATTGTCTGATCTGATTTCTTATCTGATTGCATGATGTGATAAGTAGATGTCTCTATTTGATAAGAGCATGTGATAATTGTAAACATCCAGAACACTAACAGGACTGTCCCCATAATGTTGCAGGTTCAAATGATGATGGCTTGGAGTGAAGATTGAAAACTGAAGACTTGAAGGCTAGCTTCAACAGAAATCTCCATCATCAGGCAATGATGGATGTTTAGATTTATCAGATGTTCATTTCTTTTCCTTTTATCAAACAGATACATATCTTGCATGTTTGCAATTGCTTAGTCTAGTTACTCCCACGGCTTGTGTGGGACACATTTGAACACTTCTTTTAAACATGATCAGTTAATTTCTCTTATGCATATGATGTATATGTATTTCCTTTTTCAATCAATGCATGAGATAAAGTAACAAATACTTGAATGTATGTTCAAAACATGACATGAAATAATAGTGTAATACAAAATATCTTTCTTCCTTTTACTCAAAACTGATTAACTGAATAATCAATCTAACTTATAACTCTTGAAAGATCAAACTGTGTAGAACAAATGTATCTCCTTGAATGTTTGATTTCTTGACAATCAATTCTCTTGTCATGATAACTTATTAGTCTTTATTGGACTGATGGGTTATCCTAACAACTGGATATCCTTCTCTACTCTATCAAGGCATCAACCATTCAATGAATGCATAACTTTGAAGTTTTCTATTATTCCTTTTGAACAATTACACTTAGTTCCAACTAATTTTAAGTGTGAACAAAAAATTAGTAACATTAATAATAATACACCTGAGGAGAAAATGGACTTTAATAACCTGAGTATTGATTGCGTATGAACATACAAGGATTGCCTTGTTTTATGTTTAGACTTAGAACATCCTCAATGATCTTTTTCTGATAATGTCTTTAGACAAAGTCATCACATTACTAAAGATTGATCCACAAATGGCAAACAAATAAGATAATTATGCCCCCATCATAGCTCCTCTAGTTTTTGACATCCTCGAGTAGCATAAAAGACATAATAATAAAAATCAAGACTCTGTAACTTAAACCTTTTTAATAAGCACAAATTTTGTTGCCATAGTTATGTTTTCTTGCAACTAAAACATATACAATCTTCATGGTGTTTAAGGTCCATTGTGTCTTGTGTATAGGTCTTGTTCTTGAGTCAAACATTTTTTTGGAAAATGTGTGTTTGTAATGGTGCTTGTTATCTGGTGATGGTATCGCGATACTTATTTTTATCCTCCGAGGTGCATGACATTCAAGAATACCTCCCACTAGGTCAAGGATTTTGCCCCCAGTCATGTAAAGGATTGATTTATTGTGGATGAACTGACAACAGACACGAAGAAATAGGCCCTGAGGGACTAACCTAGTACCAAGTGGGGGCTCATCAATGATGGCCTTACCTACGTGAGGATGCAGAGGCAACGTAGTTCGAGGTGTGGACTTTGTGGACCTAGGACCTAGGTGATGGGAAATGGTGTGAATTCAAATGGACCAAAGGATAGGGGACACGGGATGAGATGTATGGGAAAGGAGCCTCGTGGGATGGCCTTACCTACATGATATCTTAGAGGTGACGTAGTTCAACAACAGTTCAATGGATTGGTTGAGGATGGATGACAAGATGGACGTACACCTGGATCGACAACCTAATGGGAGAAGGCGGTAAGGACGAGTGAACAACAAGCCATGGTAGGTATCTCTATGTTTGGGTGGATGCAGTTAGGAGGGATGGATGAGGAACAAGGTCTGAGAAGATGGAGGAGGTGGTTTATCACAAGTAGTGCCTATTTACCAGGTTTTCACCACTTTCTTTTATTTGCACAAAAGCTAAAATACACATGATGCTTGTTTGCTAGGTTTTCATCATGGTATCTATCTGAGGCACCTGTTTACTAGGTTTTCACAAGAGGACAATTTTTTTTAGTTGTTTTTCCATTTTTTTAATGATTTTTTTTCTATTTTTCCATTTTGTATTTTTTTGTTATTTTTGACTCCCTTGCATTGGGATTTAGGTGTAGAACTTGCGAAGATGCATGTTGATGATGGGATCATCAAACAATTCACCTTCTGATGTAGCCAATTGATAAGCACCTGATCCATAGGCAACAATCATGACATAAGGACCCAGCCAGTTGGATTCAAACTTACCTTTCTTCTCTCTATCTTGCTGATTACTGGGATTCTCTCTGAGGACTAGGTCACCAACTTGAAATACTTGAGGTTTTACTCTGTGATTGTAACTCCAGGACATCTTTTGTTGATAAGCCTTGAGATCATTAAAGACATGTCTTCTTTCTTCGAGCAACTCTAACTCTTGAAGTCTGGAAACTCTGTCCTCTTCATCAGATATGAGGCCTTTTAATGATACTTGCAAGGATGGGATCTCAACTTCAATGGGCAAGATGACCTCAGAGCCATAGACGAGGGAATATGGTGTTGTACCCATGGGTGTACAGATACTTGTGTGGTAGGCCCATAATGTAGGATTCAATTGGATGTGCCAATCACGACTGGCATCATTGACAGTCTTTTTCAGGATTTTTAAGATGGTTTTATTTGATGCCTCTACCTGGCCATTTCCTTGGGGGTAATATGGGGTGGAAAAGTGGTGTTGAATGTGGAATTTGTCACATAGCCCTTTGACATCTTGGTTTTTAAATGGTCATCCATTATCAGTGATAATGGATATAGGGATGCCATATTGGCAAATGATGTAATTCAAAATGAAAGAGGTGATTTGTTTGCTTGTGACATTGGTGAGGGGTACTGCTTTGATCCACTTTGTAAAGTACTCAGTGGCGATGATTATGAATTTATGGCCATTGGATAATGGAGTGTGTATCTTGTCCACTAAGTCGAGTCCCCATTGACAGAAAGGCCAAGGAGTCATTAAAGGTTGTAGCTCTTGTGCTGGTGCATGTATTAGGTTCTCGTGGATTTGGTATTTCTTGCATCTCTTTACAAAATGATAGAAGTCTTTTTCCATAGTTGGCCAGTAGTATCCATTGCGTATGAGTTTCTTAGCCAGGGTAGGACCACTAGAGTGGGTCCCACATATACCGTCGTGAACTTCACTTAGGGTCGTTTGATATTCCTCACTGTCGAGACACCTAAGGAGAGTACCATTGAGTCCTCGTCGATATAGGGTGTTAGCAATTATGATAAAATGAGAGGCTTGACAGATAAAGGTTCTCTTTTGGTTATTTGATAGATCAGGAGGTAGGGTATTCTCTTTTAGGTAGGCAAATGCTTTTTTGTATAGGGGAGAATCAGATCCTATGATATGGCAAATGATGTGGGATTTGGGGGTGTCGTATGCAGGATGGGACATTGGTTCTACCAAGAACTCATAATGTGATTGGTTTTCAGGAATATCGAGGAGAGATGTAATCATTGTCATGGCATCTACTGCTTTGTTCTCCAACCTTGGTATCTACTCAAAAGAGATCACAACAAAGTATTCTTTGAATTCGTCTACCATACATTTGTATGGTATTAACTTCTCATCCTTTGTTTGATAGTCATCATTCACTTGGTTGATGACAAGTTGCAAGTCGCCATACACATGAAGTTATGTGATTTTCCATTCTACTACCATCTTGAAGCTAATGACTAGCGCTTCATACTCCGCCACTGTTAGTGCATGGAAAGAGTAGTTTGTATGAGTTTGGAATGGTGTCTCCATTAGGTGTGATCAACAAGATACCTACCCCGGACCCATGCTGAGTATATGATTCATCGAAGTAGAGTTTCTTGGTTGTTGTTGTTGTTATGTGAAAGATAGACTCATCTGGAAATTCAAAGCTCAATGGGTTGTCATCTGTTAAAGGTACTGTTAGTGCCTGAATTGACTGACAATTTTTGAGCAATTTCCATGCAGGCACTTTCCCCAAGTATCCAAAAAATGTTCTAAGTGTTGGACCTCCTCAGCATTTTTTCAGCTTCATCATCATATTTTCTTGAGGAGGAGGTCATCATCATCATGTTTGTTTCGATGAAGGTCAGCATCATCATGTTCTCCGTCGACTGGTTTCTCATCGTCATCATCATATTGAAATATCGGGTGATGTTTGGTTTTTATCCTGATGATGCTGACGAGCTACAGTGCGCCCTGATTTGCTTGCGGAGGTGATTTTTCAAGTATCCGGTGATCTTCCATTTATCACCTTGCCCAGACATGATGATGATGTTACCCTGATATTCTGAAGGGGTTATTCTCTAAGTTGTTCGACCTGACTTGCTTTTTCTTAAGGGTCGTCATCATCATCATCATGTTTCCAGTTATCACCGTGTTGCTTGCGAGGGTCATCATATTTTTTGCCTTCATGATATTTCGCCGGGGTGATGTTTTTATCATCGGGTGATCTTGGTTATGATCATCCTGATGATGTTGTTGAAGAGTTCTAAGTGTGACCCGATATTCACTGGGGTCATCATATTTTGAACGTCAGGATGATCTTAGTCAATAGCATCCTGATGATGTTGTATCACTTCTTATTCGATTGTTTTGTCATCCTGATGATGCTGACGTCATCCTTATATCAGGGTGATATCTTTCTTTCTGCCTATCTGCATCATGATATTTCCAAAGGAGGGGGTGATATTTTCATATCACTCGAGTGTGTGTTTGTTCCAACATCATGATGATGCTGATATCAAGGAGATATCCGCCTGCCGGCTTCGTGCATTATCTAGTGGGGGTGATCTTTTCAAGCATCATCATATTTGCCTATCGCCCCGATCTTATAGTGGAGCTACAGTGCAACCTGATATTTGTGCATCAGGATGATATTTCCAAATATCCGGTTGTCTTCTGAATATCATCCTGATGTGAACATGATGATGACGTCATCAAGGTCCGGGGGGTCATATTTCTAACATAGATCATCTTGTGGAGATCCCCCGATATTTGCAAACATGATGATGACGTCATCCGGATATGAGGAGGTGCGCAGTAGGCAGATATGATGATGACGTTAGCAGGATATGATGATGACGTCATCAGAATGTTCATCGGCTAGACTTTTGGTATAGGCTCAGCAGGAGGATGTTCCTCCGATGGATCAGGTTGTGCTGATGAAGGCGATTATCATGCAGGTTGTATTGCAATATGATGCTGACGTCAGGGTGATTTTTCAAGCAACAGGATATCATGCTGCTGGAGGATGATGATGATGAAGTCTTATACTAGTGTCGTCAGGAGCAAAAGTACCGACATGATATATGCTCATGACCTAGTATATAAAGTGTTAAGGGGGTTGCTGCGGGGTGCATGTGGGATAATGTTATCCTGCATATTCGAAATATCATGATGATGAATCTCGGCGGGAAATGGTTGCGATTAACTGTCTGATGTTCTTCCCAAGGCCGCGGGTTGGTGCGCCATTAATGGCGATTGTTGCAGAGGTATGGGCGATGGCGTGGGCTGATCTGGTACCCGATTGAAGGTGTACATCAGTGGCGCAGGGCTCGAGAAATCTTCCTGTCTCCTCCCCTACCTGTTGCATTCAAGTTTGGGTGCCAATCTGGTAGTGTTTGAGCGCCATTTTTATGATACTGTATATCTGGCGGGATTTTTGGTCAACCTGGTAGTTAATGCTAAATACACCCTCCTGCTATATAATGCAGACGATGTTATTCATTCAAGGTTGTTGAAAGTTGAGGATTTTTGGCTCTGTAATCCAAAACCAGCTGATCTGGTTGCTCTGTACAGTTTAACTTGTGAGTTTATGTATCTCCTGTTGTACGATTTGGCATGAATCCACTGATTTCATGGTTGATCTTATATGAGTAATGCTATCTTAGCATGTGTTGTGTTAATTCTGTCTCCAGTATTGCATGTATTCTTCTTCTGGATCTGGATATTTGCGTAATGTTTAGATTCTAGAGCATAGAATTCCTATGTTGAATGTCTGATCTTTTAACTTCTGCTCAAGGGGTAGATTAAACTGTTTTCAGGTTGAACATTGGGAAGGGTATACTGCAGTAGGGATGCCATAAGTAGAGATAACTTAACACTCTTCATTGGGAGATATCTGTAAGGCAGATATCATGTGTATCCCCCTGAAATCCAGTTTTAGCTATTCATGCTGATCATTGACAGGTGTATGTCTACCGACTCCAAGCCCTGGATAGGCACCAATCATGCTGTGTTCTTGTGTTATACACCATGTCCAGCTTTGCATCCAAAATTCAAACTAAAACATTTCATACTTCCACTTGTTAGTTGTAGGAGTAGGATTAGGAACCCCCTGCATGCTCTCATACCCAACCAGACATCATGTCCAAGAATGTTGCCAGCCTTGTGATCTATCATGCAGATCTTGGTCCATACATGAGAGTATTCTGCCTGTTGTTGTCAAGTTAGATCCTTCTATCTTTGAGCTAGTCAAGGTTACATCTTGAGTTATAGGGATACCCCCCTTGGTGCGGCAGAACCAGAAGTGAAGGGGAGGAGCTCACGCAACCTCCTGTATTCAGTTGGCTGAATCTGCCTGTGCATTAGAACTGGCAATCCCTAATGCTGATTCAGAAGAAATGTCAACAGGTACATTTGCCAGCTGATCTGCAATCACTTGCCCCTTTATTGCTCATCTATCTACATACTCGATGTCAAATTCACTGAGCATCATGACCTATTTTGATATTCTACCTATTAGGGTAGCTTTGTTGATCAAATATTTCAATGGATTGATCTTAGCTACTAGCTTGATGGAATGTGATAGCATGTAATGTCTCCATTTTTGTGAAGCAAAGACCACAACAACGCATGCTCTTTCAATTGGGGTATATTGTAGCTTGTAACCTACCAGTGTTCAACTAATGTAGTAGATTGCTTTTTCTTTTCCTTCATGGTTCTATTGTGCTAGCAAAGCTCCCAGAGCTATTGGTGTGGCTGAAATGTAGAGTAGCAATGGCTTGCCCTGAATTGGCCACATTAAGATAGGGGATTCATCAAATACTTCTTTAGATGTTGAAATGCTTTCTCACACATGTCATCCCATTTGAAAGGAATGTTTTTTTGTAGAAGATGCGTGAATGGGTGACACTTATCTGCCAATTGAGAGATGAACCTTTTGATGGACTATAACTTCCCTTGTAGAGACCGCAATTGACTCAGATTCTTAGATGGTAGCATTTCCATGATTGCTTTGACCTTGGCCAGGTCCACCTCTATTCCATTAGCTGATATGATATATCCAAGGAGTTTACCAGATGTGACTCCGAAAACACACTTTTTTGGATTTAACCGTACATTAAATTGCTCTAGTCTTGTGAACATCTTGTCTTGTGAAGATCTTGTCCAGAACTTGTAGATGCCCTTCTCTTCTTTTTGATTTGGCTAGAATGTCGTTTGTGTAATCTTCCATGATGATATGCTTCATGTAATGCAAGATTGTTGTCATTTCTCATTGATATGTTGCCCTAGCATTCTTTAGACTGAATGGCATGATGTACGAATAATAGGTTCCCCAAGGACACATGAATGTTGTTTTATGCTGATCCTTTGGTGCTATCTTGATTTGGTTATATTCAGAGAATCCATCCATCAAAGACAACATGGTGTGCCCTGCTGTGAGGTCTACAATGATGTCGATGTTAGGCAAGGGGAGGTCATCTTTGGGATAAGCCTTGTTTAGATCCCTGAAGTCATTACACAGTCAAACTCTTTCATCTAGTTTGGCGACATGCACTATATTTAAAATCCACTCTGGATAGTCTATTGGTCTGATATACCTGACATCTAGCAGCTTCTTGAGTTCTTTTACCATGAGTATGATATGTAGGTGCATCTTCTTGAGTTTTTGTTTAACTAGCTTAGCTCTCAGAGCTAGCGATAAGTGATGCATTATAAGGTTTGGATCGAGACTCGACATATCCACATATGACCAAGCAAAGTTGATTTGTTTCTTTTTGAAGAATTCTGAGAACTCTGGCTTCTCTTGTGCAATTAAAGATTGTGCCATATGAAACATCCTTAGATTTCCACCTGTGTCGATGTTGATCTATTCTGTTGGTTCCATCAAGATTGAGGATCTATCCTGATGTGTTAGATTGGCAAGAGGGTCAAGCCTTTCATCCTTTAGTGCCCCAGAGAGGTTTTCACCATTGGATACATCTTTCATATTTTTACTAATTTCATGATCTAACACTCCCACAGGGCAGTTTTCACCATTAGATCTATCTTTCATTTTTTACATTTTTGAGATGGAAAGGCTTGGCACTCTCTCCAATAAGCCTTGTCATTCAGTTCTATGGCATAGCCACCTCTGTGATCCCTTGCAGGTATATGGTCTCTAAGTTCTAGAAAATTGATGATGGCCTCATCATTCTGAAAGGTATCTAGCTCAGGGGTAGAGTCTTGGAAATCCCAATCTATGAGTTCTGGATGCGATAGTGGTAACAGGTCATCAGATTGGTCTAGTTTGACAGTAGTGATGGTAAAGATGGAGGAGTTACTGTGGTTATTGTAAGCATTGACAATGCTTGTGATGGTACTTTCCACAAGGTGATCTGTCAAGTTTGGTATCATTCTTCCCTCACAAATCTCACTATCGTATTATGCGGATCAAACTTTAGAGGTCTAGACCGTGAACTTTTTCTCTCATGAGTTGTAGGGGTAGGGTCATACTCATGGACCACATCAACATCTTTGTCATGACAAGATAGTTCAGAGAGAATATCCCATTCATAGTCATTGGAGTCTATCTCACTCCATCCTTGTAGTTGGTGAATTTGCTTTACTAGGTTAGTAGTAGATGTTTGTGGTTGCTTGCCTTTATGCTTGTCTGTTCCTTTGGTCTTTGCTTTTCCGCTATAACCTAGCCCTGTAGTGTCTCGAGCTGTTAATAAAGGAGGTTGGATGGGCTCAATGATACCTTCTTTCCTCAATCCTATGGGGCCATGACCTCCATATCCCATTCTTTGTAGTATTTGGTATCCTTGACCATACTGTTTGGTTTGCAATGTGGAGTGATGGTCTTGTTGCTTGGATAGACTATCTTCATTCTTATATAACAATTGCAGGATGTCTTTCTCATTGCTCTCATCTTTGAGGCTTCCCCATTTTACAAACAGACCTTTAGGAGTTTCAAATGCCTTGGGTTTGCTCATGGAAGGCTTTCCATAGGATCTGGGGGGTATAAGTAGCTATGCTAAGCAAAAGGATTGTGCAATTGTATATTCACTGACACCCTTGTCCTTGAGCTTGAGGTTGATTTCAGATGCCTTGGATGTGGCAGGGAGTGAAGTTGGGTCAACACGGGATGAGGATGAAGCAGAGGCATGGTTATTGGGAATTACAACATCGGGTATAAATTGTATGGAGTTGCCATATTGAAATGGATTGGGATTGCCTTGGATGGTGATCTCTTGGCCGTCATGGGGGAATTTGATACATTGGTGATATGTAGATGGCACCACCTTCATTGCATGTATCTAAGGTCTTCCAAGGAGAATATTATTTGCAAGTTCCATGTCAAGCACTTGGCACACCACATCCTTTACTATAGGTCCCACTCTAATAGGCAAAACAACGGTTCCCTTTGAAGTTCTTTCCTCTTCATCATAGGCTTTGATGGTGATTTTCTTTCTAGGATTGATAGCATTCTCTGAAAACCCCAATACAAGGATTAGCTTTAAGGTACAAATATTTAAACCTGCTCCTCCATCGATTAGAACCCTTTTTATTTTATGCTTGTGGATGAAGGCTTATATGTGAAGAGACACATTGTGTGGTTGGGTAATTGCCATGTCATCCTTTTCAATGAATGATAGGAAATGAGGTGTGGTAAGATGACCTACCATGGTTTGAAACTGCTCTTCAATGAGGTTGGTCGGGACGGTGGTTTCCGAAAGAGCTTGTTTGAGTATGGCTTTGTGGGATAGGGATAGATGCAAAAGTTTTAAAATGGAAATGTGTGTGGGTGTCTTGTGAAGTTGATCCAAGATGTTGTACTGGTCAGGTGTAGAGGATGGTTTGGATGGAGCTCCTTTAAGAGTAACTTTTCCACCATGAGTGGTCACATTACAATCAGGGGTTTTATTTATAGTGATCACATTGATATGTGAATCACTTTATGAAATATGGTTAACAACATAGTCATATGACCCATTGGTATAATTGGCATTGTTAGCTTCACTTTTGTTTTGATTTGAAGAACCTCCCTTCTCATAGTTGGGGAGTGGATTCTTGAATACAATATGATCATCATTAGAGGCATGTCCATCAAGCGATATCCATTTTTTATCCAACAAGTCTTGAATGGTGTTCTTTAGTTTTTGGCAAGCATTTGTCTTGTGGCCTTTGCTTCCATGGTACTCATAGAAGTTTGTGTCTTTCCACCAACAAGGTTTAACTTTTGGTTCATATTATCATGCCATTGGAAGCATTATGAGATAGTTTGAAATTAGCTTCTGTAGGGCAGATTCTAGTGTTTCCCCTAGAGGCATGAATTTTCTTCGAGGAGGAAAGTTTGTAGATCGTGATTTGGTGTTTTATGGTTTGTTTTGTTGGGGGTTGTTTTGTGGGTTTGATAAGTTGAAAATTGGTTGCTTTAGCATCAACCACCCCATCATTCATGATGTTTTTATTTTTGGTCCAAAATCGTGGCTTGTCCATGTTATTATTGGAGCTAGGGGTTTCCTTGTAGATTTTGACTTGTCCTTTGGCTATGAAAGCTTTTTCAATAAGTAACCCCATTTCAATGGCCTTACTAAATGAAGTAGGACATTGGATTTGTATTTGGTAGCTAAGATCAACGTTTAGGTTGTGTACAAACATCTCAAGCATTTGTTTTTCTGGCATATGATATGGGCATTTGCTGGCCAGTTGTCTCTATCTTTGTAAGAAAGAGGCAAAGGATTCTCCATCCTTTTGTTTAGTGTTAAAAAGATCTAACATTGAGATTTCATGCTGAATTTTATAGGAGAAATGAGTGACAAACTTGTCCACTAGTTCATTAAAGGTTTGAATTCTGGGATGTAGGTGAGAGAACCATTTCATAGCTTGTCCTCCCAAGCTCCTTAGGAATAGTCACATGAGATAGGTTTCATTGTGGGTGACTTCAAGACATGCTCCACTAAATTCTCTAATATGGTCCCTCGGATCACCCTTTCCTTGATATTTGTCAAATTTTGGCACCTCAAATTTTGAGGGGAAAGGTATCATGATCAAGGTCTTATCAAAAGGATATGGTGAAATATTGTCGAGAGAGTAGTGTTTTTCTATGCTTCGGTTTGAATGTCTACAAGCTATTGTTGTAAGGCTTGGATTTGCATTGTTAATGTATCCAAGGGATTGATTGTATCCTTAGCCTTGTCTATTTTTAGAACCTCTTGTGTGATCTTGGGAGTTTCCATGTCATTCGTAGAGGTGGTGTCTTTTAAGGTGGAGGTGTCAAAATCTAATGGAAGTTTGACCCCTTGTTGTGCTAGCATAAGCAAATACTTTTGAGGGTCCATGTTTAGGACTTTGTCCATCATCTTTGTAAATTTTGAGTTTTGTAAAGCACTGAGTACTTTCTAATATGGGATTTCTTCCTCTCCATCACTGTGAGACAGAGATGGTACGTCTTTGTTCAAAAGATCCATATCTTGCTTTTCTTTGGATTTTGATCTAGTTGCAACCATAAAAACCATTTGATAGGGGTGAATGTTGGATGAAAAATGCTTATGAATGGACATTTTTGGTGTGGTTGAGATGATAAGATTTTTCCTAAGGTTTAAATTTTGATCTATTGTTTGCTCAAACAAATGTGCTCTTGAGGTAAAAGATAGTCAACGTAGGGAGAGTTGATTACTGCTATTGATATGGACTACTTTTATCAAGATTACACTAGTGTAGTTCCAAGATGAAGGATGGTATATCCTATTATGAAACCAACTAGGCTTTTGTTTTGAGTTTTGGAAGATTCTAATGACACCTTAGAAGGAAACTTGGTTTGTTTTGATATGGAAAATGGAAATGGTTTGGAAAATGGTTACGAAATTGATTTGTATGGTTTTTCTAAGATCACAAACAAGGTATATGCAATAATGGGTATCCAAAACTGGTTCAAAATTTTCTCAAAAGTGTACTGAATAGCTCTTTGTTTTGCATGCACAGGAAAAATGGTCAAATGTGTAGCTATATAGGTCAAATGCGCAGGTCTAGTTGAAATGCACTGATTTTTGAATGCATAGGATTGTGCTTTGGATGCACCTCTCTATGCATCAAATGTGCAGAAATATTGTTGCACAACAAAATGTCTCAAATGCACAGTAGAATGGGTCAATTGTGCAATAGGATTAAATGTGCAACAAAACTTGTCATATGCACATCAGAATGGTTTAAATGCACAATAGGATTAAATGCATAGCAGAACTTGTCACATGCATAATAGAATGGTTTAAATACGTGGAACTGTAGGTAGTGTTGTCTTTTGTGTTTCAATTTTCTCGATCTTGGCTTATTTCCACAATGTTTCTTGAAGCAAGTCTAGTATTTTTGCTGATGATTTGTATCAATTAGTTGCAAGAAAACACATCACACAAGAAGATTTGATGTTTTTTATTACAAATTTTTGACCAAAAAGCAAGCACAATCCTAAGGTTGGCAAGGACAGTATTTGATGAGTTCCAACTTGGTTTTTACACCAGCCATTTGCATAAAGGCAAACAACTAGTAACTTGGTAGCACAGACTCCTCTCCATGGCACTCACTTCTCATGCATACCAAGTTACAGTTCCTCCAAAGAGTTGAAATTTTCTGTCTCTTCACTAAATGAGTGTATGATGTTGGATGGCTCTAGAGGTTCCTTCTCCTGTGTCACCAAATAGGGGATTTTGGCTTAGTAGAACAAAAGGATTTTAGTCAAGGCATCCGTTCAGGTGGTTACACGTGCAGCCATTCACTCTAAGAGTTAGTACAGTGGCTTAATAATGCAGCTAAAATGGCTAGGTCTAGCTTCTAACACCTGCAAATGAGAGTTAGTATGGAAGATCTGATAAAAACATTACAACTTTCTCTGACAAATCATATGCACAAATCTGTAGGTCATATGCATAATACTACGATTCATATGCACATATTTACCAAAGTGCAACAATAATGATTAAATATGCAGGACTGCGCTTTGGATGTGCAAAAATATTAGAAGCACAACAGTATGTGTCAGATGCGCAACAGGACATGTCAGATGTGCAGAAAGATTGAATGCGGTGCAAAAAGTGTTGAATGCACAGAACTAGAAGTTGTATGTGCAAAAATGATGTGTCATGACAGAACCTTCACAAAAAACTCAAATTGAAGTTAAAAATGGGGCAAGGCCCCACGGTGGGCATTAGAAATGTTAGTGGAAAATGTGAACAATAGTAATAAACAACTAATCATCCAATAACTCAATGGAAATTGATGTAAACACAAGTAAACCAAGAATATACCTTCAAAGACTATTTTACCTCTATGCTTCCATTGTTCACCTATCTCTTCTTGATCTTGAAGGTAATGGAGCTCTTAGAAGTGTGCACTTCCTTGCTGTTGAAGATGGCAAGAGTAGAACGGCTATGATATGGGATGTGCAATGGAGACTAAACTACAATGTTACTATAATGGAGATGGGTTGATGGAGACATGATGATGATAATGGATTTGTAATGCAAATGCAATGAATGTGATTTTGCCAAAGGCACACAGGTATGATTCCTACAGAGTAAGATTATGAATGCTTGAGTGTATACAAATGGGTATGAAGACCTTGCTTATATAGGCTGAGGGAAGACCAAATCCAAGTGTCAATAGATCCATGACTGGAGGAATTACCTGTGATGTGTAGGGTTGAGAAAAGCTTGAGGGAATGTGTGTGAATCAGGAGAGGACAAGTGTCCAAGCCTTCTTCATGAGTTATGTGAGATAACAAAATAGATTAAAGAGTTAACTAAGATGATTGATCAGTTAACTAGGTTGATTGGGGAGTCAATAGAATAGATTGACCAGTGAACTCAATTGACTAATTAGTTAACTGATTTGATTGATGAGTTAACTAATTTGACTGGAGGAGAAATGGGAAATGTGGGTGAGGGAATATTAGCTAATTAAATATTAAAATATTTAATTATGTGTGCAACATGGTGAGATGGAAAGGTGAGGTGGATTTATGAAATTAGGACCTTGGGATAGAGGAAATTAGGATTAATTAAATAATTTAGAATTATTTAATTATGTGGGAAATTTGAAGAATTAGGGAATTTAATTAAATAAATTGATTTTATTTAATTATTAGAGGGATGTGAATCATTTAAATAAATTAGAATATATATTTAATTGATAGGAGAATGAGAATTAAAATAAATATTAAAATATTTATTTAATTCGACTCTAGAAAATTTTAGGTGTATACAATTGTAAATTGATATTTTATGAAAATATGGGCAATTAATTAACAACCTTTTATTTTGTCACATGACACACAACTAAACAATAAGTTTAGTCATTGGATAGAAATAAAGTGTAGGTTGTGGACATGATCATGATAGCAGGCATTGATTAATGTGATAAAAAAAAGAAAACAAGTAACAAGCTTTCAAAATGCAACAAGCCTAAGATCCTTCCATGCTTAATTATTAACAAAATAAAAGGTTGAATTCTCCTATAATTTATAGCCAAAGACAAAAAAAGATATAGATATCAAGACATCAAGATGAAGAGTCATTATTTCAAAAACATGACTAGTCATTAAAAATAAAACAAAAGTAGCTTTGACAATAAATGTATATCTAAAAAGAATCTTAATAGTGCTTTCTCCTAAATTAACTATCCTTATCATGTGTTGCTGCTCTATCCAAATCATCATGTCAAGTACACTTCTTGTTGTTCTTTGCTCAAGATGGAGTAGGAAACACAACTAAACCTTGAGAGATGGTTGGACATCTCCTAATGTTCATTACTTCAATCAAGTCTCTCTCCCTACAAAGTGTAGTGCCATGACCATCCACAAGACACTTGAATGGTTGCATAGTGGGCTGTTGTAGTCCAATTTGACTAGATAGTGCCATGCCTCTACCTCTATTTATCAAGTCTTCTAACCCTTTTCCCAAAAAGTTTTGTTATTTTCTAAGATATTGGATTCCTCCCCTAGGCACCCGATTCTAATCCTAATTCGATCTGGATACGAGTTGTAATTTTATTCACCTTGGATACATCATGGAAACAAATAATCTATGACATTCGAGTTTGACTAATTGACATTGTAGTATTTTTAATTTTTATTGTTTAAATTGTTCCATCATCATTTGTGCTTTGCAAGAAATATTCAAGCAACTTTTGTACTCTCATCTTTGAATTTTTTGTACCTTCTCCACCTTCTTGTGTTGAAATCTAAACATTAATCAATAAAAGATATTAGTAGAATTACACAAAAATAATGGACACAGCATGAGTGTTTGAAATCACATTACATTTGAGTTACATTAGTTCTTGTCCTCAACATCATCAAGTGCATGTAATGTGGATGGTAGGTCATTTGCTACATCTCCTAATCCATTTGCATATAAATAATTAGTAAGGGAACAATGACCATATAAATTGAAAGAGAATGTAGCAAAAGTATGCAAAAAAAACACAAAAGGACACTTACAAGGTAATTTGATATATCAATGCTAGTGCCCTCTCCATGAACCCATGTGCTCACACTAGAAATGTCATCAACAACTAGGGTAATATCATTTCTATTGGTGTGACCAATTGTTTCTCTCATCATGTTCACCTTGACTACATGATTACATGTGTAACCTTGAGTTGAAAAGTTGCATGAACACATAGACTAACCTGACATTGATCCATACACTTGGTAAAAAATTTTGTGATCTCTTTGACTTTGAACCCATGCAATATGGCTATCGGTGGCATCAAATTTCACGTGATCATCAACAATCTGCAAGGAACACACCCAAGACACATTCTCAACCATTTCCAAATTAAATTTTCTATAGAAACCATTTTTTTATTGATTTGCATCCACCAATAATATGTGTATACATCCATAGTCAATTGGTTAACCAACCAATCCACTCTTCTATGTAATGGATGTTGAATGGTCTTTAAAAAATGATTCTTCAAATGTGAGTGATATGATTCAATTACACCATTTGTTTCTTGACTAGCATGCTTAAGGGTATGACAACATCTAGACCACATCCCCACGCTATGGATCCACTGCTCTTGAGAATAGTTAGCAAAATTTTGAAGCATGCCACGAAAATGATGCACAAATAACCAAGCATCTTTAATAACCATCTCCTCATCTGGAGAGTGATGCATGATGGATCCCAACATATCAAACATTTCTCTTCTAGAAAAATCATCCTTCACCCATGCTATCAACTTCTTCAACCATGCCCTCCTAACATGCTAGGTACAAAGATATATTTCACAACCAAAAACCTCTCTACAAGGCCACAATACAACTATAATTAGCATCCTAATTATATAGGTAAATATTAATAATGTACATTACTTACATAAATAAAAATCACCTGATAGCATTAATTTATGTTGTAGCATCATCTACCATAAATGCATTGATTTTCCACTCTATCTTCTTCATGAGAAATCTTTGCGAAAGAATTTTCATCTAATACACTAAGTTAGATGTACATGATCTAGACATTATTATCCATGCAACTGGTAACCCCATGTGTTGGGCATCAAAGGCAAGCAATGTGTACAGTTGGAACTGCAAAAATAATTAGAGTACAAAGATTAAGATCATAAATTATATATATGAAGGAAAATATGATAAGAAAAATAATTTTAAATGCTTTACCTTAATTGTGTTAGTTCCAAATGTTGCACAAGTCAATTGTGTAACATCAGAAAATGTCTCCTTGGGGTTTTTCCCTCTTAAGGTTTAGCTCTCGGGTCTTTGATATGCATTTAGGACATCTTGCATCATATTTTGGCATCCTGATGAGAAAACCTCTAAGTTACATGATAAATGGGACCTAGGGGGATCCGTTGAGATAGATCCTACCCAAAATAGGGGGGAGGACCTGGGCGCTCGTGCCCTAGTCCTACCCTATTATGGGTCAAGCCTAAATTTGAAGTGTCAGTTTATGACCGTCATTTGGTTCCTAGGCTGACACGGTAAGTTTGAATTACGAAATTCTTGGTGGGAATGTTTGTAGTTGCATATATAAGCATGTTTAGGCATTCATTTTTAAACTAGATGGTCATTGTGATCTTTATGCATTCTAAAGGTGATTCAAGGATTTCATTGTGTAGCAAGAGCAGATTTTGTGTTGTTTATGTGTTTGTATTTGTAGATTTGAGCATCCATCTCCTCATGGCATGAAGAGATTCTTCCTTCCATGAGGTCTTCACTACAAGGTGATATCAATTGTGCTTTTGATCATTTATCATTTGGATTTTGTCTGTCCCACAAGGACACACACTTTTTATCTGACAACGATGTTCAGAAGACTTGAATGTCTCTCCAGGGCTTGATTGAGGCAAGCGTCTAAACACCACAACCCCCTCCCTATTTTTCTGTGATTGCAGGTTATAGGTTGAAGAAGTAGGAAAAGTAGAGTTGCAAGAGAGTGTTACAGATTTTTAGAATTGCAGATCAGAGTTGCAAACAGGGACTTGGACTCAGGTGCCCACTCATTAGTCCTCCGAAACCTGCAACAAGAAAATCTCTAGAACAACAAGAATAGGTAGTAGATAAAGTTCCCAGATCCTGACAAAAATTAGGGCACTAGACTAGGGCACCCGCTCATTAGTCCCTTACTATTCCACTTCCTGAACTTCAAGAACTTGTAGACATTTGTCTATTATTTTACATCTTTTTGTAACAACATTTTCAATAATTTGTCTGTTTGCTTCCGTATTGGCATAATAAGGGTTTTAAGCATAATTGGGCATTATCAAGCAATCAAATCACACAAATCCAATTTTTCCTACATTCCAAGTGACCAAGGGCCTAATAGTATATTCGTACTCGATCTAATGTCTTGAATGTTTTAGGGTGAAAGGAGGATACACATACAAACCATCAAAAACCCACTATCCAAATTTTACCCTAAATACATTGCTAGCATGCTATTATGCCCATATTGTACCATCCAATCCAATTGTTGTGGTATTTGAATTCCTAAAATAAAAGGCACATCTCCATCTCCATTTCCATCAACACTAGTTTCATTGAATTTTTGGTAGGCAAACCATTTTTTTGGATTTGCAACCACCCATGGTTAATTGACTTAGGTGCATCTTTCCACATGACTCTTAATAGAGACTAGTTTAGTGAGTATGAAAAATATGATGGTGGTAATGTGTATTTGGGTGATAATTATTTCCTTGACATTATTGGTCATGGAAGTATTCATGTGATATTTTCTGTTGGTCGAGTTAGATGATTTAATGGTGTTTTGCATATCCCAGGACTAAAAATATATTTATTAGTTGTTAGTAAACTAATAGATAAGAGTGCATAGTGAAAGGGGTTGTGCTTAAATGGCAAGGCCATAGGGTTCTCAAGATGGAGATCCAAGTTTGAATCCCCCAAGTAACATCTATGTGGCTTCTAAGTTGGTTGAGTTGACTAAGTGGATTATAAGCTGAGAACGTTAATGGGGAGAAGGTCCCCCTTGTGATCTCCAGCTTACGAAACAAAAAAAAAAGAAGATGTGAGTGCATATGTACAGTTTTCAAAAGTATGTGTGAAAATCATGAGAGGTGCTATGGTGATAGCAAGATGAAGCATATTGGGTAAATTGTACCATCTTGATGCATGCACGATTGAGTGCAATAGAATTTTTGATAAGATTAAGTCAAAGACTACTTCACTAGGAAAAGAGATGGTTTCCTCTTCAGTGGATGGTCATGGCTTTTGGGTACCCAAGGGTGCTCTATCTATTGAATCAAAGTTGCCTACAAAGAAGACCATGTTATGGCACCAGAGACTTAACTACATAGGAGAGAAGGGTCTATAGACCTTGAAAAACAAAAATCTTGTCAATGGTTTGTATGAATCTAGTCTTTAATTTGACTTTTTGCGAGCATTGTATTTATGGTAAACGAAATTGTGTTTAGTTATATTCGATTTCTCATAAGTCTTTAGATATTTTGGATCTAATCCATTCAGATGTATTTGGTCTAGTTGATGTTCCTTCTATTGGTAAGTCAATTTATTATGTTTCTTTCATTGATGATTTTAGTAGGAGGACATGGGTTTATTTCTTGAAGAGTAAAATTGATGTTTTCAGTTGTTTCAAATAATTTAAAGCAATGTTTGAGTTACAGATCAGAAAGAAGATTAAATATTTGAGGATAGATAATGCCAGTGAATTTTGCTTCAATTATTTTGAAACATTATGTGAAGACTATAGTATCCAAAGACAAAAGACAACTCCATATTCTCCATAGCATAATGGAATTGTAGAGAGAATGAGCAATTCCTTGATGGAGAAGGCTAGGAGTATGCTAAGTGGTGCTGAACTAGAACAAAAGTTTTGGGCTGAAGCTTTAGCCACTACTTGCTACCTAATAAACAAGTCTCCTACATCAGCTCTTGTTGACAAGAAGCCAATGGAGGCATGGTCGGGCCACAAGCCTTCACTTAGACATCTAAGAGCTTTTGGTAACGAGGCATATGCACATGAGCCAAAGGATACAAGGTTGTTAAATGTATCTTCATTAGATATAATTATGTGTGAAAGGATACAAACTTTGGGATCCTATTGCACAAAAGGTAATTTATTCCAGAAGTGTTATTTTTAGAGAAACTAAGCCTTCTCTATTACAGTACAACCATAACAAAAGGAAGAAAATAAATATATGGTTCAATTTCCCTCTATGCCTGAGAAAGTTGAATTGTGGCCCCTAGAAAGACAAGAAGTTGAGGAGAGCTTTACGAGTTCTAAATCATTAGAGGAAGAAGAAGAACCTGAGCCTTAGCTTGTTCAAAGGTCTACTAGAAACAAAAAACTACTAGAAAGGTATGAATATTATGTTGATGATTGGAGATGTATATTTTCTTTGAATGCTAACATTGATGAACTGATATTTGTAGAAGAGGCTCTTGGTATGAAGGATACAAAGTCCTAGAAAATAGCCTTGGATGAAGAGATGGAAACTCTTAAAGAGAATGTGCAAACACCTAAAAGTGTCCATCCCTCGCAAAAACCCTAATCACTTCCGCATTCTCCTAATTTTCCCTAATTTGCCTCCATGGTTAAATAATTGATTTTAATTAATTAATTACTTAATTATTCATTTCCCTAAAGTTCCCTTCATTTGATTTATTTAAGCAAATAAATCAAATTTCATCACCTAATTATCCCCTTTCATATGCATCCCTTTCACATAAATTAAATAAATTGGGCAAATTTATTTAATTTAAATCCCATTTCCCACCTCACCATTTACCTCAATTTAAAATTCTATTTTGTCTTCTTGTGGTGAGGAAACCCTAACTCATCCTAGCCCTTCATTTTGGCTCCAAGTCAACAATGAATCCTAGCCCTCCATTCAAAATCCCTCTTCTATAAAACACCTCATTCAGCCCCATTTTGACCCCTTAATCTCTCTTATGCTCTTAGAATTCTCTTTCAGCTGTAAACCCTCCAAAATCTTGTTGAATGCACACAAGAGCTTCTCAAGATGTTGCATGAACTTGCAAATCTAAGAACATTGAGACAAAATGAAAATGAAGATTAGTCAATAGCTAGCTTAGATTTAGTTGTTTTACATGCTTGTTTTGTTGATTTTCTAAGTTAGATTGCTCTTCATTGTAGTTAGGGTTAGCTGTAGTTTTATTTCTGCATATTTACCCAATTTTTCCCTAGCACAAAATGGCAAACCTGACATGAAAATTGACATATAATTTGCTATGTTTTGCTCACAGTGAAAATTTTTGATTTTTTTTGAATTTTTTTTGGTACGACAGTTCGTACCATATGGACAAGCCATACCACTATGCATAGTGTGTTAACGAGTCTCTGTTTGCAGGTTGAGTCTTTGTAGTCATCATTTGTTTTCATTCTCATTAGATTTTGGGCTAATCGTTTCAGTTGCAAGTTCTAAAATTTTCTAGTTCATGCATGGTTTATGATTTTTTTGCAGCATCATTTTGGTTGTAGACTTTAAAATTTTGTGACAAATTCATGGTGGATCTGAGCTTAACACCTTGCTAAACCCTAAGTTTTCCACCATCAGATTCTCAGACCTCAGCCAACCATACCAATTGCCTCCCTGAGCTTTATTGACAGCCTGCTAGAAACCTTATATCTCCATTGACGACTCTTGCCTTCCACAGTCGACTATGCTGTCAATTGTTGTGTCACCATATGCATTGTCGCTACTTGTTTTAGGGTTGTCATCCACTCATAAAACCTAGACCCACCTCCCGTTCAGCTTGGTCACCCCTACTCTGTGGTTTCTGCTACTCAGCCATACTCTATTTCCATCTATAGAAAACCCATACTCTGTCACCTTTCATAGAACTGTCGATGTTCATAGAAAACCCATACTTTGTCACCGTTCATAGAAAACCCATCTCCTTTGCCATTAGCACCACCTCCCACATCTGCCTTCAACTAGCCCTAACACCGTCGCTGGCACCCAATCTCAACCTCCGCTCGAAAGCCAGTCAAAACTCCCATTGCCACCGATCCTAGGTTCATTCTTCCTACCATTTAAAAACCCTAACCCCCACTGTATTTCTTCTAGGACCCTTGGCTCCGACCAAAAAACCCTAACTATACCCTCTGGTTAACCCCTGGTCAACCAGTCCAAAAGGTGTCACCACCTCCAAAAGCCCGTTTGACCCCTTAGGTCGCCACCTCAACCTGCAGCCATCATGCTTGGTCAGCATCCTAAAACACTTCTACGGTTTCCGTTGACACTGCCAACGGACTAGTCCTCACCTCTGCCTAAACCCACCACCATTCATTGCACCTCTACCGAAACCCTAAGCTTCAAATCTCTCTGCCGGTGTTCAAAATACCTCCACCCATCTCTAACACCAGTCGCTTCCACAAGAGTTTCCAATTGCCACCTTGGATCCTAAAGTCACTACCCCTATCAAATTTGTGGCCACCTACATTGGAATAGTCGATGTCAAAACTACCACTCCCTATACTCCGTTGACCACTTCCTGTCACCAACCCACTCTCGGTCACCGCCTGCCTAAACCGCCATCTACACACTTTCCCATAGCCTCCAATCTAACCGCGGTCCACCAACATCACTTAGGGTTATGGTCAGTAGGTAATTTTTTTTATGTGATTGAAACAGTATAACTGGTTGTTTAAGTTGTTCATGCATTTTCTTTTTGTATTCATATGTTGCAGATGTGTGAGGTGTAAACTCGGAACTTGTCAATGTATTTGTTGATTGTGAGCTTTTCATTAGCTCGTGTCATTTGTGGTGAGCGATGCTAAAAATTGCTTTTGCAGCTTTAATCATTTTAAATGGATTTTGATATATTTTATCAATAGAAGATGATATTCTTTTGTCCAAAGCCCATTATTGATTCATACATATGAGGAACACAATGTCATTCCCATCTTTTGATTATTACCAACCCTTCTAAATGTGAAAGTCTATCCCATGTTATTACATTTAGCCCATAGTCATAAGCATTCTCAGACTTGATATTTGTAATTAATTTATAAATATCTCCACTCTTGCGGCCTTAAGTTTACCTCCACCATGGTGGTCTAAAGCAACTTGCTCATGCCAGTCTAAAACATTCGATATTATTTATTTGCCAGTGTTAGTTTAATGCTATTCACTTAACCTATTGTGCAGTGATCAAACTTTATTTTCCATGGATATATTTTATGTTGATCATTGTGTTTTAAACTTTATGCTTTAACCACCAACGTTTTCACTGGTTTTGTAGGGACCTTTAGCATTAATCTTTTGGATTGTGGTTTTGTGGTACACGGTCACATCCTAGACTGAAGGCAAGGCAATGAAAGGCTTCTACGCCCCCGATTTCATTTGTTCCTTTTTTAAATTTTTTTTGGGTTTCACCCCTGGTCATATGATAGACTAGGGGCTTCACTGGATCTAACTGCCCAAACACTAACCACTGGGCACCTAGCTATTTACTTGTGACTAGCATCACATAACCTCCAACAATTAATGTTAACAGTCAGGGTCCTCTTGCTTCCTACATGCCAAAATAGGCATTATTTTTTCAAATTTTCATAACTTTTGCAAAACATATCAGATTTTCACAAAATTTGTAGCACCGAAAAGCTGACTCAAAGAACTATGCAGTAGTATAGGTTTGATTAGGTAAAAATGTCATTTTATCAAATATTTTTTTGGTCAAAGTCAATGTTTCTTTTAAACTTCAAATGTGAATATCTTGAGCATTTTTTATTGGATTTTGGCAAATTTTGTTTTCAAACTGCTTAGATTTTCCTAAATTTTTTGATTATGCTATTAGTTTTTCAGCAACTAATCAAATTTTGTAGATTTTTATCAGATTCCTTTTTTTGGCCTTTTTGACTTAATGGCTTGCACAGGGGGTACTTGACTTGTTACTTCATGTTTTCTGCAATGTCATTGATTTTTTTTTTTGTGCTACTAATGTCTGATTTGTAGCATGTGGCATCCATGGGCTGAAGACTTTAAAACTAAAACTACTAACACATCTGATGTAGGGATTCAATTTTATTTCATATGCATGTGTGTTGGTCGTCATAGGCACATTTGGATTTGGGCTTAAAATGAATATAACTTGTTGTTTTCACACAATTCTTGGGTGCTTAAAATGAATCACTATTTGCATTGTTTGGGGACTTCTGTTTGTGTTCTTGAAGTGTGCATGCTCTTCGCTCATGCTCTAAGTGATCTTGGGAATCAAAAACACTTCTTTTCAAACACTTGCATTTGTCACACCACACATCTATTTTTCTAAGGTCAATGAACCCCCATGCGAGTGTAAGCAAGTTCACATGCGTGTACTCTCCCCTTGCAACTTAGTGCAAGCCTGGGGATCAAAAACATGTTAACTTGTCTTTCTTTTATCACCCTTTAGAGTGGGCCTGCTCTTGAGACACATCTGAAAGGAGAACTCATTTGCAACCCCAAGTGGGACTTTTGTCTGGCCCACTATATAAATTAAGGATAACGAGAAAGCCAAGTCTAACAGGTATGAGCACTCACCATACAATGCTGGCTTGAAAGGAAGCATACCTTTATGTATATTAAACTCCTAGTAGGGTTAGTTAGAGCCTTAAGTGGCTTGCTGGATGCTCATGGGGTGCCGGTTGGGCCCGATATTCACTAGAACCCTTTTTGTTTAGTGGCCAAAAACCATCTACTTGTTGATATAGGAGGTTGGAAGATCGAACTCTGATAGCTGTCCCACATTTTCGTGGCTTATGGCAGAGATAGTAAGGTACCTCAGGATCTACGTGTCCTAGGACTTGGAACTTGGTGTTCTTGAGAAGTGAGTGCATTGTAAGGGGGAACCCGTGCCCCATGTTCCTGGATCTATACAACATAAGTAGGCATGGCTGGCTAAAACCAAGTGGGAACTCAACAAGTATAGTCCTTGCCTAGCCATAGGGTTGTGCTTGTCTTCTAAAGTGTTTTCAAAAACTTGTCACAAAAATGTCAAACAACCACAAAATTGATTGCCAAGTGTCTTCTTTGATTGATGCCTATGCTTGCCTAATCATCACCCTCAACATTCTTTCCACACATTTACCCCAAGTCATCATACCTTGATCACATTCATACCATATCCTTATCATTCAACCTTCATATCCTAGTCACCCTCCTATGCCAATCACTTTCATCCTAATCATTCCACTCCATAATCATATCTTAGTCACATTATCCTAATATATCCAAGTCACCATATCCTATTCATCATTGTTAATCACCCTCCTAAGCCAACCCATTTCATCCATATCACATATCCTATTCATCATATCTTAATCATTTCACCTTATCCTACTCATTATCCTAATCCATCTTCATCCTAATCAATCGTGTCATTCCTAATCATATCCAAGTCACCCCAATCCAATCCTAATCATATCATTGTCATTCTACATATTCCAAATCATCATTCCTAATCATTTTATCCCATCCTAATCATCATCCTAATCATATCATAATCATAACTTATCATTCCTAATCATCATATTCTATCCATCCAAGTCATCATCCCTAAGCATTAGACATCGTTATCCTCATCCAATCACACCACATCCTATTCATCATATCTTCATCATTCAATCATATCCTAATCACATCTTATTCATCAATCCTAATCATTACACATTGACATATTCATCCAACCAACATCATCTTGATCATTCTCCTAATCATATCCAAGTCATCCTAGTCAAACCCTAATCACCTCTTTCATCTAATCCACATCATCTGAGTCATCCTAATCATCATCCTAGTCATATCCAAGTCATCATAACCCTATCCTAATCTCATTATTATCATACCCTCACCATTCAACCCTCATATCCTAATCATTCTTCCTAACCACATCCTCTTCATCATCTAATCACCCTTATCATTCACATGATCCACATCATCCTAATCACATCCTAATTACATTATCATCATTCCATGTCATCCTTTTCTAATACAATTAGCATCATTCATATCATTGTCCTACTCATTATCCATTCATCCCAAGCCATCATCCTTATCACTCTTACTAACCACATCCTCCTTGTCATTCCACATCATATCCAAGTCATCCTAGTCAAACCCAAATCACCTCTTTCATCTAATCCATATCATCTGAGTCATCCTAATCATCACCCTAGCCAATCCAATTAACCCAATATTGACATTCCACATCATTCAACCTCATCTTAATCAACATCCTAATCATCCCATTCCTCATCATTCAACCACATCCCTAATCCTAATCATCCTTTCATATCCAAACAAAATCGATCCTAATCATTCCTAATCACATTCTTGTCATATCTTCTTCATGTCACCTCATCATAATTATACCCTAAATCATTGCCTAATCATCACTCCACCATCCATATCCTTATCACTATCCTCTTCGTCCTTCGTAATCATTCCACATAATCCCAATCATATCCTATTTATCATACCTAATCATTACACCTATTCCTAATCATATTCTATTCATCGTTCCAAATCATTCCACCTCATCCCAATTATATCCTAAGCATCATAATCATATTCAATTCATCATGCATAAACATTACACATCATCATCCCAATCCAATCCATTTCACCTTGAACATTCTTCTAGTCATCATCTTAGTCATCCTCATCAAACTCTAATTACCTCGTTCATCTAATGCACATCATCCTAATTATCAGCCTAATCAATCCGAGTCACCCAATATTGTCATTCCACAGCATTCAACCTCATCTTAATCATCATTCTAATCAGCCCTAATCATTTCATATCATACCATAATCATACCCAAGTCATCATAATTCAAACCTTAATCATCCCTTGTCACCTTCTTCCTAATCAAATCCCCATCAAATCCTAATCATTGCATTTCATCATCCTCTCCATTCGAATCCAATCAATTTCATATTATCATTCCACATCATATCACTATCGCATATTCTAAACACATCCAAGTCGTCATCATCATTCTCCCAATCATGTCCAAGTCATCCCAATCCAATCCTAGTCAACACCGTAATCATCAACATTCATAATCCAATTCACTTCTTCCTAATCCATCCAAATCATTTAATCTCGTCACTACACATCATCATCATTCATAATCGAATCCACTTCATCCCAAACATCCAAGTCATCTAATCTTATCTCTACACATAATCATCTTCATTCGTAATCCAATCGACTTCCTCCTAATCATCGTAAGCAACACCCTAATCATCAACATTCATAATCCAATCAACTTCTTCCTAATTCAGCCAAATCATCTTCATCTCATCAGACATCATCATCTTCATCCCAATCCAATCAATTTCGTCCTAATCATTCCCAATCACATTACACACCATAACCATAGGGAAAACCTTAGAGCATCTACCCTCCCTATCAAATCTGATTGCAACTATGTCAAAGCATATCCAATTTCATTCCACTACATACTCAATTTCACCCACTACATATTCCATTTCATTCCTTTATGATCAAATTTCATTACCATTCAACCCTCGACATCTATAGAGGTTCCCAAACATAGTCTCCCTAAGGTTGAAACATAGGGAGAAACTGTCGAAGCTTGACTGTATCACAAGTACAAATCTCTGGACCAAGAGACCTTGACACCTTTTCACACCAATCAAAACTTGGGCTTAATACTCCACAGTTAGTTTAAGTCCATCCTTACAAATGAATTATGAAACTCATGGGTTCACTCTAATCAATCATCTCTTCCATACCTTAAGGTCTTGACAAAACCAATTTGTACTTTGAAAGGTCATTAGTAGATGAGAGTACCCTCTTGGAGCTAGACTTTTAGAAGACTAATATCATCAGCCTCGATCATGGTCCAGACCTCATCACCTCGCATCAACATCCCCATAGCATCCCACAATTCACAAATCTCATTTGGTATAGACATGGTTGCAAAAAGAAGATAAAGGGAGTCGATCCTCCTAGTTATCCTTGTTCATCCTCATCATTCCACATCATCCTTGTCATTCCAATCGGCATCATCATAATCACATCCTACTCATATCTTCCTCATTCAACCTTCACACCCTAATCACCCTTTCTAATCACACCTTTCATCAAATTCATCCTAATCACCTCAGTCCTTAATCATATCCTAATCATTTCCAAGTCAACCCTAACCATACCCTAATCATCCCCAATCATGCATCTAATCATCCAATCAATCCCACACTCTATCACATCTCATTCATCCCAATCATTCCACATCATCAACCATCATCCTAGTCAAGCAATTGCCAACATGGTCCTAATCCCACAAGAAGACATACAACAATGTGAAGACATGTGTCATTTCATGACAATGCTAGAGAACAAGGTTCTAGCACCCCAAGCCTATCCAAGTCCTAATGCCTTCATGTTCTAATGCCACCTTTGACAAGGGAGACATCAACCTAGTCCATGCAAGCCATTCACTATGATTACCATCCTCATTATAAGTCCACACCATCTACCCTCATTGTCCATCCACTATACTATCCTTCCGCCCATACACTTGTAAAGGATGCAATCCATTGGCTACTAGATAGGGATAAATCATCCCCATGTTAAACACCCATTCATAAGCCTATCATAGAGTCCTCAAATACCATGTCCAAATATTCAAACCTATCATGTGGTCCACAACCATCAAACCTATCCAAGAGTCATCCACATCCACTTCCACCCAAAGTCAAGAGGTATGTCAAGGGTATACTCCTAAGCACATGGAAACATTAGCCCCTTGTCTAATCAAGATCAAGCCCCTTCCATTCTACCCATCCACAACACAATTACGTCTTTTGATGATCAAACTCCCATTTATGATCATGATCCCACTTATGATCAAGAAGGCCATGATGATCCACTTAGCCAACTTTATGCATTCCATGGTGAAGAGCTTGCCACCTCACCAAATCATAATCCAACCACTTCCACTTGTCATGATGAGACACATGCCTCCCAAGAACACATAAACCTAGAAGATCAAACAAATAAACTGGGTCTTAGTGAACATCATAATAATCAAAATCCTAATACTCTTTCCACATCTACCACCAACTCCATTTCGAATCCACCATCATGTCCACTTCATCTTACCACCTTCATCTATGAATGTTCTTCCTTAGGAACACAACAACCTTTGTCCACCAGCTCACCTTCTTCATCCTATAAGGAACTCATGTCTAGTATCCAAATCACACCTAGTCCCATTGTACATCGTATTCTTCAAAACATGAACTATTGAGGCAAAGGCCTAGGCCTTTACGAACAAGGTATTTTGGAGCCTATATATGTCAACGTGCCTCCATGCTCATATGGCCTTGGATACACACCCCAAGGTAAACAATGTAATGATGTTGGTACTTCCTCCATTCATTCTAAGTCCACCACTTTCCATCACACATCGCATCATATTACCAAAACATATGCTGCCATTCCACCTCCATCATCCTACAAGTGTTAAAAGCATGTGACCATACACCTTCCACTATCCAATTTACCTCCAATCTTTCCAACTCCTAATTTACCTCCATCTACTTTACCTCCATTGCTCCCAACACATAACATTCATATCATTCATAAATTCCCTCACATTCCTAATCATGACCAACAAATGCACACATGTTCCAAACATAAAGCTTCCACTCACTCCATCCACCCCCTGGGATTTGAAAGTAAAAATTTGGATGCCTCTACATGTAAAGCCAAAAATCCTAAGGACCTTAATACCTTAAGAAAATCAATTCAAAAATTCAAAGCAAAATCCATTCAAAAATCCATCCAAACCCATACCTCCAAAATCAAAGTCAAAAACTAAAATGGTTTGGGTACCTAAACAAAAATCAAGCAAGTCAAAAGAGGCATCCTCTTTCATTCAAAAATCCCAACAAGCCTCTTCCATCCACTCCATTAAAAAATTCCATTTCATTTACAAATCCCACATCAAAAGTAAAAATTCATAAAAATCATAAGTACATGTGGGTCCCTAAAATTCTACGTCATCTAGCTCCTGAGCAAACATCGTCATTGCTTCCTACACCTCCATCCACTCAAAATATTCCATGTTTATCATGGTGTGTGCAGTCGTTGGTCATGATTCCTTTCCATACGTCCATCACTCCATCATTCAAATATTGTCCTACATATTTCGTTCATCCTATTCATATGGTCCATGCTTTTGCATAAGTCCTACATAATCCACATCATAATCCACTTTTATCCCCTACATAATCCACTTTCGTTCCCTACATAATTCATTGATAACCCACTTTCGTCCCCTACATAATCCACATCATAATCCACTTTTGTCCCCTACATAATCCACATCATAATCCATATTCGTTCCCCACATAATCCACATGATAATCCACTTTCGTTCCTTGCATAATCCACATCATAATCCACTATCATTTCCTCCATAATTTACTATCTATCTTATCCATCTCACTTTCATGCCATCACTTACCAACATCGATGAACATAATGACATTTGACATGGTCCATGCAACATCTTTCTTCAATGGTACTATCACCTTCATGGAGCTAGACACTTGAGTCCCTCATATTCATACTCCCATTCAAAAAGCAAAATAAATAAATAAAAAGGAGTAAAGATAAATCCCTTCATCCACTGATGAAAACTTGGCAAACAGGCACCTTGGATAAGTACCATGATGAACACCTTGCAAACAGGCATCATGATTAAGTTTATCTTCTACTCCCACACACACAGAACCGCCCCCAGGTCTCGCTTCCACTCGACTAGCTCTTCCCACAAGAGCGAGGGTGACTCAAAGGTCACCCATAGCAAGGAGAAGGTTCATGTGTGATATTGAGGCTGATTCATCCACATTTATGTTTGAGTCGCATTTCAGAGCACACAGTAACTGTAGATTCATCCTAGAGATAATGACAACTCTGTACAAAACTCCAAATAGAGGATACATTCAAACTATCTATTTTTTGTACTAGATCATCAAAATTAGTGGCATGTTAGATTTTTTCATCAACATTATTTGTAGAGTCAAGTATTATTATCTATTACATTTAATTCCCTATCTTAAAATTTATTTCTAAATTATCTACTTCCATAACCATCATTTATTAATCTAGGTTTATTTATGTTTAGTTGTACGCATTTAATTTAATCATACTAGATTAAGTTTAGGGCAAGGTTGTTTTCCTTCACATTTTTGGTGAACCTATTTGATCTTAAGACCCCTAGGGTTTGATGTGCTACACTTTCATTATTATTTAGGGTTTTAGATATGTCATTTTTTATGACATCATCATATTTTAGATTTTTCTAGGGTTTATGTTCCTTTAATTACTTCTCATTGATATACATTTTTCTTTTAGGGTTTAAGCTTCATTGTTTGCTATATCTTTTTCCCCTACCCACCCTTGGATATAACATTAGGGTTTCAATTTTAGATTTGATGTACCACTAATATTTCTAGTTTCTAAATCTAAAAGTGATTTTTTTAGATTTAGATTTCTATCCTTTGTTTATGCCATGAGGTACTCATAATCCTAATCTTCCATTGAGGAGTGCTTGTTTGCACCCTAACATGGCCACCTAATCCAATGAGATGAAGATTTATTCCAATGCTCATGTTGAGAACAACTTAAGAGGATAATCAAGATTATGATCATGATACTTGTGTGGACAACCAAGATTTTGTAAATGAGCTTGCTAGTTTGACTAATGTTAAAAATCCTACACAATCATTTAATATGATTCATAATGTGTTCATCAATAAGCCCCTTGAATCAAAAATCTTGTAAGTTCTTAGTGATAAAATTACTTCATCTATTGTGGTTAGTGCATCTACCTCCTTTCTTTCTTTTTCTATTAATCCATCTTTCACTGCTAATACCTTCTATTGCATCATACATGTCCACATTATATCACCCCTACTTATACTAGTGTAGCACCACATAGTCATTAACCTTTCTCGACCTTCCCTCCTTCTTATGCACTTCCTCATAACTATACCCCTCTAGAGATACTCACATCCCTCATGATTTACTACACTTCCATTCTTATTTCATCTTCCACTACCCAACCTATCGCCATCCCTCTTAATCATGCCATTCCTACATCCACCACTTCATCCCATGCTATGTTTATCCCACATTATAGATCTCTCCATCCAATCCCATGTATACCCTTCATTATATTTCCTCCTCTACGCCTCTTTCCTAACCTATCACCTCTTCCATCTCTCACACTTATCATAATTCCACCATCTATTGTAGATTCAATAATTCGTAAGATAGCTCAAGTAGAGAAAAGAGTGGATGCAAGACCTAATGGAAAAGATAATGAGGAGTTTAAAGATTCTTGGCATACACCACTAAATTATGAGATTATGGTACATCCCCTATATATGAGATTGGTGGCAATGTGATTTTTAATATATGATGGTAAAGGTGACCCAAACGCACATTTGAAATCTTTTATATGGTAGAAGGAATAACTAAGACATGTTGCCAATAAATAGATTGATCTTGGATTATACTGAATTGTTTGCCGAAACAAAGCTACGTCAAGCATTAGGCAATAAAAAAAGACCCCTGTGTTAGAAAAAGAAAAGAGATATATAAGCATATCAAAACAACTGGTAAGTCAAATTTGATAATGCTCTTGACACTGTAGTTTGGTTCACTGTGAATTTTATGTTAACTCTACAATGATTCTGAATTGTGCACACTTCTAAAACATATTGATTTGTTGCACTCTTGAAAAACATTACTAGGTTGCTTTTAATGAGTTGAAAAGGAGCCTTCATATACCAATTTTGTTTTCCAGTACTGTTCAAAAAGAGATTTAAGGGGTGGTTGTAGTTGCTACAGTGTAGAAAACTTTAAAAATGAATGCAAATAGTCAACTATTTTTGGTGTCTTTGTTTTTGTTGCTATCTTGAGTTATTTATTTCATGCCAATGTAGAACAAGTGTTCCAGGATGGCATGTTCTGGTAGCCATATGTTTTTTTACAGCTAGTGCTTTGCCACATGATTTTGCAATGAAGTTTAAAATATAAAAATGCAAAAGATTTCTGTTTTTTAAGGATAACACTCCATGATCCACTTGCAATGTTCTACTCTAGAGGATTCATGAAAAATCTTCTACATGGTTTTATTTATTGTGACATTATACAATCTAGCTTATGAATAAATTGGCCTGGTGAATAAATTTCATACAACTACCTACTCTAAAACTTCAATTTAACACTTTAAGATCAAAATACATAATTTTCCATGCAAAATACACAATCCTTTATATGATGTGTATATGGTGATATAAAATACTATACTGATGCAAATGTAATAGTTATTTTATATTTGAGGATTTACTTTTCCATGCCTCATGTAATTTTGTATGCAACCCTCTTTATAAAAATGTAATCATTTATCAATTACTAAAATTCTCACTTTCATAAAGACTAATAAATACAAAGTTCCATAATACAAAATTTAAGTTAAAAATAATTTATTTAAAAACATAAACTTTGGTTGTGATATTGGACATGTGTTGTTTTGATTGTCCCCTACTCATTAGTGAAATGAACATAACAATTTTTATTTTATTTTTAAAGTTAGCCTTATAAAAATATATTTACTCAAATAATTTAAAAAAACTTTTACTTTCATTAGAAAGAGAAATAATACTAAAAACTACTTTCTACATAAATAACTAGATCATAACTCTTGTTTGAACTTCTAAATGTCAGTAGAACCGATGAATATTAAATTAATAATGGAATGATATATAAAAGTTAGAGATTTTATTCTAATTTTGTGAAAAATTCATTGGCATTTGCAATATTAGAAGCGCCATGGAGTGGAATAGAGACAATGACAACCTCCATGATTTCAATTGCCAGTAGCTCCAAGCTCCACAGTCAGCTTTCCATATTTTGGAATAGTAATAACATGTTAACTAGTGGGTATCTTAACCTGTGTGAAGAATCTGTGCCTCCAAATGAAAGGTTTGTTATAGTCACACATGGGAGAAGAACCAAGAAATTTGGGCTGGAAGGCACTCCAGAGAGCATTGCAAAGTGTATAAGACTTGTATTTGAATTGAGAGTGATGAATACAACTTACACACTCATGCTTACTCCTACTTCTCATCAGACTCAAAATGCTCATGCTAATGCACAAAGGGTAAGATTACTGCAACCAAAGACATATATTTAACTATAACTTTAATTTTGTAGCTCTAACTTAATTACGTAATTGATTGCAGGCAACCAGCTCTACTAGTGGGATCAAGCATCAATAGAGGCTAGTAATCTTCATGGTTAATATAAATATTTTCTATGGCTGTTTAGGATTGTTTATAAGTTTATGTGATTGATTTATTATTCAGTGATTAATGTAAATTTAGCTTCCAGATTGGTTAGATTCAAATCTAAAACTTTTTATAGGTTAACAGGTTACTCTACAATTGAACAGTTATTTTTAATTTATATTCAATTCAATGGTTAAATATAAAATTTTGCCAATGTAATTTATATACATATTTTTTTTAATTATCTAGTTATTCATAAAGTGTTATATAATTCATATACATATATTTTTATATATTTAAATTAATATATATATATATATATATATATATATATATATATATGGTTAAAAATATTTACCTATTTAATAAAAAATAATATTAGAGTTGGAACAATTTTTTTTTATTAATTTTTTGGTTATGTTTATGGCATACTTGTAAGAGAGATGTAAGTTTATGTGTTTGTCATCTTTCATCTATCTATTCTCTAATTAATGTGCTATATATATCTTAAAGATAATAAAGTGAAAGGTCCATTATGGAATTTGAGATGGTTGAGATGATTGAACTCTCATGTGTGACTCTTCATCTTCTAATGGTTTGAATTCCAAATGTTTATTATACTTATACTTTGTTTTATCATGGAGTAGCTTTTACAAGTTGTGTAGAATTATAACATATGTGAACTAAAGGTTTATGTGATACATTCTAAGATGCTACAAGAATGTATCACATGGTTCTATCTAAATTTCTAAAATGTGTGCATGGTGCATAGTATCACACATATGTGCAAATGTGGTGTAAAACTCAGACAAAATTATCTTTGAAGTTTGTTGTTTTATTGGAAGCATGGGAATCAAAAGATGTAGTGAGGTCGATATCCATGGCTTTGATCAAGCTTTGTTGGCATGTGGGCCTCAATACGGTTTTGATATCGTTGTACTTGCATGGGGTTTGCACATGGCTATAATGACTTAGGTGAAGTGGGAGGTGAAGTGGGGTGTTCATCCTTCTCCTGGGATTGACTAGGCCTTCATCCTGGACTATGACACTCTAGATAATGATGGTGATGGCTAAGAAGATGCTAGTTTGTAGGGATAAATGTTGGTGTGGGATAAAAAATATTTGTAACAATATTTTATTATATTATATTTTATTGTTGTTGTACAATAATATTTTATAACTATATTTTATTAAGGTTTTATCAAATCAATTAAAAAAGGAGTATAGTATACTTGTTTTATTTACTGTAAATTAAATATTAGTTTTATTTACTATAGAATTATTTTAAAGAAAATACTCATATAATAATATGTTATTTTATTTACTATTTAATGATATTTTATAACTATATTTTATTGGGGTTTTATCAAATTTAAAAAGGGCAAAGTATACCCGACAATCAAGAAGTCATTGGAATTCCTTTATCTGTATTAGGTGAACTTATGTTTGGTTTGGAGTGAGGGCTGTGGTAATTTGTCCCACTCCTTTGACTATTATGAATCTCTCTTATATAAAATGAAGTTAGATATTGGTGGGCATGACCCTATTTTTGATGGGTCCATGGTCCCTAACTAGGGTATATATATTAAAAAAAAGATGTTGAAGTTAGATATTGGTGGGCATGACCCTATTTTTGATGGGTCCATAGTCCCTAACTAGGGTATATATATCAAAAAAAAAAGTTATTGGAACGGTAAGTGCATTATGTTTTTTAGATTTTATCATACTTATAAGTTGTTTAGATATATTTTGAAAATAAAGAAAATTAATATGTTCTTTTATTTAATGTAGAATAATATTTTAATCAAAATAATTCAAATTAACATGTTATTTTATTTATTGTAGAGTAATTTTTTTTTTCTCAATAAAGTGCCAGAGGTGCACTTGTATTGATATAATATATAAACTTTACAAGATAATTACAGTATGACTAAGGGCTTTGTGCCTAGTTTTGAACAATTATCAACTAGCCCTACAATACAAAAAGACGCTCCAAAAAACTAGACAACTCGAGTAATTGGATCGATAAACAACATCAAAAAAGGAACCCAAAGAGCTCCTATCAACCAGCTACATAGAAGTCACCTACCTCAACCATAGCATCAAAGCCTTCAAGCCAGGCCAAAGGCTATGTCGGCACCATACCAATTGCATGTTGGATGAAGTCCCTACCACGCAACACCCAAATTCTATGGTACCAAATCCACTGCCTAGCTAGGTCAGGAAGAAATGACAAGTGATCCACATCCGCCTCAGGATCCAGAAGTTTGGAGAGGTCCCCTATCCACAAGATTCCAGAAGCTAGATTAGCAAACACTGTAATCTCCACATCCCCATCCAAAATTGAATCCTTAAAAGTCTCCCTAAGACAAACTAGGTTATCTACTTTCGTGGTGCCTAGGTCTAGGAGAGAAGCTAAAAACTAGGAAGAGATGTTGGTGTTTACCCTATACCTATCCTCAGAGACTAGGAAGGCTTTGGCCAAAACCATTTTAACAGCCTCCAGGAAGTACTTATGCTTGAATTTGCATATATTTTTTAGATGGAGATCTGTTATCCTGCCAAGAAAGGTAACTTGCCTGTAGGAACTCTTAAGACATATCAAAGTCTCCATTGCCACCAAACTAACCCAATTTGGTGAGAGTACGACACACTCTCCATTGAATTAAATAGATTCGCTAAAAGACTAACACTTAATACTGGAGCGTATGAATTAATTGGAGATATGAGACATCGGCTTTCGTACCCACTCGCACAAGTGTAAATTGTCCTGCAATCCAAAACTAGGATGAAAAGATGTCAATTAAAGGGAGAGCGCAACCTACCAATGATGAACAACAAGTTGCCAATGAATTGCCAACCTACTCGCATTGGGGAGCAATAAACCGTTTGCACTAACAAAGCGGACCACCGAACCCTTACATCACCTTGCCACCTAGCAGCAGAGGATACCTAAGGCCTTGGAGGAATAAATCCATTATTTTTGCTTGATCAAAAAATTTTAAATTCAAACTCATTCGCTCCCCTGTTCGCCAAGCCATCTGCTTCTGAATTGGCCTCCCAATAAATATGGTTCAATGTAAACATATCAAAAAATTTTAATAAGTTTAGAGCCCCCTCTAATAAGGCTCTCAATTTCCAGTTCACAACTTGACCCAACCTCAAGGCATTGATTACAAAGGAAGAGTCCCCTTCTACTACCAACTTACTCACAGGCAGCTCCTTGCAAAAAAGAAGACCATGAATTAAAGCCTAAAATTCTGCGATATTGTTTGTATCCTCCTCTAAGCACAAAGCCAATCTCCCCCAAAACTCCCCATTCCATCTTCTTATCACACATCTAGCTTCAAATGGACCTAGATTGCCTCTAGAGGTACCATTGAAGTTAAGTTTATACCAACCACTTTCTGAGGTAGACCACTTTGTTGACCTTCTAGCTAACACTTAAGCTTTCTCCCCAACACCAACATGCAACAGGACCTTCAAACCATGCCACACAAACCTCATTTGACCATCCCACTCAAAGAAGATACCTACCCGACCCAAGCATCTACCTAACTAGCTATTAACCATCTCAACTATGGTAGCTTCAACTTTATTTTTGAAGGAGATTAAAGGCATCTCCTTGTGTTTAAAAGATTCTTCGATTGCATTCTTTCCAAATTTCCCAAACAAGCAATGAAGGACTGGTGATCCAAAGGCTACTTAATAGACCATCCCTTGGTCTAGAAGGCCAAGAGTGGAAGAGACTCAAAATATCATTAGGTAAGGTAGTTATCCACCCCATCTTAGCATAGAGACATTGCCAACACTCCTAGGAATAGGGGCATCTTGAAAGAAGGTGGTCAATAGATTCCTCTACCTCCCTACATAGGACACACCAAGAGGGTCCCTCAAATCCCATTCTCTGAAATTTCTCAGCTGTCAAAATTCTTTTTTGAAGAGCTGCCCATACAAAGATGCCAACTCTTGGGACACAATGCTTATTCCAACATAAAGAAATGGGTAGGTTTGAAGGTACCATATTGTCAATGTTAGCTACCACTCTATACCCATCTTTAGCAGAAAAAGAACCACTAGTAGAACCTGTCCAAATGAGTCTGTTAACTCCTCTTCTAAAAAAACACTTTCCTTTAATCCAACAATCTCTTTAGAAGGTTAGCTTCATCAATAGGAATGGGAAGGTGGGAGAAATCTCTCCATTTCCATCCAATGGACGGGTCATCTTGAGAGAAGATAACATAATCCTTTACCCTGGCCTCCCAATGACTTTTAAGATGGGCCTTTGCACGATCCATTGAAATCTCACTATCTAAACTAGGGAAACCCCCCCAAGAATCTTCTAGAACAAGGCAGTGCCTCCATCTTGCACATCCCAAGTAACCAAATCTGCAATGATTGATCTACAATTCAAAATGAAGTTCCAGACTCTAGATCCTTTGGGAGGGTGAAAAATCTTCACAACTTCTAGAGCTCCATCACTATTGAGATATTTCGCTTGCAAGATTCTTGCCCATTTCAGCTCTGGATTCTAGACCATCTTCCACACTAATTTTTCCCCTAGTGCCTTGTTTTGATGCAATAAATTTCTCAAACCTGATCTACCTTTGTCTTTAAGGTCTACACACCTTGTCCTAGGCAATTAGAGCCAATTTATCTTTCTTTGTTGTCCCTTGCTAGAAGAAACGTCTCAATCCACACACCATATCATTGTTGGCCCCCATTGTGATAGCCAAGTAAGAAAGAAGATATAAGGGGATAGAAGAAAGAACTGATTTCAATAAAAGCAATATGCCTGCCCAGGAAAGCCACCTCCCTTTCTAAGAATTCACTCTTTTTCCCAATTCATCCTTTAAAGGATCCCATAATTTCATATTCTTAAGCCCCTTATCTAATCGTAACCCCAAGTAAGCACAAGGCAAAGAACCCTTCTTGAACTTTAAGACCTACAAAATAGCTACTTCCTTCCTTGGAGGAGTAGACAAGAAAAATACTTCTGACTTAGAGTGATTAACTTCTTGACCAGAGGCTAGAGCATACAAATCTAGGATTTGAAGAAAGGCACGGGCCTCAACCTTCTTGGCTAGACCAAACAACATAGTATCATCTGCAAACTACTGATGAGAGACTCGGATATTTCTAGCTACTGTAATGTTTGTCAACTAATTCAAACTTTGAAGATTACTAATTGCCCTTCCTAGAGCTTCAACCATTTTTATGAACAAGAAAGGGGATATTGAATCCCTCTACCTTCCCCTCGAAACCAGTTTACCCATTGCCTGTTAAACCCGAAAGCCTCCAAAACCTTGTATAGAAACCACCAATCCACTTTACCATAGGCTTTCCCAATATCTAGTTTGATGAGCATGCCAGGTTCTTTAGTATTTTGAAGAGTATGGATAACCTCTTGAGCAATAATTATCCCATACAAAATGGATCCGCCTAGGACAAAACCTATTTCTTCTTCTGAGATGATACTAGGAAGCAAAATTTCTACCGATTGGTAAGGACTTTAGTCATAATTTTATAAATAGTATTGTACAAGGATATGGATCTATAATCATCCAACTGAGAAACTTTTTCTTTTTTGGGAACAAGGACAATGAATGTATTATTGATTTCCTTCAGCAAGAAACCCGAGTTCATGGCCACTTCTAGGGCATTTGTTAGCTCTTGGCCTACAAACTGCTAGCAAACCTGGAAAAAACCCACAGGAAAACCATCTGGGCCTAGGGCTTTATCTAGATAGAGCTGCTTGTGAGCCTTTTCTACCTCCACTAGAGAGAACTTTACATTTAGGCCCTTGTTATCTTGGTTTAAAATTCTTGGAATAAGCTGTAAAAGTGTATTCTGATCTGCAAGAGTTAAGCTTTCACTATTATTCAAAAGAGAGCTATAGTACTCCACAATATGATTTTTGATTTCTTGCATGCCTTCGATAATGGAACCGTCTTCCTCTTCCAAATTGTGAATCATGTTAACCCCCCTACGTTGCTTGGTGATGTTGTGAAAGTATTTTGTATTCTTGTCCCCCGCCTCTAACCAGTGTTCTCTGGATTTTTGTTTCCAGAAAATTTCCTCTTTAGTCAAGATATCCTCATAATCTCCCAATAACACTTGTTCTTTAAGATATCTGTCCTAGGACGTCCCAAATTGAATAACCTCTTCATTCAATTTGGATAGGTTTCCTTCTACCAATTCTTTGGACTAAAAAATATTCTTGAAATAATGCCTATTCCATTCTAGGAGGTGTTGCTTGACATGTTTTAGTCTGGATAAGAAAGAAAATAGTTTAGAGCCCTCAAAAGTTTCCTCAAACCACCAATTCTACACCAATGGAAGAAAATTCATCCTTTAACCACATGTTCTCAAATTTAAAGGTAGTTTTCATAGGCTTCATATCCTCTACAATGTTGAGAAAAATAGGAAAATGATCTGAGCTTGAACAAGGGAGGATGGATGCTTTTAGAATATGTGGAAAGGAGGATAAATCTCCACCAAAAAGGAACCGATCCAATTTCTCTGCAATGTTGTAGAACCTAAATCTTTTATTATTCCAATTAAAAGTTCCTTGCCCCGTGTCAATTTCTAACAGATTGTTCCTGTGGACCCAGTCACTAAAGTCCTTTTGTGATTGCCCTACCCTACAAATCCCACCCTTTTTGTCCCAGCTATGAAGAGTAGCATTGAAATCGTCCCCAATAATTATATAGGGAGAAGGATTATTGCTCACAAAGCTATCCAGAGATAACCATAACTCTCTTTTGCTAATACAAGAAGTAGGCCCATAAACATTAATTAACGAGAAATTTGATTTAGATGAGAGAATGTTGATCCTACCTCCCATCCAATATTTATTAAATCCAAGAGGTTCAAAGATCACCTCTGCAGGATTCTAGAGAATAGCCAATCGCCCAAAAGCCCCTTCCGCTTGAACTGATGCATGTTTCCAATTTCTCAAGCTAGAAACAAAATGCTCCATTTCCTTTGTACTCATCTTAGTCTCTTGGAGTAGTATAATTTCTGACTTAGATAAGCGGATCCTCCACTTAACCAAGCACTTTTTGTTACGGGCATTTAGGCCCCTAAGATTCCATAATAGTGTCCTCATGGGGCTTTGGGAAGGGTTGTTCCCTTCCTGAAATCCATCAATGTTGTGATTTTCATCTACCCCTCTGCAACACCATCTCAACATCTAAGTTCATTCAAAGACTTCCTACCAACTTTTTTATTGGCACTACACCCGAAGTCTGGTTTTAATTTATTGGAAGCTATCTACTGAATACCCAACTTGATTGAGTTTGCTTTCTCATTGCCCATAACAAAAAGAGTTTCATTATCTTTAACCTCAAGTTCTCCTTCCTCTAGCAGCTCTTAAAAAAAGACTTCTCTATTGCTTTCTAGTCCTGAATTGAAGGTCGACACCTGCACCTTAGGTCCAACATTTTCTCTGAAAAGTTCGAGGATCTCATTAACAATACACACTTTAGAAAGTTCCTCAACTCCTAGAAGATCGGTAGGCTCCTTTTCTATTATTGTCTCAGGATCTTCCTGAAGCCCTCCCTCGACTGAGATAACCAACTCCCTAGAACAGTCACCCATCTCTTCTATAGGTTGGGAACCTAAACCCTCCAGTTCATGATTAATATCTTGGTGAAGTAACTCTGCTTCTTGAAGAAGTTGCCTAAGTTCATCTGTAGTTTGTGAGGGTAAAGAAGGCTCCTCTGGTGAGCATAGAAAATCATTATTTGGCTTGGTCCCAAGGTCTTTGAACGTAGCAAGGCTCTTGTCTAGCCCTAGATCTACTTGGCTCTGACTTGTAGGGCCTGACCCAGAGAGCCTTGAATCTTGAGGATCCACCCTAGCTTCCTTTCCCCGGTCCTTTGCTTGGGATATATAAGCATCTCTCCCCCTATCACTTGGCCCTGAACCACCAGCTTCTATAGCTTTTCTAAAAAGACATTTTTGAATCTTTTTCCCTGAACCTCTTGACACACGCTGTTTCCATCTGCCAAGGGACAAGAGGATCTCCAACTCCCCATAGGTGCCGAAAGCTGAGTCAACCTCTGTCAAGATATTTGGATCTGACCCAACCCTCCGGTTCACAAAATATTCATATATCCCAAGACATGGGCCTAGACCATACCCTATTTTGAACAGAGCCTCTACACTCCAATACCCCGATGGAAGCCCATCTAGAGTGAGCCAAGTAGGTATCTTCTTGATTTCATATTTCCATGGATCAAAATTTGGTTTCCAGTTTATACAATGAAAACTAGACCCATTGTACAAAACAGGGTTTCCATAAAATATTTCATGTTTCAAATTCTTGTCAATTCATTCGACCAAGAGGAAGGAGTTAGGAAGTGGTCTCACACTGACCTTGTTCTTGAAAGTATTGTGCCACTAGTCTAACATAGCTTGCTAAGATCCATCTTCCCCACACTACTTTGCCATTAGGGCTCTTTCCTATAAGCGGTTCATCATTGGTGTAAAGGTCATGGTAGGGAGCATAAATATCTTACTACCCCTAAGATTTTGGTTAAGAAGAGCCCAAACCGACCTTCTTTCCAAATCTACACGTCCTTGTCACACAGGTTGCCAAACTTTCGACAGGCCTTTGTTCGACCAATGAAAATGCCCAAGATCAGGACCTGCAGCTTTTCTATAGAACCCTAGTGGTATGGCATTGGCCCTAGTCAGAGTCAAGGCGGATCTATGCTCAGGGATAAATGAATAGACCTAAAAATTCTTCCTATAACCCTAAAATCCCTTCTGTCACTAGGGGCTTGACATCCTCCGCTCCGGGTTTAAAACTATATTATTACTATAGAGTAATATTGAATAACTATATTTTATTAGGGTTTTATCATATGAAATAAAAAAAGAGCAAAGTATAGTCATCAATTTTACTTTATTTCTTAGAGTTATTTTAATGAAAATATTTGTGTTAGTTGTTTACATATATTTTTAAAACAATATTTAAGTCTTAATCTATATTAAGAATGATAGGGTTAGTCCTAGGTAAATATGAAATAAAAACTTAAACCCTAGGACTCAATATGAAATAAAAGGATAAAAACATATTTATTTACTGCAAGTACACAATAATTTATTACTAAACCTAATTAAGATATTTTATTTTTTTGTGTTAGTTTAGATATATTTTAAAAATAAAGGAAATTAATATGTTGTTTTATTTCTTCTAGAGTTTTTTTTTTTGCTAAGTTAATGCACCCTTTGGGGGATGCTCCCTTTTATATTTATAACCATATTGTAAATAGAATTACATCCAACCTTATACATATCAATAGTATGATTCAATAAAACATCCATAAGCAGGGTAAATTGCTGCTATTCTACCTAGAAACCCTATCTGTGCTTTCTACCCAACCAAAAACTAACTACAAACATAGTGTTTTCTTCATTTTATACATATATTAGCTAAATATAACAAGAAAATCTAAACTAGATTAACTTAGCTTACTGAACTTTCCATTCCCCACCCTCCTCTCTATCCTCTGTTTGAGCAAATTCGAAACAGTCCCCTGCTTCAGCTGTTTGCAGACCCACCACTTGTTTGAGAAAATTGACAGCTTTCTCAACCTTCATTTTCCTGCTCGTCTCTCTTCCCTTTCTTTTTGAAGTGATAAATGACAACCATTTTACTAATGCCTCATCCTGATTCACCTTCTTAAAGCCCTCTGGCCTCGGGATGCCATTACCAAACATAGCAATGTCTATTACCTTATCTAGGCCTCCAAGAAGATTTGGCTTAATAAAGGCTCTTGTCAATGCATTGATTTCCTCCTTCGATTCACTAGTGTCAAATAATGCTGCAACAAACAATGAAGAGATATCTTTATTTACCCTATATCAGAGTTCAATCCACAAAAATTCATCTCTCAACAACCACTGAAAGACAAGAAAAAGAAGATTCCCATTTTTTCATTTTGAAAACCGGCTGCAATCTTTTTTTTGATACGATTCCGAGGAACACCATTTGCCTGTGAGTGCTGGTTAGGCAGATTGGCATGTCCATGACTCTATTTTCCCTTCTATTTCAAAACACTCCTTGGATTGCAATGTTTAACTGCCTTCACATGCTTAAGTCTCCCAACTTACATATCGTGATATTAATGTTTCATCATTACATTAACTCCGTGCAACTCAGGTGGCTAGCCATTGACTCACCTTACTTGAAATGATTACTATGTGTGCTCCTCTTGAGCTAAATCCACTATCAAATCTTCTTTTGAATTCACTGCCAAATTCGCCAAAATATCTGCCTCTCCATTAGCCTCTCTATAATTAAAATAGTTTATCTTAGTTGTTCAGATATATTATTTATTTAGAAAAACATTAGTAAAATAAAATCCTACACAAATATGAAATAAGAAAAAGAAAACTTGGGGTTCAATATGAAATAAAAGCATAAAAGCATATTAAACAAAATTAATATGTTGTTTTATTTACTATAGAGTTATTTTATTTTATTTTATTTATTTTACAAATTTATTTCATTATTTCCAATCCATAAAATGATGGTTCAATACAAATTTATTAAGTGTTGAAATATAAAGGTTAAAATTTTGAAATGATAAACAATTCTTTATGTCTAGAAAAAATAAAAGTCCAGACACATGAATTCTTTTATCTCTTCACTACACACCTACTGAATAATTCTATATTATTTTAAGAGGACATACACATTTCAAATTTTGTAATCCATCTTAGAGCATGACCATGTTTAATTATTAATATTGATGTTCATTTTGTAGGTGTGGCACGACCAAGGTTAAATTTTGAAAGTGAGGAGCAATGCAGACAATATCAAAGAGATTATCAAAGGGAATATGGAATACATCGACGACAACAAATGATAGATGCAAAAAGAGAAGAACAAAGAAAAAGATGAAATGAAAATGACAAAGAAAGAGAGCTGCCAAGTGTAGAGCTGAATTAATAGTTGATGAATTAGAGATAAAAAAACCATTAACATGCAAATATGATGAGAATAAGTCATGCATGATCATCTCAACAACCCAGTGACTTTGAAAGAGAAGAAAGACAACAATGTACTCATCAACCAATTGAGAGGTATGAGCATCAATTAGTTCCTAATATTGATTGTAATGTTGAAGATGAAAATTCAAGATTCATAAATTATGTACTTGAAACACCAGAAAATGTAGTTCGACGTGAAGTGAATGTAGTTGTTGGCAACAATGTACAAAATATACCAAATTGAAATGGAATGCTTCAAAGATATTTCAATAAATTTAAAATACTTTTTCGACATGATCTAGATAGCTTTGTTTCACCGAACATATGCTACATTTGTCAAGAATGTTACTTTGGAATAAAAGTTTCTCGAACACCTAAAGGTCCTATATGCACTAGATGTCGACAAGAGAAAGGTAATAATCAATTCTTTGCATCAAATAATATGGATCATGTCCCACAACCACCAGAACTTGCAAACTTGACACAATTGGAGAGATGTTGATAGCCCATGTTAGCCCAATTCTAAAAGTGACACATGCAACTAGAGGTCAATATAAGTACAAAGGACACACAATAATTTTTTCACAAGGTGTAAAATAAATTTCAAAGGTTTTGCCACATTGAATAAAAGATCTACCTATCATTATTATTCGTAGGAGGGATCAATGTGACACAAATTACAACTTTACAATAAATAGAGAGCGAGTATATAAGGCACTAAAATACAAAATTGAACATGAAAAGTTCTTTTTTGATGTACAAATTGATGAAAATGTTCTTAGTGAACTTTCAACAAGCTATGATGAAATATCTTCAACCAACTAAACTCAGTGCATACGGAGTTTGATTCTAATGCAAATGAAATTAAATTTGTTTGTCCAATCATGAAGATAGATGAAGGAAATATCATTGATCACACAACATCAATGGTTTTGAAATCAGCTAATGCTCCAAGAGAGATGGAATTAATTCATGTCTGGATAAATAACTGTGATGTAGATCCAACAACATTCATTGATTAGCCAGGGATTGGTGCATCCCCTATTAATGAGTATGTCACATTAGGCTTACTTGATATGGCATTTCCAACATTGTTTCCTAATGGTAGATGTGATTGGCTAGAACCACGCATGAGGCAGGTACATCTACATGGATTTATGAAACATCTATTTCAGTATAGGGATCACCATTTTGGTCAACATCCATGATTTAGATACTACATGATGAACATGATCACGAGACATTCTTCTGTAGTGTTTGGGAAAAAAAGTCTTCAAGATATGTTGTTCACCATCAACAAGCTACATGAACATATGAAAAATCTTGTTGGGATTAAGGTATCTCAACCTTAGAGTCCTTTCTGGTGTTTTCTATTTTTTAGGAGGTGAAAAAGTAGTTTTGTTTTTTGCTTTTTTAGAAATGGTGTTTTTAAGCCATTCTGAAAAAAATTATTTTGTGTTCTAGGTAAAAGCAAGAAACTCGGTCCACATATAGGGGAAGTCATGTGAGAAAAAAAATGCCACCAGGAATGGGTACCTGTTTAGGAACGGGCGCCCGAACCTAAACGGGTACCCGTTTAGTAACGTGCACCTGAGCCTAAACAAGTACCCGCTTAGCTTCAGGTGCACATTACTAAATGGGTACCCAGTTTCAAAAAACTATATATTTTTAAAAAAGAGCCCTGTGGGCTCATTTTCTCCCACTCAGGCTAATAGCGACGTGGATTCTTCAGAATGGGTACACGTTGCTGAAGACTAAACAAACACAACAGCAGAGATTTTTTTGCCCTCTCACCTCCTCCCACCACCTCATCACCACTGAGCTCTTCCAGGTTGGTTCTCTGCCTATTTTTAGCTTGTTTTAGATTTTTTTTTTCTAATTGTAGGGTTAAAATGAAAATTAGGGTTTTATTTGTTATTAGGGTTTTACTTGTTATTAGAATTTTATGATTTTTTTGTGATTGTATGTTACTGCAAACCCTAAAAAACTTAAACTATAAACCCTAAAAAAACAAATTATAAACCCTAAAACCATGTTGTACTACAAACCCTGAAAACCTAAACTATAAACCCTAAAAAACCAAATTATAAACCCTGAAATCATGTTGTACTACAAACTCTAAAAACGTAAACTATAAACCCTAAAAAACCAAACTATAAACCCAAAAACCATGTTGTCCTGCAAACCCTAAAAACCTAAACCCTAAACCCTAAAAAACCAAATTATAAAGATTTAATTTTGTGTGAGTATGATTCAAATGCATTCGACTGTTCATTGACTTCTAATGGGAACATAATAGCATTCAAAAGAAGCTTTGTGAATTAAATTGTTGTGGTCAAACAAAATTTTATATTGAATTGACTTGAAATTCCAAACAAGCCACTCTTCCATCCTCCTAAAAATGCAAACTACTAATTAAAATTATCTTATAATTACTTTACTATATATATATATATATCTTCAGCATCATTTACTAGTATTCCATTTATGACCACTAAGTAACTGTTATTGCTTTTGAGGATCCCATAGTTTCATTTGAATCCCATGCCGTGCCCATTGACTACACAGTTCTCCATCATTTAGATTCTCTCCGCTTTAAGCATTCTTTTACTCCTATTAATTCCATTGCAACCACTTTCATTATCCATGTTTCTATTATCATTATTCTTACTAGCAATATTTGTATTTATTACCTTATGCTATGTAGAATTCCATGATTTGTCCATGCTTGTATTTCTCATCTCACTTTCCTAATATCAAATCCCACTTTTGATTCCTATAGGCTTGTAGGTGGATCTTTCATGTTTTCATTCATCAAGTGTTGAGTTCCAAAGAGTTAGCTTACCATGAGCCACATTGAAAAGAAATACATTCTTAAAAAGTTATTAACTCATCTGCATGCATACCCATCTATCATTTCATTACTAGCCTAGTCTAATCTTTAGTGATGAGTCCTTGTATATTACTCTAGTTGCATGGGGTTAAACCTAGGAGGTTGTTGGCCCATGCCCCAAAGTGCAAATTTTTATGTTTCTTATGTGCCTTATTGCTCTGGTAAACAGTACATTGACAAGTGATTGGAAATATTATAATAGAGAAATGGGAAGAATACACTTGGCATGGGCTATCATGCACTTTTAAATTATGACAAATAATGTGATAAATGATCAAAGGAAATAATCAATGATAGTTAAATAAACAAGACAATGGAAATAGAAATTGACACTGGATTAGGAAAAAGTAAACTATAAATACAAGGGTTTAGATGCACTTGTAGGAGATGGAACTACCACTAGAATAATAAAAGGGATAAGTTCGAAGATGAGGAAATCATGTCTACATGCAAATAATTTTACGATGAAGACCTAGGAGGTCTATAACCAATACCATTCATAGAATGATATTCATTACGCTCAATAGGGACCTTAATGCCTTCTTTTTGATCTAAGCGACTATGCCTATAACTAGATTTTTTGAGGATATGATTAATTTAGTATATGTAATAATGATAAAAGGGATAAGTTTGAAGATGAAAATGTATCAAGAGGAGGCATGTAGGATGCTTCAGTGTTGATGATTAACTTAGGGTACACTAATGATAAAAGGGATAAGTTTGAAGATGAGGAAATCATGTCTACATGCAAATAATTTTAGAGTGAAGACCTAGGAGGTATATAACCAATACCATTCATAGCATGATATTCATTAGGATCAATAGGGACCTTAATGCCTTATTTTTGATCTAAGTGACTATGCCTATAACTAGATTTTGCAAGGATACCAAAACCAAGCCTATAAATGATTGCAACTCTTCAAAAGAAGTAGGATCAATGTCAGAGGCATGCCCAACACAAGAGGTATATTCAAATGATCCTTTAATAGAGGAAATGGATGCCTCATTAGATTGCGATGCCAATGTTGTAGTTGTGATTTTAGGAATCTCAAAATGTGATAAGTCTATCTTATACTCTCCAAAAAAGAAGGTGTGAAATCTAAGGGACCCTAATTATCACCAGTCCATGTACTAGAAGAAGAGGTGAATATTTAGCCACATCATCAATAGGAGTTGTATTTTTTGTGAGGATAAAGAAGGCATCACATTTTGAAGCAGTAGTGAAGAATTATGCTTTTTCCCAAGTTTAATTTGTTGACAATATTGTAATGGATCGGGATCTACTTTTATTGTAATTTTTTTATTCCCATGGACAAATTGAATATATTGATATTTAAATTTGATGGGATGGCACCCATCGTATGAATAGATTGCCTACCTAAAAGGAGATTATAAGAAAGGAAAACCAATATCACATGCACCATGGTTGGTAATGTGATAGGGCCCAATTCTATAGGAAAAGTGATGTTTCCAAGGGCTTTCCGACTTATGTCTTAGAAACCCATAATTGATATAATAGAAGAAGAAATACAAGTTGTATTTATATTTATGTGATTTAGAAAATCTACCCCAAATACATTAAGACCAGAGATATTATCTATAAGGGTACACTTTCCTATAATAGAATTTACACCAACAATAATCAAAATGGGTTCATTTTGTTTTTACGCTTCAGCAAAAGGTAGCTCATATTGTTGGAATACAATATTGTAGTATTGGTATAAATGTAGTCTAACAAGTTCACTATTGGTATAAATGTATTATTGGTAATAAATGTAGTATTGGTAATAAATGTAGTATAAAAGTAGCATGCAATATTCAATTAAGTCATAATCTGTACCGCTCTGTTGAGACACATGAGAAGCCTATAGTAAAATTGGAGTTAATATAGGAAGAGAAATAGGAATGAATTTTTGTTGCCTATTCCCATAGGTATTATAGGTATGAGCTACCACTTGATAGTCAGGAGGAGGTACTACATGATAATTAAGAAGAGTCTTAGGTGTATTAGATGTGATAGCTCTAGCAAATTGAGTATAATGCTATTAATTAGAAAATATAACTTTTCTAATTTAAGAGCAATAAATGAATAGAAATGAAATACTATTTACAAAATTTTGGAATTTTTTTTAATGAACTGAAGCGGAACTGAAAAATACAATACAAAATAGACCCATCACTAGAGAGAGGGAGCCTCCACCTATAATGTCAGGGCATCACGTAGACATCTTCATGTCACACCGTCATCTATTTGGAGGAGTAAAAAAATAGGATCTAAAAATTGGTATGAAAAACTAAAGCTAGGTTTAAACCAAGGTTTGAAGGAGAAAGAGGGAATTTAGGAGATGGAAAATTAAGACTCAATGAAACAAAGTAAAGGAGAATAATATGGATATAGATAGGACTAATATGGGAGAAGAAAAGAAATAATATGAAAGATACAAGTGATAAAAAATAAAGTAGAAATGAGAATCTAAAATGAAAAATTAAGGAAAGAAAATGGTTTAGAAAGAGGTCCAGGCTGATTTTATATATTTTCATACAAAAATAGAAGTCCAAATAATGTGATAAATGATTAGAGGAAATAATCAATGATAGTTAAACAAACAAGATAATGGAAATAGAAATTGACACCGGATTAGGAAAAAGTAAACTATAAATACAAGGGTTTACATGCACTTGTAGGAGATGGTTACCACTACAAATGGACTCAAAATAAACATTAACTAATAAATTAATACAAGGGTTTATAAATGGACTCAAAATAAACATTAACTATGAATACAAGGGTTTACATGCACTTGTAGGAGATGGTTACCACTACAAATGGACTCAAAATAAAAGTAGAAGATGGTGCAAAATAGTAAAATATGTAACAATTGAGCTTAACTTAGAAGCTAGAAGTAGCCTGATTAATAGAGAAATGGGAATCTAATACACTTGGCATGAACTTTTAAATTTGGACTATATAAGGTGTCAAAATGTAACTTCCATTATAATTTTGAGAAAAATGATGATACGACAAGGTTGTTAGGTAGAGTGACACCTTGGTGTATGACTAGGACCTAGAACCTGCAACATTGTCCACTATGTGAAAATGATCTAAAAATTTAGACATAGCTTTATGTTGTAATTTTTTGCATAACTTCCTCTTGGTAATTTGTGAGATCTTTTTTCTAATTATTCCATATTTTATCTATAAATACCAATTCTATAGTTCAAAAACCCTCTAAAAAATGGTTAAAGAGGAATGAAGTAGGAAGGAGAATATAATATTTTAGGGAAATGTTGGATTAATTTAAGGATACATTGGTATGAGGCATCATCATTTGATCATATTATATGATAAACTTGTGCATGTGTTTAATTTTCAAGTATTACGTGCTCTCTAAATTCATGGATATTTTAAACTAAATCATTTATAGATCTATTCTAGATTAAGTTTAAATTTATAGATATTTGTTTGTAAGTTTTCAATATGTATATATATTTGTGAAATTATACATTTGTAAGTTTTTTATATGAATTTACATATTTGGAAATTTGCAGGAGACATATAATGGATGACTAGAGTCTAGATGAATTTTTAATAGATGACATTCTTTATGAAACCCCCCCACCCTCTGATCCACCTGAAAACCCCCCACTCCCTCCACCTGAAAACCCCCCACCCCCTCCATTTGATGAGGCCCAATTGTGGCAAAACATTAATGAAAATATTAATACAATTGAGGAGAACATTAATTTGATTAATAATCAACCTCACTTGATGCCTCCTCATGTGGTTCAGTTTGCATCTTCGATGCAAACCATTATTGATTCTGTTAGGTCTATCAATGTGAACCTAAATAGATTTCAGCTTTGGCGGGAGGAGAGGAGGCAATTCTATGCGGATGGTCTTTCATATAAAGACATCCATGACCTCCACATTACAAAACAAACATTAGCCCCATTTTTTCATCACCCAAAAACTAATCAACCTATAGCTGTAACAAAAAAAAGAATATCAATTAAGTGGTGTACGCCTGAGGGGATTTCGAGACATTTTTGGGATCGGTGGTGGATGGTGTTTGATCACCCACCACATGCTAATTGTGAGGTGCTGCTATATTTTTTGAGAAAATTATGGGTGGAGTTTCAATTGGGTCAAAAACCTAATTATTTTGATATGAGAGAATTTCAGGGTGTTGGTCATGGCATGCCACAACACAGACTAGGGGCATGAGTTGACCCCAATTGACTTGTTCCTCTTGCTCCCATGGTTGCTCTAGTTTTGCCCATGATTCCCACACCTATTCAATAGCAGGCAGTTTTGTCGACATTAGGAGTATTGAGTAGACTCTCAGGTAATCTCACTGAACAAGCTGCCCACATGGTAGCTGAATTCAGTGGTGGAGAGCATCATGGAGGAGTCGATGCATCTCAGCATAGAGCCTCAAGCATGTCAGGGGTACATTTGTGTACAAATTGCAATCAACCGTGTTATGGTCCTGCTCCTACATCCACATCAGATGCAGCTACAGCCAGGGTGGAGTCATACTTGGATCTACTATATTCGGATGATAATCCTACACAGGTACATTGACCACTTTATTAAATATTTCAAGTGTATAATTTGAACATAGATCAACATTTTTATAAATAATTTAATGAATTAATATATAATTGTAAACTATTTGTTGTACAAATCTCAAGTTGCTCTAGGGCCACATCACGATTTGATACATTGAGTTTTGCATCGACAGCTGTAGAGATTGGCACACCTTATGGGGTAAACTAATATATCTTAACCCTAAAACCATATGTATCTAATTCTAGTTTAAATTTTCTTTTGAAACTTATCAATATTATATTTTAAATTAACAAGTGTATAATTAAATAAATAACTATATGTACATGTATGTGAAACACTACTATTGCAGCGAGGCTCAGGTCATGTGGCTGTTCCCATGTTTGATCGACCACATGGCTCAGGTGTTTCTTCCATTGATCCTCCATCGTCAGCTATTATGCCTGAGTATTCCCTAGTGTGTGTTTTAAAAAATTGTACTAAATTTGTACTAAGTTTCTTTTTATGAGTTTATATAAATTTATATATGCACCCATATATATGTAAGTGCAAGATGATAGGAGTGAGACTATTGGTCAGGTTGGTACTTAGGGACAAATTCATGAGCCATCTACACATTTTCAGGTCCTAAACTTTACTAAATTTTCTATATGTGCAATTTCTAGGTCTTTATATGCTAAATTTAAATTCTAACTTATTTCAAACTTGCTTTATTTGAAATTCTAGCAATTAGCAAGTCAAACTTTTGGTCATGAAGATGAAATAGTTATACCACCTGCACAACAAAATGTGGGACTACATGAGCATGATTGCACGGTAATTTAAATGCACACTTTAAAGCCTACATTTAAATATTTAATTTCATATGTCATTTTTAAAATTTTTAAATCTGATTGCAAGTTCTTTCTCTTGTGTGTACAACATGAGGTAGATCCATCCATTTCACGAGGAAGAAAGAGGCCTCTTTCAGATTTGAACTTGAGTGATGGTCATCCCTAACATAGAGTTTTATTTCATAGACTAAACTATATGATGTGCACATTATTTTTTATATATGCCGTTCCAGGACTTTGACTATATATGTCAAACTTTCTATTACATGTTCTTCTAGATATATTTTAATATTTCATGAACTGTGATTTGTATTTATTTATATGCTGATGATGAGTAGATGTTTTAAAGTACACATTTCATGGGTCCTACCTAGATATTTTATAATATTTCATGGACTTATCTAGATCTAGATCTACATGTATATATTATTGAGTATATATGCTTGAATGTAGTTTAGTATGTTAAATATGCTTCATTGTTAAATATGTTAAATATGCATTGTTAAATATGTTAAATATGCTTCATTGTTCACTTCTAGATTATAAATTATTTAATTGAGACATGTTAGAAGATTTTTCTCTACTACATTTTTTAATTTTTAAGAAATGATTAAATGCATTATGGTTTAATAGTTTTTCTTGAAATAGTGAACAATCTATTAACTGCCTCACAAACCTAAATTAAGTTAATTTACATAGTGGAAGAGATAGGTAAATGGTGTTACAATTATCTAATAGATATGTTTGGTGTTACAATTATCTAATAGATAAATTTAGGGCACTTTATAACAAGGTAATTTACCTAGGATAAACCTACAAAATCACGATAAAATGATAAGGATGTTAGACTCACTTTGATAGTGTCCTTGAACAAAATCTTAATTAAAAAAATATTCAAAACATGATTCAAATGAAGCATTCAATTCTTGTAGAGAAACTAACTCTTTTTTAAAGAAGAAACTATCTAAGGAAATTCATTTGAATCTTATCCACACAATATAAGCTACTACAAATTTTATCACAATTTGAAATTATTCAAGAAGTAGTATTCAATTCTAACTCTTTTAAAGAAGAAACTAGAAGGTTCAATTCAAATCTTATCCACACAATATAAGCTACAAAAAAAATTATCACAATTTGAAATTATTCAAGAAGTAGCAATCAATTCTTGTAGAGAAACTAAATCTTTTAAAGAAGAAACTATCTAAGGAAATTCATTTGAATCTTATCCACACAATATAAGCTACAAAAAAAATTATCACATTTTGAAATTATTCAAGAAGTAGCATTCAATTCTTGTAGAGAAACTAAATCTTTTAAAGAAGAAACTATCTAAGGAAATTCATTTGAATCTTATCCACACAATACAAGCTACAAAAAGATTTATCACATTTAGAAATTATTCAAGTAGTATTCAATTCTTGTAGAAAAACTAACTCTTTTAAAGAAGAAACTACAAGGAAATTCAAATTTCTTATCCACACACTATAAGCTACAAAAAAATTTATCACAATTTGAAATTATTCAAGAAGTAGCATGAACAATTCTTGTAGAGAAACTAGAACTCTTTTAAAGAAGAAACTATCTAAGGAAATTCATTTGAATCTTATCCACACAATATAAGCTACAAAAAATTTTATCACATTTTGAAATTATTCAAGAAATAGTATTCAATTCTTGTAGAGAAACTAACTCTTTTAAAGAAGAAACTACAAGGAAATTCAAATTTCTTATCCACACAATATAAGCTACAAAAAAATCTTTTAAGATCTTCTCTTTTATACCTTATTGGTTGACAATGTTGGTGCATTAATCGGGCTTATAATGATTACTCATAATGTTTCTAGTGCTAGGGAATTAGATGATTTTTGAGATTCCTTTTGCTATACATGTAGATTCTTGTCTTCGTTTGATTGGCCATTCTCTTAGTAGTTCTATTGAGTGGGTATTAGGGATTATCTTCAAGTTCTTAATAATATCTTTGATTGGTCATGAAGGCAAGTGGGTATTAAAGGGATTGTTATGACAATCATATAGGTGTTTGGATGACCACTTATGAATTTCATGAAGGCCACTTGTTGCCATAAATACATGTCTATCTAACTCTAACAAATGACCATTTAGAATGATATACTTGATCATCAATCATTGTAAAAACCTCTTGACTAACATGATTGTCCTATTTGTGTCATGAGTGTCCTATTTGTTTCATGACTATCCTAAATTTGTTTTATTATTGTCATAGGGATTTTTGCAATGGAATTTAGATGATATAACCTCATTATGACTGATTTTTAGATTTGAATTGCTCTTATGAGAACATCTCAATGATTTATGACAGTCTAGATTGGATACATGGCAATAATCTTCATGCATGACAATAATCTTCTATTTACTATGACAATGAGTAACCTTTATGGTAGTCATTTAGTTTGAAATAATGACTATTTAATACCTTACCTATGCATGATAACCCTCATTATTACTTTAGCAGTCGTAAATAGAGTTCTACAACACCAATGATTACACCTAGGTATTCATAGAGGTGATATTAAACCATGTTTCAAATATGCAAACTATCCTAGGACTATTTCCCTTTAACTATCATGACACTACTTTTCAACATTTGTGCATTTAAATAATATTTAAAATAAATGCTAAATCAACACATCTCAAAACATAGCTAAAGTGGGTACAAAAATGATAAGAAAAATACAAACTATATATACTTATTAAACCTCTACACTAATAGCATAGATCATAAAATAATATTCAATCCGTGAAAATTAAATGCATAGATCATAAAAAGAGTCTCAAAACAAAAAATAGGTCCATTATTAAACATATGAGTATATCTATACAATTAGCTTATAGGTCCATGTTATTAGTTTGACATGACTACAAAATTGATCTACAATTTACATTATGATGAAATCTTGTAGTGGCAATCATGGAAAAATCTACTTGTAGGATACACCTACAAGAAATAATGAATGTAAATGAGAATGAAATAATATGTACCAAAAACACAAAATATTAATGCAATATGTACTAAATAACACAAAAGAGGATACAAAGATGATGGCTTAAGGGGATACATAAGAGTATGGCTTTAGGGGATGTATAAGAGGATTAATTAAAAGGGGAGCTAGAAGAGGATGTCTTAAGGGGATACAAAAGAGGATAGCTTACTTGGAGAGATGTACACTAGTCAATTTACAAAGTATAAGATAAAACTTGATGGCTTAAGGGGAGCTAAGAGGACATCTGAATTAGGGGATGTACAAGCGGGTGTTTTTAGAGGATGGATGATAAATATTTGAGTATATATATGTAATTACCTAATTTGCGTTCACTTTTAGTTGAAGACTACAAAATTGACCTCACATACTTGTATGGTGAAAACTTCTATTGACAATCAAGCAAATTTGACTGCTTGTCTAGGGTACACCTGCAAAAAGTAATGTTCAAATGTACAAGTAAATTAACTATATATTTACATGAGTCGATACAAAATTTAAGACAAGGGGAATAATATAGAAGCTGAAATGAGAATGAAAGAATTTAACTTGGGGATGTAAGAGTATGGTTTACATACCTAGAAATTTATTCCATTGTACCATCTGCATCCTCATTTTTTTGTAATGCATCTATAATTGACTCATGTTCTTCTATCGAAAGTGTCCATAACTATTTATTAGAAGGTTTTCCTTGATATTTGACTAGTTTTATATTTGTTGCCACAACCAAATGTGAGTAGTGCATGATCTTCTTACGTGTTTCATAATCTTCAAATGCAGGCACACCATTCCTTCTTATTAGATATTTTCATAGCCAAGTGCCAACAACAACCACAGAACCTGTTGGATACTCCATGTTATCATCATCTACTCTAGGATGTAACAACTTTTGTTTTGTCTCAACACATCAAGCCAACCAATACTCAGTTTCCTCTTCATTGCCCTTAGGTGCAATAACAACATAGACATGTCCTACAAAAATATTATGTAATTCAATAAAGTGTGACATATATCTAAATCACATAAATTTGTGCATGCATACATATATAATTAATTATATATGGATGTACAAAAAAATGACAATAAAAAATATTGAAAACAAAAGTACCTTCTTGTACAAGGTCTAAAACATGATCATAGTCATCTGATGCAAACATTTGATTATCATCTTCAATTGTTGTTTCAAGTTGATCTTGTGTTTCTGTAGGTGTCAAGGATCTTTGTTTCCATTCTTCAACCCATTCTGTATTTTCACATGGTCCCCAATCACCTGTAATACAAAATTGACAAAAACATGCAAGCTTCCTAGTCCATATAGTCCATGTGCTTGCATTTGAACTCTTAAATGAATGCCATTTTGTTGATCCAGTTATTGTCTCACAATCAGGTTGAGTAGGAATATTCTCTTCTTCAACTAACCAAGAGAATCGTCGAATTGTAGAGTTCTGACTTGATCCCGTAGATAACTTTTCATTACACCAATCCACAATTACGCGTGCATCTCTAAATTTAGCTGTATCCTCAAATTTTAGTTGCTCTCTAGCAAGAGCTCTTTTCACACATGCTCCAGCTCCATCATGTTCTCCTTTACCATGTCCAGCTTAAAAAAAACTCCACATATGTTGGATATTGATTTCTTTGTGAGCCCTACATAGCCAATAAAACATTCTTGCATTTTTGAATTGCCCTATACAATTATCTGACCATATGAAATGTTGTGTCATCTGGATTCCTCTTTCTTTTAAACTTTCATAAAATTTTGTGAAACAATATTGTACAAACTCTGAAGAGTGTAACCGGTTATCACTCAAATAGAAATGATACTCCCTCAAAATTTTTCTATTATCTTCTATACTATCATCTACATGTCTATATACAATATGAACAAATATGGCCACTTGCACTGAATTATAATACTGAGATTGAATTTTCTCTTGTGGAGCAAGAGTATAGTTTTCTGCAAAGTCAACCACTGATAGGATAGTTCCAATTGGAAAGGTGTTTTTACATGAACAGAATTGTCCATCAAGCCACCAAGCATATTGGGAGTGTTTGACATATTTGGATACAATATTATCCTTAAAATCTTTGATGAATGTATGCACACAAATTTTTTCAGTGACTAACTCACAACGCTTTCCAATTTTCCCATCCTTTAAATAATATTCAACATTCTTGAATCTTTTCACATCCACTAATTGTTGTCCAAATTCATGTGAAATATTTTCATGCATACATTCTCCTAACAATGAAAAGTTGCCACATCTATTGCATTGTCCAGAAATACATGCTTTTGAATAAAATAAGTATCCAGTAGATGTTTCACATAACAAACCTGCTACAAACTCCTTAATTGTTTGAGGTGGCATATTAATACCACATTCCTACATAATTTTGTCAGTATGCAAAGTAGAACGTATATATCAAAAAAGATCATAATAATAACAAAATTGCACATGAGTTTTACCACAACAAGAGATTCGCTGTTTATTAATTTTCACATACCAAGGTTTACATTTCTCAAAAGATCTTTGGCTTATGGTAATATTAAAAGGTTCTAACACTAAATCATCTAAGAATTTCTTATATAATTCAGTTTGAGTCATGTCTAATAGATGTTTTGGATGAGGATCATGAATTTTAGACCCCACTCATAATTTTAAAACATCTCTAACATTAGATGATACCCTTGAATTATCATGCCAATATTTTTTAATTAAAGATTTGATTTCACTATTTAATTTCATGTCATACCTTGGGAGTCTACCACTAAAACTCCAACATTGGTTAATCGGATCTTTTTCAATAGATTCTCTTCTCTTTGCTGCTCTTCTCAAAGTTTTAGGATTTATCTTTAGAATTTCACTTGTCTTACTTATTATTCTTTTATTAGAAGATGATTTATTGACTAAAGTAGTTGTTATAGCTCTTTGTGCTGCATTGCTATCTTTAGATTGACTCTTTTTACCAATAGAATCAATAGCATTAGCAACACTAGATAAAACTTGTTTCATTGATTCATCTTTTTTTTTAGGTTTTACAAAGATGCCTAACTTTTTCATTACTTTTTGCAATTTCTACATCTTCATCAATTGCATCATAAGTTGACATTGAAATCCAAGACTTTTTCTATAAAATTTTTTTTATATAATCTATTTGCATGAGTTCTCATTTGCCTCCAAGAAATCTTACCAGAAGATTATCTAAGACATTTCTTTCAATCTCAAATAAAACATTTTCATTTTCACTCCTAAAAGGGATATCATTCTCATTCATATCATCAATAGGTGGGTTTGAAGACATATATGGATTTGTTTCTATAGTCGTGTTTTCCATATCATTGAAAGTTGCCTCCGAAGAGACACCTAGATTTGTTTCTGTGAGGGTAAAATAGTGATCAATCAAATGAATAATAGATGACCCAAACATCAACAGAATAGAGAAACAAAGAAGATTCAAATAAACAAAGCAATGAACATAGCAAACCTCTTCCGTTTCGAAACTTCTGTTGTTCACCTATCACGAATCATCCTTACGCAGATGAGATGAGCCCTCAGAGAGTGCAATCTTTTAAAGCTGTTTGAGGAAGTCGATGGTGAACGGCTATGGTGTGATATGCAATGGAGGTGAGCTCCAATGCAACAATGGTGATCTCAAGCTTGTGGATGACAAGTGGGTGCCAAAGGCGCGCTGGTGATATTTCTGTAGAGTAACGATGTCAAAAGCCTGGATCATTAGAATGAAGGGATGAAGCTTCATTTATAGACCCGGAGGAATAGGAATCAACGGTTGAGAGAAGATATGAAGATCCACGGTTGAGGATGGTTGAGGAATGTGCAACCAGTGGAAATGTGACAAGTGTCCCAACTCCATCATGAAAGGTGGGATGTGACAAAACTGATTGGAGAGTTAACTCCATTGACTGGTCTGTTAACAGAATTGATTGATCAGTTAGAAGAGTGGATTGTGGAACTGACTGGATTGATTGAGGATTTGACTCAACTGATAGGTTAGTTAACAGATTTGATTGATTGGTTAACTGACCTCTGATTGGAGAAGAAATAGGCCATGTGGGTGAGGGAAAATAAGATAATTAAATATTAAATATATTTAATTACATGTGCAACCTGATGATGTGGACAAGGTGAGGTGGAAAAGGTGAGGTGTAAAGGTGAGGTGGAATTTTGAATTTAGAACTTTAGGATAGAGGAAATAGGATTAATTAAATAATTTATGATTATTTAATTGTGAAGGACAAATGGAAGAATTTTAATTAAATAAATTGAATTTATTTAATTATGGAACAGTGAATCGATTAAATAAATTTAGAATATTTATTTAATTAATAGAAGAATGGAATAAATATTTAGAATATTTATTTAGGATGATTTGTGTCATTTTTAGGCGTATACATTTTGCCCCTCTTTGATGCAATGCAGTTTACAGCGTTGCCTCAAAGAAATTGATAGTCTGACAGTGATATATGCCCCAGTTTGCCCCTGGTACAAGTTTAACGACAAGATGCCCCCTCGGGAGATTGGACGAGAAGAAGGCAGAAGGCGTGAGACGGACAATCTCGCGATGAAGAAGGTTAAGTTTGAAGAAAATGGGTGAAGAAAGAGCCGAATGATACGCGATGCAAGATGGAATGATGACACACACAAGCAAGCAAGCAAGTATGAACAAATGACACAAGAACAAACAAGGTATTGCCCCTATCAAGCGGTAAACCAATGATACACTGATAACGATATACGACAGTGTTGTCATGGCGGGGAACGATATATCCCTAGACCAACACGACAGGCGTGTTGTCATGGCAGGGAATGATAGATCCCTAGAGCAACATGAAGGATAGTGTCTGGTTTCAGGAAATGAAGCATGTTGTGTAAGACGCGTGTATTGGTCTAATTTCGACAATGCAACATTCTGTATAAGACAATTGATTGATTAACTGATCGAATTGGTTTACGACCAGACAAGGATCAAGACCACTGATTGTGAGTGGATCATTTGTGCAAGATTGACTTTGACTTGATAGATATGGATTAAGGATGGATCTGCATTTGGATCATTGCGCAGACTGACTGGACAAGGATGAAAGATCTGATGATAGATAGAAATCTGATTGATAGAAGAAAGACTCGATAGAAAGATTCACAAGCTTTTATTTGTATTGATACTCTGCATTGTTGGATCTTTATTGCATGGGGTATGGTATGGATGTATAAATGGATATAGGATGGATGCTTTGCTTTTAGAGTGCTTTATTTCATCATTGGGCATTTTTTAGTACATTTTCTGAAATGTTGTAAGTGAATACAAGCATCGAGGTATAATTTGAACCGAGATGACCTGAGTATCGCTTACATGGATTGTGATTTAGCAAGTTAATACAAGCATCTAGTCAAAATTTGAATCTAGATGACCTGAGTACCTCTTGCGTTTCAACAAGCAAGGATTGCCCCCGTTCATGTTAGACCTTTGATGTCCTCGATGATCTTTTGCCGATCACGTCCTAAGACAAGGCTTCACATTACTAAAGTTTAATCCCCAAATAGCAAACAAAGAAAATAATCATGCCCCCATCATAGCATCTCTAGCTTTTGGCATCCTTGAGTAGCATAGGAGGGTATGATAGCAAAAATCAGGACTCAAACTGTTAACCATGTTTCTGATCTACAAAGCATATTTGTGTTGATATGTGTTTAGCTCTTGCCTTAATTTGCATAAAATCATTTAGAAGACCGTGGGTATTTGCTTTGCATTGGATAGGTTAAGATGCTCATAGTCAAGATTTCTGCTTGAAGCGCGGGTGTTTGCTTGTATTTGCTTACTTGATGAGAAGGTTGCACAATCCTTATTGCGAGGACGGACCCTAAGGGACTAACCTAGTGCCTCGGGGGCTCATTGCTAAATGGCCTTGCCTACGTGACGACGCAGAGGCAACGTAGTTCAGGGTAAACCCTAATGGACCATGGATGGACTAGAAGAAAGACGACAAGAATGAAGACAAGAAAGGAGATGAATGGGACCTTGGGAGAGATGGAAGCCTCGGGGGCGCATTAGAATAATGGCCTTGCCTACGTGACGGCGCAGAGGCAACGTAGTTCACGGACTTGGACCATGGACCTAAGATATGGATCAGATGAGACGATATGGATCAAACAAGACATGAAATGGAACAGACATGGATCAGATATGGAATAGATATGGAACAGATATGGATAGGCAAGATATGATATGGAACAGATGATACCGATGACAAGGAAACACCACGGATAGGTAGATGTACGGGTGATAAAGAATGGAATGGGTAGGTATGAGGATGGGCAATAGTGGATAGAAGGAAACAAGGATGTGATCTCCAAGGACTATGTCGCATAAGTATAACATGCCCCATTGTAGGTAGAGTACATAGGATTTTTCATGACAATGCTTAAGACGAAGGAAGAGGATGAGAGGATAATGAAGGATTTGTGTGGTTTTGGAGGGATAAGGCATGCCAAGAGATATCTAAAACATTTGTCAACATTGTGCCCCCAATCTTTATCAAGATCAAGAAAAATAGAGAAATGGAGGATTAGGATGGATGGATGGGACAGTATAGGTATGTAATGGATAGAGGATAGGATAGGAAATGGTATGAAAAGAAATTGGTAGGAGAAAAGTGATATGCCGATGAGACAAAGTGCCCCCAAGTGTAGGTGACATAGAAGATCAACTTACACATGACGCCTGTTTGCCAGGTTTTCATCATGGTACTTATCCAAGGCGCCTGTTTGCCAGATTTTCACCATTGGATGAAGGGATTTTTCTTTACTTTTTTCATTCTTTTTTTTTTTTTGAAAAGGATAAGACGAATGCAGAAGGGAGAGACTCAAGTATCTAGTTCCTTGAAAGGTGATAGTCCTGCTAGAAGGATGTTGTCGCATGGACTATGTCAAGTGTGCTCATAGATGTTGGTAAGGGAGTGCAGGAAAGTGAGATATGAGTATGTAGATAGTGGATTATGGAAGGTGTGATAGTGGATGATGATGCAAAATACAGAAGGACTTATGCAAGGATGGAAGGAAGCTTTATGCAAAAGCATGGACCATAGGATGAGGGAGATATGTAGGATAGTAGTGGAGGGGCGGGGAGATGGAGTTATATGGAAGTGTTGTGGAATGGAAGGGAACCATGACCAACGGTTGCACATACTGTGATAAACATTGAAGCTGATGATGGGAAGGTGGTGTAGGAAGCAATGGAGAGTTTTTCTTGGTGGATGAATGATATAGGCCTTCAGGGACCCACATAGACTTTGCATTGTTTTGATTTTTGTTTGTCATGTGGGATGGAAGGATTTGATACTTTTGGATGGAATTGGAGAAAGTGAATGGTTGAAATTCTTGAGAGGTGGATGCCTCATGTAACTTGAGGGCTTTTTGCTTAGGTACCCAAACCATTTTGTTTTTAGATAGTACCTGTGAAGGTATGGGTTTGGGTGTATGCAACTTTTGTGTAGCTTTCGGAGTAATCATTTGTTGCTTGGGGACCCACACTTTTTTCAATTTGGCATTGAGGTGTGTGGGTGTATGCAGCTTTTGATATGGGAAATTCTTTGATTCTTGGCTTTTATATCCTAGGTCATGAGGACTCTTAGGATTTGTGATTTTATAGGTAGAGGCATCCACATATTTGTCACGGAATCCCCGTGGGATGGTGGAAGTGAGGTTGGTGAAAGCTCCTTGTTTAGACAATATGTGCATTTGTCGGCCATGATTGGGATATTTAGAGGATTCATAGATGGATGGATAAGGTGTTGGAAGAAGTGGTGGTAGGATGCGTAGAGGGCTATTAGGAGTTGGAAGTAGCGGAGGTAGATTGGATGGTGGAAGGTGTATGGTCACATGCTTTTGACAAATGTAGGATGATGGAGGTGGAATGGCGACATATGTTTTGGGGATACGATAGGGTTTGCGATGGAAAGTGGGAGACTTAGGAGGAGTGGAGGAAGTACCAACATCTTGAGATTGCTCACCTTGGGGTATGTAGCCAAGGCCGTATGAAGGTGGAGGAACATTGACATGGATAGGTTCCAAAATACCTTGTTCATGAAGGCCTAAGCCTTTACCTTGATAGTTCATATTCTGGAGTATGCGGTGGACCATGGGATTATGTATAGGTGCATTAGCAGTGAGTTCCTTATTGGATGAGGAAGATGAGATAGCGGATAATGGTTGTTGGTGTTCTAAGGAAGAACATTCATGCATGAAGGTAGTAAGCCCAAGGATATAAGACGACGGATTTGTAGCTTGGTCAATAATGGATGGTGAAGGATTGTTAGAATCTTGATCATCATTATGCTCTTTAGGATCTAAGTTATTGGGTTGATCATTCGTGTGCACTTGGGAGGCAAGTGTCTCATCAGAGGAAGCGAAAGTTGTTGGATCATGGATGCGATTAGATGGAAGAGGGATAAAAGAAATGGAGGCTTCTTGCTCATGAATGGGTATGGGATCAAGTTGCTCAAGGACATCTTCTTCATAGGGAATATCTTGATCATAGAACAAATAAAGGTTATGGATGGGTTGGAGTTGGGTTTCCATCTCATGTATAGGATCAAGTTGCTCATGGATAGCTTCTTCCTCAAAGATAGTGTCTTGATCATAGAAAAGATAAAGGTTATGCATGGGTTGGAATTGGATTTCCTTCTCTTGTATAGGTGTTGGGAGATGGATAGGATCAATTGGCTCATGGAGAGGTTCGTTATTATGGATATCATCTTGATCATGGAAAAGATACATGTTATGGATAGGTTGCAAGAAAGTGATTTGATCTTGACTTAGACTAGGGATTAATGTTTCCTCATGCTTAGGATTAGACTCTTGACATACCTCTTGGGTTACTGGAATGGAAGTGGATAGCTCTTGGATAGCTTCTTGGTTGACAACATAGGTGTTTGATGGACCTTGACTTTCATTTATGGTAGGAGGTTCTTCAATAAGCTCAAGGGGTTGCGAATGACATGAAGGATTTTTGGTAAGGTCAAGGACTGGAATTTGGGGACATGGTTGACTCTCTACTAGTAGCCCTTGGATCACATCATTGGTAGGTGTATGGATAGGTGAATGAGGGGATTTAGCTTTCTCTCTAGCTTTTCTCCAGTGGTATAAATTTGGAAAAACTCTTTCCCACCACTCATCTGATTCTTTTTGGGTCATCCATTTAGAGTTTGAGGAACTAGATGGTGGTGTTGGTGTAGAACTGGTATGCTTTGGGATATGGGTCTTAGAAGGTGGCGAAGGAAGACTAGTAGATGGGGTGGTATAGGATTTCCAACTTAAGGTGGTGTTTGCCTTGTCATGAGCATCATTAAGACGGGAAACAGATGTATGAGTTCGGGGCGAGGCGTAGCTAGTACTGGCACGTGCGGCTTGCAAGATTGCCATTTCTTTTTGTCTGACTTGGAGTTCTTGAGCAATTGCTATACGACCTTGGGGTGAGGTGTCTAGGGTTAATAGCAATTTTAGGTATTTGAGTTCTTGAGTAAGCTCTTCTAATTTGGTTTTCATCTCCACAGAAACTGACACAAGACTGAAAGGGGTACTCTGAAAGTTGGAAATTCTTTTTTTCAAAAATAGTGCAAATGGGTATAAGCGCAGCTCTGTTTTTCGGCAAAATTTTTGGATTTTTCTGGTGTTTTGGGTATTTTTGGCTGGAAAAGGTCTTCTTGATATGATATTATGAATTAACAGCAAGAAAACATAGCAAGCACAAAGAATATTTTATAGGTTTTCATTATTTTTCTTTTTTATTTTTTGGTTTTGTCGACTCTATTTTGGACTAAACTGAACAAAAGCAAGCACAAAGATCCTAGGTGAAAAATGGATTAGAAGTGTTTTTGGCCACTAGAACAAGAGGTGTTTAATGAGGGCAACCGTTCGAGTGGTTACACATGCGGCGGCACTACTCTCCGTTATGGAGTCTCCCAGCCTCAAAGGGTTATGCCTTAGAGGGTTTTGGGGGAGGTTGGCCGTCGGTGTAACACAGCAGCACTCGTTGCAAGAGGTTTTCACCTCAAGCACAATTTATTTTAAGTGGCTTGGTAGGGCTTGGCTTTAGCCTGTTACCACTCAGGGTCGTTCCCACTTGGACAAGCGTGCATCCAAGGGCAGGCCCCTCCTAAAGGTTAAACAAATAGAATGACAAGTCTGGCACTCTAATCACCCAGAAAAGGGGAGAGCATAAGCCTATTGTCATTCGCAAGCATAGAAAACACTGGTTAATCCAACCTAGTTAAAATTTAGAAAAACTAAATGGGCTACTCTACTTGTGCACTCACGCGGTTGTTAACTTTGAAGTGGTTAAAAAGATAGCATTGTTCATTACCGTTTGTAAGATAGCAATAATCTAACTATGGAAGATAGCATTATGCAGATATTGCAATGGTTCAATTACTCTCTTCCTAGTTAAGGCTATGTGGAATTTGTATGAACATTTGTTTTACTGTCCTTTTATAAATTGAAGTGTGAGTTTAGTAAATGCAACTAGATGAGTCTAAACCAGTGCCCTAACCTGCAAAATAGATCCAGAGTATTCTTACAAAGATGTTAGCATTAGCAAAAAATTTCTAAGAAATCCTAAAATCACTACCTACTATAGAAGCACCACTTCAGAGACTGAATGCGCAGAAACAGTCAACAGAAATTTGCATTTTCTAACCCTAGTTTGTAAAGATTTGGATAAAACCATATGTAGATGATCTCTTAGCTCAAATCTAACCTCACCATTGCGTCCGGGGGGGTGTTTCCATAAATTTTGAGTACAAATTTGCCTAGATTTCATGAAAAATAAAGCGTTTGGCGAAGAAAACAATGTTTCTAAAATTCACTGCCAAACAGATGCGCTGCAGAAATGAACATATGCGCTGCAGAAATGAACATATGCGCTGCAGGATAACAAATGCGCTGTAGAATGAAACAAATGCGCTGAAACAGAGCGTATATGCGCAGAAAGAACATATGCGCCGTAAAATAACGTATATGCGCCGTTAAAATGAATAAATGCGCAGTTTTAATGGATGCGCAGCAACAGTCTGTAAAAGCGCCGTAACAGTCAACATATGCGCAGTTATAACCTATGCGCAGCAACAGTCCACAAAAGCGCCGCAGAAATGCACAGATGCGCAGGATTTATAGAAGCGTCGTAACAGTCTTCAAAAGCGCCGTAAAAATGAACGGATGCGCCGAACCAATCTGTGCGTGACTCTGCGGGACCTATACGGAACCTGCCTTCAAAAAAGCTCAAAAATGGTGAAATAAAGGGGCAATGGCCCCACGGTGGGCACCAAAAATGTGGGTAAAATAGTGATCAATCGAATGAATAATAGATGACCCAAACATCAACAGAATAGAGAAACAAAGAAGATTCAAATAAACAAAGCAATGAACATAGCAAACCTCTTCCGTTTCAAAACTTCTGTTGTTCGCCTATCACGAATCGTCCTTACGCAGATGAGATGAGCCCTCAGAGAGTGCAATCTTTTAAAGCTGTTTGAGGAAGTCGATGGTGAACGGCTATGGTGTGATATGCAATGGAGGTGAGCTCCAATGCAACAATGGTGATCTCAAGCTTGTGGATGACAACTGGGTGCCAAAGGCGCGCTGGTGATATTTCTGCAGAGTAACGATGTCAAAAGCCTGGATCATTAGAATGAAGGGATGAAGCTTCATTTATAGACCCGGAGGAATAGGAATCAATGGTTGAGAGAAGATATGAAGATCCACGGTTGAGGATGGTTGAGGAATGTGCAACCAGTGGAAATGTGACAAGTGTCCCAACTCCATCATGAAAGGTGGGATGTGACAAAACTGATTGGAGAGTTAACTCCATTGACTGGTCTGTTAACAGAATTGATTGATCAGTTAGAAGAGTGGATTGTGGAACTGACTGGATTGATTGAGGATTTGACTCAACTGACAGGTTAGTTAACAGATTTGATTGATTGGTTAACTGACCTCTGATTGGAGAAGAAATAGGCCATGTGGGTGAGGGAAAATAAGATAATTAAATATTAAATATATTTAATTACATGTGCAACCTGATGATGTGGACAAGGTGAGGTGGAAAAGGTGAGGTGTAAAGGTGAGGTGGAATTTTGAATTTAGAACTTTAGGATAGAGGAAATAGGATTAATTAAATAATTTATGATTATTTAATTGTGAAGGACAAATGGAAGAATTTTAATTTAATAAATTGAATTTATTTAATTATGGAACAGTGAATCGATTAAATAAATTTAGAATATTTATTTAATTAATAGAAGAATGGAATAAATATTTAGAATATTTATTTAGGATGATTTGTGTCATTTTTAGGCGTATACAGTTTCTATAGTCGTGTCTTCTATATCATTGAAAGTTGGCTCCAAAGACACACCTGGATTTGTTTCTATAGTCCTATTTTCCATAACATTGAAAGTTGGCTGTGAAGACATACCTGGATTTGTTTGTATAGTCACATTTTCCATATCTTCGAAAGTTGGGTTTGAAGACATACATGCATTTGTTTCTATAGACACATTTTCTTCCAAATTCACCATTTCCACATTTGCATCATCTACATTCATCCTATCATTTATACTCTCTTGAATGTCTTTCTCTTCAATACTCATGGAACTAGATGCTTCAATATTCTTCATCTCTTGAATCCTTGCTCTTCTATCTCTTTGCCTTTTGGCTTCCTTCTCTCTATTTGCTTCAATTTCTTGAGGTGTCATTACCCTCCTTTGATTTTTTCTTTGACGTTGATTTGATCCCATAATTACCAAACCCTCTTGATAAAATAACAATTGATATTTAATCCATTTTCATAATTGATGTCCTTATTTGAACTTTTGAAATAGAATTAAATGTAGATCCTTTGTTCCATAGATTTTGAAGTAAAAGGTAGATGTAAAAACAAAAACCCTCTTTTTTTATTCCTCTTGAAAATAGCTCATGCACTTGATTTCACTTCAAAATTGTTCATATGATTGACTCCTTTCAAAATCTGAATAGAATATGACCTGTCAAGAGATTCCAAAAAACACTTGTAAGTAAAAAAATGCAGAAATTGTCACTGTTACACTGTACTAATCGGACTTGCAAGTTGTAGGGATACAGCGAAAGTACTTTTTTCCTTAATATGAGAAATAATGGGTATAATAGAAACGGGTACCCGTTATTTAAAATTAGAAATCTCCGCCTGCCTTTTCCCTTACCTTTGCTTGGGTTTTAGGCTCGGGATAGGCATGGTTGACCGACCTTGAGCCTTGGACCTGCAAGTTTTTTTCTAAGTACAAAACAAGAAGAAACACTGAGTTTACCTGTATGGCTGAGGGCATTTTTTTTTGAATTTTTTTACGAAATGAAAACCTATTACAGATGCAATTGTCTAGTTTTCAAATATATAATTTTTTTGTTATTGGACATGTTCTTCTATTTATTATTTAATTTATAAGCAAACTAGTCCAAAAACTCGAAATGACAGGTGTTTGTATTTTTTAATAACTTTTAATGGGTAAGTGCAAGAAGATGGGGGGCCAAAAAGTGGCCAAAATAATTTCAAAAAAATTTAAGTCATAATGCGAGCGTGTTATAACACGAGCACGTTATAACGCGCTTGTGTTATGACCTAGTATAAATTAAAAAAAAAAGCAATTGAATTTCATTTCACTCTCATTCTCTCCTCTGCCCGCGTCTTTCAAACCCTCAAAAAAGTGCTCGCGTTCTTCAAAATGCCAATCAACACAAAAATCTTATCAATTCATCACCAAAATGCTGCCGCGATGTCGAGCATGCCAAAGGGGTGAGTTATCTTTGTTTTTTTGTTTGAATTTCTTTCTAAGTAGGTAGGTTTTTGTTGATTTTTGATGTATATTTCGTTAATTGTCAGGAAATGTTAATGCACCTCCTCCTCCTCCTCCTCAAAATCCACAAAATCCTAAGGAGGAAATACCTACAGAATAACAACCTCCTCCATTCATTCCTCGACATGCCCCTGGAACACAAGATAATATAATGGGGCAAATTGAAAAAAACAAAAAACAAATTGAAGATATAATTGCAAGGTTGAAAGATCCTTCCACTTCAACCTTGCATAGGTCCACGCTTGCTGAATCTCTTGAGTCTATGTTATCAAATGTAAATTCAATTAGCAAGCAAATAACTAGTTGGGCCGATAAAAAGAGAGAGTTTAGAGATTACTATGCAGACAAGTTGTCATACCAAGATGTCAAAAAATTACAAATTACAAAATTAGACTTGTGTTCAATTTTCACAAACCCACAAAAAAATCAACCTCCACCCATTATATGCAAGAGGTTCCCTATCCATTGGTGCAACAACCAAGCGATAAGGGACAATTTCAAGCAGAGGTAGTGGATGGTTTTTGACCATCCTCCATGCAATAATAATGAGGTCCCGCATTACTTTTTGAGGAAACTCTACTGCGATTTTGTCCTCAATAAAGTGCCAAACTATTTTGATATGCAGGACTTCCAAGGTAGAGGTGGGGGCTTAGCACAGGACAGACCAAGGGCACGTCTTGACCCACAGCGGGTAGTGAGACGAGTAATCAGCAGACCAGCCCACGAGCATGTTTCTATCCCTTCCATTATGAAGGAGAGTGTTGAGGTCGATACACTAAGGTTAATTAGTGCCTTGACCCAGAGCATCATAGAGCATGCCAATCCTGCAACACAGAGTGGGTTGGGAGATAGTGTGAGGAGCAGGGTCCCACCACATACTTGCCAGGCTTGTGGGTCAGCCTATGGTTATGACCCCATGGACAGTCAAGACGCAGGTGCATAGGCTACATCTGCAGCTGAGCAGATGGTGATGATAGATACCCTCCTAAGTGAGACTTTCGGCCTTGATACTCAGGTAAATATTAGCAAGTTTATTGAATTTAATTTATTAAATTTCATTTTTGAAATACAAGATTAACTAAATTAAATTGATGATTTTAATAAAATTTCAGGGTCATAGCATCGATGCAGTTTTCAGTGGTTCTCCACCTACATTTTTCACTAGATCATCTACTGTCAAGGTATGTAACTAGTAAACAATTATAAATATTACATGTGAATAGCATCGTTATATAAATGGTATTCTAATTTCTGATTTTGGATGTTGAATAGGTTAATACTGTAGATTTCATGGCAACACCTACCAGCGGTGGTGGACTTCAAAGCTTTACAGAGGTAATAAAATAAATAGTTTAATGAATAAAATGTACTTACTAAATTTTTGTATGTGATTTGTGTGTTTTATTGTGTGTACTTCCATGTTTAGATGAACGTGTGTGTATGTTAGGAGCCATGATTTGCATCACTATTATAGTTTTCGTAATTGAATAATGTTGTTTTATTTCCAGATGATGCAGGCTGCGGAGACACCTCCCCATGTTCATAGGGCAATGGAGCAGGGTGTGGCCTCTGCGATTCATAGCTCTATGGCATTGACAGGGGTATGAGGCAGATTAGTAAATTTCAATTTACATTCATTGTTATAGTTGTCTATTTTTGAAAAATCAAAAGATTATTGATTTGAAGTTTAATTTCTATCTGGATGGTTTCTATAGGACATGACATCACCAGGGCCTATACTTGCTACTGAGGCAAGCGAGGAGACAGATTATATGTTAGTGGTAAGTGATTATTTTGTTAAATGTTTCATTTTTTTTATAACATGTAATTTCTATATATTAATGTCTATACTTTTTTTTGTAACAGCTAAAGGTGCAGGAAGAACTAAATAGGAGGAGTAGCCCTCGGGTTTGTAGTACACCACCCACATGCATGTCTCCATCCCCTAGAAGATCAAAGGCTTCTTGTGATTTATTCTCTTCACCAGCCAGAGGGGAATGACTTTTTATTGTGTTCCTTTGTTGTATGCATATATGGCATTTGTGGACATATATTTTGTATTGTAAATAGTTGACATTGTATGCCTATATGGCATTCTTGTAAGCCTATATGGCTATTTTGTATATATGTTATACTTATATCGACAGATATTGATGTATGCCTATATGGATATTTGGTTAATACAAATCTTTTTTATTGATGGCATCCATACTTGCATTATAAATCCATTTTTGAATGGATATTTGTAGATGGCTACTTCAAATATTTAAAGTCTGATTGTATTACATAGGATGTTTGCATTTTCTTTGATAGGCTTGATAGGCCATGGATTACATGATGGTGTTTGATGGAAAAGTATGGTACTAGAAGACTCTAGTTCATTCTTAATAGGCTTGTGATTGATAATATCTTTGCATGATTGCACTTGATCTTGGATCATGGGCATGTTGTTAGGATTTTGATTGCATTGTGATGTTTGATGGATAGGCATGGTGTAAGATACCCAACTAGTTCTACGAAAATTTTTCCTTAAACAATTTTACTTGCTATCAATTCATCAACTACTTCAACAACACAAAGATATACATCAAAGATAACTACTTGAATGAATCAACCTTAGAGTTGGGTACTTGTCTAGTTATTTGACTCAATCAACTTGCAATGTCTTATTACATGGATAATGCTTTCAATAGCATGAAGTTACAACTTATTCAATGGAGATACAAAAGAAAGGCCTTGAAGCCTTGATGTTTACAATGGCGTCTACACTTGATCAACTCAATCAAACTTAATGATGTCAACTGAATGTCAACACCTCACAATATCACAAGGGAGCATCACCTTGCTTGTTGCATGGATGAACGTCATAGTTGCAAGACTCTTAGGGTTAGGCGCCAACTGAAGGTAGTAGAGACCAGACTAGGTGCCATCCTAAGCTGGGCACTTCCTTGAGGTGGTAGAGACATGGATGAACGTCTGGTGGGGTTTGATGACTCTATATTGACACTCAAATTCACTTAAGCGCAATATTAGTGTCCTTCTAACTAGGTGCCAGATAGGAGGATTCTCAGGGGTTTTGGCACCTAGGTTACAACTTGTCAATTTCTCAAAGAATCTTTGAAACACTTGACTTCCAAGGATTATCATCTTACCCTCTGATGGAGCGCCTTGTTCCAAAATTGGTCTTGGGGACTTGCATCTCTCTTAGGCGCATGTTTGGAGTAATGTCAACTGGTATCAACACCTATTATCTCAATTTACACTTGACATCAAACTTTTGAAGCTCTTTTACCCTAGCACCTTTATCTTCTATCAAGCGCCTAACATTCTGGAGGTGAATTCCATCTTATGTAAATTTTGGACTTTTAGGCAATTGCAAGATGTCTTGGAGGGCTCAATTCTTCATGGTGCCCATTTTATTCACCACTTGTAGCATCACTTGTTCAAGGCGCATGTGTGATTTCGTCAAAAACATGCGCCTAGAGTGAATAGGCTTTCATCCTGACTTAATACACTGCCTCCTTCTGATAAATTTTGGGGCAGCAGAAAACCTTTCACCATGGGCAAATGCCTCAGAGCTATAAAAAATTGAGAGAGGTTATTGTAGAGGCACTCTACGTGATCACATTGCCTCAGACGGAATGTTTCTAAGTGACACAGTTTTTGAGTAACATCTCGTCAAAGATTGCTGCCTTTTTGCACTTTAGACTCTTTAGGGATATCGTCGGTACAATGTAGCTCCGACTGTTTTGACATGTTTGGGTGAAAAATAGGACCCTGCCTAGCATAAATGTACCCATTCAGACACGTTGGAACAGTCATTTTGGTCGCATCAGGAGCAGGATGAAAGTTACACCCCTTTGCAACTTTACACTGCCTCCTTCTGACGATTTTTGGGGCAACAGAAAACCTTTCACCACGGGCAAATGCCTCAGAGCTATAAAAAATTGAGAGAGGTTATTGTAGAGGCACTCTACGTGATCGCGTTGCCTTAGATGGAATGTTTTTAAGTGACACAATTTTTGAGTAACATCTCATCAAAGATTGCTATTTTTTTGCACTTTGGACTCTTCAGGGATATCGTCAGTACAATGTAGCTCGGACTGTTTCAACATGTTTGGGTGAAAAATAGGACCATGCCTAGCGTAAATGTACCCATTTGGACACATTGGAATAGTCAATTTGGTCGCATCAGGAGTAGGACGAAAGTTACACCCCTTTGCAACTTTACACTGCCTCCTAAGGATTTTTGGGGCAGCAGAAAACCTTTCATCACGGGCAAATGCCTCAGAACTATAAAAAACTGAGAAAGGTTATTGTAGAGGCACTCTACGTGATCATGTTGCCTCAGATAGAATGTTTCTAAGTGACAGTTTTTGAGTAACATCTCATCAAAGATTGCTGCCTTTTTGCACTTTAGACTCTTCAGGGATATCGTCGGTACAATGTAGCTCCGACTATTTTGACATGTTTGGGTGAAAAATAGGACCATGCCTAGTGTAAATGTACCCATTCAGATGCGTTGGAATAGTCAGTTTGGTCGCATCAGGAGCAGGACAGAAGTTACACCCCTTTGCAACTTTACACTGCCTCGTTCTGACGATTTTTGGGGCAGCAGAAAACCTTTCACCATGGGCAAATACCTCAAAGCTATAAAAAATTGAGAGACATTATTGTAGAGGCACTCTACGAGATTGCGTTGCCTTAGACGAAATGTTTCTAAGTGACATAGTTTTTGAGTAACATCTCGTCAAAGATGCCTCAGACAGAATGTTTCTAAGTGACATGATTTTCAAGTAACATCTCGTCAAAGATTGCTACCCTTTTGCACTTTGGACTCTTCAGGGATATCGTGGGTACAATGTAGCTCGGACTTTTTTGACATGTTTGGGTGAAAAATAGGACCATGCCTAGCTTAAATATACCCATTCGGATGCGTTGGAATAGTTATTTTGGTCACATCAGGAGCAGGACGAAAGTTACATCCCTTTGCAACTTTACACTGCGTCCTTCTGACGATTTTTGGGGCAGCAAAAAACATTTCACCACGGGCAAATGCCTCAGAGCTATAAAAAATTGAGAGAGGTTATTGTAGAGGCACTCTATATGATCATGTTACCTCAGACGGTATGTTTCTAAGTGACACAGTTTTCGAGTAACATCTCGTCAAAGATTGCTGCCTTTTTGCACTTTGGACTCTTCAGGGATATCGTCGGTACAATGTAGCTCAGAATATTTCGACATGTTTGGGTAAAAAATAGGACCATGCCTAGTGTAAATGTACCCATTTGGATGTGTTGGAATAGTCAGTTTGGTCGCATCAGGAGCAGGACAAAAGTTACACCCCTTTGCAACTTTACACTGCCTCCTTCTGACGATTTTTGGGGCAGTAGAAAACCTTTCACCACGGGCAAATACCTCAAAGCTATAAAAAATTGAGAGACATTATTGTAGAGGCACTCTACGAGATTGCGTTGCCTTAGACGAAATGTTTCTAAGTGACATAGTTTTTGAGTAACATCTCGTCAAAGATTACTGCCTTTTTGCACTTTGGACTCTTCAAGGATATCGTCGATACAATGTAGCTCTGACTGTTTCGACATGTTTGGGTGAAAAATAAGACCATGCCTAGCATAAATGTACCCATCCGAATGCATTGGAATAGTCAGTTTGGTCACATCACAAGCAGGACATCAAAAATACAAAAGTTGCTTTGTGCAACTTGACAACATTGACACTTTTTTGCAACATGACTCAAAGACTCAAACTGACTCCAAATGACTCAAAGTGACTTAAAATCACCTTGATTTGGTGCCCAATGTACATTATAGAGGTCGAGGCGCTCCTTATCATTCAAACATTTTAGATGAGCGCATAGGAAAGGAAAAAGCTCTAAGTTTCATCATCATGAATGCCTAATATCAAGAGACTTTAATGGCTCAAACCTTAGCATGGAGTCCTAAGGTGCATTTCATGTCTCCTTTCATCTAGTTTGGCACCCCTATGTAGATTTTCCAACTTGATTTGGCGCCCTATATGTGAAGGAAGATCTAAAGGCATGAAAGTGGATGTCATATTGCAAGAGTTTGCATCATCAAAATTGAAAGAAATAAGTCTATTGAGCTTGGGTGCCCTTGGTCTTCTTTTCATTCATTATGAGCACCTTGGGAGAATGGTATATAGATCATCATCATGATTGGGTGCCTTGGATCCAGAGTGTTGGAGAGATCATCAAATGGTGTCTAGTAGGGTGAGTTATGAGTTTGGTCGCATCAGGAGCAGGACACCAAAAATGCATAACATGATGATGAAAAAATGTGTACATATGTGTAAAAATGCAGGAGGAAATAAAAAAGACAAACCTTACAAATTAATGTGCATACTTACAACTCAATGTAACATAACTTTACAGAATCAATGTGAATACTTACAAATTAATCCAATGAACCATCCAGGTCTACTCTACTCTTTATTGTGTCAAGTATTGCTTCATGGTCAGACTCACGCACCTTCCACAATATTTTGTTCAAAGGTCTACCCTGATACTTTATCAAATGAACATTGGATGCCACGACAAGGTTGAAGTAATGAAGAATTTTCTGATGTATGTCAAAGTCCTGAAATAGCCAAATATTAACACTCTTATGTGGGTACCTTCTAAGCCATGTTCCAGTAATAACCACTGACCCTGTAGGGTATTTGATGTTTTCTCCATCTGTAACAGGGGCCTCTAATTTCTTTTTGGCCTCAACACAAGGACATAAGTAATAATATGTTCCCTCTTCATTATCTTCATATGCAATCACTGCATATACGTGCCCTACATTGATATGTGTAGCAAATTAGATGAAATTAGTCAACATTACAAAAACACTACAAAGTAAGATGACATTACCTGGTTGAACTAGATGAAATTAGATGCATATACGTGCCCTATATTACCTGGTTGAACTAAATCTGATATCTGGTCAAAGTCAACTGACGATTCCATCTGTGTTAGTTCTAGTGCCGTCAGGGGTCGATAAGTGTCAAGTGGGCTAAGATAACTTCACTGCCATTCGTCAACCCACTCCTTTGACTCGCACTCATCCTAGACTTGAATTGTACAGGAAGAACAAAAGCATGACATCTTTTGTGTATGGATACTCCATGAACCTGTAATTGAGCTTCTGAAAGAGTACATCTCATTTGATCCTATCAGTGTACAACAATCCTCCTATGGTGCAATGTTAGTATCATCTATCAACCAAAAAAATCTACGAACTAAAGACTTACCTTCATTGCCTGGACCCATGGAAGCATTACACCACTCAACAATCGATTTTGCATCTATCAACTTTGCATTGTCTTTATACTTTAACTCTTCTCATGCTATGGCTCTTTTGATACATGCTCTTGCACCATCATGCTCCCCCTTTCCATGCCCAGCCTCACAAAAGTTCCACATATGTTGAATACCTATAAAATTATGCCTCCTACTCAGCCAATAGAAATTCTGCGAGTTCTTGAATTGTGATGCACAATTAGCCAACCATATGATATGCTGACTGAACAATATGCCCCTTCTAGCCAAATCATTGTAGAACACCTGAAAGCAACCTTGCACGAACTCTGTAGAATGCGTGTGATAATCATTAATATAGAAATTATACTCCCTTATGATCTTTCTGTCATCCTCTGTACTATCATTCGCATGAATGAATGCGATGTGCACAAATATAGAAACCTGTGTGGAGTTGTAATATTGTGATTGCACCTCACGCTGTGGTTGAAACAATGCTACCAACCGGAAATGTGTCCTTGCATAACTTGAATTGCAAGTCCAACCATCGAGCTCTATGGGCATGTCTTGCCTACTCATATAGTATATATCAAACTTGGTGTGAAAACTATGTTATTTCCTCCTTCTCAAGTTGGCAAAGCAGAAAAGGTGGTGGAAAGATCATGCAAAGGTGGTACAATGTGTCAAATGTGCATGTGAACTTCCCAATAGCATGAAAGCACTTCTTTTTTGTCAGAGCACGCACAGAATCGGTAAGAAAATAGAGCATGTGGGCCTAGATCATGGGGTTAACCACTTTTTTACCGTTTCAATAGAAAGACAAAACACGAGTGCATTATAATGCGCTCGCACTATAATGCGCTCACGTTTTGTCCTACTATAGATTCATCACATCCTTTGCATTGATCACACCTTTTTCCTGCAAGGTCTTGCCAGATGCTCCACCATATGATAAGCATAACAATGAAGGGGCAAGTCCTCATAATCAAGTTCTTCATAGAAAATGCCCTCAACCCTCAACGTCAAACCCTAATCCCTAAACCCTCAACTCTGATCCCTCGACCCTCAACTCTCAATGTCAAATCCTAATCCCTCAACCCTCAACCCTATCCCTAAATCCTCAACCCTCAACGTCAAATCCTAATCCCTCAACCCTCAACCCTATCCCTAAACCTTCAACCCTCAACGTCAAATCCTAATCCCTCAACCCTCAACCCTCAACCCTATCCCTAAACCCTCAACCCTCAATGTCAAATCCTAATCCCTTAACCCTAATCTGTCATCCCTCAACTCTAATCCCTCATCCCTAAACCCTAAATGCTATCCCTAATCCTACACCCTCAATAGACTAGATACTATACCTTAAATTCTAATCCCTTATCCCTAAACCCTCCAAACCTATCCCTAATCCTTACAACCCTCAACCCTAATCCCTCAACACTATACCTTAAACCCTAATCCCTTCAACCTCAACCCTATCCCTAAACCCTTGACCCTCGAACCTCAATGCTCAACCCTCGACGTTAAACCCTAATCCCTCAACCCTTAACTCTGATCCCTCATCTCTCAACCCTAACCCTAAACCCTAAACCCTAAACCCTCAACATCAAATCCTAATCCCTCAACCCTAAACCCTATCCCTAAACCCTCAACACTATACCTTAAACCCTAATCCCTCAGCCCTCAACCCTAAACCTTACCTGTAAACCCTAATCCCTCAACCCTCAACCCTAATCCATCATCCCTCAACTCTAATCCCTCATCCCAAAACCGTAAATGCTATCCCTATTCCTACACCCTCAACAGAATCAATACTATACATTAAACCCTAATCCCTTATCCCTAAACCCTCCAACCCTATCCCTAATCCTGATACACTCCACACTCTACTTTAACCCTAATTCCTCGACCCTTGACCCTATCCCTAAACCCTTGACCCTTGAACCCCAACCCTCAACCCTCAACGTCAAACCCTAATCCCTCAACCCTTAACTTTGATCCCTCGACCCTCAACACTATACCTTAAACCCTAATCCCTATCCCTCAACCCTTCACCCTTAAAACTTAAACCCTATCCCTACACCCTTAACACTTGACACTATATCTTAAGCCTTAAACCCTCATCCCTAAAGCCTTAACCCTCAATCCTTAAACCTTCAACCCTAAACCCTATCCCTAATCCCTCTACCCTCGACACTCTAACCCTAACCTTGACATTAAATGCTAATCCGTCAACCCTAAACCCTAATCCTAAACCCTCAACCCTCAACCCTCAACACTATACCTTAAACCCTAATCCCTCAACCCTCAACCCTAAACCTTATCCCTAAACCCTAATCCCTCAACGCTCAACCCTAATCCATCATCCCTCAACTCTAATCTGTCATCCCTAAACCCTAAATGCTATCCCTATTCCTAAACCCTCAACAGACTCAATTCTATACCTTAAACTCTAATCCCTTATCCCTAAACCCTCCAACCCTATCCCTAATCCTTATACCCTCCACACTCTACTTTAACCCTAATTCCTCGACCCTCAACCCTATCCCTAAACCCTTGACCCTTGAACCTCAACCCTCAACCCTCAACATCAAACCCTAATCCCTCGACCCTTAACATTGATCCCTCGACCTTCAACCCTAACCGTAAACCCTAAACCCTCAACGTCAAATTCTAATCCCTCAACACTTCACTCTAATCCCTCAATCCTAAACCCTATCCCTAAACCCTCAACACTATACCTTAAACCCTAATCCCTCAACCCTAACCCTAAACCTTGTCCCTAAACCCTAATCCCTCAACCCTCAACCCTAATCTGTCATCCGTCATACCTCAACTCTAATCCCTCATTCCTAAACCCTAAATGCTATCCATATTCCTAGACCCTCAATAGGCTCGATACTATACCTTAAACCCTAATCCCTCTACCCTCGACAATCTTATTTAACCCTAATCCCTTGACCATTAACCCTATCCCTCAACCTCAACCCTCAACCCTCAACCCTCAACTCTCAACATTAAACCCTAATTCATCAACCCTAAACCCTAATCCCTCAAACCTAAACCCTATCCCTAAACCATCAACCCTCAACACTATACCTTAAACCCTAATCCCTCAACCCTCAACCCTAAACCTTATCCCTAGACCCTAATCCCTCAACCCTCAACCCTAATCCCTCATCCCTCAACTCTAATCCCTCATCCCTAAACCCTAAATGCTATCCCTATTCCTAAACCCTCAACAGACTCGATACTATACCTTAAACTCTAATCCCTTATCCCTAAACCCTCCAACCCTATCCCTAATCCTTGTACCCTCCACACTCTACTTTAACCCTAATTGTTCGACCCTCAACCCTATCCCTAAACCCTCGACCCTCGAACCTCAACCCTCAACCATCAACATCAAACCCTAATCCCTCAACCCTTAACTCTGATCCCTCAACCTTCAACCCTAACCCTAAACCCTAAACCCTTAATGTCAAATTCTAATCCCTCAACCCTTCACTCTAATCCCTCAACCCTAAACCCTATCCCTAAACCCTCAACACTATACCTTAAACCCTAATCCCTCAACCCTAACCCTAAACCTTGTTCCTAAACCCTAATCCCTCAACCCTCAACCCTAATCTGTCATTTGTCATCCCTCAACTCTAATCCCTCATTCCTAAACCCTAAATGCTATCCCTATTGCTAGACCCTCAACAGGCTCGATACTATACCTTAAACCCTAATCCCTCTTCCCTCGACACTCTTATTTAACCCTAATCCCTTGACCATTAACCCTATCCCTCAACCTCAACCCTCAACCCTCAACTCTCAACATTAAACCCTAATTCATCAAACCTAAACCCTAATCCCTCAAACCTAAAACCTATCCCTAAACCATCAACCCTCAACACTGAACCTTAAACCCTAATCCCTCAACCGTCAAGCCTAAACCTTATCCCTAAACCCCAATCCCTAAACCCTCAACCCTATTCCCTCATCCCTCAACTCTAATCCCTCATCCCTAAACCCTAAATGCTATCCCTATTCCTAAACCCTCAACAAACTCGATACTATACCTTAAACTCTAATCCCTTATCCCTAAACCCTCCAACCCTATCTCTAATCCTTACACTCTCCAAACTCTACTTTAACCCTTATCCCTTCAACCTCAACCCTATCCCTAAACCCTTGACCCTCGAACCTCAACCCTCAACCCTCGACGTCAAACCCTATTCCCTCAACCCTCGACGTCAAACCCTATTCCCTCAACCCTTAACTCTGATCCCTCATCTCTCAACCCTAACCCTAAATCCTAAACCCTAAACCCTCAACCCTCAATGTCAAATCCTAATCCCTCAACCCTAAACCCTATCCCTAAAACCTCAACACTATACCTTAAACCCTAATCCCTCAGCCCTCAACCCTAAACCTTATCCCTAAACCCTAATCCCTCAACCCTTAACCCTAATCCGTCATCACTCAACTCTAATCCGTCATCCCTAAACCCTAAATGCTATCCCTATTCCAACACCCTCAATACAATTGATACTATACCTTAAACCCTAATCCCTTATCCCTAAACCCTCCAACCCTATCCCTAATCCTTATACCCTCCACACTCTACTTTAACCCTAATTCCTCGACCCTCAACCCTATCCCTAAACCCTTGACCTTCGAACCTCAACCCTCAACCCTCAACGTTAAACCCTAATCCCTCAACCCTTAACTCTAATCCCTCGACCCTCAACACTATACCTTAAACCCTAATCCCTATCCCTCAACCCCTAACCCTTAAAACTTAAACCCTATCCCTACACCCTCAACACTTGACACTATATATTAAGCCTTAAACCCTCATCCCTAAAGCCTCAACCCTCAATCCTTAAACCTTCAACCCTAAATCCTATCCCTAATCCCTCTACCCTCGACACTCTAACCCTAACCTTGACATTAAATGCTAATCCGTCAACCCTAAACCCTAATCCTAAACCCTCAACCCTCAACCCTCAACACTATATGTTAAACCCTAATCCCTCAACCCTCAACCCTAAACCTTATCCCTAAACCCTAATCCCTCAACCCTCAACCCTAATCCATCATCCCTCAACTATAATCCCTCATCCCTAAACCCTAAATGCTATCCCTATTCCTAAACCCTCAACAAACTTGATACTATACCTTAAACCCTAATCCCTAATCCCTAAACCCTCCAACCCTATCCGTAATCCTTACACCCTCCACACTCTACTTTAACCCTAATCCCTCGACCCTAAACCATATCCCTAAACCCTTGACCCTTGAACGTCAACCCTCAACTCTTAATGTCAAACCCTAATCCCTCAACCCTTAACTCTGATCCCTTAACCCTCAACCCTATCCCTAAACCCTAAACCCTCAACCGTAATCTGTCATCCCTCATCCCTAGACCTTAAACGCTATCCCTATTCCTAGACCCTCAACGGGCTCGATAATATACCTTAAATGCTAATCGCTTATCCCTAAACCCTCCAAATCTATCCCTTATCCTTTAACTCTCATGATTAATAGCCTTGAACGTAAAAAAAATTGAGGGGAACATAACACGAGCGTGTTATAACGCACTCGCGTTATGTTAAACATGACAAAAACAGACTTGCAGGAAAGAAAAACGCAAGGCAAAACATAACACGAGTGTGTTATTTCTTGCTTTGGGAATCCCAAGCCTTGGGCTTGGGATTTGCTTTGGATTTCCAACCCAAAGGCTTGGAGTGCCTTATGAACAGTCACAGACGTGTTTTTCTATATTCTTCAAAATTTCACATAATTTCGTTCATGTTAACCCTCAGATTTGCACGTGTTTCAAGGTCAAACAAATCAAACACATGGGTAATGTTAGGCTTTCTCTTAGCTATTTGACGATGTGATTTTTTTCACATTTTAACAATGTTAAGCCTTTCATCTTTCATTTCTTTTGTTTGTGTGTCCGTTTTTAGGCAAAAACCACTGTTTGGTCTTTTTTTCATTATAAAATAAATATTCATTCAAAGTTAAAAAAATTACATATTCAGAAACTAGACTCCATTCTACAGATATTAAAAAAATAAAAAAATGATTTTGAATTAGTTTTCAAAATTTATAGGGGTAGCACGGCCAAAATTCTATTTTTTAGGATGTGTCCACTTTAAAAATTAGTAAAAAATTAAATATTCATCAAAAAATTATCAAAAAAATCGGGCATAAACTACATGCTATTAGCTAATTTCTCACTGAAGCAATTTTAAAAATACCAAAAAAAAGTTGACCTTTTGAGGGAGCCACAAAACATGCTATGTTATGTTTTTTTGACAAAAACAACACCAATTTCTGTGCCTCCCTCTTTTGAACCCCTTAATCTATGCCATTTTCAAAACAAAATAGCAGTTTAGAAAGTAGACTCGAAGCACTACGAACATTGTTTTGGTTGTATCTCTAAATTTTGAGTGTAACTATGCTCAATTTCTCATCCAAGGCTAGTATTTCCTTATTTCAGAAAAAAAGTGGCCACTTAAGACCCCTTTTTGGCCCCCCATCTTCCTGCACTCACCCTAATTTTTAAATTTTTTTAAAAAAAATTATGTCATCAATCTACACATCATTCTTTACACAATGAAAAAAAAAATTTAATTTTATGATTTTTTTTGCTCAAATTATGTTGTCCGTACATGAGGGGTTTTCAAAAGTAGCAATTAGGCCTAATAAAAAATTAATAAAAAAAATTAATTGGAAAAAAATTATAAAAAAAATCCTCATCAAACTTCACTGTACTACACATGTTTTCCCAAAAGGATTTTGAAAAATAATTTTATTTAGGTCAAATTATGTTGACTGTACAGTGCATGGTATGGTAAAAAAAAAGTGACTTTTAAATAGTAGTTTTTAGAAATGCCTATTGAAAATTAATTTGTATCATCTGGGTATTGAAAAAAATTACATATTTAGAAACTAGACTCTGAGTACTACATTTTATATTCAGTGACTTTTTAAAGATTCCATCTTTAAGTGCTTCAAATTTTAAGGTCAAATGTGACAAATTCTGAAAATCAGGGAAAACACTTCCACTTTTTGGCCAAAAAGTGAACCCAACTTCTTGCACATACCCTTCTTTGCTTTTTGCTTTTTGTTTTTGCTCAAAAAGTTACTTTTTGTTTTTTCTCAAAAAACTATTTTTGCTTTTTCTTGAGAAAAACAAGGAGTGCCACCTCGGTTGACCTTGGGTCTTGTTTAGTAGGTTTCTATTGCAGTGTAATGTCCCCGATTGTCCTTCTGCCAAAAGGATAATTATTATTCTAAGTATTTAATGTTACCTGGTAGAAAATGCTAAGTTTAAAAGGTAATATTAAATAATTATATCATTAGGTTATAAAGTGACATGATAGCTTATTTTAATAAAGTCACTTTATACATTAAGTGAAGGTGGGAAAATAATAAAAGTTCTTTTGAGAGAAGTAATATGAAGAGACAAAAGAAAAATAATATTATATTTCTCTCAAAAGGTTATAAAAGGACAATGAGAGCTCATTTGGACGCATGCTTAGATTTTGTATTGTTATTCTATTGGATTGAACTTACGTGTTCTTTTATTTTCAACTTTCTTGTGGACGAAAGCCCACTCGAAGAAGATCAATTTCGGTAGTGAGATATCTACCCTAGTTGGTAATGGTGGTTTCTATTTCAAGAAACTAATGGGGCTGATCAGAAATTGTTAAATTTTGTTGTGATTTGCATTGAAATCCATTTTGTATAGGGGTAAGTGCAAGAAGATGGGGGGCAAAAAAGTGGCAAAAATAATTTCAAAAAAATTTAAGTCATAACGCGCTCGCATTATGAACTAGTATAAATGAAAAAAAAAGCAATTGAATTTCATTTCACTCTCATTTTCTCCTCTGCCCGCGGCATCCAAACCCTCAAAAACGCACTCGCGGTCTGCAAAACGCCAATCGACACAAAAAGCTTATCAATTCATCACCAAAATGCCGCCGCGACGTCGAGCATGCCAAAGGGGTGAGTTATCTTTGTTTTTTTGTTTGAATTTCTTTCTAAATAGGTAGGTTTTTGTTGATTTTTGATGTATATTTCGTTAATTGTCAGGAAATGTTAATGCACCTCCTCCTCCTCCTCAAAATCCACAAAATCCTGAGGAGGAAATACCTGCAGAACAACAACCTCCTCCATTCATTCCTCGACATGCCCCTGGAACACAAGATAATATAATGGGGCAAATTAAAAACAACAAAAAAGAAATTGAAGATATAATTGCAAGGTTGAAAGATCCTTCCACTTCAACCTTGCATAGGTCCACGCTTGCCGAATCTCTTGAGTCTATGTTATCAAATATAAATTCAATTAGCAAGCAAATAACTAGTTGGACCGATAAAAAGAGAGAGTTTAGAGATTACTATGCAGACAAGTTGTCATACCAAGATGTCAAAAAATTACAAATTACAAAATTAGACTTGTGTTCAATTTTCACAAACCCACAAACAAATCAACCTCCACACATTACGCAAGAGGTTCCCTATCCATTGGTGCAACAACCGAGCGATAAGGGACAATTTCAGGAAGAGGTGGTGGATTGTTTTTTACCATCCTCCATGCAATAATAATGAGGTCCTGCAATACTTTTTGAGGAAACTCTACCTGCGAGTTTATCCTCAATAAAGTGCCAAACTATTTTGATATGCGAAACTTCCAGGGTAGAGGTGGGGGCTCAGCACATGATAGACCAGGGGCACGTCTTGACCCACAGTGGGTAGTGAGACGAGTAATCAGCAAACCAGCCCACGAGCATGTTTCTATCCCTTCCATTGTGAAGGAAAGTGTTGAGGTCGATACACTGAGGTCGATTAGTGCCTTGACCTAGAGCATCATAGAGCATGTCAATCCTGCAACACAGAGTGGGTTGGGAGATAGTGCGAGGAGTAGGGTCCCACCGCATACTTGCCAGGCTTGTGAGTCAGCCTGTGGTTATGACCCCATGGACAGTCAGGACGCAGGTACACAGGCTACATCTGCAGCTGAGCAGATGGTGATGACAGATACCCTCCTGAGTGAGACTTTCAGCCTTGATACTCAGGTAAATATTAGCAAGTTTATTGAATTTAATTTATTAAATTTTATTTTTGAAATACAAGATTAACTAATTTAAATTGATGATTTTAATAAAATTTCAGGGTCATAGCGTTGATGCAGTTTGCAGTGGTTCTCCACCTACATTTTTCACTAGATCATCTACTGTCGAGGTATGTAACTAGTAAACAATTATAAATATTACATGTGAATAGCATCGTTATATGAATGGTATTCTACTTTCTGATTTTGGATGTTGAATAGGTTAATACTGTAGATTTCATGGCAACACCTACCAGCGGTGGTGGACTTCAAAGCTTTACGAAGGTAATAAAATATATAGTTTAATGAATGAATTGTACTTACTAAATTTTTGTATGTGATTTGTGTGTTTTATTGTGTGTACTTCCATGTTTAGATGAACGTGTGTGTATGTTAGGAGCCATGATTTGCATCACTATTATAGTTTTCGTAATTGAATAATGTTGTTTTATTTCCAGATGATGCAGGCTGCGGAGACACCTCCCCATGTTCATAGGGCAATGGAGCAGGGTGTGGCCTCTGCGATTCATAGCTCCATGGCATTGACAGGGGTATGAGGCAAATTAGTAAATTTCAATTTACATTCATTGTTATAGTTGTCTATTTTTGAAAAATCAAAAGATTATTGATTTGAAGTTTAATTTCTATCTGGATGGTTTCTATAGGACATGACATCACCAAGGCCTATTCCTGCTACTGAGGCAAGTGAGGAGACAGATTATATGTTAGCGCTAAGTGATTATTTTGTTAAATGTTTCATTTTTTTATAACATGTAATTTCTATATATTAATGTCTATACTTTTTTTTGTAACAGGTAAAGGTGCAGGAAGAACTAAATAGGAGAAGTAGCCCTCGGGTTCATAGTAGACCACCCACATGCATGTCTCCATCCCCTAGAAGATCAAAGGCTGCTCGTGATTTATTCTTTTCACCAGCCAGAGGGGAATGACTTTTTATTGTGTTCCTTGGTTGTATGCCTATATGGCATTTGTGGACATATATTTTGTATTGTACATAGTTGACATTGTATGCTTATATGGCATTCTTGTAAGCCTATATGGCTATTTTGTATATATGTTATAGTTATATCGACAGATATTGATGTATGCCTATATGGATATTTGGTTAATACAAATCTTTTTTATTGATGGCATCCATACTTGCATTATAAATCCACTTTTGAATGGATATTTGTAGATGGCTACTTCAAATATTTAAAGTCTGATTGTATTACATAGGATGTTTGCATTTTCTTTGATAGGCTTGATAGGCCATGGATTACATGATGGTGTTTGATGGAAAAGTATGGTACTAGAAGACTCTAGTTCATTCTTAATAGGCTTGTGATTGATAATATCTTTGCATGATTGCACTTGATCTTGGATCATGGGCATGTTGTTAGGATTTTGATTGCATTGTGATGTTTGATGGATAGGCATGGTGTAAGATACCCAACTAGTTCTACGAAAATTTTTCCTTACTTAAACAATTTTACTTGCTATCAATTCATCAACTACTTCAACAACACAAAGATATACATCAAAGATAACTACTTGAATGAATCAACCTTAGAGTTGGGTACTTGTCTAGTTATTTGACTCAATCAACTTGCAATGTCTTATTACATGGATAATGCTTTCAATAGCATGAAGTTACAACTTATTCAATGGAGATACAAAAGAAAGGATTTGAAGCCTTGATGTTTACAATGGCATCTACACTTGATCAACTCAATCAAACTCAATGATGTCAACTGAATGTCAACACCTCACAATATCACAAGGGAGCATCACCTTGCTTGTTGTATGGATGAACATCATAGTTGCAAGACTCTTAGGGTTAGGCGCCAACTGAAGGTAGTAGAGACCAGACTAGGTGCCATCCTAAGCTGGGTGCTTCCTTGAGGTGGTAGAGACATGGATGAACATCTGGTGGGGTTTGATGACTCTATATTGACACTCAAATTCACTTAGGCGCAATATTAGTGTTCTTCTAACTAGGCGCCAGATAGGAGGATTCTCAGGGGTTTTGGCGCCTAGGTTACAACTTGTCAATTTCTCAAAGAATCTTTGAAACACTTGACTTCCAAGGATTATCATCTTACCCTCTGATGGAGCGCCTTGTTCCAAAATTGGTCTTGGGGACTTGCATCTCTCTTAGGCGCATGTTTGGAGTAATGTCAACTGGTATCAACACCTATTATCTCAATTCACACTTGACATCAAACTTTTGAAGCTCTTTTACCCTAGCACCTATCTTCTATCAAGCGCCTAACATTCTGGAGGTGAATTCCATCTTAATCCAAGTCTTCAAGGTACTTTCAAGTTTAGGCGCCAAAACAAGGTTATGGAGGAGCAGAACCATGCCTTAGGAGGATGACTAAACCCTAGGCGCCAAGTTGAGGTTGCAAGAGCATAGGTATGCACCAAGTAGAGTTTGATGTTCAAAATATTAACATTATTTAGTGAAATCCTTTTTTGACTCTAGGCGCCATTTGGAGGGTAGAAAGAGGGAAGTTGACACCAACTGCATTAGGCACATTTCTGAGGTGATGGAGACCAATAAGTGTGCCTTGTCCTCTGGCTCTATTCCTTGTTAACTTTACAACTTAGATTATCTTAAAAACACTGAGAATGCTTCCCTTCTTCCTGATACAAGTTGAAAGATCCACTGGGTGCCATTTTAGGTGTCTGGAGAGATCATCAACCAAGGGCGCTAATAGATCCTTTGGCAAATGGAAAGAGCGCCTTACTTAGATTTGATTTCTGGATGCCAGAATTGAGGAATTTTGCACCTTGGCTAGGAGTTTCTCATTTTAATCTTGATTATTCATCTAAGTGACTTTCCTTAGCTCCCAAGCCTTCAATCTTTCCATTACCCCCTACTAGGCGCTCAAAATAGAGTGTTAACACCTTATGAAGGTTAGGCGCATTCTGAGGGTGGGGTAGGCAAGTGAGGGCACCAGACCAGGCCTTGAGACTTCTCTCCTAATCAAAGGCTTTCAATCCTAGGCGCCAGATCCAAGGAGTTCCAACCAACACATGCGCCTAGTGCTGTGAGTTCACCCAAAGGACATCTTTAACTTGAAAACTTTCAATCTTCATCCATCTATGCTAGGCGCTCAATTGGAGGATCCCTAGAAACATGTATACGTGCCTTGAGGTTCTTAGGCACTTAATTTGGATGATCCTTGTGCTAGGCACTTAGTAAGGAAAACTGGAGTGAGATGGGCACCTAGGCTCCCAAGCTTCCATACTTAGTCAAATTTTAGGGTTCTGACCTTGTTCCTGCAAAACAAACAGATAGAGTTAGTCCGAAACCAATTCATTCCCTCATCATTTGGAATTAGCCTCCGGGAATAAGGAATAGGCTAATCCATTATACACTTGATGATCAAGCCGGGAACGGGGACATGACACATGGTACTAGGCTAATCATTTTGGGTTTTACATGAGCCTCGAACAAGGTAATAGGCATAGGGTTTTTATCTTGCATAATGATTTTTTCAAACCAAGGGTCCATGATGGAAATGATTAAGGATGATAGAATGTTTGGATTTTGGACTTTGAGATGTTTATTGTTGTAAATGTTTATTGTTTGGACTCAAATTTTGTTAAATGGTTGTTTGAAAGAGGACACATCAAACACAACAATAAGATTGGTTTAAGTATGGATGCAAATGATGTTTACTAGTTTACTAATGTGATGATGTTTACTAATGTGATGATGATTACTAATGTGATGATGATTTTGCATGTTTTCAATGGTTGGGATCTACAAGTTATGCATTTTTTTGGGATGCACACCTCATTGATTGTAGTGGGATGACTTGAATGCATATTGCCTATATCCACGGGATGACTTTGTTATTTTTCCTTGTCTATGCTCATTTGCGCATTGGTATGTTGCATTGGGATGAGAGGATGGATGTTGCTTTGATAGTGATGTCTATTCATCACCTAGTGATGGATGATCTTATATAGTGGTTGGGTGTAATGGTTATCTTCATGTGGTTGTAGATGTTGATCCTTGGTTTAGAGGTGTTTGGTAGTGTGTCTTGGTGGACTCTTGATTCTAGATTAGAGTATTAGCATGATACAAGTTCTCTTGAGACTAGGATGTCTGTATTGGTGCATGTGATCTTCTAGGAGGAGATGTTAGATCATGATGTCATGTTTGGATACCTAATTTTGTAGTTGGAGTTTTGACAGTGGTCTTGTTGGTTCTCTTGGTATTGAGTACATTGGTCATGTGCTTGGGAGCTTCATGATAATGTGGTGTTGCATTTGGAGCTTAACATGGATTGATTGGTTGTAGGTTCTCATACATACTTCGAGACTTGGGTGAGGCTAGAGTTCTCTTGGGATTAGAGACACTTGTTGAGATGGTTACCCTTTAGAGGTTTTAGCAGGAAGACCAAGGAGACTTTCACTTGGATATGGGCATGAGTTAATTATGGACCTAGAGAAGATTCTTATTGGAGAGAGTCATTGTGGCTTGGTGTATCTTCGACAAGCATTCTCATTCCCCACTCTTGGTCTACTCGGCAGACTATCATCTAAGAGGTATTTCCCATCCTTTAGATGAATTTTTTTAATGCTTTATCTTCTCATGGTTATGGATCTTGAGCTATGGTTATTGGTTCTAGAGGGTTCATTCAAGGGGTGTCTCTAAACATGCTTTTTCTCAGGCGCTAAACTGGAGTTGTCTAGATGCATAAGTGCGCCTCCCTCATTGAATTTCCTTTTGTTAACTTAGTTCATCCTAGTGACTCAAAGGGTTGTTATATTCTTTAGGCGCAATCTTTCATAGACTAAAACATTCACTCCATGTTAAGGCGCTCAAAGGAGGCTCTGGAGATGGAAAATGGTGCCTTAACTCACTTATGTAAATTTTGGACTTTTAGGCAATTGCAAGATGTCTTGGAGGGCTGAATTCTTCAAAGCGCCCATTTTGTTCACCACTTGTAGCATCACTTGTTCAAGGTGCATGTGTGATTTGGTCAAAAATAGGTGCCTAGAGTGAATAGGCTTTCATCCTGACTTAATACATTGCCTCCTTCTGACAATTTTTGGGGCAGCAAAAAACCTTTCACCACGGGTAAATGCCTCAGAGCTATAAAAAATTGAGAGAGGTTATTGTAGAGGCACTCTACATGATCACGTTGCCTTAAACAGAATGTTTCTAAGTGACACGATTTTTGAGTAACATCTCATCAAAGATTGCTACCTTTTTGCACTTTGCACTCTTCAGGGATATCGTCGGTACAATGTAGCTCCGACTGTTTCGACATGTTTGGGTGAAAAATAGGGCCATGCCTAGTGTAAATGTATCCATTCGGATGCATTGGAATAGTCAGTTTGGTTGCATCACGAGCAAGATGAAAGTTACACCCCTTTGCAACTTTACACTACCTCCTTCTGACGATTTTTGGGGCAGCAGAAAACCTTTCACCATGGGCAAATGCCTCAGAGCTATAAAAAATTGAGAGAGGTTATTGTAGAAACACTCTACATGATCGCGTTGTCTTAGACAGAATGTTTCTAAGTGACACATTTTTTGAGTAACATCTCATCAAAGATTGCTGCCTTTTTGCACTTTGGACTCTTCAGGGATATCGTCGGTACAATGTAGCTCCGACTGTTTTGACATGTTTGGGTGAAAAATAGGACCATGCCTAGCGTAAATGTACCCATTCAAACTCATTGGAACAGTCAGTTTGGTTGCATCATGAGCAAGATGAAAGTTACACCCCTTTGCAACTTTACACTGCCTCCTTCTGACAATTTTTGGGGCAGCAGAAAACCTTTCACCACAGGCAAATACCTCAGAGCTATAAAAAATTGAGAGAGGTTATTGTAGAGGCACTCCACATAATTGCGTTGCCTTAGACAGAATGTTTCTAAGTGAGATGGTTTTCGAGTAACATCTCATCAAAGATTGTTGCCTTTTTGCACTTTGGACTCTTCAGGGATATCGTCGGTACAATGTAGCTCTGACTGTTTCGACATGTTTGGGTGAAAAATAGGACCATGCCTAGGATAAATGTACCCATTCAGACGCATTGGAACAGTCAGTTTGGTCACATCAGGAGCAGGATGAAAGTTACACCCCTTTACAACTTTACACTACCTACTTCTGACGATTTTTGGGGCAGCAGAAAACCTTTCACCATGGGCAAATGCCTCAGAGCTATAAAAAATTGAGAGAGGTTGTTGTAGAGGAACTCTACATGATCACGTTGCCTCAGACATAATGTTTCTAAGTGACACAGTTTTTGAGTAACATCTCGTCAAAGATTGCTACCTTTTTGCACTTTCGACTCTTCAGGGATATCATGGGTACAATGTAGCTCAGACTGTTTCGACATGTTTGGGTGAAAAATAGGACCATGCCTAGTGTAAATGTACCCATTTGGATGCGTTGGAATAGTTAGTTTGGTCGCATCAGGAGCAGGACGAAAGTTACACCCCTTTGCAACTTTACACTGCCTCCTTCTGACGATTTTTGGGGCAGCAAAAAACCTTTCACCATAGGCAAATGCCTCAGAACTATAACAAACTGAGAGAGATTATTGTAGAGGCACTCTACGTGATCACATTACCTCAGACAAAATGTTTCTAAGTGACACAGTTTTTGAGTAACATCTCGTCAAAGATTGTAGCCTTTTTGCACTTTGGACTCTTCAGGGATATCGTGGGTACAATGTAGCTCGGACTGTTTCGACATGTTTGGGTGAAAAATAGGACCATGGCTAGCGTAAATGTACCCATTCAGACATGTTGGAATAGTCAGTTTGGTCGCTTCAGGAGTAGGACAAAAGTTACACCCCTTTGCAACTTTACACTGCCTCCTTCTGACGATTTTTGGGGTAGCAGAAAACCTTTCACCACGGGCAAATGCCTCAGAGATATAAAAAATTGAGAGAGGTTATTGTAGAGGCACTTTATGTGATCACGTTTCCTTAGATGAAATGTTTCTAAGTGACACAGTTTTTGAGTAACATCTCGTCAAAGATTGCTGCCTTTTTGCACTTTGGACTCTTCAGGGATATCATTGGTACAATGTAGCTCAGACTGTTTCGACATGTTTGGGTGAAAAACAGGACCATGCCTAGCATACATGTACCCATCCAGACGCGTTGGAATAGTCAATTTGGTCACATCACGAGCAGGACACCAAAAATACAAAAGTTGCTTTGTGCAACTTGACAACATTAACACTTTTTTGCAACATGACTCAAAGACTCAAACTAACCCCAAATGACTCAAAGTGACTTAAAATCAGCTTGATTTGGTGCCCAATGTACATTATACAGGTTGAGGTGCTCCTTATCATTCAAACATCTTAGATGAGTGCATAGGAAAGGAAAAAGCTCTAAGTTTCATCACCATGAGCGCCTAATATCAAGAGACTTTAATGGCTCAAACCTTAGCATGGAGTCCTAAGGTGCATTTCATGTCTCCTTTCATCTAGTTTGGCACCCTTATGTAGATTTTTCAACTTGATTTGGTGCCATATATGTGAAGGAAGATGTAAAGTCACGAAAGTGGATGTCATATTGCAAGAGTTTGGATCATCAAAATTGAAAGAAATAAGTCCATTCAGCTTGGGTGCCCTTGGTCTTCTTTTCATTCATTATGAGTGCCTTGGGAGAATGGTATATAGGTCATCATCATGATTGGGCACCCTGGATCCAAAGTGTTGGAGAGATCATCAAATGGTGTCTAGTAGGGTGAGTTATGAGTTTGGTCGCATCAGGAGCAGGACACCAAAAATGCATAACATGATGATGTAAAAATGTGTACATATGTGTAAAAATGTAGGAGGAAATAAAAAAAGACAAACCTTACAAATTAATGTGCATACTTACAACTCAATGTAACATAACTTTACATAATCAATGTGAATACTTACAAATTAATCCAATGAACCATCCAGGTCTACTCTACTCTTTATTGTGTCAAGTATTGCTTCATGGTCAGACTCACACACCTTCCACAATATTTTGTTCAAAGGTCTACCCCAATACTTTATCAAATGAACATTGGATGCCACGACAAGGTTCGAGTAATGAAGAATCTTCTGATGCATGTCAAAGTCCTGAAATAGCCAAATATTAACACTCTTATGTGAATACCTTCTAAGCCATGTTCCAGTAATAACCACTAATCCTGTAGGGTATTCGATGTTTTCTCCATCTGTAACAGGGGCCTCCAATTTCTTTTTGGCCTCAACACAAAGACATAAGTAATAATCTGTTCTCTTTTCATTATCTTCATCTGCAATAACTACATATACGTGCCCTACATTGATATGTGTAGCAAATTAGATGAAATTAGTCAACATTACAAAAACACTACAAAGTAAGATGACATTACCTGGTTGAACTAGATGAAATTAGATGCATATACGTGCCCTATATTACCTGGTTGAACTAAATCTAATATCTGGTCAAAGTCAACTGATGATTCCATCTGTATTAGTTCCAGTGCCGTCGAGGGTCGATACGTGTCAAGTGGGCTAAGATAACTTAACTGCCATTCGTCAACCCACTCCTTTGACTCACACTCATCCCATACTTGAATTGTACAGGAAGAACAAAAGCATGACATCTTTCGTGTATGGATACTCCATGAACCTGCAATTGAGCTTCTGAAAGAGTGCATCTCATTTGATCCTGTCAGTGTACAACAATCCTCATATGGTGCAATGTTAGTATCATCTATCGACCAAAAAAATCTATGAACTAAAGACTTACCTTCATTACCTAGACCCATGGAAGCATTACACCACTCGACAATCGATTTTGCATCTGTCAACTTTGCATTGTCTTTATACTTTAACTCTTCTCGTGTTATGGCTCTTTTGATACATGCTCCTGCACCATCATGCTCCCCCTTTCCATGCCTGGCTCACAAAAGTTCTACATATGTTGAATACCTGTAAAATTATGCCTCCTACTCAGCCAATAGAAATTCTACGAGTTCTTGAATTGTGACGCACAATTATCCGACCATATGATATGCTGACTGAATGATATGCCCCTTCTAGCCAAATCATTGTAGAACACTTGAAAGCAACCTTGCACAAACTTCGTAGAATGCGTGCGATCATCACTAATATAGAAATTATACTCCCTTATGATCTTTCTGTCATCCTCTATATTATCATTCGCATGAATGAATGCGATGTGCACAAATATAGAAACCTGTGTGGAGTTGTAATATTGTGATAGCACCTCACGCTGTGGCTGTAGACTGTAGTTCTCTGCAAATTCAATGACTGAAACAATGCTACCAACCAGAAATGTGTCCTTGCATAATTTGAATTGCAAGTCCAACCATCAAGCTCTATGGGCATGTCTTGCATACTCATACACTATGCTGTCACAAAATATAGGCATAAACTGATACACTGGAATCTTTTCAATAACTAATTCACACCTCTTTGCTTCTTTACCATCTTTTGTATTGTATGCCACTATTTTATACTTGCCAAACTCTACTAGTTCATTTCCAACCGCATGTGTTATTTCCATATGTTCACATAATAGCAAATGTTGCAAGCCACCGCAATGATGACATGTGCCATCCAAGCATAATTTCTTGTAGAATATTTGACCTTCCTCTCTTTCACATAAAATTCTTGATATGAAGTCTCTTGAAGATGTTGGTGGGGCACATATGGCACAACCTTGCAAATCATTGTTAGTATGCATATCTAAACATATAGACCTATAAGCATCAAAATGGTTAGAAAATTCAATATGTAATCTACAACAACAAGTAGTGCGTGTGTGATTTATCTTAACATAGAAAAGTTTTAGCAATTCAAAATATCTTTGACAAATTTTAATTTGAGGATACTTCTCTAGAAATTTACCATAAAACTATGTTTGAGTCTCATCCAAAAAATGCTTTGGATGTGGCTCGCGGTTCTGACTACCGATTCTCCTTCTTACCACATCCCTTTGATTCAGAGATGCCCTTGTGTAATTCTTTCAAAAGTCTTCAATTAGTGATCTCAATGCTTCAACAATTGGTTTATCTTTTCGTGGTAGTCTCCTCGAGAACGCCCATAATTCATTGGCATTAGTGTCCTCAATTCTTTGGCGTCTTCCAATGGCTCTTGATAAAGTTTTCCTATTAATTCTCAATTCTTGACTTGTCTTTCTAATGAGACGAGCTTTCCTTGTTTGACTACTTACTATAGTCGATGTAATCACACGTCGTGTTGCATTACTATCTTTTGTGCGTGAGGTGTTACCCACACTCTCATATGCACTCATTAGATTCTTGACAATAGATTTTTCACTTGAAGCCTCTGATGTTCTCAACCCAAGAATCTTCATGATAGACCTATACTTTATACTTCGCATCATTTCAACAAATAGTTGACATCTTGCAGTCTCATTTAACTTTTCAAAGAACAATCTCCAAATCTTATTAGCATATCTTCTACAAGTGCGTTTTGGAATCTTACCTTCTGTTGGCTGCAAAATATTCTCATCAATATCAATCAAATACTTTGGCTTTCTATGCAAAATTCTAGGTGGTGTCAAGTTAGGTAAATTCATCTCAACATTAGGAATTTCATCAATATTTAAATGAGATGGGTTAGATGGCATACCTTCGATCAAAGATGGAATAGATGACATACCTTGAGGTTGAGGTGGGAACGATGGCATACCTCCTTCATCACATGTGAGTGATGATGTACTCTCAACTTGAGATGTGGTAGATGGTGTCCCTACATGTTGACTTGCGGTAAAGGACGTGTCTCCAACTATGGTATTCAAATCTCTCGTACCACGAAGTTTTTGCATTCGTTCTCTTTGTGCCACCAATACCATCTCTTTGTGATGGTTGTGGTTCGTCTTCAATTGGTATGTCTTCATTTATTGTGTCCAATTTCCTCTTCTCACGAAGTTCCCTCATAGCCATTGCTTTCTTTGCATTCTTAGCTTCTATCTCTTCCTATTTTGGTTTAATTCTTGATCGGTTCCTCGGCATGACAGAGAATTTGTCTGTAGCATGATAAAGAGACCAATATTAGTTCCTAAGAAATGAATACAAGATAATAGTGGGATTCTATTTTTTTTATGTTGTAAGGATTTATTCTTGTATAGTTTGACATCATGGTATGAACTAAGGTTTGTTTATTACACATAATTATTAAAGAGCCCAAGTGTAGAAAATATACATGGCATCATGTGAGATTGTAGGTTGCTTTCTTGATTGGGAATGTGTCTATTTTAAACATGTATGATAAAGCATGATAAAGTAATTCAATCCAAAATAAGGAAAATGTAAAGAACATGCATGTAAAGACTTGACATACCTAAAAAATGAAGATTTGAAAGGAGAGAGTACCCAATTATGTAGTGTTTTTATCTTTTTGCATCAAACTCCTCAACAATTTGAGTTTTTCACCACTTGCTTCCTTTTCAATGTTAAATTCCTAAAATTAAATCACAATTAACATTGCAACACTACAAAAATTGAAACTTGAATAGATATATATCAAACTTGGTGTCAAAACTATGTTATTTCCTCCTTCTCAAGTTGGCAAAGTAGAAAAGGTGGTGGAAAGATCATGCAAAGGTGGTACAATTATCAAATGTGCATGTGAACTTCCCAATAGCATGAAAGCACTTCTTTTTTGTCAGAGCATGCACATAATTAGTAAGAAAATAGAGCATGTGGGCCTGGATCACAGGGATAACCACTTTTTTACCGTTTCAATAGAAATGCAAAACACGAGCGCGTTATAACGCGCTCGCGCTATAATGCGCTCGCGCTATAATGCCCTCGCATTTTGTCCTGCTATAGATTCATCACATCCTTTGCATTGATCACATCTTTTTCCTGCAAGGGCTTGCTAGATGCTCTACCATATGATAGGCATAACAATGAAGGGGCAAGCCCTCATAATCAAGTTCTTGATAGAAAATGCCCTCAACCCTCAACGTCAAACCCTAATCCCTAAACCATCAACTTTGATCCCTCGACCCTCAACCCTCAATGTCAAACCCTAATCCCTCAACCCTTAACCCTCAACGTCAAATCCTAATTCCTTAACCCTAATTCATCATCCCTCAACTCTAATCCCTCATCCCTAAACCCTAAATGCTATCCCTAATCCTACACCCTCAACAGACTCGATACTATACCTTAAACTCTAATCCCTTATCCCTAAACCCTCCAACCCTATCCCTAATCCTTACAACCCTCAACCCTAATCCCTCAACCCTTAACTCTGATCCATCAACCCTCAACACTATACCTTAAACCCTAATCCCTTCAACCTCAACCCTATCCCTAAACCCTTGACCCTTGAACCTCAACCTTCAACCCTCGACGTCAAAACCTAATCCCTCAACCCTTAACTCTGATCCCTCGTCTCTCAACCCTAACCCTAAACCCTAAACCCTAAACCCTCAACCCTCAACATCAAATCCTAATCCCTCAACCCTTCACTCTAATTCCTCAACCCTAAACCCTATCCCTAAACCCTCAACACTATACCTAAAACCCTAATCCCTCAGCCCTAAACCCTAAACCTTATCCCTAAACCCTAATCCCTCAACCCTCAACCCTAATTCGTCATCCCTCAACTCTAATCCCTCATCCCTAAACCCTAAATGCTATCCCTATTCCTACACCCTCAACAGAATCGATACTATACCTTAAACCCTAATTCCTTATCCCTAAACCCTCCAACCCTATCCCTAATTCTTATACCCTCCACGCTCTACTTTAACCCTAATTCCTTGACCCTCGACCCTATCCCTAAACCCTTGACCCTCGAACCTCAACCCTTAACCCTCAACGTCAAACCCTAATCCCTCAACCCTTAACTCTGATCCCTCGACCCTCAACACTATACCTTAAACACTAATCCCTATCCCTCAACCCTTAACCCTTAAAACTTAAACCCTATCCCTACACCCTCAACACTTGACACTATATCTTAAGCCTTAAACCCTCATCCCTAAAGCCTCAACCCTCAATCCTTAAACCTTCAACCCTAAACCCTATCCCTAATCCCTCTACCCTTGACACTCTAACCCTAACCTTGACATTAAACACTAATCCATCAACCCTAAACCCTAATCCTAAACCCTCAACCCTCAACCCTCAACACTATACCTTAAACCCTAATCCCTCAACCCTCAACCCTAAACCTTATCCCTAAACCCTAATCCCTCAACCCTCAACCCTAAACCATCATCCCTCAACTCTAACCCCTCATCCCTAAACCCTAAATGCTATCCCTATTCCTAAACCTTTAACAGACTCGATACTATACCTTAAACTCTAATCCTTTATCCCTAAACCCTCCAACCCTATCCCTAATCCTTATACCCTCCACACTCTACTTTAACCCTAATTCCTCGACCCTCAACCCTATCCCTAAACCCTTGACCCTCGAACCTCAACCCTCAACCCTCAACATCAAACCCTAATCCCTCAACCCTTAACTCTGATCCCTTGACCTTCAACCCTAACCCTAAACCCTCAATCCTTAACGTCAAATTCTAATCCCTCAACCCTTCACTCTAACCCTCAACCCTAAACCCTCAACACTATACCTTAAACCCTAATCCCTCAACCCTAACCCTAAACCTTGTCCCTAAACCCTAATCCCTCAACCCTCAACCCTAATCTGTCATCCGTCATAGCTCAACTCTAATCCCTTATTCCTAAACCCTAAACGCTATCCCTATTCCTAGACCCTCAACAGGCTCGATACTATACCTTAAACCCTAATCCCTCTACCCTCGACACTCTTATTTAACCCTAATCCCTTGACCATTAACCCTATCCCTCAACCTCAACCCTCAACCCTCAACCCTCAACTCTCAACATTAAACCCTAATTCATCAACCCTAAACCCTAATCCCTTAAACCTAAACCCTATCCCTAAACCATCAACCCTTAACACTATACCTTAAACCCTAAACCTTATCCCTAAACCCTAATCCCTCAACCCTCAACCCTAATCACTCATCCCTCAACTCTAATCCCTCATCCCTAAACCCTAAATGCTATCCCTATTCCTAAACCCTCAACAGACTCGATACTATACCTTAAACTCTATTCCCTTATCCCTAAACCCTCCAACCCTATCCCTAATCCTTATACCCTCCACACTCTACTTTAACCCTAATTCCTCGACCCTCAACCCTATCCCTAAACCCTTGACCCTCGAACCTCAACCCTCAACCCTCAACATCAAACCCTAATCCCTCAACCCTTAACTCTGATCCCTCGACCTTCAACCCTATCCCTAAACCCTCAACCCTCAACGTTAAATTCTAATCCCTCAACCCTTCACTCTAATCCCTCAACCCTAAACCCTATCCCTAAACCCTCAACACTATACCTTAAACCCTAATCTCCCAACCCTAACCCTAAACCTTGTCCCTAAACCCTAATGCCTCAACCCTCAACCCTAATCTGTCATCCGTCATCCCTCAACTCTAAACCCTCATTCCTAAACCCTAAATGCTATCCCTATTCCTATACCCTAAACAGGCTCGATACTACCTCGACACTCTTATTTAACCCTAATCCCTTGACCATTAACCCTATCCCTCAACCTCAACCTTCAACCCTCAACTCTCAACATTAAACCCTAATTCATCAACCCTAAACCCTAATCCCTCAAACCTAAACCCTATCCCTAAACCATCAACCCTCAACACTATACCTTAAACCCTAATCCCTCAACCCTCAACCCTAAACCTTATCCCTAAACCCTAATCCCTCAACCCTCAACCCTAATCCCTCATCCATCAACTCTAATCCCTCATCCCTAAACCCTAAATGCTATCCCTATTCCTAAACCCTCAACAGACTCGATACTATACCTTAAACTCTAATCCCTTATCCCTAAACCCTCCAACCCTATCCCTAATCCTTATACCCTCCACACTCTACTTTAACCCTAATTCCTCGACCTCAACCCTATCCCTAAACCCTTGACCCTTGAACCTCAACCCTCAACCCTCAACATCAAACCCTAATCCCTCAACCCTTAACTCTGATCCCTCGACCTTCAACCCTATCCCTAAACCCTCAACCCTCACTGTCAAATTGTAATCCCTCAACCCTTCACTCTAATCCCTCAACCCTAAACCCTATCCCTAAACCCTCAACACTATACCTTAAACCCTAATATCTCAACCCTAACCCTAAACCTTGTCCCTAAACCCTAATCCCTCAACCCTCAACCCTAATCTGTCATTCGTCATCCCTCAACTCTAATCCCTCATTCCTAAACCCTAAACGCTATCCCTATTCCTAGACCCACAACAGGCTCGATACTATACCTTAAACCCTAATCCCTCTACCCTCGACACTTTTATTTAACCCTAATCCCTTGACCATTAACCCTATCCCTCAACCTTAACCCTCAACCCTTAACCCTCAACTCTCAACATTAAACCCTGATTCATCAACCCTAAACCCTAATCCCTCAAACCTAAACCCTATCCCAAAACCATCAACCCTCAACGCTATACCTTAAACCCTAATCCCTCAACCCTCAACCCTATACCTTGTCCCTAAACCCTAATCCCTCAACCCTCAACCCGAATCCCTCATCCCTCAACTCTAATACCTCATCCCTAAACCCTAAATGCTATCCCTATTCCTAAACCCTTAACAAACTTGATACTATACCTTAAACTCTAATCCCTTATCCCCAAACCCTCCAACCCTATCCCTAATCCTTACACCCTCCACACTCTACTTTAACCCTAATCCCTTCAACCTCAACCCTATCCCTAAACCCTTGAACCTTCAACCTCAACCCTCAACCCTCGACGTCAAACCCTATTCCATTAACCCTTAACTCTGATCCCTCATCTCTCAACCCTAACCCTAAACCCTCAACCCTCAACCCTCAACGTCAAATCCTAATCCCTCAACCCTAAACCCTATCCCTAAACCATCAACACTAAACCTTAAACCCTAATCCCTTAGCCCTCAACCCTAAACCTTTTCCCTAAACCCTAATCCCTCAACCCTCAACCCTAATCCATCATCCCTCAACTCTAATCCATCATCCCTAAACCCTAAATGCTATCCCTATTCCTACACCCTCAACAGAATCGATACTATACCTTAAACCCTAATCCCTTATCCCTAAACCCTCCAACCCTATCCCTAATCCTTATACCCTCCACACTCTACTTAACCCTAATTCCTCGACCCTCAACCCTATCCCTAAGCCCTTGACCCTCGAACCTCAACCCTCAACCCTCAACGTCAAACCCTAATCCCTCAACCCTTAACTCTGATCCCTCGACCCTCAACACTATACCTTAAACCCTAATCCCTATCCCTCAACCCTTAACCCTTAAAACTTAAACCCTATCCCTACACCCTCAACACTTGACACTATATCTTAAGCCTTAAACCCTCATCCCTAAAGCCTTAAACCCTCATCCCTAAAGCCTCAACCCTCAATCCTTAAACCTTCATCCCTAATCCCTCTACCCTCGACACTCTAACCCTAACCTCGACATTAAATGTTATTCCGTCAACCCTAAACCCTAATCCTAAACCCTCAACCCTCAACCCTCAACACTATACCTTAAACCCTAATCCCTCAACCCTCAACCCTAAACCTTATCCCTAAACCCTAATCCCTCAACACTCAACCCTAATCCATCATCCCTCAACTCTAATCCCTCATCCCTAAACCCTAAATGCTATCCCTACTCCTAAACCCTCAACAGACTCGATACTATACCTTAAACTCTAATCCCTTATCCCTAAACCTTCCAACCCTATCCCTAATCCTTATACCCTCCACACTCTACTTTAACCCTAATTCCTCGACCCTCAACCCTATCCCTAAACCCTTGACCCTCGAACCTCAACCCTTAACCTTCAACATCAAACCCTAATCCCTCAACCCTTAACTCTGATCCCTTGACCTTCAACCCTAACCCTAAACCCTCAACCCTTCACTCTAATCCCTCAACCCTAAACCCTATCCCTAAACCCTCAACACTATACCTTAAACCCTAATCCCTCAACCCTAACCATAAACCTTGTCCCTAAACCCTAATCCCTCAACCCTCAACCCTAATCTGTCATCCGTCATCCCTCAACTCTAATCCCTCATTCCTAAACCCTAAACGCTATCCCTATTCCTAGACCCTCAACAGGCTCGATACTATACCTTAAACCCTAATCCCTTGACCATTAACCCTATCCCTCAACCTCAACCCTCAACCCTCAACCCTCAACTCTCAACATTAAACCCTAAGTCATCAACCCTAAACCCTAATCCCTCAAACCTAAACCCTATCCCTAAACCATCAACCCTCAACACTATACCTTAGACCCTAATCCCTCAACCCTCAACCCTAAACCTTATCCTTAAACCCTAATCCCTCAACCCTCAACCCTAATCACTAATCCCTCAACTCTAATCCCTCATCCCTAAACCCTAAATGCTATCCCTATTCCTAAACCCTCAACAGACTAGATACTATACCTTAAACTCTAATCCCTTATCCCTAAACCCTCCAACCCTAACCCTAATCCTTATACCCTCCACACTCTACTTTAACCCTAATTCCTTGACCCTCAACCCTATCCGTAAACCCTTGACCCTCGAACCTCAACCCTCAACCCTCAACATCAAACCCTAATCCCTCAACCCTTAACTCTTATCCCTCAACCTTCAACCCTAATCCTAAACCTTCAACCCTCAACATCAAATTCTAATCCCTCAACCCTTCACTCTAATCCCTCAACCCTAAACCCTATCCCTAAACCCTCAACACTATACCTTAAACCCTAATCCCTCAACCCTAACCCTAAACCTTGTCCCTAAACCCTAATCCCTCAACCCTCAACCGTAATCTATCATCCGTCATCCCTCAACTCTAAACCCTCATTCCTAAACCCTAAATGCTATCCCTATTCCTAGACCCTCAACAGGCTCGATACTATACCTTAAACCCTAATCCCTCTACCTTCGACACTCTTATTTAACCCTAATCCCTTGACCATTAACCCTATCCCTCAACCTTAACCCTCAACCCTCAACTCTCAACATTAAACCCTAATTCATCAACCCTAAACCCTAATCCCTCAAACCTAAACCCTATCCCTAAACCATCAACCCTCAACACTATACCTTAAACCCTAATCCCTCAACCCTCAACCCTAAACCTTATCCCTAAACCCTAATCCCTCAACCCTCAACCCTAATCCCTCATCCATCAACTCTAATCCCTCATCCCTAAACCCTAAATGCTATCCCTATTCCTAAACCCTCAACAGACTCGATACTATACCTAAAACTCTAATCCCTTATCCCTAAACCCTCCAACCCTATCCCTAATCCTTATACCCTCCACACTCTACTTTAACCCTAATTCCTCGACCCTCAACCCTATCCCTAAACCCTTGACCCTCGAACCTCAACCCTCAACCCTCAACATCAAACCCTAATCCCTCAACCCTTAACTCTGATCCCTCGACCTTCAACCCTATCCCTAAACCCTCAACCCTTAATGTCAAATTCTAATCCCTCAAGCCTTCACTCTAATCCCTCAACCCTAACCCTAAACCTTGTCCCTAAACCCTAATCCCTCAACCCTCAACCCTAATCTATCATTTGTCATCCCTCAACTCTAATCCCTCATTCCTAAACCCTAAACACTATCCCTATTCCTAGACCCTCAACAGGCTCGATACTATACCTTAAACCCTAGTCCCTCTACCCTCGACACTCTTATTTAACCCTAATCCCTTGACCATTAACCTTATCCCTCAACCTCAACCCTCAACCCTTAACCCTCAACTCTCAACATTAAACCCTAATTCATCAACCCTAAACCCTAATCCCTCAAACCTAAACCCTATCCCTAAACCATCAACCCTCAACACTATACCTTAAACCCTAATCCCTCAACCCTCAACCCTAAACCTTATCCCTAAACCCTAATCCCTCAACCCTCAACCCTAATCCCTCATCCCTCAACTCTAATCCCTCATCCCTAAACCCTAAATGTTATCCCTATTCCTAAACCCTCAACAAACTCTATACTATACCTTAAACTCTAATCCCTTATCCCTAAACCCTCCAACCCTATCCCTAGTCCTTACACCCTCCACACTCTACTTTAACCCTAATCCATTCAACCTCAACCCTATCCCTAAACCCTTGACCCTTGAACCTCAACCCTGAACCCTTGATGTCAAACCCTATTCCCTCAACCCTTAACTCTGATCCCTCATCTCTCAACCCTAACCCTAGACCCTAAACCCTCAACCCTCAACGTCAAATCCTAATCCCTCAACCCTAAACCCTATCCCTAAACCATCAACACTATACCTTAAACCCTAATCCCTCAGCCCTCAAACCTAAACCTTATCCCTAAACCCTAATCACTCAACCCTCAACCCTAATCCGTCATCCCTCAACTCTAATCCCTCATCCCTAAACCCTAAATGATATTCCTATTCCTACACCCTCAACAGAATCGATACTATACCTTAAACCCTAATCCCTTATCCCTAAACCCTCCAACCCTATCCCTAATCCTTATACCCTCCACACTCTACTTTAACCTTAATTCTTCGACCCTTAACCCTATCCCTAAACCCTTGACCCTCGAACCTCAACCCTCAACCCTCAACATCAAACCCTAATCCCTCAACCCTTAATGCTAATCCCTCGACCCTCAACACTATACCTTAAACCCTAATCCCTATCCCTCAACCCTTAACCCTTAAAACTTAAACCCTATCCCTACACCCTCAACACTTGACACTATATCTTAAGCCTTAAACCCTCATCCCTAAAGCCTGAACCCTCAATCCTTAAACCTTCAACCCTAAACCCTATCCCTAATCCCTCTACCCTCGACACTCTAACCCTAACCTCGACATTAAATGCTAATCCATCAACCCTAAACCCTAATCCTAAACCCTCAACCCTCAACACTATACCTTAAACCCTAATCCCTCAACCCTCAACCTGAAACCTTATCCCTAAACCATAATCCCTCAACCCTCAACCCTAATCCATCATCCCTCAACTATAATCCCTCATCCCTAAACCCTAAATGCTATCCCTATTCCTAAACCCTCAACAAACTCGATACTATACCTTAAACCCTAATCCCTTATCCCTAAACCCTCCAACCCTATCCCTAATCCTTACACCCTCCACACTCTACTTTAACCCTAATCCCTCGACCCTAAACCCTATCCCTAAACCCTTGACCCTTGAACCTCAACCCTCAACCCTCAATGTCAAACCCTAATCCCTCAACCCTTAACTCTGATCCCTCACCCTCAACCCTATCCCTAAACCCTAAACCCTCAACCGTAATCTGTCATCCCTCATCCCTAAACCTTAAACGCTATCCCTATTCCTAGACCCTCAACGGGCTCGATACTATACCTTAAACGCTAATCGCTTATCCCTAAACCCTCCAACTCTATATCTTATCCCTTAACCCTCATGATTAATAGCCTTGAACGTAAAAAAAATTGAGGTGAACATAACATGAGCGCATTATAACGCGCTCGCGTTATGTCAAACATGACAAAAAATAGACTTGCGGGAAAGAAAAATGCAAGGCAAAACATAACGCGAGCGCGTTATAACACACTCGCGTTATTTCTTGCTTTGGGAATCCCAAGCCTTGGGCTTGGGATTTGCTTTGGATTTCCAACCCAAAGGCTTGGAGTGCCTTATGAACAGTCACAGACGTGTTTTTCTATATTCTTCAAAATTTCACATAATTTCGTTCGTGCTAACCCTCAGATTTGCACGTGTTTCAAGGTCAAACAAATCAAACACATGGGTAATGTTAGGCTTTCTCTTAGCTATTTGACGATGTGATTTTTTTCACAGTTTAACAATGTTAAGCCTTTCATCTTTAATTTCTTTTGTTTGTGTGTCCATTTTTAGGCAAAAACCATTGTTTGGTCTTTTTTTCATTGTAAAATAACTATTCATTCAAATTTCAAAAAAATTACATATTTAGAAACTAGACTCCATTCTACAAATATTAAAAAAATAAAAAAATGATTTTCAATTAGTTTTCAAAATTTATAGGGGTAGCACGGCCAAAATTCTATTTTTTAGGATGTGTCCACTTTAAAAATTAGTAAAAAATCAAATATTCATCAAAAAATTATCAGAAAAATCCGGCATAAACTACATGCTATTAGCTAATTTCTCACTGAAGCGATTTTAAAAATACCAAAAAAAAGTTGACCTTTTGAGGGAGCCACAAAACATGCTATGTTATGTTTTTTTGACAGAAACAACACCAATTTCTGTGGCTCCCTCTTTTGAACCCCTTAATCTATGCCATTTTCAAAACAAAATAGTAGTTTAGAAAGTAGACTCGGAGCACTACGAACATTGTTTTGGTTGCATCTCCAAATTTTGAGTGTAACTATGCTCAATTTCTCATCCAAGGCCAGTATTTCCTGATTTCAAAAAAGAAGTGACCACTTAAGACTCCTTTTTGGCCCCCCATCTTCCTACACTTACCCATAGTTGTATTCAGTTTAATGCAATCTGATGTGTTCTTTTTTGGAGCTTATTGAGTATCTAGTGTTTTCTAGCATGTCCGTACAATGCAAGGCCGTATATGCTAAGAGTGTACAATTTGATGGAAGAGATTAATAAAGTTTTTCTTGAGTTCATTGCTTGAGATGATATCATTGTATGTTTGAACTGCTTATTTCAAGACTATTTGTATAAAGTTTGAGGCATGATATGAAAAGTTTGATGGGTGTCTGTACATCATAGCGCCGTACTGCCTAGAGAGGTATGATTTAGATTAGAGTTAAATCTTTAATCTCTTTGCCTCCCTTCTTGTTTGAACATTAGTTTGTATGCATTGACAATCATCTTGGAACAGTTTGCCATTCATTAGATTTGAATTGAAAATATTTCAAAGCATCCATATCTTGAAGAGCCGTACCAGCTGAAATGGTGCATTTGGTCATAGTAATTAATAATGGAGTTTTTTTGAGCAATATCAATTGGAATGTCTTTGTTAGCCTAGACCGCTTCCTTTAAGCATATTTTGCAAATGTTTTGATGTATATTGGAGATGTTATGATGTATATTGTAGATGTTAAGAGCAGATCTGCACATATTCGGCCGTACAGCTGAATAAGAGATCGATACACATTTTGAATTGGTGACAAAGCTTTTTAGTTAGTTATTGTTTGGTGTCCTTTTGTGAAGTCTAGGTGATCTAATTGGGCCTATTATATATTGATTTTGGTGTGAGTTCTGTATCAGCTGTGATGAAGTCAAATTCCATGTGATGTATGGTATTGTAGTGATCAACATGTGTAAACAAACAATTAACAGTCTTGCTGAGAGTGATGATTGCAGTTTTCTGTTTCTTGCCAGAGATGTTTGATGTGTGATGCAGAGATAATACTTGTATTGATGTTTAGTGAATTTTCCATGATAGTGATCAGCTGTACATATCATTGTGGGACTGATTTCTATGTCAATTTCAGTATGATAGTGATCTACATCAGCAATAACTCATACAGTTTGCAATGATAGTATTGTTTCAGAGAAGATTGACTATCCAGATTTGTTGTGTTATTGTTCCTTGGCAGGGGTAGCAATACATAAGAGCATATACAGCAGTATACTCTGTGTTTAACATAAATCAGCTGGCTCCAATCATTATTGTCTAAGTTATCATCTTTCATCAAGGATTGATTAACATATGTTTGTTGCATGGTCCTCAGGTTACTTATCCTTCCTTGTCATTGGTGTTGAACCAAGCATAACATTCAGATTTTGAGAAGCCTTGCTAAGCATTGTAATCATTTCTTCTAGTATTGCTTCCATTTTATTCTTCTATGCACACATTTATAACCCCTGGATGGTTCAACCGCCAGTGTGGAGAAACTAAACTTTCCTTTCTTTCTTCATACCCATTGGAAAAGTGATGAATCTCCACTGAATAAGTGGATGACTTGTAATATTCTATTTCATCTTACCCACTGAAGAAAGTGGTGAATTCCCACGATTCATGGATGCCCGCTGCAACGGATGAATTGAATAATCTTGTTGTATTGTTGTTCATTGTAAGCCAACAACACTGTATGCTCTCACCTTGCCCATCCTAGGATCTTGGTGATCAGAAAGTGTGAGGCATTTTAGTTGTTTATTGTATTTATGCTAACATTGTTCATAGCATTGCAAAATTAAAAAAAAATAGGGTACCATCTTACATGCAGGAAGTTACCATTAATGGCAAATCTTATCCTTATCTCTTTGTAGCACCCATGAAGAGGATATGGTTTGTTTTTTAGAATTTTTTTTTGGAAAAGATTTTCAAGTTATTTGAGTTGAAAAAGATTTTCAAGTTGAAAAAGATTCCACTTTGGGAAGTGGATGCCTACGAAAAAAGGCATAAGCTTTTCTAGCTTTAAAATAGATTTGAAAGCGGATGCTTTGTATGCTTTTGCAGAGGAGTTGGTGGAGAAAGTTAAGCCAACTTTTTGAGGGCACTTTGCTTTTGCAGCTTTTGCATTATTATGTTGTATGAACAGTGTGTTTGAGGAGAGGTATTTTATGCAGGGTTATGCTGTCAATTTTCCTCTAGAGAAGCAAGATGTAAATCTCCATGTCTATTTTTTTCTTCTTTCATGATCTTAAAGTGTTGATTTGCATGTCGTTATGCTGCTGAAATTTTCTTAGATCTATAAGCTACATTATCTTTCCTCTAATGGTTAGTGTGATGGGAAATCAACTATGTATGTTTTCACTTTAAGGGCATAGTAGTATGTGTTTGCATCAAGTTATCGAATATCTATTTTAGTAAAATATAGGATGCTATAAGGTGCATGTTGGGTTCTCTTTCCCTTTCAAATCCACCCCTCACATCTAGCTGATCATTTGATGTGATTTGGTACAACCTTGAGAGGTACAAGATCATATTGGGCAAAATGTCATGCTAAATTAACTGACATGATTCTCCAAATTGGATCACTAACAATATTCTTCACTTTGAGTGCAACAGATATGTACTAGCTTGATTTGCATTGACTAATCCCTGGAACATCTCCAACCAAACCACGAGAAGCCCAAAATTGGTGAAAGCAGAATATTATTGATTATGCTCATATAGTGGTGCATTACATGCACTTGCGACATATGATTTTTTGAAAACAAATACTTGAAAAAGGAATGAAAGTAAAATATTATTTGTTTAGATATGAATACCAACATAAATGTTCACCACATGTGCATGTATTTTTATGGTTAGATGGTGCACCAGATATGGACAACCTTGTTTGGACAAACAATGGGGAACAAAAAAGTGCAGAGTAATATTTAGTTCAATGGTTAAAGATAAATTTTGACCGATGTAATTCATATACATATATTTTTAATTATCTACCTATTCATAAAGTGTTATATAATTCATATACATATATTTAAATTATTATATACATATATGGTTAAAAATATTTACTTGTTAAAATAATATATCTTCTAAATAATATTAAAATTAGAACAATTTTTTTATTAATTTGTTGAGTTATGTCTACGACATACTTGTAAGAGAGATGTATGTTTATGTGTTTTCTCCTATCCTCCCTCTATCTATTCTCTAACTAATGTGCTATATATATCTTAAAGATAATAAAGTGAAAGGTCCATTATTGAATTTGAAATGGTTGAGAATCAAGATGGTTGAAATCCCATGTGTGACTCTTCATCTTCCAATTGTTTGAATTCCAAATGTTTATTATACTTATACTTTGTTTTGTCATGGAGTGGCTTTAAGAAGTTGTGTAGAATAATAACATATGCAAACTAATGATACATTCTAAGATGCTACACATGATTCTATGTAAATTTCTAGAATATGTGCATGGTGCATAGTATCACACATATGTGCAAATGTGGTGTAAAACTCAGACAAAATTATCCTTGAAGTTGTGTTGCGTGATACTTCATGTTACAGACAAAATTTATATGCCAAGAAGAGGAAAATTTCCTTGGGGAGATGACTAATTTGTGACTAGAGAAATTTTTTAAAGAAAAGGTGGTAATCATGAACCATGCTATTTAGATGGTCCTTGGGGAGTTGTTCTTATCTTTGAAACATCGGTATCATGTTAACACTGATATAGCTTCCATGTTTGTTATTGTTTAATTGGAAGCATGGGAATCAAAAGATATAGTGAGGTCGGTATCCATGGCTTTGATCAAGCTTTATTGGCATGTGGGCCTCAATACGGTTTTTGATATCATTGTACTCGGGTCAGGTTTTCCTCTTGGAATCGAATTATGTCTTGCACTCAATACCTTTGTCACAGTGCTATGTATTCCTTTTGTTATTTTTGTACATGGCTATAATGACTTCCAACAAAAGCACTAGGTGAAGTGGGGTGTTCATCCTTCTGCTAGGATTGACTAGGCCTTCATTGTGGATGATGACACTCCAAAGAATGATGGTGATGTCTACGAAGATGCTAGTTTATAGGGATAAATGCTGGTATGCTATGGTTTCCAATCCATAATACAAGTTATATGATGTGATTATGGTCATATATAAAAATACTATATTAGTGCAAACATTATAGTTATTTTACCTTTGAGGATTTTGTTTTCCATGCCTCAAACAATTTTGTATATAGGCCCTCCTTTTGTATATTTTTCTAAAAATTAATATAAATTTATGGTCCCTTAACGCGAAGTTCATCTAGCAAAAGAAAATAATGAATTCATTTATCAATTGATATAATATCCACTCTCATAAAGACTCATAGAGACTAGTAAATACGGAGGAGAATGAAAGTTACCATAGAAGGATGTTGATTTTTTGCTCTGCATGTCAAGCTAGGGCTTTTGTGCCCTAGCCTGATCCTCTGGTTTTTTCTTGGTCGTGCGAAGTGTGGGGAGTGCATGCGTTTTGGGGAGGTCTGGGGTTGTGTTTTTTATCAGTGCAAAGTTTTTTCAGCAGCATCGGTATCTCTTTCTCCCTGAGCGTGCGGGGGTTTTGTGCCTGGTTGGAGGCCTGGGTGGGGTTTTTGTGCCTGGTTGGTTTGGGTCTGCAGTTCGAAGGTAGTGCTGGGTGGTGGATCGGTTAAACCCTAGTGGTGGTTCTTTTTTCTTGGGGGCCTGCTTGCCCGCCTTGGATCTTGTTTAGTTTCAATGCCGATCGGGGAGTCTTCAGGGGCTAGTCCCAAGATGGATTTTCGCTTAGCAGCAGTTGGTGCAAATTCTCCTTCACACGCTTCGAAGGTTTTTGATAATAACTTGTTCTCACCAGATCTAGGGTTGGTTGGTTCGGGTTTGTCTAGTGGTACTCGGATTATAAAGATCAATGGATGTCTTGAACGTTGTGAGGAGAGGCCAAAATTGGTTATCCCGCTGGAGATGATTGTGGAAGATATTGATTATTATTCGAAGCATGCATTGCTGTGCAAGTTTATGGGGATGCGGGTTTCTTTACAATTTCTTGAATCATGGGGCCAACGGACTTGGATGCCAGAGGGAGAAATGGAGGTTATGCTTTTAGCAAATAACTTTTTCATGGTTTCATTCAATTGCTTGGCACATCACAATAAGGCCTTTGAGGGAGGCCCCTATTTTCATAATCAGATTGGGTTATTCATTAAACCTTGGCATGCGGGATTCAATCCTGCTGAAAAGCTTCCGAACTGGGTTCCAGTGTGGGTTCGGCTTCCAAGGTTTCCTGTGGAATGTTGGTAGGATGATGTTTTACACTTGTTAGCTTCAATGCTAGGAAAACCAGTTGGTGCTTCAAGTAGACTCAAGTTGAAAAGGTGATGACTTTTGCTCGTATATGTGTTGAGATTGATTTAAGTAAACCCTTGCCAGATTCGATGGATATGTGTGCGGGTCCTTACTCTTGGGTGCAACAGTTGGACTATGAAACTCTTCCTTTTTGGTGTCGTCTCTGTCATGAATATGGACATTTATAGAGGAGATGCCCTAAGACTAGGCCTGTGGACTCCCAGCCTTCGCAGCCTCCCCGCAATCCCCCTGGAGTTGAAAAGGGGAAGGAACCCATTCCTGGTGATGTGGATGGGGCTGATGGTTTTGTTCCTGTCAAGGCTCGAAATAGGAATTGAGGTCAAAAGAGGACTTTGAAGGAAAGGCAAGATGAAGATTCTTTCAACAGATTTGAAGTTTTAGATGATCTCAACCAGCAGGAAGTGAATCCAGGCTTGGTGAATATGGATCAGGGTGCTTCAGGTACAGGACAGGAGGGCCTTCTTTCTGAAGCTACTCAGGTTTTGCAGGATAATAGGGCTTTGCAAATGGACACAGACGTTCAAATGGAAGTCCAGGTGGAATCGGTTCCTATTATAGTAGGGAAGAAGGGTGGTGAGGATGGATCTCCTCTTGTTTCAAATGTAGGTACTGAGGGGGTGAAGATTAATAAGTCTTCTTCTTCTCATTTGGGTCTTCATCAAAAGGATCCAAAAAAAGGGGCTGGGGAGAAGTCTTCCAAGCTTGGTAGAAAAAAAGATTTGGATAAGATTAAATTAACAGGGGAAATTTTGGTAGAGTCAGGGTCTATTAAGACTCTGGATTCTCATTTTTCGAGCCCCTTGAAATGATTGTTCTATCCTGGAATGTAAGGGGCTTGAACAGTGGCCCTCGACAAAAAGCTGTTCGTGATTTGGTTAGAAGTCAATCTCCTGATGTTCTTTTCCTGCAGGAGACTAAGTTATCAATGGAGTGTATGTTTGGTTTAGTGCCTAAGTTGTGGGGGAGTGGAGAGTGCCAGTGTATTGGTGCTCAAGGGTCTGCTGGAGGAGTGGCTTGTTTATGGAATCCTCGAAAGATCTGCCCTCTTTGGTGATTGTCCTTTCAGTCTTCTATCTCTATGATTGCTTCTTATTTTGAGACAGGGGAGTCTGTTCTCTTCTCCAATATCTATGCGCCTACTGAACTTCAGGGTAAACAACTATTGTGGTCCCATATCCGGTTTGTCCGAAGCATGGTTCCTTTCCATCCGTGGATTATGGCTGGAGACTTTAATGCTATTTTTGAGTTGGCTGAGAAGAGGGGTGGTATTGCGAGGCTTGAGCCTTCTGCACTGCTACTTTAGGATAACATTTCAGCTTTAAATCTGGTGGATATCAAGCCCATTAATGGCCAGTTTACTTGGAATAATCAGAGGATTGGGAATAACTGCATTGCGGAATGACTTGACCGCTTTCTGGTTTCTTGCTACTGGGTTGGTGGGTTGTGGTCTTCTAGCTCTGAAATTTTGGATTGGAGGGGATCAAATCATTGGCCTATCAAGCTGGCTATTTCTTCAGCTCGTGTGCCTCGGTCTCCTTCTTTCAAGTTCCAGCTTATGTGGTTGTGTAACTCCTCTCTCCATGACTATATTGTTGAGTGGTGGAGGTATGGTAGACCTGCTTATGGTACAGTAATGTATACTTTTGCTAAGTTACTTCAATTTGTCAAGTATCAGCTTAAACGTTGGAATTGGCAGTGCTTTGGAAACATTTTCCATGCTAAGACTGCTGCCCAGGCTGAGTTGGATGGTATTACGAGGCTGATCAGGGAGGATGGAGTGACTGAGGACCTGCTTCGGGAAGAGACTAGGGCTTTGAAAGCATTGGAAGAGTGTGAGCTACGAGAGGAAGTTTTTTGGAAACAAAAGGCTCGGATTGAGTGGCTTCAGGAAGGGGATAAAAACACCGCTTTTTTCTTCAACTCGGTGAAAGCCAAGAGACATGGCAATTCTATTTCTACTCTGGTGAATGATAGGGGTGAAACTCTTTCTTCTTTGCAGGAAATCACATGTGAAGCTATGCAATATTTTGCTTCTTTATTTAGGGAGGACTCGCAGGGGGGTTCTGATGAGGAAGCTCAAGTCCTTTCTTGTATCCCTTCTTTGGTTTCTAGGGAGATGAATGAGCATCTTATGACTGATATTTCGATTGAGGAGCTAGAGGGGATCGTGTTTCAAATGAAGAGGGGGAAAGCTCCTGGCCCTGATGGTTTCCCAATTGAGTTCTTTCAAGAATTATGGGAGATTATCAAGTTGGACTTGTTGGCAGTTGTTCAAGAGTCTCATAAGAATAAACAGATGTTACGGGCTTTGAATTCTACCTTCCTTGCTCTCATCCCAAAGTGTGATGGGGCGGACAGGTTAAGTCAATTTCGTCCTATCTCTCTTTGCAATGTGATTTATAAAATTATCTCTAAATTGATTGCTGATAGGTTGAAAAAGTGGCTTAAAGTGCTGATTTCTGAGGAACAGAGTGGTTTTGTGGCGGGACGTCAGATTCTGGATGGGGTTGTTATTGCAACTGAAACCATTCACTCTATGGCTAATTCCAAAGATAAGGCAATGTTCATCAAGCTTGATATGGCTAAGGCTTATGACCGTGTTCGATGGTCCTTCCTTCGCAAGGTTCTTGGTGCTTTTGGTTTTGGGGATGCGTAGATTTATTGGGTTATGAGTTGTGTTACTTCAGTCTTCTTCTCAGTGTTAGTAAATGGTGAGCACTCTGAGCTTTTTGGTGCCTCTCGGGGTTTGTGGCAAGGTGACCCCCTCTCTCCTTACTTGTTTCTTCTTCTTGTTGAGGGTCTGGGATGCTTGATAAGAAGGAATGTGGAGTTAGGTTTCATTCAGGGCTGGGGGTGGGGAGGTGGTTTACCTCCACAATCTCACTTGCAGTTTGTTGATGACACTGCTTTGATGGGTATGGCTACAATTAGGGAAGCTTTGAATTTGCGCAAGGTGTTGGATGTTTATCTTCTAGCTTCGGGCCAATTGATCAATGAAGATAAGTCTTCCATCTTTTTCTTCAATACTCCAGGTTCCATTCAGAGGCGAATTGCTCATATCTTGAGATTTCAGACTGGGGTTCTCCCTTTGACCTATCTTGGTATTCCCATCTCTATTGGACGACTTCCCAAGGAGTCTTGGCAGAATATTCTTGATAAATTTCATGTGAAAGTTAATCATTGGACCCATCGCATGTTGTCCTTTGCGGGTCGTGTTCAGTTGCTCAAGTCTGTGGTGCAGGCCCTCCCCACTTATAGATGTATGATTCAGGTGGCCCCTTTGGGTTTTGTTAGGGAATTGGATTCCTTAGCAAGACAGTTTTTATGGGCTGGTAGCTTATTGTCCTCTAAATGGAGCCTTGTTAGATGGGACATTGTTTGTAGCCCGAAGCAGTTTGGCGGCCTTGGGTTAAGGCAGTCATTGTTGTCAGGGATGGCGTTGGCTGCTAAATTGTATTGGCGATGGTGTGTGGAGCAGGATGGGATCTGGGCCAGGATATTAACTTAGAAATACTTCCCAGGGATCCCTCAAATTGATATTCCTCGGTATCCACTGGTGGGGAAAGGCTCGGTGATTTGGAGTACGCTCAAGAAAGGGGCTACTCTGGTCAAGGATGGTTTATTTTGTATTTGTAAAAGAGAGACAAAAGCTCATTTTTGGTCTGATTCTTGGGATGGTTTTCCTCCCATTGTTTCTCAGTTTCCTAATTTGGTGACTCTGTGCCAGAGGTTCTGTGAAGTTGGTTGGTCAAGGGTGAGTGACTTCAAGTCCTTTTCTTCTCATGGGCAGTTGGTGGTGGCAAGATGGAAGAATCCTGATGAGTGGCCTGTTGTTGGTATGGAGGAGGAGTGTGCTGAGCTTCATAGCATCCTTTCTTGTAGACGTTGTAGCCCCCTCCAGGAAGGGGATGTTCTTTCTTGGTCTCCTAATTCTAAGGGTGTCTATACTGTTGCTTCTGGATATCAGGTGTTGTTATCTAACCAGCTGGAGGGGGTGGAGGTTCACTGGTGGAAGAAAGTGTGGAATAAGCTTTCTTGGCCGAAGTGTAACTACTTTATTTGGACTTTGGCTTGGAATAGGTGCTTGACTTGGGATAATATTCAGAAGCGGGGTTTTCAAGGTCCTTCTATGTGTGTTATGTGTGGATGTGGAGAGGAGGACTCCTCTCACTTGTTTTTCCGTTGTCCCTTGACTTTGCAGCTTTGGCATTTTTGGTGGGACATTTGGAAAAGCCCCTGTGTTCATGCTTCATCCCTGGTGGATTTTTGGAGTAGTCTGGGTAGACCTCCTTCTATGGCCTCTTTCTTGCAAGATGTGTGGTATGCTGGGCCTTCCTTCATACTATGGCAGATTTGGTTGGAACGGAATCGCAGAATATTTCGAGGTGAGAAGTTGTTGATTCAACAAGTTTGGCACAAAATTATGAGTATGATTCGGGAGACGGTGGAATCTAAGTGTGATGTGGTGTTCCCTTTGGAGAAAGGAGATGCTGAGTTGGTGGATAGATTGGGTATTCAGGGGTTGTCTCCAGCTTCTGCTTGTGTTAGGAAAAGAAGGCGAGTGAAAAAGAAAGTGCAAAGGGTGGGAAGATGGCTTCCCCCTCCGTCTGGCATTCTGAAGCTCAATACTAATGGTTCTTCAAGGGGCAATCCTGGGCCTGCTAGGATTGGTGGGACTGGCAGGGATTTTTCGGGATCGGTGGTTTTTCTCTACTCTGTTCATGAAGGATGGCAAACTATCAACCTTATGGAAGGTTTGGCGATCCTCTATGCTTTGGAGAGGGCTTATGCTTTGGGATGGTGCAAGGTTATCTGTGAGTCTGATTCACAGGTTTTGATTAATTTGCTGAATACACAGAAGGTTTCTGATGTTAGTTGGCAGTTGGCTATGATGGTGCAACAAATTCTGTAGATTAGTTCTTTGATGGAGATGGTGTCTTTTGTCCATATTCCAAGGGAGTGGAATAGGGCAGCAGATTGTTTGGCTAAGTGGGCTTCTGAGCATTTAGATGGTTGGAAGGTTGATGAATGGGAGCAGGTTCCTCATGAGCTCCGATATGACTTGGAGAAGATTCTTGCTGAGGATGGGAATGGTATTGGTGAAGGATGATGTTGTTTCATGCTTTGTATGGCTGTTTCTTATGGATTACTAGGGCCTTGGCCCTTTGATGCTTTGTAATGTTCTTTTCTGAATTTCAATAAAGTTTTTACCCCTTTTATTAAAAAAAATAGAGACTAGTAAATACAATGTTTAAGTTAAAAATAGGTTTATATAATGCACACAAGAATTGAATTTAAAATATATAACCAACATAGTTTTATTAAATGAATGCACATAAGAATAGAGCCCAAATAAACTAAATAATCTATATAAATACAACTAATACTCAAACATAAATCACAAAAATATCAAATCAAATAAACAAGAGCAAAAGAAGTGCATGAGTTAGCACAGGATGGGAGCGTTATTTTATTTACTGTAAATTAAATAATAGTTTTATTTATTTTATTTAAGGGTTTATTGTTGCGTTGTACAATAATATTTTATAACTATATTTTATTAGGGTTTTATCAAATCGAATAAAAAAGGAGAAAAGTATACTAGACAAGCACAGAACGAGACAAGTAGGGTTTTATCAAATTGAATAAAAAAGGAGCAAAGTATAGCACAAAACGGGACAAGCGCTATTCGAACAGTAGCGCTATTCGAACAGTAGCGCTATTCGAATGGTAGGTTGTTTTATTTACTGTAAACTTAATAGTAGTTTTATTTACTGTATTGAAGGGTTTATTATTGTGATGTACAATAATATTTTATAACTATATTTTGTTAGGGTTTAAGTAGTTTTATTTACTATATTGAAGGGTTTATTATTGTGATGTACAATAATATTTTATAACTATATTTTATTAGGGTTTTATCAAATCAATTTAAAAAAGGAGTGAAGTATACCGCACAAGCATTCAGAACCAGACAAGTGCTATCCGGTAGGTTGTTTTATTTACTGTAAACTAAATAGTAGTTTTATTTACTGTATTTAAGGGTTTATTATTGTGATGTAAAATAATATTTTATAACTATATTTTATTAGGGTTTTATCAAATCGAATTAAAAAAGGTAACTATATTTTATTAGGGTTTTATCAAATCAAAAGTTATTCATAGGTTGTTTTATTTACTATAAATTACATAGTAGTTTTATTTACTGTAAATTAAATATTAGTTTTATTTAGTGTAGATTTATTTTAATGAAAATACTAAAAAATTAATATGTTATTTTATTTACTGTTTAATAATATTTTATAGATTTTACTATACAATCATCAATTTTAATTTATTTCTTTTTCAGCCACTCTTGTTTACATTATATTTTATAGATTTTACTATATAGTCATCAATTTTAATTTATTTCTTTTTCTTTGTTTTATATCTTAAACTAATATTTTATAATACTATATCTTATTAGGGTTTCATTTTGTTTTCTACATAATCAAATTTAATTTATTAGTTTTTACTAACTTTAATATGTTGTTTTATTTACTGTAGAGTTATTTTAATGAAAATACTTTGTGTTATTTACATATATTTTTAAAACAATAAAGTCTTAATATATATTAAGAATGAAAATGTTAGTCCTAGGTAAATATGGAATAAAAAATGGAACCCTAGGACTCAATATGCAATACAAGGATAAAAACATATTTATTTATCTTAAGTGCACAATATTTTATTACTAAACCTACTTAAAATATTATTTTTTTTGTGTTAGTTTAGATATATTTTAAAAATAAAGGAAATTAATTTATGTTGTTTTATTTGTTCTAGAGTTATTTTAATTAAAATAGTTTGTCTTAGTTGTTCAATATATTATTTATTTAACAAAACTTTAGTAAATAAAATTCTACCCAAATATGAGATAAAAGAATGGAAACCTAAGATTCAATATGAAATAAAAACATAAAAACATAATTGTTTTATTTACTGCAGAGTTATTTTATTTTATTTATTTTAAGAATTTATGAACTATGGCAATCAGATTTTCATTATTTTACCTAAGATTCAATATGAACTAAAAACATAATTGTTTTATTTACTGTAGAGTTATTTTATTTTATTTATTTTGAGAGTTTATGAAATGTGGCAATCATATTTTCATTATTTCCAATCCTAAAGTTGTTAGATAATTGACAAGAGATAAAATGAAAAGAAATGCAGAAATTAAAACTCAGATACAAAAACAAATTGCAGACACGAACACATACAACATCTCTTTTATTAATCTCTGTACACACTGTAGCAAATTTGAAGGTGACTCGGGGCAGCAACAAATGTCCCAACAGTTGGAGAAGATATTACTGGACTAATAACTTTGCTCTGTGTTTGAGAGGGGCAGCTCCCTGTATGATGGGGCTATTTGTGATTTTTATGTACTTTTAACCTAAAAGTACAAAAAGGAGGAAAATAAAAACTAACAATAAAGATGAGTAACATAAACCCTAACAGTAGACACATGAATACTAGTTTGTATTTCACAAAGTCAAAGACAAATTATGAGGGGATTTCACCACAAAAGTTAGAAACTACGTTCCTAAACCAAAATGATAAATTTCACAGCAAAAAGTTTTAATATGCAACGATGATGAAAAGAAGAAGACAAATCTCAACATACGAAGAGACATGTTTCTCTAGCACAATCAAAATGAGATACCAAGATATGATTGTTTTTCATTGCATCAATTGCATGGTTTATATCAATGCTTCAATAGATGACTGATGATTTACAGGATGACATAGAGGTATTACTAATTTAATGTACTAGAAATCAATAACAATAACTCAGAAGTACAATGGAACACACGAACCAAATACTTTCTTTATTATCTCTGTGAAATTATACAATTTCAAAAGCCTCCATGTACAAAGTATTAGAGCAAAGGTCTCTGAAAAGCATCTCCATAAGTTTCCCCATAAAAGTCTCCTAAAAAAGTCCCTTTACATTTGAAATACCCTTGTATTTATAGGCTTCTCCCTAGTAACTACCTTGTAACCTCCTAATAACTACTTCATAACTACCTTTTTGAGATACAATAGAATAATGAACCTTATTTTTGGTTATGTTTTATATTAGTTTTCCGAAAATAAAGTTCATTTTCTAACTTTTAGTTACGATAAGTGACAAAAGTCACTTTTACAAAAAGGTAACTAGAACTTGCAACTTTCAAGTTGTGGATTCTACTAAGTTCTCTCCATCTCCATTCACTTCATTTTTACAATCAAACCCTGCCGAATGTTGACAACTCCTCTCTATACCTGAATCTTAGACTCTTGTGTTTGCGTATATTTAAGATACAGATTGTGGAAATAGTATGTCCCACTAACAACATCATCATGATAGTCATAAGGTTGAGTAACACTAAGCATTTTGTTGCTCCGATTTCAGTCATAAAACACCATCTACATACACGACTCATTTCAATTTCAGAGCATTATGTAGGGACAAACAATTGAAGGAGATGCTACATGTTCTACTTACTACACATAGCCCTCCTTGAGTACTTCTCCACATAACTTTGATTATTGCAGCTCAAGTACAATTTTGAAATGTATGCTAGAAAGTTTCTAAAATCTTTCCAACAAATCCATTATTGTGCCTATCCTACAATCACTGTATTTCATGAGATCACAAATTTTTGAGGCAGCTTGCTAAACAACTCTTGTGCAATTGTAATGTTGCTTTTCATATTTCCTTGACAGATTTATCAAATAGGTCATACATCTCATCTATAATGAATTTGACGTCATTAAATACTTCTAAATCTTTTGTCCACAATAGTATATGTAATGAGCTATGAAATCTAGAAGAGTGGGCGGTGTATACTTCAATCATACAATATGGATCTATTATAAAGAATAGAAAAGTTGCCCCATTCAAATTCACATCAATAATGTAATATTCCTTAATTTCATATAAATCCTCCATCAAACTTTCTAACTCCTTCAAAACTAGAAAATTGTGAATACTTGATTTAGGTAATCCCACATGCCTGCTGATGCTTGATCCATGCAAACCACTGATGAACATCTTTCCATATGCCTCCATAAGGGTTGTATGACTTATAATATCCAACACTAAACCAAATTCCTCTTGTATTGATCTTAATGCACTCTTCACTTGCTCGAAGTTAACCTACTTTCCATAAGTTGAAACAAGCATGTTGAAATACCTCTTTAACAAATTGACTTAGGGCAAGTCTTGCAATCATAGCAGTCCATGAGACCAAATTTTCTTAGAGGTATTTTGTTAAACAGTTCATGCACCTCTTCTATGCTCCCACATTTTGCAAATACATCTGCTAGAGCATATTCCAACTATGATATCAAATAGAAATCCTTTCTTGGAGTTCATGGTTTCGCAGGGGGCTGTTCTTAAATATCATCCACTTCAATAGTCAAAGGTCAATTTTGGCCAATAAAAATAAGACAAATATTTACCACTTTTTATTGTGAATAAGGTGTAAAATCCTTATTGATTGTTTGACCATTGAAATGGATGATATCAAAGATTGAAGAATTTGGCTTCGCCCCTAAAAATTGCATTTGCTAGAAAGTTTCTAAGACCTTTTCAATGAAACTGTTTCATGCATATCCTTCAATCATTGCATTCCAGTTGATGACATCTCTTGAGACAACTGTCAAACAATTCTTTTGCATTGCATATGTTTGCAAACTTTGTATACATCATTACCAAAGTAGCTGCAACAAATCTATTTTATACATATCTTCCACCATTGTAGTTCATGATAGTGTATTTCTTTATGGCACACTTGTCTATGGCTCCACATTTTGTATACATGCCTAATAGGGCACTTACAACTGCTACATCAAATAAAAATTCATTTTCAATTATGCTTTGGTGTATGTCAATACCGTGCTCGAAAGCCCCTTTTGGGGTGGGCTAGGAAGATATTGGCACAAGTTTGTGGAGTTTGGGTTTATACCTACGAGGCATAATTGCTTGAAATATTTTAAAGCCTTTTCAATAAACATAGTTTGTATATATCTTGCAGTTACTCCACTCTAAGAGACCATAATTCGTTGAGGTAGTTCCAATAAACTTGTTTCATGCATATAATTTTAGCTATTGTTAAACATCATCTACTTCAATAGTCAAATTTTGATTTTGGCCAATAAAAATAGAACAAATAATTACCATTATTTGGTATGAATGAGGTGTAAATTTAATATTGATTGTTTGACCATTGAAATGGATGATGTTTAAGTAGAGTGTATAATTCCATCTTCGCATATGAGTATTCAAGTTTCTTTAGAGGTTTTCTTGAGCAGCATAACTGTCTTTCTCTATGCAAATTTCTACGCAAACATAGGCGGCCTTTTAGGAGAATATGGAGTGAAGGTTGACAATTTCCCATTTCTAGGTGACATTATTTTCAAATAAATGAAACCCCTTTATCAACACTTTGAAAGCCTTTCACAACCAAATTTGTCCGGTAGTTGTTAATGCTTATAAAACCATTTAGATTACCCAGTAAAATATAATCAAACTCTTCTTTCATTGGTCTTTTAAGTGTAATTCATAAATATCTAACAAATTGTGATTTGTGCTTTTGGCAAACCTTCGTGAAATAACTACCGATTCAAAAGTTATAACTTTTCCAAACCTCTAACTTCACAAGTAGTTAATAAAAATCACAACTTGTACTTTCGATTGAGTTAGCCAAATTCACAAGTTGGAAACTTGTGAAAATTTCGAAGTTACATCAAGTTAGCCAGCTACTTTCACTTTTTGAAAGTTGCGGACAACTTCACGAAAATTGAAAGTAGGCTGATAACAACTTGCTTTTTACAAGTTAATTAATTAATACATATTCTTTATCCTTTTTCAAATAGTACTAACTTGTGAAAGTTACTAAGTCACTTTGACTTAGACGAATTTGCAACTTGTGAACCTGGATTTGTGCATAAAAAGTTGATCTTCAATCCAACTTGGAAAATATCAAGGTAACTTTATGCAAGCAAGTGAAACATTTTGACTCCCTCCATGAAATCCACTACGACTATATCGACCAAGTTAATGTGTAGGCGTGATAAATGGTGAAAATGCATAACTTTCAATTAGAATGTCAGATTGTCACAAAATCTTGCCACATTGTCTGTAATAGCACCGTGAGATCCTCTACTAGGTGATTTTGCTCTAACCTTTACAAAAACTATGATTTAATTGTTTCCGTAAACTGTTCGCCGAAAAATTGAAAGTTTAAAATCTCCCAAACTATAAGACATCTTGACCTGAAAAGTTGCCACATTAGGCAAAATGGAGTCACAAACACCGCTATAAAATTTTTTTGTACCATCTATCATGGATTTTAGGATTTAATTATTTTCATAAAATGCCACGAACTAGATAAGTGCACCTGAGAAAATGAGTGAAATAATGAGTGTCTCTTCTCCAAAATGATGTTGTTGTACAAAATTCAATGTGGAGAAACAATGTGAACAAAGTAGAATGTGACATCTTGGCAATAAGTTATCTGAATGACTCACACGAAAAAAATGTGACCGATGTTTTGCAATCGAAAGGTGACTTGGCAAAATGGGTTTAATGCATGGTCAAGCTTGTCATTTCGACACAAAAAGTTTAAATTTTGAAGTGCAGAAATAGGGTCAACACAACAGCATCTTTCTATAGCAATACACTCTATTTTTCAATGTCCATCATACATCTTGAAGAAGCCTATGAGAGGAATGTGAAAGGGCTAAACAAAACAGATGGTAAAGAAGTGATGGAAATTTTGAAATGATAAACAATTCTTTATCTTTAGAAAAAATAAAAGTTCAGATGCATGAATTCTTTTATCTCTTCACTACACACCTACAGAGTAATTCTATATTATTTTAAGAGGACACTACACATTTCAAATGTTGTAATCCTTCTTAGAGCATCGCCATGTTTGATTATTAATATTGATGTTTGTTTTGTAGGTATGGGACGACCAAGGTTGAATTTTGAAGATATGGAGCAACGCTTACAACATCGAAGAGATTATCTTAAGAATTATAAAAGACAACAACGAGAACAAATGACAGATACAAGAAAGAACCGAAGAAAGAAAAAGACGAAATAAAAATGACAGAGAAAGAGCTGCCAAGCGTAGAGCCAAATTAACAGCTGAGGAATTAGAGCAACAAAAGCGTAAACATGCAAATGAGATGAGAATAAGTCGTGCTAAAAGAAAAGAAAGAGAAAGACAACAATGTACTCATCAACGAACTGAGAGGTATGAGCATTTGATGAAAATTCAAGATCCATAGATTGTGTACTTGAAACACCAGAAATTGCAGTTCAACATAACCGTTGGTTTTTGAATTAATAATGGAATGATGTATAAAAGTTAGAGATAAAATTTTAATTTTGTGAAAAAATTATTGGCATTTCCAGTATTAGAAGCGCCATGGAGTGGAATAGCAGCAGCGACAATGACAACCTCCATGATTTCAATTCAGAGCCAACTGCCATGTCGACAGGGCAGCTGCCATGTCAGCAGCTCCAAGCTCCACAGTCAGCTTTCCATACTACTCATGAGGATGGCCACATCATACTCACACATACAGGTGGCAATTACTGGCATGCGGATGGATATGCAAATGCATCTGCCAACTCAGTTCCACAGCCAGACCCATTTTTGTATACCAGTGACATCTCCTCCCAACAAAATGCTTATAACATCTCAGCCCCAGTGCCACCCACACTTTGGAACAGTACTAACATGTTAACTAGTGGTTATCTTAGCCTGTGTGAAGAATCTGTGCCTCCAAATGAAAGGTTTATTATAATCACACACGGGAGAATAACCAAGAAATTTGGGCTGGAAGGCACTCCAGAGAGCATTGCAAAGTGTATAAGACTTGCATTTGAATTGAGAGTGATGAATGAACATATGTTGTTAGTAAACTCGTTTGGAAATTGCAGACAAATAGATAGGAACTTGCCCATACATACAACTTACACACTCATGCTTACTCCTGCTTCTCATCAAACTCAAAATACTTATGCTGATGTACAAAGGGTAAGATACTGCAACTAAAGACATATTTTTAACTGTAACTTTAATTTTGTAGTTCTAACTTAATTATATAATTGGTTGCAGGCAACCAGCTCTGCTAGTGGGATCGAGCATCAATAGGCAAGGTCAGTCATCTTCATGATTAATATAAATATTTTATATGACTGTTTAGACTGTTTATAAGTTTATTCACTTATTAACTTTCATTAATTTATAAATTTAGCTTTAGATTTGTTAGGATTACAATTGAACAGCTATTTTAAAACTATATTCAGTTCAATAGTTAAAAGATAAATTTTGGCAATGTAATGTATATACATATATATCTTTTTATTATCTACCCGTTCATAAAGTGTTATGTAATTGACACTTCTAACAAATTGAATATATTTTTATATCTCTTACACTTTTATATATTTTCACCCACACTTTGGAACAGTAATAACATGTTACCTAGTGGGCATCTTAGCCTGTGTGAAGAATCCGTGCCTCCAAATGAAAGGTTTATTGTAGTCACATATGAGAGAATAACCAAGAAATTTGGGCTGGAAGGCACTCTAGAGAGCATTGCAAAGTGTATAAGACTTGCATTTGAATTGAGAGTGAAGGATGAACATATGTTGTTATTAGATTCATTTGGAAATTACAGCCAAATAGATAGGAACTTGCCCATAAATACAAGTTACACACTCTAAACAAATACAGAGTACCGTTGACCCCTCAATATGAAGCTTTCAGAAAGCACCAAGAAAGCGTCGTAAACCATAAAGGTACTCATGGGCCTCAAACCAAATGGAAGTCATTTTTCAGGCAAAGATCTCAGAGGCATGATAGGAGATATGGGAAAAGAAGGAACCATCAGCGCCAGAGGAGTCCAGATAGGCCACCTCCTTTTCAGCGTGAATCAAAGAAGAAGAAGACTTGGGTGGTGAAACCCATTCCGAAGATGGTTTTAAGAAAGGCAGAGTTGCAAAAGGCTGCAGTCTCCCTTAAGACCGAAAGTTTATTGAAAAGAACTTATCTTCTACAGGAAACTGCTATTATTGGTAAGGTGCTATCACCACATTTCTCAGTTTATGATTTTATGTCCTGGACTAAAGAAAATTGGCCGGTGGTCAAGGAGTTTGGAGTTTTGGGTAATGATTTTTTTTTTTCACCTTCCAAGATAAGGCTAGTAGAGACTCTGTTCTGCATAAAAAGCTCTGGAAGTTTGAAAGGATGGCCATTTTCTGTCTGCCCTGGAAACCTAATTTTAATGTCAGTAAGGAACAAATTCCTCTTCTCCCCTTCTGGATTTCCCTCCCACTTTTGCCAATGGAATATAGAAATCCGGAGTCATTAACAATCATTGCAAATGCTTTAGGCATCTTTCAGGAGTTTGAAATATCCGAAGACCCTCTCAGGTCTTCGTCGGTTAGATTGTGTATTATCTTTGAATCCAAGGAGCTCATGCCTCAGAGCATCATACTTGACACAGATTCAAGAAAGTGGTCTCAAGAAATTTTCTTAGAAGACAGTTTTGATTCTGCGGACCTTGATAGAATGAACAAACTCCTGGGAAAGGAGTCCCCTAAGAAATCTCTAGACAAAGCATTGGAGGATTCAGGGCACACTTCACTGGAAGGCCTAATTCCCTGTATGGAACCTCATGGAGCGGGAGAAATGGAAGTGGCAAGAAATTCTTTCCTAATGGACGACATTACTATTGGGGAAGTGATTCCAATTACTCTCAATGACCCGTCAGGAAAGGTGGGCTTAGAAATGGCAGACTTAGGGAAAACAGATTTTGAGAGCCCTTTGCGCGCAGATACAGTGAGTCTAAAAGTGCAAATCTCCTCCCCATTGGAGGCAGGAGATGTGGAGAAGGGAGGACAGGGCGAAGCTAGCCAGGCACCAAATTCCTGCGATCTTCATGACCTACCAAATGGTCAGCTTATGTTTGCAAATCACAACATGACAGAGGATGAAGCTTGCCTGAAGGCAAAGCAGGATTTTCTACTTCCTAGAAGTCTAGACCTGGAGGATGATAGCCTGGAAATCTCGAAGGATCTGAATAGTCTAGAAAAGAAAGGTACCCTCCTTTGTCCAAATGATATGAAGTCTCTAGAGCGTAAGGAAGCTGGTCTCGCAAAGGGTACTGGGGATAACGGTCAAAAAATGTTTAATGATAAGCTGCTCCAGGATAATGAGACCTTAAGGAGCCTGCTTGATGAAATTCTGGTTAGAACAATGGATAAATTGTCTGATGACATTGCATCTGAAGTTCTGGTAGAAGATGAAGGACTTGGAAGGTCAAGAACGTTAGGGATTTCACAGACTGATTCTAAGGCTGTCCAAGGAAAGTTTTCTCCGGTTTCCACTAGGAAGAGTGCCAGACAGAGAAAATTCAGAAAGGTTAATGAAGAGGTGGTTGAGCAAAAAAAGAACCAGGCCGTTTGTGTCAGTAAGAGGAGAGTGGAAGGCTCTCCTTGAAAGCCATGAGGATCCTTAGCTGGAATGTTAGGGGCTTTAATATCCCTAACAAGAGATGCCTCATCAAACAATAGCTTGATGGGGAAAACTGTGACATTCTTTTATTTCAAGAGACTAAGTTATCTTCTGAGGTGGGTGACGGGGTTTTTGAGAGTTGGCAAGGATGGGAATTTGCAACTGTTGCTGCTACAGGAGCTTCCGGGGGTTTGGCGATACTTTGGAGATCCCATCTTCCGAGTATGGAGGTGATTGAGGCAAATCCTCATTGGTTGTTAGGTAGATTTCCAGATTTGCTTAGAGGTAAAGACCTTTGGGTTTTCTGTGTATATGGTCCAACGAATATCCTGCTTAGACAACAGGCCTGGTCCTAAATAGAAGTAAAACTGATTTCATTAAGGAGTGAGAGAATCCTGTTATGGGGGGATTTTAATGCAGTTATGGATGCCTTGGAGAAGACTGGGGGGATAATCCATCTAGCTAGATCATAGCAAGACTTCAAAAACTTTGTGGAGTCAAATAGTTTGGTTGATTGCATCCCTAGAAATGGTAAATATACATAGACAAATAGGCGAAAGGATTTTAGTAAAATTGCTGAAAGACTTGATAGATTCCTATTATCACCTAATTCTTCTTTGATGATGGGCTTAATCTAGAATCAGATATTCTTCCACTGGCTAGCTCTGATCATTTTCCCATTAGATTAAGACTAGGTATGGATATCTCACTTGGTAGGAAAAAGTTCAAATTTCAATCAATGTGGTTCAGATACCCCTCATTTCTCCAAATGATTGATAATTGGTGGAAGGAGGCCCCCTTTGTCAAAGGTTCACGCATGTTTTAGTTAATCTCTAAACTAAAATTCCTCCAGAGTAAAGTGATGAGCTGGAATAGAATCCATTTTAAAAATATCTTTCAGGAAAAGTTTAGACTTTTGCAGGATTTGTGGCAGCTTGAGGAGAAAGTGATTAAAGAAGGTATGGATGCAGCTTCTTTCCTCTTGGAAAAGAACCTAAAATTGGAGTTGGAAGAGATCTTAAGGAGGGAGGAAATTTTTTTGAGACAAAAGTCCAGAGAGCACTGGTTAAAGGAGGGTGACAAAAATACTTCGTTCTTTCATATAGCCTCCAAAGTCAGAAATTCAGCGAATCATATAAGTTCAATTGAATCTTCAAATGGGTCTTTGCTGACGGATCAAGAGGACATTAAAAAAGAAGCAAGAAAGTTGTTTAAAGAATTGCTTTCAAAGGATATGGGCATAGGTGATGGGGGAATGGACCTCTCTTTTGTCCCATCCTTAGTTTCAGATCACCACAATTCAGAATTGATGAAGGCTTTCATGCATGAGGAAGTTAACGCAACAGTTTTCTGTATGCCCGGGGAAAAAGCTTCAGGCCCAGATGGTTGGATTGGCCTTTTTTTTCAAAACTGTTGGGATACAGTAGGTAAGGACATTTTTTTGGCTATAGAAGAATCTAGGAAGTACAAGAACGTACTTAAGGAATTGAAGACTACATGTCTTATGCTCATTCCAAAGCTGAAAGCCCCCCATAAGTTTAAAGACTTTAGACTTATTTCTCTGTGCAATTACATTTACAAGATTATCTCCAAAGCAGTGGCCTTGAGACTAGCCTCATTTTTACCTGACATCATATTAGAGGAGCAAGGAGGTTTCATCCCAGGTAAAGAAACCAATGAAGGTGCAATTCTAACCCATGAGATAATACATCCTGTCAATAAAGGAGTAGACCCAGCCATGATTCTTAAGCTAGACATGGCGAAGGCGTATGATAGAGTGGATTGGCTTTTTCTCATGGCCATCCTTGACAAGCTGGGCTTCTCCAAAGAGTTATGTAAGTGGATCTAGTCTTTTATCTCAGGCTTTAAAATTTCAGTCTCAGTCAATGGTGTTGAGTCAAAATCTTTCAAACCCTCAAGAGGATTAAGACAAGGGGATCCCATTTCCCCTTATCTTTTCATTTTGATGTCAGAAGCTCTTACTTGGGCAGTCAGAGATGCTTTTAGGATGGGTGATTGGATAGGCATCAAACCTCAAGGTCTTCAAAACTCTTTCACTCATGCACTTTTCGCGGATGATACAATTCTTTTTGGGTCAGCCATGGTGGCAGAAGCTCAAGCAATCAGATTTGTCCTAGACAGGTATTGTAAGAGCTCTGGTCAACTGATCAACTATAACAAATCTATGGTCTACTTCTTTAATGTTGATTCGAGGGCACGATCTGCTATTGCTAATTTGTTCCACTTCAAAATAGCGTCCCTCCCTGGTAAATATTTAGGTATCCCCCTCTTCAGTGGGAGATATAAGAATAATTTGTGGTAGAGTGTATTAAATAATTTACATGCTAAAACCTCTTCATGGAAGGGACGTTGGTTATCACTAGCTGGTAGGATTACAATGATTAAAGTAGCCTTGACAGCGGTTCCAACTTTCATGATGTCCATCCTCCAAATGCCTAAAGGGGTATCTATGGAGTTTGAGAAAATTTGTAAGAAGTTTCTTTGGCAAGGCTCATCTGAAGGAAAGAAAATACATCTCATGGCCTAGGATAAATTGTGTAATCCTAAAGAAATGGGAGGATCTAGTGTGCTAGACTTAAATATTCACAATCAAGCTTTGGGAGCCAAGCTAGTATGGGGAATGTAAGAAAAACCAGAAACTAAATGGGTCAGATTGATGAGAGATAAATACTTGGATTCAGCTGAAAAGGAGAGAATCTTTACTATTAAAAACCCCCCAAGGGGATCTGTGATCTGGAACTTCATTTTGAGGTGTAGAGATTTCATCTTACCCAAGTTGTCTTGGCTTATTCATAATGGAGAAAAGGCTTACTTTTAGGAAGACTCATGGTGTGGTCAACCAAAACTCTCAGATTGGGTCGAGTTGAGAGAAGCCAAGTCCTACCTAAAAGAGCATTGGGGATGCAAGGTAAAGGATTATTGGTGCTGGATAGAGAGATCCAATTCTCCCCTTTTGTCATGGCGAAGTACTAAGGATTGTGACATCCCTTAGGCTCAGAAAATTCTATTGAAAAAACTCCTCTCTAGGAGAATGGTTGTCTACTCGAATCAGGTGGATGAACTTATCTAGATGGGATCAAAATCTGGTAGGTATATAGTTAAAGAAGGCTATGACGCTGTATTTCAAAAGAGGAAGACAGGATGGTCGTCTATCTTATGTTGGAGTGATGCGGTTCTTCCCAAAGCAGGAGCCTTTTCTTGGCTAGCACTACACAAAAAAATCTTAATGAGGGACAAATTGAGAAGGTTGGGTCTGCGAGTGAATGTCTCTTGTGTCCTTTGTGGTGAGAGTGAATAATTTGTGGATCACCTCCTCCTTCATTGTAATTTTAGTAGAAATTGTTGGATGTGGTTCATGCAAAAAGTAAATTGGTTCTCTCCTTTGCCTGAAACACTGCTGTCCATGTTTACCAGCTGGCCTATTCTTTCTCCAGACTCCTACTTTGCTTCTCTTTGGGAGATTGGACTCTCACTAATAGTCTAGCATTTATGGAGAGAGAGGAATTTTAGAATTTTTAAGAAGCAGGCTCTTTCTTGGAATGAAGTGTGTGTCAAATTAGAGGAAGCCTTTGTAGAAGTTGCCAAGCCCAAGATTCTAAGAAATCTAATAAGATGGATGGCTGGTCTAAGTGGGATGATGAGGTGACTAGGAATTGGAACTCCCTCAATTTGATCAGAGATAGAGTTAAAGGTTTCATAAAGGATAGACATCCAGACAGAAACCTCATCAAATGGATCCCCCCTATCCGCCACTCCTTTAAGTTAAATATTGATGGGGCAAGTAGAGGAAATCCAGGCCCCTCTGGGACAGGCTGTGTCATCAAGCAGGTGGATGGCTCCGTAGTGGCAGCGAAGGCTTTGAAATTAGTCGAAGGAACAAACAATGAAGCCGAAGTCTGGGCCCTTGTTCACAGTATTTAGCTGGCCATTGCTTTAGATGTTAAAGAAGTCTGGATCGAGGGGGACTCCCTTATTATTATCAATTCTTTGAAGTCTAAGGGTTCTGATAATTGGAAGGTCAATTACATCCTGCAACAAGCTGTCTCTTCCCTAGCAAATTTTGATAACTACCTTATTTCACATACTTACAGAGAGGGAAACTAGGTGGCAGACACCTTAGCAAATTTATCTATTGATCAATTATTAGACACGGAGGTCTTATTTCTAGGTCAACGTGATCTACCTTGTCAGCTAGTGAACACTCTAAAATATGATATGGAAGGATTGAGGGCAAAGAAGGGGGATGTTTCTCTCCTGAAAAATGATAGCTTCTCATCTGAATGTTAAGGGCAAAGTGCCATATCATGCCCCATTAGGAGCTAAGTATGTGGGGATGGATTATGGGAGTGATGACCCAAGGTGGTCTCGGTTTTTTGCTTGTGGATCTGATTTTCTATGTAGCTATTTGGGGTGTAGGAGATGGTGCAGGTGCACATCGAGATCTACATTTCAGGAGGATCCCATGCTTATTCTGTTGTGTCTAAAGTGCCATTGGTGTGAAACAGCCCTCAGGGAAACCTCATGAAGTTACACTGACCAACGGTGTCAAACCGACATAAGGAACATCGGTGTTGAATGGCCCAAGTCCCGTCGTAGTCACATAGTGCATCAGTTTATTAGTAAAAGATGTTAGGTCTTGCCAATGTTGGAAACATGTCGACGATGTTTGTCATCAGAATATCGGAAGGCTATTATAAGAGGTCACCAAAGGGAGAGGTCACACTGAAATTGTGGGTATCGGCACATCGGCTTGATTTGAGGTGTGCGGTCCAAAAGTGCCATCGGTATATCGGCCGAGGATCTCAAGTGGTTGCCGACAAACAAGGTCCTTCCAATAGGCGCAGCATGTAGAGCCTTTCATCGGGAAGACTCATGAGATCGGGGAGGCTATCTTCATGATGGCCGATGAAGTATGTCTGACCGATAGGAGTCTTTAACGAGGAAAGGTCTGTCAGCTACAAATGTCGGAGTTAGGGTGTTCCAAAAGGCAATCAGAGGGATTCCGTATTCTTCTTCTCCATATAGGCTTGTACTGAGGTTGGTCGGCAGTATCCACCTAGGAGAATCCACATGCCCCTTGGGAGTTATTGCTTCAGTGTGGGACACTGGTCTCTTCGCTACCCAAATGGTAATGGTCATTTCTGTATATTTTTTCTCTCAAATGGCTGCTCGGCAGAAGTACTCTCTCCCACGGTACCCCATGAAGATTTGATCTTCTATTAGGCTTCAGCAGTGTTGAATACTCTTCCTTCCATTCTTCCAACCACCTGGATGGATGCTCTTTTGCACGGCAAGGTTTTAATGCTCCAGCTGTTGTGCCTCTAGTGACAGTGGTCTAAGCTGGCTTGGGTGCTTAGGCCTCTTTAGACAGGGGCTTTTGATCCGTTTTGGTGTTTCTTTTGGCCGTTGGAGGGCCCCTTTTGTTTTTGCAGCCATCTCTGGCCTAGACTTTGAATATGTTATTTTGTACTTTTGATATTATTTTAATTTATGGGTGGTCTCCACCTTTTTCTTTAAAAAAAAAAAAATTACTACAACCAAAGACATATATTTTTAACTGTAACTTTAATTTTGTAGCTCTAACTTAATTATATAATTTTTTGCAGGGAACCAGCTCTCCTAGTCGGATTGGGTGGGCCATTGTTCGGGACAGCTATTCTTAAATATCATCCATTTCTTCTAAATATCATCTACTTCTACATTGAAAGTTCTGACGTGGAAGTGTCCCCCACTCATCTCTTCCACTCCGTCCCCATTCCTTCAGCCAGTCTTAACCATTTGAAGTTAAGCATTCACTAACTGCATTACTGTATAACTTTCAAATTTAACACTTTAAACTTTAATAGGTTTTTCTATTTTTTTTATCGCCTTAGATGGAAAAGCTCATAACTACTAACACATTTTTTGATTTATTTTTTCATTTATCCCGCTGCCTGTTATTCTCTTCATCGCCATTGATAGTTCTTGTTATTGGTATACTTTATTGCATGTGGGATTTCTTGCTGTAAATAATAGTGTGTGAAGTTTGATAAGACTGTATTGGTATTAATATTTTGAAAACGGTGGACACCAAACATATACAGAAGGAATTGATAATCTAAACAAGTTCATCTGGAATTATAACTTATTTATCAAAACTTATTAAATAAGTGATTTGCACCAAATATTGGCCTGCATCTGCTATTCCCTTTGGAAGGATAAGATGTGTGGTGAATGTTATGGGGGGTTGTTCAGGCGTTTGTGACAATGCTTTCAAGGAGGATAATGTTTTGTGGAGTGAGGACCAAGTTCGGCTTTCTCTTTCTCTCTTTTCTGTAGAGTACTACGAGAAACTTGGCTCTTTCACAAGTGGGTCCTGCCACAAATTATCAGTAGCTATTCTTAGTATTCCCCCTTTTCTATAGCTTATTTGGCTAACTGCTATGACAACACTAGGTTGGATATTATAATGTAAAGCTGGACATGGTTTTTTTTTTTGCTAATATCTGGTTAGAACTCAGTATGATTGTTCAAGAATTATGGCAATCTGTGAGTAGTTTCTTAGAACACTGGAGAAGTTTACTTCTAGTTGTCTCTGAAGGGAATGTTGATGGGCCTGGAATAAGGCATTGTTTAAGATAATAAAAAATTTGAACACAGCTATGGATGCAGAATGTAGATCTATCCAAACTCAGTGCCCAGACAAAGCATTATCATTTAAGTATTAAAGTCTTAACCAGACACAGCTAATATATGTCTTAAATGCATTATCAAAACTTATTCTACTCTCTTGTTTAGATAATTCCAGAATAAGTGATTAAATCATTCATCTAAACAAGTTCATCTGGACTTATTTACAAAATCACTTATTTATCAAAACTTATTAAATTATAATCTTATTTAATAATCACTTATTTAGAATTTATTGAAGTAAGTCCAGATGAATGCCTATGAATTTGAAAATCACTTATTCTACTCTCTTGTTTAGATCTGCATCTACGGAACTAATCTCCAAGACTATGAAAATGATCTTAGACATGGAATCTATCTTAGGCCAGCTGAAATGAACTGCTAGGAAGTGATTGTTTCTCACAAGTTCAACTCACCTTGATATGTGAAATACAATAAGGAAATTGGTAGTGCTTACAACCAGCATTGAGGAATTTGCTAATTTGTAAAGATCATGTTCTCTTTAATCAAGCCCCTAGGTGGACCCATTCAATGACGATGAACCTAAATTAAAGACAATAGGCTAACATTCAATATTCCTAAGATAATAATGCAAGTTGATAATGATCTTCTAATGATTCATAGGTCCTTTCAAAATGAATGAATGAATGTCTTTAAATACAATAACAAAGCAGATAAATTAATGCAAACGTGTGTTAAGTTGACTCACAATTGCTAGTAGGAGGGAGTTGGCAAGATTTTATTTGAATCTTGAATTTAAAAGATTAGGGTTGAGATCCATGGTCTTGTGAAAATGACATGGATCAATTTGGCACCTACAAATTGGATACAAGATGCAAACACCAGAAAATGCAGTTCAACATAACCGTTGGTTTTTGAATTAATAATGGAATGACGTATAAAAGTTAGAGATAAAATTTTAATTTTGTGAAAAAATTATTGGCATTTCCAGTATTAGAAGCGCCATGGAGTGGAATAGCAGCAGCGACAATGACAACCTCCATGATTTCAATTCAGAGCCAACTGCCATGTCGACAGGGCAGCAGCCATGTCAGCAGCTCCAAGCTCCACAGTCAGCTTTCCATTCTACTCATGAGGATGGCCACATCATACTCACACATACAGGTGGCAATTACTGGCATGCGGATGGATATGCAAATGCATCTGCCAACTCAGTTCCACAGCCAGACCCATTTTTGTATACCAGTGACATCTCCTCCCAACAAAATGCTTATAACATCTCAGCCCTAGTGCCACCCACACTTTGGAACAGTACTAACATGTTAACTAGTGGTTATCTTAGCCTGTGTGAAGAATCTGTGCCTCCAAATGAAAGGTTTATTGTAGTCACATATGAGAGAATAACCAAGAAATTTGGGCTGGAAGGCACTCCAGAGAGCATTGCAAAGTGTATAAGACTTGCATTTGAATTGAGAGTGAAGGATGAACGTATGTTGTTATTAGATTCATTTGGAAATTGCAGACATATAGATAGGAACTTGCCCATAAATACAACTTACACACTCAAAACAAATACAGAGTACCGTTGAACCCTCAATATGAAGCTTTCAGAAAGCATCAAGAAAGGCTCGTAAACCATAAACGTACTCATGGGCCTCAAACCAAATGGAAGTCATTTTTCAGGCAAAGATCTCAGAGGCATGATAGGAGATATGGGAAAAGAAGGAACCATCAGCGCCAGAGGAGTCCAGATAGGCCACCTCCTTTTCAGCGTGAATCAAAGCAGAAGAAGACTTGGGTGGTGAAACCCATTCCGAAGACAGTTTTAAGAAAGGCAGAGTTGCAAAAGGCTGCAGTCTCCCTTAAGACCGAAAGTTTCTTGAAAAGAACTTATCTTCTACAGGAAACTGCTATTATTGGTAAGGTGCTATCACCACATTTCTCAGTTTATGATTTTATGTCCTGGACTAAAGAAAATTGGCCGGTGGTCAACGAGTTTGGAGTTTTGGGTAATGATTTTTTTTCTTTCACCTTCCAAGATAAGGCTAGTAGAGACTCTATTCTGCATAAAAAGCTCTGGAAGTTTGAAAGGATGGCCATTTTCTGTCTGCCCTGGAAACCTAATTTTAACGTCAGTAAGGAACAAATTCCTCTTCTCCCTTTCTGGATTTCCCTCCCACTTTTGCCAATGGAATATAGAAATCCGGAGTCATTAACAATCATTGCAAATGCTTTAGGCATCTTTCAGGAGTTTGAAATATCCGAAGACCCTCTCAGTTCTTCGTCGGTTAGATTGTGTATTATCTTTGAATCCAAGGAGCTCATGCCTCAGAGCATCATACTTGACAAAGATTCAAGTAAGTGGTCTCAAGAAATTTTCTTAGAAGACAGTTTTGATTCTGCGGACCTTGATAGAATGAACAAACTCCTGGGAAAGGAGTCCCCTAAGAAATCTCTAGATAAAGCATTGGAGGATTCAGGACACACTTCACTGGAAGGTCTAATTCCCTGTACGGAACCTCATGGAGGGGGGAGAAATGGAAGTGGCAAGAAGTTCTTTCCTAATGGACGACATTACTATTGGGGAAGTGATTCCAGTTACTCTCAATGACCCGTCAGAAAAGGTGGGCTTAGAAATGGCACACTTAGGGAAAATAGATTTTGAGAGCCCTTTGCGCGCAGATACAATGAGTCTAAAAGTGCAAATCTCCTCCCCATTGGAGGTAGGAGATGTGGAGAAGGGAGGACAGGGCAAAGCTAGTTGGGCACCAAATTCCTGCGATCTTTATGACCTACCAAATGGTCAGCTTATGTTTGCAAATCACAACATGACAGAGGATGAAGCTTGCCTAAAGGCAGAGCAGGATTTTCTACTTCCTAGAAGTCTAGACCTGGAGGATGATAGCCTAGAAATCTCAAAGGATCTGAATAGTCTAGAAAAGGAAGGTACCCCCCTCTGTCCAAATGATAGGAAGTCTCTGGAGCGTAAGGAAGCTGGTCTCGCAAAGGGTACTGGGGATAACGGTCAAAAAATGTTTAATGATAAGCTGCTCTAGGATAATGAGACCTTAAGGAGCCTGCTTGACGAAATCCTAGTTAGAACAACGGATAAGTTGTTTGATGACATTGCATCTGAAGTTCTGGTAGAAGATGAAGGACTTGGAAGGTCAAGAATGTTAGGGATTTCACAGACTGATTCTAAGGCTGTCCAAGGAAAGTTTTCTCCGGTTTCCACTAGGAAGAGTGCCAGACAGAGAAAATTCATAAAGGTTAATGAAGATGTGGTTGAGCAAAAAAAGAACTAGGCCGTTTGTGTCAGTAAGAGGAGAGTGGAAGGCTCTCCTCGAAAGCCATGAGGATCCTTAGCTGGAATGTTAGGGGCTTTAATGCCCCTAACAAGAGATGCCTCATCAAACAATAGCTTGATGGGGAAAATTGTGACATTCTTTCATTTCAAGAGACTAAGTTATCTTCTGAGGTGGGTGACAAGGTTTTTAAGAGTTGGCAAGGATGGGAATTTGCAACTGTTGCTGCTACAGGAGCTTCCAGGGGTTTGACGATACTTTGGAGATCCCATCTTCTGAGTATGGAGGTGATTGAGGCAAATCCTCATTGGTTGTTAGGTAGATTTCCAGATTTCCTGAGGTAAAGACCTTTGGGTTTTCTGTGTATATGGTCCAGTGAATATCCTACTTAGACAACAGGCCTGGTCCCAAATAGAAGTAAAACGGATTTCATTAAGGAGTGAGAGAATCCTGTTAGGGGGGGATTTTAATGCAGTTATGGATGCCTCAGAGAAGACTGGGCGGATAACCCATCCGGCCAGATCACAGCAGGACTTCAAAAACTTTGTGGAGTCAAATAGTTCGGTTGATTGCATCCCGAGAAATGGTAAATATACATGGGCAAATAGGCGAAAGGATTTTAGCAAAATTGCTAAAAGACTTGATAGATTTCTGTTATCGCCTGATTCTTCTTTGATGATGGGCTTAATCTAGAATCAGATATTCTTCCACTGGCTGGCTCTGATCATTTTCCCATTAGATTAAGACTAGGTATGGATATCTCACTTGGTAGGAAAAAGTGCAAATTTCAATCAATGTGGTTCAGAGATCCCTCATTTCTCCAAATGATTGATAATTGGTGGAAGGAGGCCCCCTTTGTCAAAGGTTCATGCATGTTTCAGTTAATCTCTAAACTAAATTCCTCAGGAGTAAAGTGATGAGCTGGAATAGAATCCATTTTAAAAATATCTTTCAAGAAAAGTTTAGAATTTTGTAGGATTTGTGGCAGCTTGAGGAGAAAGTGATTAAAGAAGGTATGGATGCAGCTTCTTTCCTCTTAGAAAAGAACCTAAAATTGGAGTTGGAAGAGATCTTAAGGAGGGAGGAAATTTTTTGGAGACAAAATTCCAGAGAGCACTGGTTAAAGGAGGGTGACAAAAATACTTCTTTCTTTCATACAACCTCCAAAGTCAGAAATTCAGCCAATCATATAAGTTCATTTGAATCTTCAAATGGGTCTTTGCTGACGGATCAGGAGGACATTAAAAAAGAAGCAAGAAAATTCTTTAAAGAATTGCTTTCAAAGGATATGGGCATAGGTGATGGGGGAATGGACCTATCTTTTGTCCCATCCTTAGTTTCAGATCACCACAATTCGGAATTGATGAAGGCTTTCACGCATGAGGAAGTTAAGGCAACAGTTTTCTCTATGCCCGGGGAAAAAGCTTTAGGCCCAGATGGTTGGATTGGCCTTTTTTTTCAAAACTATTGGGATACAGTAGGTAAGGACATTTTTTTGGCTGTAGAAGAATCTAGGAAGTACAAGAACGTACTTATGGAATTGATGACTACATGTCTTATGCTCATTCCAAAGCTGAAAGGCCCCCAGAAGTTTGAAGACTTTAGACCTATTTCTCTGTGCAATTACATTTACAAGATTATCTCCAAAGCAGTGGCCTTGAGACTAGCCTCATTTTTACCAGACATCATATCAGAGGAGCAAGGAGGTTTCGTCCCATGTAAAGAAACCAATGAAGGTGCAATTCTAACCCATGAGATAATACATTCTGTCAATAAAGGAGTAGACCCAGCCATGATTCTTAAGCTAGACATGGTGAAGGCGTATGATAGAGTGGATTGGCTTTTCCTCATGGCCATCCTTGACAAGCTAGGCTTCTCCAAAGAGTTATGTAAGTGGATCTGGTCTTTTATCTCTGGCTTTAAAATTTTAGTCTTGGTCAATGGTGTTTAGTCAAAATCTTTCGAACCCTCAAGAGGATTAAGACAAGGGGATCCCATTTCCCCTTATCTTTTCATTTTGATGTCAGAAGCTCTTACTTGGGCAGTCAAAAATGCTTTTAGGATGGGTGATTGGATAGGCATCAAACCTCAAGGTCTTCAAAACTCTTTCACTCATGCACTTTTCGCAGATGATACAATTCTTTTTGGGTCAGCCACGGTGGCAGAAGCTCAAGCAATCAGATTTGTCCTGGACAGGTATTGTAAATGCTCTAGTCAACTGATCAACTATAACAAATCTATGGTCTACTTCTTTAATGTTGATTCGAGGGCACAATCTACTATTGCTAATTTCTTCCACTTCAAAATAGTGTCCCTCACTGGTAAATATTTTGGTATCCCCCTCTTAAGTGGGAGATATAAGAATAATTTGTGGCAGAGTGTATTAAATAATTTACATGCTAAAATCTCATGGAAGGGACGTTGGTTATCACTAGCTGGTAGGATTACAATGATTAAAGTAGTCTTGACAGCGGTTCCAACTTTCATGATGTCCATCCTCCAAATGCCTAAAGGGGTATCTATGGAGTTTGAGAAAATTTGTAAGTTTCCTTGGCAAGGCTCATCTGAAGGAAAGAAAATACATCTCATGGCCTAGGATAAAGTGTGTAAGCCTAAAGAAATGGGAGGATCTGGTGTGCTAGACTTAAATATTCACAATCAAGCTTTGGGAGCCAAGCTAGTATGGGGAATGTACAAAAAACTGGAAGCTAAATGGGTCAGATTGATGAGAGATAAATACTTGGATTCAGCTGAAAAGGAGAGAATCTTTACTATTAAAAACCCCCCAAGGGGATCTACAATATGGAACTTCATTTTGAGGTGTAGAGATTTCATCTTACCCAAGTTGTCTTGGCTTATTCATAATGGAGAAAATGCTGACTTTTGGGAAGACTCATGGTGTGGTCAGCCAAAACTCTCAGATTGGGTCGAGTTGAGAGAAGCCAATTCCTACCTAAAAGAGCATTGGGGATGCAAGGTAAAGGATTATTGGTGCTGGATAGTGAGATCCAATTCCCCCCTTTTGTCATGGCGAAGTACTAAGGATTGTGACATCCCTTAGGCTCAAAAAATTCTATTGAAAAAACTCCTTGCTAGGAGAATGGTTGTCTACTCGAATCAGGGGGATGAACTTATCTGGATGGGATCAAAATCTAGTAGGTATACAGTTAAAGAAGGCTATGACGCTGTATTTCAAAAGAGGAAGACAGGATGGTTGTCTGTCTTATGTTGGAGTGATGCGGTTCTTCCCAAAGCAGGAGCCTTTTCTTGGCTAGCACTACACAGAAAAATCTTAATGGGGGACAGATTAAGAAGGTTGGATTTGGGAGCGAATGTCTCTTGTGTGCTTTGTGGTGAGAGTGAATAATCTGTGGATCACCTCCTCCTTCAATTTTATTTTAGCAGAAATTGTTGGATGTGGTTCACGCAAAAAATAAATTGGTTCTCTCCTTTGCCTGAAACACTGTTGTCCATGCTTACCAGCTGGCCTATTCTTTCTCTAGACTCCTACTTTGCTTGTCTTTGGGAGATTGGACTCTCACTAATAGTCTAGCATTTATGGAGAGAGAGGAATTTTAGAATTTTTAAGAAGCAGGCTCTTTCTTGGAATGAAGTGTGTGTCAAATTAGAGGAAGCCTTTGTAGAAGTTGCCAAGCCCAAGATTTCTAAGAAATCTTATAAGATGGATGGCTGGTCTAAGTGGGATGATGAGGTGACTAGGAATTGGAGCTCCCTCAATTTGATCAGAGATAGAGTTAAAGGTTTCATAAAGGATAGACATCTGGACAGAAACCTCATCAAATGGATCCCCCCTATCTGCCACTCCTATAAGTTAAATATTGATGGGGCAAGTAGAGGCAATCCAGGCCCCTCTGGGACAGCCTGTGTCATCAAGTGGGTGGATGGCTCCCTAGTGGCAGCGAAGGCTTTGAAATTAATCAAATGAACAAATAATGAAGCCGAAGTCTAGGCCCTTGTTCACAGTATTTAGTTGGCCATTGCTTTGGATGTTAAAAATGTCTGGATCGAGGGGGACTCCCTTATTATTATCAATGCTTTGAAGTCCAAGGGTTCTAATAATTGGAAGGTCAATTACATCCTACAACAAGCTGTCTCTTCCCTAGCAAATTTTGATAACTACCTTATTTCACATACTTACAGAGAGGGAAATTGAGTGGCAGACACCTTAGCAAATTTAGCTATTGATCAATTATCAGACATGGAGGTCTTCTTTCTAGGTCAATGTGATCTACCTTGTCAGCTAGTGATCACTCTGAAATATGATATGGAAGGATTGAGGGCAAAGAAGGGGGATGTTTCTCTCCTGAAAAATGATAGCTTCTCATCTGAATGTTAAGGGCAAAGTGCCATATCATGCCCCATTAGGAGCTAAGTATGTGGGGATGGATTATGGGAGCGATGACCCAAGGTGGTCTCAATTTTTTGCTTGTGGATCTGAGTTTCTATGTAGCTATTTGGGGTGTATGAGATGGTGTAGGTGCACATCGAGATCTACGTTTCAGGAGGATCCCATGCTTATTCTATTGTGTCTAAAGTGCCATCGGTGTGAAACAACCCTTAGGGAAACCTCATGAAGTTACACTGACCAACGGTGTCAAACCGATAGAAGGAACATCGGTGTTGAACGGCCCAAGTCTCGTCGTAGTCACATAGTGCATCAGTTTATCAGTAAAAGATGTTAGGTCTTGCCGATCTTGGAGACACGTCAACGATGTTTGTCATCGGCATATCGGAAGGCTATTATAAGAGGTCACTGAAGGGAGAGGTCACATTGAAATTTTGGGTATCGGCACATCGGCTTGATTTGAGGTGTGCGGTCCAAAAGTGCCATCGGTATATCGGCCAAGGATCTCAAGCGGTTACCGATGAACAAGGTCCTTCCGATAGGCGCGGTATGTAAAGCCTTTCATCGGGAAGACTCATGAGATCGGGGAGGCTATCTTCATGATGGCCGATGAATTATGTCTGACTGATAGGAATCTTTAATGAGGGAAGGTCTGTCAGGTACAAATGTCAGAGTCAGGGTGTTCTGAAAGGCAATTAGAGGGATTCCGTGTTCTTCTTCTCCATATAAGCTTGTACTGAAGTTGGTCAGCAGGATCCACCTAGGAGAATCCACATGCCCCTTGGGAGTTATTGCTTCAGTGTGGGACATTGGTCTGTTTGCTACCCAAATGGTAACGGTCATTTTTGTATATTTTTTCTCTCAAATGGCTGCTCGGCAGAAGTACTCTCTCCCACAGCACCCCATGAAGATTTGATCTTCTGTAAGGCTTCAGCAGTGTTGAATACTCTTCCTTCCATTCTTCGAGCCACCTGGATGGACGCTCTTTTGCATGGCAAGTTTTTAATGCTCCATTGTGCCTCTAGTGACAGTGGTCTAAGCTAGCTTGGGTGCTTAGGCCTCTTTAGACAGGGGCTTTTGAGCCGTTTTGGTGTTTCTTTTGGCTGTTGGAGGGCCCCTTTTGTTTTTGTAGCCATCTCTGGCCTAGACTTTGAATATGTTATTTTGTACTTTCAATATTATTTTAATTTATGGGTGGTCTCCACCTTTTTCTTTAAAAAAAAAAGATTACTGCAACCAAAGACATATTTTTAACTGTAACTTTAATTTTGTAGCTCTAACTTAATTATATAGTTTGTTGTAGGGAACCAGCTCTCCTAGTCGGATTGGGCGGGCCATTGTTCAGGACAGCTATTCTTAAATATCATCCATTTCTTCTAAATATCATCTACTTCTACAGTGAAAGTTCTAATGTGGAAGTGTCCCCACTCGTCTCTTCCACTCCATCCCCCATTCCTTCAGCCAGTCTTAACCACTTGAAGTTAAGCATTCACTAACTGCATTACTGTATAACATTCAAATTTAACACTTTAAACTTTAATAGGTTTTTCTATTTTTTTTATCGTCTTAGATGGAAAAGCTCATAACCACTAACACATTTTTTGATTTATTTTTTCATTTATCCCGATGCCTGTTATTCTCTTCATCACCATTGATAGTTCTTCTTATTGGTATCCTTTATTGCATGTGGGATTTCTTGCCGTAAATAATACAGTGTTAAGTTTGATAAGACTGTATTGGTATTAATATTTTGAAAACAGTGGACACCAAACATATACAGAAGGAATTGATAATCTAAACAAGTTCATCTAGAATTATAACTTATTTATCAAAGCTTATTAAATAAGTGATTTGCACCAAATATTGGCCTGCATCTGCTATTCCCTTTGGAAGGATAAGATGTGTGGTGAATGTTATGGGGGGTTGTTCAGGCATTTGTGACAATGGTTTCATGGAGGATAATGTTTTGTGGAGTGAGGACCAAGTTCAGCTTTCTCTTTCTCTCTTTTCTATAGAGTACTACGAGAAACTTGGCTCTTTCACAAGTGGGTCCTGCCACAAATTATCAGCAGCTATTCTTAGTATTCCCCCTTTTCTATAGCTTATTTGGCTAACTGCTATGATAACACTAGGTTGGATATTATAATGTAAAGATGGACATGGTTTTTTTTTTTTTGCTAATATCTGGTTAGAACTCAGTATGATTGTTCAAGAATTATGGCAATCTGTGAGTAGTTTCTTAGAACACTGGAGAAGTTTACTTCTAGTTGTCTCTAAAGGGAATGTTGATGGGCCTAGAATAAGGCATTGTTTAAGATAATAAAGAATTTGAACACAGCTGTGGATGCAGAATGTAGATCTATCCAAACTCAGTGCCTAGACAAAGCATTATCATTTAAGTATTAAAGTCTTAACTAGACACGGCTAATATATGTCTTAAATGCATTATCAAAACTTATTCTACTCTCTTGTTTAGATAATTCCAGAACAAGTGATTAAATCATTCATCTAAACAAGTTCATCTAAACTTATTTACAAAATCACTTATTTATCAAAACTTATTAAATTATAATCTTATTTAATAATCACTTATTTAGAATTTATTGAAGTAAGTCCAGATGAATGCCTATGAATTTGAAAATCACTTATTCTACTCTCTTGTTTAGATCTGCATCTACGGAACTATTCTCCAACACTATGAAAATGATCTTAGACATGGTATCTATCTTAGGCCAGCTGAAATGAACTGCTAGGAAGTGATTGTTTCTCACAAGTTCAACTCACCTTGATATGTGAAATACAATAAGGAAATTGGTAGTGCTTACAATCAACATTGAGGAATTTGCTAATTTGTAAAGATCATGTTCTCTTTAATTAGGCCCCTAGGTGGACCCATTCAATGACGATGAACCTAAATTAAAGGCAATAGGCTAACATTCAATATTCCTAAGATGATAATGCAAGTTGATAATGATCTTCTAATGATTCATAGGTCCTTTCAAAATGAATGAATGAATGTCTTTAAATACAATAACAAAGCAGATAAATCAATGCAAACATGTGTTAGGGTGACTCACAATTGCTAGTGGGAGGGAGTTGGCAAGATTTTATTTGAATCTTGAATTTAAAAGATTAGGGTTGAGATCCATGGTCTTGTGAAAATGACATGGATCAATTTGGCACCTACAAATTGGATACAAGATGGGGAATGGAAGGTCTAGGGATCATGATAAATTTTTGTGCATGTGGGGTGGTGTGAGTAGAATTAGATATTATAGACTTGTTATTGCATAAAGAGCACTCTAATTGAAGTGGGCCCAAAACATAAGGCAAAATGACATGAGCATGTGATTTTCACTATTACATTTTGTGCCCCACTTTGATGTGCAGGCAAACTACCAAGAGGATACATGTCAAATAAAACAAGCACTCAAAATGAAAATTATATATTTTTAAAACACACAAAGGACATTGCTGTGCTCAAAGGATACATATATGATTGACCAATATTGAATTCTCCTTGTACTGAGTGCTCCGTCAAAAACTTGCAAAACAAAAAATGTAATGAATAACATCTATTCCACATTTGAAATAGGCACTAACTATATAACTTGATTGAATTCTCCTTGGATTATATTTGGTTCCTTGGTTGTAAAGGACAATTTTTCTCTTAATTTTTGTGGCATGTAGGCAATTGATCACACAAGACCTAATAAAAAAATGACATAAAAAAATGAGACTTGTAAAATGAATTTAAATGCTATCATAACAAATGAACATGTTTAGATACTACTTGTTACCTTGAATCGTCTTAGTATCCTTTGATCTATCTATAAAGGTATACAAAGGCTACTCCATAGTAAACATGTTTAGAGCAATTCCTTGCAATCCCTTTTAGTTAAGGCTTTAGCAAAAAACTTCATAGTTTCTTGAGTTTCATTTAAAGGTACCACAATCTTAAACACTCTTAACACTTAATTGTACAAACGTATGTTCCATATAATATTGTAATTATGTGAAAACTAAAATTAGTTCTTAGCTAAACAAAAGAGCTTATAAAATTGTTGTGGTTAACATAATAGTTATTTACATGGAGATGGATGAGAACTTATACAACCATCGTGGTTAACTTGGAGATGGTTAACCTATTAAGGTAAACTTTGATGTTGTTTTGCACACACTAGGCAATATTAATCAGTAATGGTTATGAATGACTTGAATCATTTGATCAGAGTGACTTGGAATAATCTTTTTATGAGCCTATGATGTTAAAATTCTATTTGACAAGACATTACTATTGTAGTAAGAAAGTAGGGGTATAATTTGTTGACAAGAATGATTGTAAATATATGTGACTTATTCTAGTTCACATCACTTATTAGTGCCCCATTTACTAATTTCACACATATACTTTCACATTGCAAGTCTCACATATATTACCAATTTCATAGGTATACAATATATTCTTTATGTTACTAAATGCATTATGGTAGATGCTTTGTCAAAATGATCTGTTGTCTTATAGGAGCACATAATTAGAAATGAGACATGAGATGGATGATGTGGGCAATGATAACACTTGGATGAAAGAGATATTCGATATTTCCTTACACATTGTATGTATTTAAAGACCAAGTCGCTTTGTTGTTGTTGTTGTTAGTGGAAAATGTGAACAATAGTAATAAACAACTAATCATCCAATAACTCAATGGAAATTGATGTAAACACAAGTAAACCAAGAATATACCTTCGAAGACTGTTTTACCTCTATGCTTCCATTGTTCGCCTATCTCTTCTTGATCTTGATGGTAATGGAGCTCTTAGAAGTGTGCACTTCCTTGCTATTGAAGATGACAAGAGTAGAACGGCTGTGTTATGGAATGTGCAATGGAGACTAAACTACAATGCAACTATAACAGAGATGGGTTGATGGAGACATGATGATGATAATGGATTTGTAATACAAATGCAATGAAGGTGATTTTGCCAAAGGCACACTGGTATGATTCTTGCAGAGTAAGATTATGAATGCTTGAGTGTATACAAATGGGTATAAAGACATTGCTTATATAGGCTAAGGGAAGACCAAATCCAAGTGTCAATAGATCCATGACTAGAGGAATTACCTGTGATGTGTACGGTTGAGAAAAGCTTGAGGGAATGTGTGCAAATCAGTGGAGGACAAGTGTCCAAGCCTTCTTCATGAGTTATGTGAGATAACATAATAGATTGAAGAGTTAACTAAGATGATTGATCAATTAACTAGGTTGATTGGGGAGTCAACAAAATAGATTGATCAGTGAACTCAATTAACTAATTAGTTAACTAATTTGATTGATGAGTTAACTAATTTGACTGGAGGAGAAATAGGACATGTGGGTGAAGGAATATTAGCTAATTAAATATTAAAATATTTAATTATGTGTGCAACATGGTGAGGTGGATTTATGAAATTAGGACTTTGGGATAGAGGAAATTAGGATTAATTAAATAATTTAGAATTATTTAATTATGTGGGACATTTGAAGAATTAGGGAATTTAATTAAATAAATTGATTTTATTTAATTATTGGAGGGATGTGAATCATTTAAATAAATTAGAATATCTATTTAATTGATAGGAGAATGAGAATTAAAATAAATATTAAAATATTTATTTAATTCGACTTGAGCTAATTTTAGGTGTATATATTTTGCCCCTCTTTGATGCAATGTGTTTTATCACGTTGTTTCAAAGAATAAAAGATTTTTGCGATTGATACATGCCCCAGTTTGCCCCTGGTATAGGTTATGATGTTAGGATGCCCCCTCAGGAGATTGGACGGGAAGAATGTGATGACAGGATGACTAATGATCTCATGATGAGATAGGCTGAATGATAGGTTAGGGTGAAGAAAATGGAGGACCTAGAAGAAAGACAATGTGAAAAATCATGCCCTAGCATGGACAAGGTCAAGCACCTCTCATTAGGGTTCCATGTGCTATATATAGGAGTTTGGGTTCATAGTTCACTCATTTCTACACTTGCCTTTGAGAGAGATCCTAGTGGAGAGCAGAGCCATTTGAACATAGAGCAGTCAGTGAAGATGCAATAGTTTCCTTTTGAGCTTCATTGATTCGAGCGGATCTGATAGTTCAACCATCCAGCAGACTACAGGCCACCGGTAAGTACTACTTCATTTCTAGGTTAGGGTCATTAATGCTAGCAATAAATGTAGGCCAAAGATTTAGGTTTTATATGCGCCGAAAGGTAGAATTGTTCATATGATGCATGCTACTGCACATATGATGCAATTCTACACATATGATGCCAGAATCGGCGCAAATGCGATTGTTTCGCATTTGAAGCTTATTCCGGTGCAACCAAAGTCTTGTTGCACATACAATTTTTACTGCGCATTTCACATGTTTCTGCACAAACAAGTTTATGTTGCGCATCTAATGAACAGTCTTGCATGTTCAAAATAAAGTGGCACATATGTGTTTATTCTGTGCATCTGACATGCAGAACTACACAAATGATTTTGGTTTATCAAAAACACTTATAAATTTGATGAGGTTGACTGCGGGATTGATGCTGGTCAATTGATAGGTCATCTTTGAGATTGATAGAATCTCCAGAGAGATGATAGGATTGCTTTCCTATTGAAATAACTAAGTTTTTGATGTTGGATAGATAGACTTGTAATTTAGTTGTTTTTGATTGACCAATGTGTGCTTATTTGCTTGCAGGAGTTAGATGATGTCCTCATGTTGAGGGAGCAGTTTCCAGTTACCCAGATGTTGAGGCCTTATCTTACGGAGACTAATCTTTTGGTTATTGGATCGGAGGCCAATCTCAGCATGCTGACTGTTCTGGTTGAGAGATTTCGTAGTGAGGACAGGGCTTTTCACCTTCCCACTGGGGAGATTACAGTGACTCCAGAGGATGTTCACAGGATTCCTCACATACCAATTGATGGAGAGCTCGTTGAGTATGAGCTATAGACTAGGGTAGGATTGGATGAGTGTTGACACATTTTTGATGATGATGAGATCGAGGGCACTAAGATCAGTTGGTCTGATATGTTGGCTTATTATGAGACACTTTCTTCAGTTGTGGCAGTGTTGATCGGAGGGATTGTGTGCCCTGACAAATGGTCATGTGGATTTGCAGTTGGATGGGGTCAGGTGCTAGAGTGGATTACCACAGAGGGTACTAGAATATGCCTGGGGTGTTTGTATCCTTGCTCACCTATATCATGATTTGCACCAGTTTGTGTATGATGGCTTTTCTAGCTTGGCTTGTGGGGTTTCACTGTTACAGATATGGCATGGACTCATATAGCCATCACTCGTCCTATTGGCATTAGCACTCAGGGTAGGGATCAACCTTACTTGTACATGTTTCAGGATAGCCTTTCCCAACCCAAGCTAGAAATTTAGAGTACTGGAGACATGCCTTCGACAATGTAGACAGAGTTGAGTGACGACCATACTTGGACTGCGAGGTATGGGATGATGATGCATTGAAACTTCCATTTTGTTTTCAGATGAGATGGCTTATAGGGAGGACACCCTATATTTTGGAGAGACACATTGTATCACATGTGTACAGGCAGTTTGTCAGAATCTAGGGGATGCCCCAAGGTAGTGCCATATCTGCTCGTACGCACAAGGAGAGGACACGATGGGGACCCAACCCATCAAATGAGATAACTCATGATGAGCTTCTACACATTCCATATAAGCCTTGGTTAATGCATAGGGTAGTGGCAGATGTAGGCATGACACAGGACAATTTTGACTGGTTTGCAACACATCTTTTCCCATGCTACTTTGGACTAGGAGAGCGAGCCCTAATTTTGGATGATTGGGAGGAGGATGACGAGGTGCCATGGAGGTGACCTAGGAGACACAGAGGATGGGGAGGCAGACGTGGCCGAGGTGGGGATGATGGCGGTGGCAGAGGAGGAGGACGTCATGATGGTGGTGGCAGCGACAGAGGAGGAGGTTAGCCTCCAGTGCAGCCATAGGGACAGGGGCCAAATGATGGGGTGATAGCAGGGTTATGAGCTCAGCTGGCTCAGGCACAGTCTATGCTAGGACAACAGCAGGGACATATAGGGTAGATGCAGGCCCAGATTACACAGCTACAGAGTGATCTGCAGATCACTCGACTAGAGAGAGACACTACTATTTAGAGGTATGGGAGGGTGGAGGCACTCTTAGTGTAGGTTCAATAGATTGCGGGACACAGTCTCACTGGACAGATGGTTACAGAGATGGTTACGGTAGGTTAGGAGATATTCTACTGGAGGTCCCTTTACGAGTAGGTTGTACCACCAGAGCACAGGGCAGGTAGCTACCAACCTAGTTATTGTAGTAGGTCATAGTGGGCACTTGCAAAGAGCGGCGAGGTGATGGGACCTCCTAGACCACCAGGAGGGGGTGCACAAGGGACAAGGACATCAGGTGGGGGAGGAGGAGGTATCCCACCGCCACATCCAGTACCATCAAGGGGGAGCCATTCCTAGCTGTTTTGAGACATGTATTAGTTTTAGTACCTTTATTTGGACATGTATACACCACTTCGGTTTGGACACTTCGAGATGTATTGTTATTTTGACATCATTATATACTTGGACACTTTTATTCTTTTTGATGATGATTATATGATATCATAATTTGACTGACTATGATTATGATCTACTATGATGGACATGACTTACATTATGATGTTATGATATGCCATGCTTATAGATGACCTATGTGGTTTATGACTCTAATCCATATGTTTATGTTTATGCACTGGACATGATGATCTATATGATGACTTTACATGATTATGATTGTATGTGACATGTCTAACATGTTTATTAGATTCTATGGTGCACTTTTTGTTTATGCAACATGATGTTTCTATGAGCTATATGATGGATATGATGACCTCTATGCATGTTTATGATCCTATATGTTTACATTCTATGATGATCTAATGCAAATAGTGTGATAACTTAGATGTTTACTTATGTCGTTTGCCATAGTTTTATTTGTAGATGATGATCTAATATGCAAATGTGATGATAGCTATGTTTTTGTGAGATTTTTGGTTAATGTAATGTTATGGTGACTTATGCATCTAAATGACAACATTATATGCAAAACATGATCTAAATATTTATTACCATTAATGCAATGTATGTGATGATACTATATGATGACACACCTATTCATGACATGCAAATGAATTGTTTTTGTTGTTCCAAGTATACTCAATCTTAATTATTATCACTGGGAATTGCACCCGTATGCAAGGCTGGTAAAGCACTACAATTCTATGTAACATGGGACTAATATCAGGTTGTGGGTGCCCTATGACAAGATCAGACCTCCAGATTATGGGCTGGTTCCCTTCAAATGTTCTATTGAGATGTATGTTTTTACTATTTAGGAAAAGGGAAGAAAGAACTAAAAGAAAGTTTAAAGGTAAAAATTGGTGATGCACCTGATTTGGATAAAAACAATGTAATCTGATCCACAATGTTTGCTCAGAAGTCTGACTCTTACAAAATCCAGACTTGGCATAAATATCACAAAAGTGATTCTAAGGAAGGTTTGAAAACAGGTTTTTATGAAGGAAATGTTTTTTTTCACAACACAAAAAGACTATTTCTGGTTAACACAACCAAAGACCTATGATGAATATATGCTTTAATGTTGCGAAAAAGGAACTGAGACAATAATTTTAAAGGTTTAATAATCAAACACAACAAAATTTTATCAAAATCACTTCAATAATCAACACTAAAGGAAATGTAATTCAACTGATCTGAAATAAACAAAGGAAAGCTCAATAAAGAAGACAAAAGTATAACCTGTAACTTGTCGATCTCTCAATAAAACTATAAAAAAAGTGAGCTATAAGAATTCTCCAAACTGCCTAAATCAGAATGAGAATCAAGAACTAGCAAAAACAAACTTTTTCTTTACAATATATAGGTTTGCTCTCTCCAAGAGGCATGCAAAAATATGGACTTGTAAATAACTGCCTCTAAAAATAATCACTCCCAAGCAACCTCTAAAATCCTCACAAATAGGGCCTAAAACTACCACACATTGAGCAAAAATAGCTCCAATTTGGGCCTCTCCATATGCTTGACCAAAAAGTTGACCAAGGACCCTAAAAATACTCCTAAAAGTCATGCAAAACCTCCTAAGTGGCCTAGTTAACTCAACTAAGCAATTTGTATGATTTTGCATGAGCAAAATAGATTGCGAGCAAATAATAAAGTAATAGAAAATTACTTTATTATTGGTTACAATTTGTTCTATTTTTTATTTAATAACTAGTGAAAAATAATGAAGTAATTTGGAAAATATCACTTTATTATTTATTTACAATTAATGACTTTGTAAAATCGTGCATGACAAGAAGGAAAAAAAAATCACTCTTTATCACTCCAATTACACTTGCCTATTTTGCATGATATGAGCACAAATAGGACTTAGAAGAAAACTAAAACTCCTTATATCTCCATGTGAGAAAATATCCCTATTTTACATGATTCAACTACACATTAAGGCAAAATTTTATCCTTATCACTCCAAGATCAATGAGAAAACATTTATCTTCCTCTACAAGATAAATAAAAAATCTAAGTCACTCCAAGCATTATGACACTCCATGCACCAAACAATATGCATAACATCCTTATGACCCCCCTTTGATGCCTTAGTGCACATATCTATCATTACATTTTCTAAACCACCTTATATCTCCATGTGCAACTTAAAGTTAAAAATGGAAAAAATCAACTCCATGACTCCATCACTACACAATCATATATTGCCACCATTATATTTCCATCATCCATAATTGCTTACCTTGGAAAACTCCATACACAGCCTCATGCATGCCATGTTAAAAATCACACCCTCCTGGATTTGTTAGCCACCATGCATAATGAGGAAGTATTCAACCTTTTGATGTTTTAAATAAAGACAAGGAACTCTAGCATGTGTATTTTGTCGATGCCTTACTTGACCACCAAGGAATCTTTAAAAGTTTATAAGGCCTGAAGCCTTTCTCTCTCATCATATCGGCCTTCTTGACTTAATCAAAATTAAGTATTAAGCATTGTTATCGGCCACTCCACATTATGATGGCTAGGATCTTCAAGAATAAGGTCTTGACCATGGCACTCCTTTGGATAAGGTAATTATTTGTTTTTGTAAGTCAAAAATTACACTTGAGAGAAAAGAATCTTTCAACAAAACAAAGAGCCAACCCTAAAAGTTCCTCATTCTTCATTCGGTCCTCTTTCTTCGATGCTCTGCAACTTTACTCCGCTGACCTAGGGTTTGAATGCTTTCATCATGACTCTAGTTTTTTTACTCCTCTCAACAGAATCTTTGGTTGCATCTTGGAACTCTGCATCATTAATAAAGAAGGTAACACTTGCTTGAGTTTCATATGAAGCATTTTATTTGATCTGTATTTTTATTCTTTCATGGCCACGGCCTCCTTCCTCTTTCATGGCTCTCTCCTTCATGGAGCATTCATTAACCTTCTTTCCTGTTTTTGCATCCTTCCTCTTTCACACTCTGCAACATTTCTTGAAAGCTTAAGGCCACTATGAGGCCGTGGATATATCTTCCCTTCTTGTCAGCAAAAATGAGGCATGATCTTGTCATTTTTTATCCTCTGTAGCTTCATTTGTCTCTTTTTACAGTTTGAAAAATGGCAAAGGTTGTATGTGGTTATGGGTATTGCATTTTTTGGTAAAAAATGGCTTATCACTGTTATCCATGACTATATATGTCTCTTTTTGGCTTTGACTTGTCTGTAGATACAGAAAACCCTAAAGGTTTGAGATTTTGAGATGAGGGTTTGACATCTTTTTGCACTTTCAAAGCCTCTACCTATTATGGCTATGCTCCATCTGTATACAAGCATCAAAAAGTGTAGACTGTCGAGGGTTTGTTCAGTTTTGAAACTAAGGTTTCAACTCTCCTTACACAAAAATTCCTTCACACTACCATGACCATGCTCTTCACTGTTATCTCTTTCTCATTTGACTTATCCTGAAGAGAAAAAACAAGGGTTTAAACTTTCTATCAAGGGTTTGTTTAATTTGCAGATGAGTATACCTTTTATTATGAGAAACTTTGCTTTTCTAGAATGGCTGACTGTATCTCTCTTTTATCTGAATCTTTTTGACCGTCTGTATACAAATGAACACTAGGGTTTGATATCTTGATATGGGTATACATTTTTTGATGAGCAATCTTTCCTTCTGTATAGCATCTTCTTGAATTTCTCCTTGTGACTATCATGCTATTGATGACGCACTTTTACCTTTATTTACCCTCCACTATAGCTACTGGGTATAATAGCTAGTCTTTTAATATTTTGAATGATATCCAGTACCAACTACCTCCATCTATATCATACATTAGCACTCTTGGGAGGCTCTCCGGTAGCATAGATAGTCTCTTTAGCTTATTTGCATATGATATATCTCCTCAGGTTGCTAATTGTAATATGATGGACTGTTGTCATGTGGCATTATCTTTTGACTGTGTAACTATCTTTCTACTCCTTGACTGTCTATGGCATTCTTAAAATGCACCTGTAGCATGCTTAAACATTTTCATGTCTCCATAGCTGTTTTGCATTCTTTAAATATACCTGTAGCATAGATACATGTTCCTATATCTCCTTACACCTGTAGCTATCCTTGTACATACTAACTGCCTATCTCATGATTTGGATGTTATGTATCATGCATATCAAGCATTTCTCTTCTTGGCTGTCTATTTACTATGATTGTATTATGATAGAACCAAATGGCATAGAAAAAAGAGGACTATTTACCATGTGAACTGTCAATGACCTATCACTGTAACACTTGATATAAGTCTTGTTCTTTTTCTGTTGTTCCTCTTTCATTATTGATGCACCTCTCTAGATGGGTATGGCAACTAAAATATACTTTGTCTGTCTCTTGCATGTATAAGTCACTTCATTGATCACTGTCCTGACTGTCTATGGTGAAGATGACTGTACTTATCTTTATTCTTACAATGTATCATTCTTTATGGCATTTTGTTGACTATACCATTACATCACTGTAGCTCCAATGTGTATGAGATAAGGTTTGTTTGATCAAAATAGTTGATGAAATGTATGGAACCCACCTTGTTATCTTTGGGTTGTAGCACTCTTAACACTCCACTGTGCTCAATGTATTTGAATCCTTCTTTGACTAGACATGACTGTCTCTTGCTTTTGGATTTGTACTTGACTGTCATGTCAGTGACGATATATATAGCTACCCCATAGCTTGTTCTTCCTATAAGATCTCTGGTACTAAGTGATAATCTTTATCATTTGATGAATTCTCTTCAGAGAGTATGTTGTATGTATCTATCATCTGAATCTTTGCCTCTAGCATGTGACTGCTACACTTATCTCATATATTCTTGTGAGGCTTCCTTTTATGACAGTCAAGTTGGCATAGTGTATATATGATTGTCTCATCTTGGAGGCTGCGTCATCTGCTGTTCCATGTGGCATTTGTTTGACTGTCTCTATGACATACTTGTAACTTGAATGTGATATAATTGTTAAACTTTGATCATCTTTAACAATATGAGAACAATATGAGGAATACCTGGTATAGAGTGCTGCTTCACTTGAACTATTTCACTATATCTCCATGTATCTTGAAGCTTTAAATACCTATATCATGTCACTTTGATTTGCTCCAATCAACTGTAACAATGTCATGATGACATATCTTTTCTGTAAGTTGATTAGATGATGCATGATATAGCTTAGAATGATGCATCCTATCCTTTCTGATACTCTTTTCAAAAAATGAAAAGAAACTAGATTGTTGAAGTATGTTCCTCAATACCAAAAGGATGAAAGGTTTCAGATAAGAAAATTTATCATGGGACTCAATCCTCAGATTGGCAGTGAGGTGGAGGTGCATGGTCCAAACACAATGGACCAGGTGTATGAGAAAACAATTAAGCAGGAACAAAAGATCAAATCTATTTCTGCTTACTGTGAAAAGAAATGTAAGAGATTTGATAAGAACTACAATGATCAAACATATAAAAGGAATAATGAAAAGGGATATGGAAACAGGAGGTTTGATAAAGGAAATCGAAAGAACACAGGGGGATTTGGTAATGAACATAGAAATGAAGATTAGAAGAAAAATGACAATTTTAAGAAGAATGATGATGCTAGGAGTAGGCCATCCGAGAAGAGAGGACCTATTGGAGGGTGTTTTTCTTGTGGTGGAGATCATTATGCTAACCATTGTCCTAATAAAAAGAAGAATGGGTAGCCTAGGAATACGGTACTTCCTTTGTAGTAGGAAGCATTTCAACAAAGGATTCATGCCGCTCTTGACAATCGACAAGCTAAGTATCAAATTACTCCCATTGAGATGACATGTACATTATTTGGAGTTCCTGTTTCTATTCTATTTGATACTGGTGCAACAGAAAATTTTGTGTCATCTAGAGTCTTAAATAAATTTTCTAGAAGATCTGGTTTTATGTCAAAACTGTGGACTGTTGAGTATGCAAATAACTCAAAGGCTCAGGTAGAGCAATGTTTGTTCGAAGCTAAGATTGATATTTCAAACTTCTCCATTGAGGTAAATTTATACATAGCAACTTTAGGGTCCTACAATGTCATCTTAGGAATGAATTGGTTGTGGAGACATAGGGCCAAGGTAGATTGTTTTCATAAAACAATTGAGTGTCTAGATGATAAGGGAAATAAGGATTAGATCTATTTCTTCAAAACAATTAAAACGGGCTAGGCGAAAGGGATGTCAACTTTTTGTAGTCAAACTGGACCTAGTAGAGGAAGCCTTAGAGAACCAAACATTTGAGGAAAAATATCCATATCTTTGCAATTTCAGTGATGTATTTCTTGAGGAACTGCCAGGCTTACTTCCAAAAAGAACCTTTGATTTTGGCATAGATATTAAACCAGGATCTGAGCTAGTATCTAAAGCTCCATATCGTATGACCACCACTGAACTTATGGAATTAAAGGCTCAATTACAGGAGCTATTGTCTAAGAATCTAATTACGCCAAGTGTATCACCATGGGGAGCCCCGGTTATATTCGTCAGGAAGAAAGACGAAACCCTTAGACTGTGTATAGATTATCGAATGCTTAATAAGGCAACAATAAAGAATAAGTATCCATTGCCACATATTAATGATCTATTTGACCAAATGCGTGGTGCATCAGTCTTTTCGAAGATAGATTTAAGATCTGGATACCATTAGTTAAGGTTGAAAGATGAAGATATTCACAAGATGATGTTTAGATCAAGATATGGTCATTATGAGTTTACTGTGTTGCCTTTTGGATTGACCAATGCACCTGCCGCTTTCATGAATTTTATGAATAGTGTTTTCCGAGATTGTCTAGATAAATTTGTCCTAGTTTTCATAGATGATATTATGATTTATTCCAAAAATGAAGAGGAGTATAGAGAACATCTTCAAATTGTTTTGCAACGATTAAGAGAACATAAATTGTATGTGAAACTCTCAAAGTGCACTTTCTTTCATAAAGAAGTGCAGTATTTGGGACATATTATATCAGCTGAAGGGATATCGGTTGACCTAGCCAAAATTAAGGCTATTATAGAATGGCCTGTACCTTCCAATGTTTCAAAGGTATGAAGTTTTATGGGATTGGCTGGATATTACAGAGAATTTGTTTTGAATTTCTCAAGTATTGCTAGTCCAATTACTTCCTTGTAGAGAAAATGAAAATGGTTTGTTTGGACTGAAGAATGTCAAAAGGCTTTTGATTTGTTAAAGGAAAAGTTAACAAGCACACCAATCTTGAAAGTTCCTGATCCTGAAGGACATTTTGAGGTTATTACTGATGCCTCGAGAGAAGGGTTAGGAGGTGTGCTTATGCAAGATGGGCTTGTAGTAGCCTATGAATCAAGAAAGTTAAAAAACTATGAGCAGAATTATGCTCCTCATGACTTAGAACTAGCAGCAGTGATTCACACCCTTCAGATGTGGTGACATTATTTGTTGGGAAAGATATTTATACTAAAATTAGATCATCAAAGTCTTCACTACATATTTAGACAACCTCATCTCAATGCAAGACAAAGGAGATGGTTAGAATTAATATCAGATTATGATTTTGAGATTTGTTATATCAAAGGTAAGGAAAACTGAGTAGCTGATGCTTTAAGTAGAAGAAGACACATAGCTTCTATAATCTCTATTCATGTTAATTTTAAAGATTTAGTATTGCAAAGTTTATCTGGAGATGAATATTATGAGCAGGTGAAACAGGCTCTACAATTAAACCCTAAGGATCCAAGATATGATGGATTCTATTTTGAATCAGATGGATTGATGAGATTTAAGGGAAGAATCTATGTTCCTAATTCTTTAGAACTTAGAAACCTTGTTTGGAAGGAAGTTCATTGTGCACCTTATTCCGGACACCCAAGGGTAACAAAACTTTTAGCTGATGTCAAGCCGCTATATTTCTGGAAAGTAATAAAAAGCAATGCTAAAAGGTTTGTAGCAAGTTGTTTGGAGTGTCAGAGAGTGAAGGCTAAACACCAACATCCTACTAGGTTGTTATACTCGCATGATATTCCAGAATGGAAATGATAGGTTGTTAGTATGGATTTTGTTTAGGGGTTACCAATGCCTAAGAATAGGCATGATGCACTATTGGTTGTTGTAGATAAACTAAGGTAGCACATTTCATACTAGAAAATTTGACAGATGGAGCTCATATTTTGGCTCAGAAATTCATGCAAGAAATATTCAGATTACATGGGGTACTTAAGAAGATTATATCTGATAGAGATGCTCAGATAACCTCTCAGTTTTGGCAAACCTTATTTTCTGCATTGGGGACTAAACTCAATGTGAGCACCACTTATCATCCTAAAATGGATGGACAAATAGAAAGGGTAAATCAAGTCTTAGAAGATCTTTTAAGAATGTATTGCATGGATCAACAATATAGATGGGAGGAATATTTACCTCTTGTTGAATTTACCTATAACAATTCCTATAATTTTGCAATTAAGATGGCACCATTTGAAGCATTATATGGAAGGAAATGCAAAACTCCTATTAGCTGGGATAAGATGGAAGATAGGATAAGCATTAGACCTAAAATTCTAGCAGATATGGAAGAAAAAGTGAAAATGATTAGGAAGAGGTTGGCAGAAGCCAATGACAAGCAAAAAAGTTATGCAGATTGCAAATGGGTGCCTAGACATTTCTCTGTTGGTGAGAAAGTTCTTTTGTAAGTGAAACCCTATAAAAGCTCAATTAAATTTGGTAAATCATCAAAGTTGGCTCCTTGATATGTCGGACCTTTTGAAGATCTTGAGATTATCAATCCAGTGGCCTACAAAGTTACTCTACCTCCAGTCCTATCCAAAATGCATAATGTTTTTCATGTTTCATACGTAAAGAAATATTTTTTAGGTAATGACCACATTCTTAAATGGAATTCTATATGGATACAAGAACCAAGGGTGGTTGTGATCAAGCCACTCAAGGTGCTCAAAATGCATAAACTTTGTTTACATAATCGAGAGGTTTTGCAAATGCAAAATTCAGTGGGACCAATATGGAGAGGATAGCGCCACTTGGGAAGACTATAAAGACATCTACCAAAGATTTCCTAATCTCTTCAAAAACATTAATGTTAAACTATAAAAGTTTGTTTTATGTTCAAATTTTGCTTGGTAAACTCAATCATTAGGGACGATGATTCTATAGGGGAAAGATATGTTACATCCCGTTTTTGGATTTAATATTACTGTTTACTTTTTCTTGAATATTACAGTTATGTGGATATGTTATTAACATCATAGGAACTGATGATGTAGATAGAGAAAGTTAATTTAATGAAATAATGGAATCTATTTGATTATGATCAATATGATGTTATGAACTGGAATGTCTTTTTGTTATGAAAATGAAATGATTTGATATATTATGCATTGATCAAAATATTGGTGCTTTGACCACAAAATTGTATGTGAGATTGTCATTGCAGGAATAGATGGATTATGTTTGACAGGAAGAAAGAAGAAGAGAAAGTATCTTTGAGAAAGAGAGAATATACTCTAGAATTAACCATGGGTGTTTGTTACTAAAAATGCATATCAGGTAGATAAACCTTGATGCCTTGAATTAAGTCTTGTATTCGGCTAAGTTAATTTTAGTCGAGACATCGATGTCTGAAGTATAGGTTTTTCTCCTTTTGTAAGTCATCGTTTAGAGTATGGGAAATCGACATTGGTGTCGTAATACTCAAACATGTCGTCTAATAGGAATGATTGATATTTTGATTATATGTAAATATATGTATTTACTTATGGCTGAGTTGTAAGTCGCGTCTTGTTGTTGATTGGCGCAAGAGTCAAATTTGTGCGTAAAATGATCTCAAGTCTTGTTCTGCGTTTGTGCCCAATCTATTGTTATTGTCATAAAATGCTTCGAGCATATGTCGTAAACTCCTTTTTGTGAAATTCGACGGACGTTGAATTAGAGACCAAGGTGTGTTATAACTTTTGTCGTAATATAAAGGAATATGCTAAATTATATAAGTTATATTTTAGTAGTCGTTGAGGTATTCCTTTATTCTTGATTGTTGTCAGTAATCAAGTCGAAGTTTGAAGAGGGACACATTTAAGTTATTTTTATGATGTCTTTCTTTTCGAATAAGTCTTTTTCCTTTCTAGTTTTAGACCACAAAACAGTCATCGACCTAACCTTTAATACTATGTTGGCAATTGTTTATTCTCATGATCGGTTTTCAGTTGAGGGATATTTTAATCAATTAAAGTCTGCCACCCCATAAGAGTTTGAGCACCACTTTTCTATGTAGTGGTGAATTAAGTGGTAATGAAGCCTTTGTCCTCGATTAGTGGACAGGTTGTTAAGGTTGTTAAGCCACGTCGCTTCGAGAAGCTCCATCCTGCAAAGTGGTCGCGTAAGGTGGAGATGTTCTTGCATGTTAGGAATCTTTTCCTTCGTGATAGGCATGGTTAGGAGTGGTGATTCCATTGTTTTTCCTTTGCAGTGAGAAGGATTTATTATAGTTTTTGAAGTCAATTTTTGAGGGAGAGATCATGGGGGGTAGAAGAAATCAAGACTGAGAAAAAAGCTTGAGGAGGAATGATTGAGGAAATAATAAGTTTCAGGGCCAGTTTGCAAGCAAACTCTAGAGACCATTTATAGGTTCTCTTCCTCTTTTCACTATGATTTATGTCATATTGTTCAATGCAATGTTTATCTTGCATTCTATGAGAACTTAATGTAGCTAAAGGTGTAGGGTATTATTTACTGATAACTGTAGCTAGGTGTTTGAACATTGTTTAATGGTGCAAAGTTACATTCTCCACACAATGTTTCACTGCACCATGTTAGTGAAACTCAAAATCTATTGCTTTATTAAACAAAGGTCAAGATTTCTATGTATTTTAAAGTTTACTGTGTGTGTCAGTGGAGACGTAAGCAATGTGAAATCTATCACAGAAAACTACCATGCCATGGCAAGGTATTTTGAATTACAACGAAATGGTGCAAGTGTATATAAAACTTTTACGCCTTGAAAACCCTTCTGTTAGTTGATGAATTCAGTGGTGTAAGACTAAGGAGTCGTCCCCCCCCCTTAATAAGACTATGAGGTTGACATTTTACTCTAGTTATAGAAATGTTTGGCATTAAGAGTTAAATAGCTGTTGGGGTTCTTGTATGTATTATTGTGTAAGTGAAAGGATATAAGGATATGTGCTTTATTTTCTGTTAATTTACATTTGCATATCTCTGTATATACTTAGGTTTAAGTCTTGTAATTATGGGCCAAATGTCTTCAATACCAAAGAGGATTTGAATCTCATACGGGGAAAGCCAAATATGAGTATAAAACCATGAGTATTTCTTATGAACAATAAGAACGTCATTTGTAAACAATCCATTATTTAAGTATGATTTGTTTTACTATTAGTGTTCATGTGAATACAAGTCAATAATTAGAGGCCCTTGAGTATGTGAGTAGTTAGTGAGAAAGATGAACTGAGATTATAAAATCTGAGTCGAATTTCTCTATATATAATAAAACTATTCCTTATTATGACCTCATCTATAACATGGGAAAGACTAAGAGATGTTTTAACCTCTAGAAGAGAAATATTATCCTTCATCAACTCTTTTGATCTATAAAGAAAATATTGTCATTTTCTGCTGTGGGCAGAAGTTCAGTTGCAAACTCTACAATGCCCAAAAGAGCCCTAGCTTAAAAAGTCCAAGTTTCAAGGGCATTCCTGATCCTATTAAGATTGAGAGATAAAATGTCTCCTTAAATATCAACCATGTCAATGGTCAAACAATCAATAGCAAATTTAGTCAAAACATTTGATAGTCATAGAAGACCCTTAAGTTTCCTTAAACTTTAACTCAGGGTCTTCGAGTTTTTGTAATTCTATATTTTGGTTTATAGAGAAACCCTTTTGAAGCAATATAGCCAAGTTTAGTGACCACTTATTAATGAATAATTTAAACAATGGGCTAAAGTTTAGAGAACGTTGTAGCCATGCAAAACCTAAATCGATTAATCAATGTGCTTGGAAACCATTCTTATGTCGTGAAGATGGAGAGGTTTCCATGAGTTTAGTGAAAGAGTAAATTTCAATGCCATGCGTTAATGCATGATGAAATTCAAACACCTTGAGGTCATCGAGGTTGATATATATAGAACTTCAAATAGGAAACTGTAGGATTGCGATTAATTCGAGTCGAGTAGGGTGGGTGAACTTGAATCATGCATTTAAACAACACTCATTAAATTCAAATCCTTTGGCCAAGGTAATGCATGATCCTGAAGTGCATTGAATGTTCACTGTGATTGGACGACGTAGCTTGTGGAGAGGTCATGCATGACTAGAGGGTATCTAGGGGTTTGCATGATAACAAGTCACGTAGGTCACAACACCATATCTGAGATGGCAAACACCATTGGTTATCCTAAGTCTATCCTCTTGAGTAGGGTAGGGCCACTTCCAGTTAGGAAGGAGTGCGGGAGACTGATGGTCTGTGGTTGGAGGTTAAGCTCCTTGAAGATACTTTCTATTCATAATTCTTTAGGTATGCCGAGACTTGAATTGGATGGTCGACAATTGAGATGTAGTGACATTGGTAAGTTCCTATTTTGGATTTGATTTAATTAATTTTTAACAACATATTGTTTAAATGTTTTGGATGATTATTTCCTTTTTCTTTACGAATATATGTATATACATGATTATTGTTAAGTCGATGGATGAATTACTTGTTTAGAGTAATTACTTTTCTATTTTAAATTTTAAAAAATAATTACCCTTGGTAAAAACTTAGTTTTTAGAGTAAAATTAGAACTGGGTGTTACATATGGTATCAGAGCTAACCAGGCTCAACACTAGGGCTGATGAGTCCACTAACCTGATTAGGAATCAACATTATGCGGGTAGCTAATGATTTTATTTACTGTGCTAGGATGGTACGTATCAAGAAAACTACAAGGAAGTCCTTTGGGGGTAAGGAATGTTATCTGCAAGCTAAGCAGAAACAACTTGCGATGATCAAGACTATTGAGAAAACGAACGATGAAAATGACATTTGGCTAGATGATGTGGAAACTTTTACCAATGCTTTGTCATGACTTAAACGAGAACTCCTAGAGATAGCTAGGACGGCAGCTTGAATCATGGTCAATTGCTGCCCTATTAGTGTACCTATGAGTGTACCTATGAGTGTATCTATTAGTGTACCAATGATCACTAGGGATCCCCGTATAGCACCTAGAGCTGAAATCATTGTACTATCATCTGATAGCAAGTCTGAGGGTTATAAACCTCATGATTATGTGTTGGACAATGAATCCGAAGGTTACATCCCACTTGTAAATACTGAGTGAAACATGAGATATGTTTATCTTTTAAGAATGTATATACAGTTTTACAAAGTATAATAAATACAAATTTTGGTTTGAGAACAATTATGATTATGTGCAATTGTTATGTTTTGATAATATACAAAATGATAAATCATAGAACTGATTAGTATATGTTTAATCAGGTGAGAAAACAAACAATTATGGATCAATCAAAGTTTAATGAGGGGGAAGATCGGGAAGGTCACAACTCTCAAGAAAACTCCACTGATAAGTTGGATAGAATTCTTAATATGCTTACTGAAACTAAGGAAAGGCTAGGCAAATTGGAAAAGAAAGTGAATGAAACCAGGAATACGGAGGGTGAAAACGAGAATTCTCATAATGCAAGTAAAAGTAAACAATGGGATCATGGAACGTCAAGTGAAAACCAAGATGATAGTGAAGTTCAAAGGGAGACCAAAGATAAACTTGCACTGGAACTATCTAAGGATATGAAAAAGATTATCCCTCCCAAATTTGATGGAACCAAAACCAGAGATGAAGCAGAAGCATGGTTAATAGAAATGGAGAAATACTTTGAAATCAGAAATTACTCTGAGGTTACAAAGGTAGTGTTCGGAGCATATTAATTATCTGGAGAAGCATCCACTTGGTGGATGAACAAGAAAATGGAACTGGAATTAAGTCCCTTGAAGGTGACATAGAATGAATTTGTGGAACTTTTTCGAAAGAGGTGGTTACCCTAGTTATATTTTGATCAAAAGTTAACAGATTGCCAAAACCTCAGGCAAGGTGATCTATCTATGGTTGAATATGCAGAAACATTTACTAGATTGTTGAAGTATGTTCCTCAATACCAAAAGGATGAAATATTTTGGATGAGAAAATTTATCATGGGACTCAATCCTCACATTGGCGGTGAGGTGGAGGTGCATGGTCCAAACACAATGGACTAGGTGTATGAGAAAGCAATTAAGAGGAACAGAAGATCAAATCTATTTCTGCTTATCATGATAAGAAATGTAAGAGATTTGATAAGAACTACAATGATCAGACGTATAAAAGGAAGAATGAAAAGGGATATGGAAACAGGAGGTTTGATAAAGGAAATCGAAAGAACAAAGGGGGGTTTGGTAATGAACGTAGAAATGAAGATTATAAGAAAAATAACAATTTTAAGAAGAATGATGATGCTAGGAGTAGGCCATCGGAGAAGAGAGGATCTATTGGAGGGTGTTTTTCTTGTGGTGGAGATCATTATGCTAACCGTTGTCCTAATAAAAAGCAGAACGGGCAGCCTAGGAATATGGTACTTCCTTCGCAGAAGGAAGCATTTCAACAAAGGATTCATGCCGCTCTTGACAATCGACAAGCTAAGTATCAGATTACTCCCATTGAGATGACAAGTACATTATTTGGAGTTCCTATTTCTATTCTATTTGATACTAGTGCAACAAAATATTTTGTGTCATCTAGAGTCTTAAATAAATTTTCTATAAGAGCTGGTTTTATGTCAAAACCGTGGATTGTTGAGTATGCAAATAACTCAAAGGCTCAGGTAGAGCAATGTTTGTTCGAAGCTAAGATTGATATTTCAAACTTCTCCACTGAGGTAAATTTATACGTAGCACCTTTAGGGTCCTACGATGTCATCTTAGGAATGAATTGGTTGTGGAGACATAGGGCCAAGGTAGATTGTTTTCATAAAACAATTCAGTGTCTGGATGATAAGGGAAATACAGTAAATATTCAAGGTATTCAAAGGGAAATAAGGATCAGATCTATTTCTTCAAAACAATTAAAACAGGCTAGGCGAAAGGGATGTCAACTTTTAGCAGTCAAAATGGACCTAGTAGAGGAAGCCTTAGAGAAGCAAACATTTGAGGAAAAACATCCATATCTTTGCAATTTCAGTGATGTATTTCTTGAGGAACTGCCAGGCTTGCCTCCAAAAAGAACCTTTGATTTTGGCATAGATATTAAACTAGGATTTGAGCTAGTATCTAAAGCTCCATATCATATGACCACATCTGAACTTATGGAATTAAAGGCTCAATTGCAGGAGCTACTATCTATGAATCTAATTAGGCCAAGTGTATCACCATGGGGAGCCCTGGTTATATTCATCAAGAAGAAAGATGGAACCCTGAGACTGTGTATAGTTTATCAGATGCTTAATAAGGCAACAATAAAGAATAAGTATCCACTACCACGTATTTATGATCTATTTGACCAAATGCTTTTCTGCATCAGTCTTTTCTAAGATAGATTTGAGATCTAGATACCATCAGTTAAGGTTGAAAGATGAAGATATTCACAAGATGATGTTTAGAACAAGATATGGTCATTATGAGTTCACTGTGTTGCCTTTTGGATTGACCAATGCACCTATCGCTTTCATGAATCTTATGAATAGTGTTTTCAAAGATTGTCTTGACAAATTTGTCCTAATTTTCATAGATGATATTTTGATTTATTCCAAAAATGAAGAGGAGCATAGACAACATCTTCAAATTATTTTGCAACAATTAAGAGAACATAGATTGTATGCAAAACTCTCAAAGTGCACTTCTTTCAGAAGGAAGTGCAATATTTGGGACATATTATATCAGCTGAAGGGATATCAGTTGACCTAGCTAAAATTAAGGCTATTATAGAATGGCCTGTACCTTCCAATGTTTTAGAGGTACGAAATTTTATGGAATTGGCTGGATATTATAGAAAATTTGTTTTGAATTTCTCAAGTATTGCTAGTCCAATTACTTCCTTGCAGAGAAAAGGAAAATAGTTTGTTTGGACTGAAGAATGTCAAAAGGATTTTGATTTGTTAAAGGAAAAGTTAACAACCGCACCAATCTTGAAAGTTCCTAATCTTGAAGGACATTGTGAGGTTATTACTAATGCCTCGGGAGAAGGGTTAAGAGGTGTGCTTATGCAAGATGGGCGTGTAGTAGCCTATGAATCAAGAAAGTTGAAAAACTATGAACATAATTACGCTCCTCATGACTTAGAACTGGCAGCAGTTTTTCACACCCTTCAGATGTGGCAACATTGTTTGTTGGGAAAGACATTTATACTAAAATCAAATCATCAAATTCTTCGCTACATATCTACACAACCTCATCTCAATGCAAGACAAAGGAGATGGTTAGAATTAATATCAGATTATGACTTTGAGATTTCTTATATCAAAGGTAAGGAAAACCGAGTAGCTGATACTTTAAGCAGAAGAAGACACATAGCTTCTATAATCTCTATTCATGCTAATTTTAAAGATTTAGTATTGCAAAGTTTATCTGGAGATAAATATTATGAGCAGGTGAAACAGGCTCTGCAATTAAACCCTAAGGATCCAAGATATGACTGATTCTATTTTGAATCAGATGGATTGATGAGATTTAAGGGAAGAATCTACGTTCCTAATTCTGTAGAACTTAGAAACCTTGTTTGGAAGGAAGTTCATTGTGCACCTTATTTTGGACACCCAGGGGTAACAAAACTTTTAGCTGATGTCAAGCCGCTATATTTCTGGAAAGGAATGAAAAGCGACGCTGCAAGGTTTGCAGCGAGTTGTTTGGAGTATCAGAGAGTGAAGGCTGAACACCAACATCTTGCTGGGTTGTTATACCCACATGATATTCCAGAATGGAAATGGTAGGTTGTTAGTATAGATTTTGTTTAGGGGTTACCAATGCCTAAGAATAGGCATGATGCACTATTGGTTGTTGTAGATAAACTAACTAAGGTAGCACATTTCATACCGGGAAATTTGACAGATGGACCTCATATTTTGGCTCAGAAATTCTTGCAAGAAATATTTAGATTGCATGGGGTACCTCAGAAGATTATATCTGATAGAGATGCTTGGATAACCTCTTAGTTTTGGCAAACCTTATTTTCTGCATTGGGGACTAAACTCAATGTGAGCACCACTTATCATCCTGAAATGGGTGGACAAACAGAAAGGGTAAATCAGGTCTTAGAAGATCTTTTAAGAATGTATTGCATGGATTAGCAATACAGATGGGAGGAATATTTACCTCTTGTTGAATTTGCCTATAACAATTCCTATAATTTGGCCATTAAGATGGCACCATTTGAAGCATTATATGGAAGGAAATGCAAAACTCCTATAAATTGGGATAAGCTAGAAGATAGGATAAGCATTAGACCTAAAATGCTAGCAGATATAGAAGAAAAAGTGAAAATGATTAGGAAAAGGTTGGCAGAAGCCAATGACAGGCAAAAAAGATATGCAGATCGCAAATGGGTGCCTAGACATTTCTCTGTTGGTAAGAAAGTTCTTTTGCAAGTGAAACCCTATAAAATCTCAATTAAATTGGTAAATCATCAAAGTTGGATCCTCGATATGTCAGACCTTTTGAAGCTCTTGAGATTATCAATCTAGTGGCCTACAAAGTTGCTCTACCTCTAGTCCTGTCCAAAATGCATAATGTTTTTCATGTTTCATACCTAAAGAAATATTTTGTAGGTAATGACCACATTCTTAAATGGAATTCTTTACAGATACAAGAACTAGGGGTGGTTGTGATCGAGCCACTCAAGGTGCTTGAAATGTGTAAACTTCGTTTACGTAATCAAGAGGTTTTACAATGCAAAATTCAATGGAACCAATATGGCGAGGATAGCGCCACTTGGGAAGACTATAAAGACATCTACCAAAGATTTCCTAATCTTTTAAAAAACATTAATGTTAAACTATAAAAGTTTGTTTTATGTTCAAATTTTGCTTGGTAAACTCAATCATCGGGGACGATGATTCTATAGGGGAAAGATATGTTACATCTAGTTTTTGGATTCAATATTACTATTTACTTTTTCCTAAATATTACAGTTATGTGGATATGTTATTAATATCATAGGAACTGATGGTGTAGATAGAGAAAGTTAATTTAATGAAATCATGGAATCTATTTGATTATGATCAATATGATGTTATGAACTGGAATGTCTTTTTGTTATGAAAATGAAATGATTTGATATACTGTGCATTGATAAGAATATTGGTGCTTTGACCACAAAATTGTATGTGAGATTGTCATTGCAGGAATAGATGAATTATGTTCAATAGGAATAAAGAAGAAGAGAAAGTATCTTTGATAAAGAGAGAATAGGCTCTGGAATTAACCATGGGTGTTTGTTACTGAAAATGCATATCAGGTAGATAAACCTTGATGCCTTGAATTAAGTCTTGTATTCAGATAAGTTAATTTTAGTTGAGATATTGACGTCTGAAGCATAAGTTTTTCTCCTTTCATAAGTCATTGTTTAGAGTATGGGAAATCGACATTAGTGTCGTAATACTCTAAAACATGTTGTCTAATAGGAATGACTGATATTTTGATTATATGTAAATATATGTATTTACTTATGGCTGAGTAGTAAGTCGCGTCTTGTTGTCAATTAGCGCAAGAGTCAAATTTGTGCATAAAACTATCTCAAGTCTTGTTCTGCGTTTGCGTCCAATCCATCGTTATTGTTGTAAAATGCTTTGAGCGTATGTCGTAAACTCCTTTTTGCGAAATTTGATGGACATCGAATTAGAGACCAAGGTGTGTTATAACTTTTGTCATAATATAAAGGAATATGCTAAATTATATTAGTTATATTTTAGTAGTCGTTGAGGTATTCCTTTATTCTTGATTATTGTCAGTAATCAAGTTGAAGTTTGAAGAGGGACACATTTAAGTTATTTTTATGATGTCATTCTTTTCGAATAAGTCTTTTTTCTTTCTAGTTTTAGACCACAAAATAGTTATCGACCTAGCTTTTAATACTATGTTGGCAATTGTTTATTCTCATGATTAGTTTTCAGTTGAGGGATATTTTAATCAATTAAAGTCTGTCACCCCGTAAGAGTTTGAGCACCACTTTTCTGTGTAGTGGCGAATTAAGTGGTAATGAAGCATTTGTCCTCAATTAGTGGACAGGTTGTTAAGGTTGTTAAGCCACCTCGCTTCGAGAAGCTCCATCCTGTAGAGTGGTCGCGTAAGGTGGAGATGTTCTTGCATGTTGGGAATCTTTTCCTTCTTGATAGGCATGGTTAGGAGTGGTGAGTCAGTTGTTTTTCCTTCGCAGTGAGTAGGATTTATAATGGTTTTTGAAGTCAATTTTAGAGGGAGAGATCACGGGGGGTAGAAGAAATAAAGACTGAGAAAAAAGCTTGAGTTGGAATGATTGAGGAAATAATAAGTTTCAGGGCTAGTTTGCAAGGGAACTCTAGAGACCATTTACAGGTTCTTTTCCTTTTTTTGCTATGATTTCTACTATATTGTTCAATGCGACATTTATCTTGTATTCTATTAGAACTTAGTGTAGCTAAAGGTGCCGGGTATTATTTATTGATAATCGTAGCTAGGTGTTTGAACGTTGTTTAATGGTGCAAAGTTACATTCTCCACACCACGCTGCACTGTACCACGGTAGTGAAACTCAAAGTCTATTGCTTTGTTAAACAAAGGTCAAGATTTCTATGTATTTTAAAGTTTACTATGTGTGTGTCAGTGGAGACATAAAAAATGTGAAATCTACCATAGAAAACTACCACGCCGTGGCAAGGTATTTTGAATTACAATGAAATGGTGCAAGTGTATATAAAACTTTTACGTCTTGAAAACCCTTCTGTTAGTTGATGAATTTAGTGGTGTAAGACTAAGGAGTCACCCCCTCCCCCTCTTAGTAAGACTATGAGGTTGACGTTTTACTCTAGTTATGGAAATGTTTGGCATTAAGAGTTAAATAGTTATTGGGGTTCTTGTATGTATTATTGTGTAAGCGAAAAGATATAAGGATATATGCTTTGCTTTTTGTTAATTTACATTTGCATATCTCTATATATACTTAGGTTTAAGTCTTGTAATTATGGGCCAAATGTCTTCAATACCAAAGAGGATTTGAATCTCATATGGGGAAAGCTGAATATGAGTATAAAACCATGAGTATTTCTTATGAACAATAAGAATGTCATTTGTAAACAATCCATTATTTAAGTATGATTTGTTTTACTATTAGTTTTCGTGTGAATACAAGTCAATAATTAGAGGCCTTTGAGTATGTGAGTAGTTAATGAGAAAGATGAACTAAGAAACTCTAAGTCAGATTTCTCTATATATAAGAAAACTATTCCTTATTATAACCTCATATATAACATGGGAAAGACTAAGAGATGTTTTAACCTCTAGAAGAGAAATATTATCCTTCATCAACTCTTTTGATCTGTAAAGAAAAGATTGTCATTTTCCGCTGTGGGCACAAGCTTGGTTGCAAACTCTACAATGCCCAAAAGAGCCCTAGCTTAAAAAGTCCAAGTTTCAAGGGCATTCTTGATAGTATTAAGATTGAGAGATAAAATGTCTCCTTAAATATCAACCATGTCAATGGTCAAACAATCAATAGCAAATTTAGTCAAAAAATTTGATAGTCACAGAAGACCTTTAAGTTTTCTTAAATTTTAACTCAGGGTCTTTGAGTTTTTGTAATTCTATATTTTGGTTTATAGCAAAACCCTTTTGAAACAATATCGCCAAGTTTAGTGACCACTTATTAATGAATAATTTAAACAATGTGATAAATTTTAGAGAACATTGTAGCCATGCAAAATGTAAATTGATTAATCAATGTGCTAGGAAACCATTCTTATGCCGTGAAGATGGAGAGGTTTCCATGAGTTTAGTGAAAGAGTAAATTTCAATGCCATGCGTTAATTCATGATGAAATTCAAACACCTTGAGATCATCGAGGTTGTTATATATAGAACTTCAAATAGGAAACTGTAGGATTGCTTTTAATTCGAGTCAAGTAGGGTTGGTGAAAGGAGCCTCATGGGCTCATCAATGATGGCCTTGCCTACGTGATAGCTTAGAGGTGACGTAGTTTGACAACAATTCGATGGATTGGTTGAGGATGGATGACAAGATGGATGCATGTCTGGATCGACAGCCTGATGGGAGAAGGTAGTAAGGAAGAGCGAACAACAAGCCATGGTAGGTATCTCTATGTGTTTGGGTGGATGCGGTTAGGAGGGATAGATGAGGAACAAGGTCTGAAAAGATGGAGGAGGTGTTTTATCACAAGTAGAACCTATTTACCAGGTTTTCACTAGAGGACAATTTTTTTTAGTTGTTTTTCCATTTTTTTTAATGATTTTTTTTGCTATTTTTCCATTTTGTGATTTTTTTACTATTTTTGACTCCCTTGCATTGGAGTTTAGGTGTAGAACTTGCAAAGATGCATGTTGTTGATGGGATCATCAAACAATTCACCTTCTGATGTAGCTAATTGATAAGCACCTGATCCATAGGTAGCAATCATGACATAAGGACCCAGCCAGTTGGATTCAAACTTACCTTTCTTCTCTCTATCTTACTGATTCCTGGGATTCTCTCTGAGGACTAGGTCACCAACTTGAAATACCTAAGGTTTTACTCTATGATTGTAACTCTGAGACATCCTTTGTTGATAAGCCTTGAGATCGTTAAAGACATGTTGTCTTCTTTCTTTGAGCAACTCTAACTCTTGAAGTCTAGAAACTCTGTACTCTTCATCAGATATGAGGCCTTTAATGATACTTGCATTGATGGGATCTTGACTTCAATGGGCAAGATGGCTTCAGAGCCATAGACGAGGGAATATGGTGTTGTGCCTGTGGGTGTGCGATACTTGTGTGGTAGGCCCACAACGCAGGATTCTATTGGATGTGCCAATCACGACCAGCATCATTGACAGTCTTTTTCAAGATTTTTAAGATGGTTTTATTTGATGCCTCTGCATGGCCGTTTCCCTTTGACATCTTGGGTTTTGAATGGTCATCAATTATCAATGATAATGGATACAAGGATGCCATAGTGGCAATGATGTAATTCAGGATGAAAGAGCCAATTTGTTTTCTTGTGACATTGGTGAGGGGTACCGCTTTGATCCACTTTGTAAAGTACTCAGTAGCGGTGATTATGAATTTATGGCCTCTGGATGATGGAGGGTGTATCTTGCCCACTAAGTCAAGTCCCCATTGACAGAAAGGCTAAGGAGTCATTAAAGGTTGCAGCTCTTATGCTGGTGCATGTATTAGGTTCCTGTGGATTTGGCATTTCTTGCACCTCTTTACAAAATAATAGGAGTCTTTTTCCATAGTTGGCCAGTAGTATCCCATGCATATAAGTTTCTTAGCCAGGGTGGGACCACAAGAGTGGGTCCCACATATACCATTGTGAACTTCGCTTAGGGCCATTTGATATTCCTCACTGTCGAGACACCTAAGGAGAGTACCATCGAGTCTTCATCAATATAGGGTGTTAGTGATTGTGATAAAATGAGAGGCTTGACGAATAAAGGTTCTCTTTTGGTTATTTGATAGATCAAGAGGTAGGGAATTCTCTTCTAGTTAGGCAAATACTTTTTTGTATAGGGGAGAATCAGATCCTAGGATATGGTAAATGATGTGGGATTTGGGGGTGTCATATGCAGGATGGGACACTGGTTCTACCAAGAACTCATAACGTGATTGGTTTTCAGGAATATCGAGGAGAGATGTAATCATTGCCATGGCGTCTATTGCTTTGTTCTCCAACCTTGGTATCTACTCAAAAGAGATCACAACAAAGTATTCTATGAATTTGTCTACCATACATTTGTATGGTATTAACTTCTCATCCTTTGTTTGATAGTCATCGTTCACTTGGTTGATGACAAGTTGCGAGTCACCATACACATGAAGTTATGTGATTTTCCATTCTACTGCCATCTTGATGCCAATGACTAGCACTGCGTACTCCACCACATTGTTAGTGCATGGAAAGAGTAGTCTGTATGACTTTGGAATGGTGTCTCCATTAGGTGTGATCAACAAGATACCTTCCCCGGACCCATGCTGAGTATATGATTCATTGAAGTAGAGTTTCTAGGTTGTTGTTGTTGTTATGTGAAAGATAGACTCATCTAGAAATTCAAAGCTCAATGGGTTGTCATATTTTAAAGGTGCATCTACCAGCTAATCTGCAATCACTTGCCCCTTTATTGCTCATCTATCTACATACTCGATGTCAAATTCACTAAGTATCATGACCCATTTTGATATTCTACCTATTAGGGTAGCTTTGTTGAGCAAGTATTTCAATGGATCGATCTTAGCTACTAGCTTGATGGAATGTGATAACATGTAATGTCTCCATTTTTGTGAAGCAAAGACCACAACAAGGCATGCTCTTTCAATTGGGGTATATTGTAGCTCGTAACCTACTAGTGTTCGACTGATGTAGTAGATTGCTTGTTCTTTTCCTTCATGGTTCTGTTGTGCTAGTAGAGCTCCCAGAGCTGTTGGTGTGGCTGAAATGTAGAGTAGCAATGGCTTGCCCTGAATTGGCGGCATTAAGATAGGTGGATTCATCAAATACTCCTTTAGATGTTGAAATGCTTGCTCACACATGCCATCCCATTTGAAATGAATGTTTTTGTGTAGAAGATGCGTGAATGGGTGACACTTATCTACCAACTGATAGATGAACCTTCTGATGGACTATAACTTCCCTCTTAGAGACCGTAATTGACTCAGATTCTTAGGTGGTGGCATTTCCATGATTGCTTTGACCTTGGCCAGGTCCACCTCTATTCCATTAGCTGATATGATATATCCAAGGAGTTTACCAGATGTGACTCTAAAAAAACACTTTTTTAGATTTAACCATACATTAAATTGCTCTAGTCTTGTGAAGATCTTGTCTAGAACTTGTAGATACCCTTCTCTAGTTTTTGATTTGGGTAGAATGTCATCTGTGTAATCTTCCATGATGATATGCATCATGTCATGCAAGATTGTTGTCATTGCTCATTGATATGTTGTCCCAGCATTCTTTAGCCCAAATGGCATGATGCACCAACAATAGGTACCCCAAGGACACGTGAATGTTGTTTTATGTTGATCCTCTAGTGCTATCTTGATTTGGTTATATTCAGAGAATCCATCCATCAAGGACAACATGGTGTGCCCTGCTGTGAGGTCTACAATGATGTCGATGTTAGGTAGGGGGAAGTCATCTTTGGGATAAGCCTTGTTCCGATTCCTGAAGTCATTACACAGTCAAACTCTTCCATTTGGTTTGGCGATAGGCACTATATTTAAAATCCACTCTAGATAGTCTATTGGTCTAATAAACTTGACATCTAGCAGCTTCTTGAGTTCTTTTACCATGAGTGCGATATGCAGGTGCATCTTCTTGAGTTTTTGTTTGACTAGTTTAGCTTCTGGAGCTAGCGATAAGTGATGCATTATAAGGTTTGGATCGAGACCCGACATATCCGCGTATGACCAAGCAAAGTTGATTTTTTTTCTTTTTGAAGAATTTTGAGAACTCTAGCTTCTCTTGTGCAGTTAAAGATTGTGCCATATGAATCATCCTTAGATTTTCACCTGGGCCAATGTTGATCTATTCTGCTGGTTCCATCAAGATTAAGGATCTCTCCTGATGTGTTAGATTGGGAAGAGGGTCAAGCCTTTCATCCTTCGGTGCCTTAGAGAGGTTTTCACCATTGGATACGTCTTTCATATTTTTACTATTTTCACGATCTAACACTGCCACAGAGTAGTTTTAAACATTAGATCTATCTTTCATTTTTACATTTTTGATACTAAAAGGCTTGGCACTCTCTCCAAAATAAGCCCTGTCATTCAGTTCTATGGCATGGCCAACTCTATGATCCCCTGTAGGTATATGGTCTCTAAGTTCTAGAAAATTGATGATGGCCTCATCATTCTGAAAGGTATCTAGCTCAGGGGTAGAGTCTTGGAAATCCCAATCTATGAGTTCTAGATGCAATAGTGGTAACAGGTCATCGGATTGGTCTGGTTCGATAGTAGTGATGGTAAAGATGAAGGAGTTACTATGGTTATTGTAAGCATTGACAATGCCTGCGATGGTACTCTCCACAAGGTGATCTATCAAGTTTGGTATCATTCTTCCCTCATGAATCTCACTATCATTATTATGCGGATCAAACTCTAGAGGTCTAGACCATGAACTTTGTCTCTCTTGAGTTGTAGGGGTAGGGTCATACTCATGGATCACATCAACATCTTTGTCATCACAAGATAGTTTAGAGAGACTATCCCATTCATAGTCATTGGAGTCTATCTCACTCCATCCTTGTAGTTGGTGAATTTTCTCTACTAGGTTAGTAGTAGATGTTTGTGGTTGCTTACCTTTATGCTTGTCTGTTCCTTTGGTCTTTGCTTTGCTAGTATAACCTAGCCCTATAGTGCCTCAGGATGTTAATGAAGGAGGTTGGATGGGCTCAATGATACCTTCTTTCCTCAATCCTATGGGGCCATGACCTCCATATCCCATTCTTTGTAGTATTTGGTATCCTTGACCATACTGTTCGGTTTGCAATGTGGAGTGATGGTCTTGTTTCTTGGATAGACTGTCTTCATCCTTATATAACAATTGTAGGATGTCTTTCTCATCACTCTCATCTTCGAGGCTTTCCCATTTTACAAACGGACCTTTAGGAGTTTCAAATGCTTTGGGTTTTCTCATGGAAGGCTTTCTAAGGAGAATATTATATGCAAGTTCCATGTCAAGCACTTGACACACCACATCCTTTACTATAGGTCCCACTCTGATAGGCAAAACAATGGTTCCCTTTGAAGTTCTTTCCTCTTCATCATAGGCTTTGATGATGATTTTCTTTTTAGGATCAATAGCACTCTATGAAAACCCCAATGCAATGATTAGCTTTAAGGTGCAATATTTAAACCTGCTCCTCGATCAATTAGAACCCTTTTTATTTTATGCTTGTGGATGAAGGCTTATATGTGAAGAGATGCATTGTGTGGTTGCGTAATTGACATGTCATCCTTTTCAGTGAATGATAGGAAATGAGGTGTGGTAAGATGACCTACCATGGTCTGAAACTGCTCTTCGGTAAGGTTGGTTAGGACGGTGGTTTCCAAAAGAGCTTGTTCGAGTATGGCTTTGTGGGACAGGGATAGATTCAAAAGTTCTAAAATGGAAATGTGTGTGGGTGTCTTGTGAATTTGATCCAGGACATTGTACTGGTCAGATGCAGAGGACGGTTTGGATGGAGCTCCTTTAAGAGTAACTTTTCCACTGCAAGTGGTCACATTACAATCAAGGGTTTTATTTATAGTGATCACATTGATATGCGAATCACTTTCTAAAATATGGTTAACAACTTAGTCATATGAACATTGGTATAATTGGCATTGTTAGCTCCACTTTTGTTTTGATTTGAAGAACCTCCCTTCTCATAGTTGGGGAGTGGATTCTTGAATGCAATATGATCATCATTAGAGGCATGTCCATCAAGTAATATCCATTTTTTATCCAACAAGTCTTGAATGGTGTGCTTTAGTTTTTGGCAGGCATTTGTCTTGTGGCCTTTGCTTCCATGGTACTCATAGAAGTTTGTGTCTTTCCACCAAGGAGGTTTAACTTTTGGTTCATATTCCCGTGCCATTGGAAGCGTTATGAGATTGTTTGAGATTAGCTTCCATAGGGTAGATTCTAGTGTTTCCCCTAGAGGCATGAATTTTCTTCGAGGAAAGTTTGTAGACCATGATTTGGTGTTTTACAGATTGTTTTGTTGTGGGTTGTTTAGTGGGTTTGATAAGTTAAAAATTGGTTGCTTTGGCATCACATTTTTAGCATCAACCACCCCATCATTGATGATGTTTTTATTTTTGGTCCAAAGTTGCGGTTTGTCCATGTTATTATTGGAGCTAGAGGTTTCCTTGTAGATTTTGACTTGTCCTTTGGCTATCAAAGATTTTTCAATAAGTAACCCCATTTCAATGACCTTACTAAATGAAGTAGGACATTGGATTTGTATTTGGTAGCTAAGATCAGCATTTAGGTTGTGTACAAACATCTCAAGCATTTATTTTTCTGGCATATGATATGGGCATTTGCTGGCCAGTTGCCTCTATCTTTGTAAGAAAGAGGCAAAGGATTCTCCACCCTTTTGTTTAGTGTTACAAAGATCTAACATTGAGATTTCATGCTTAATGTTATAGGAGAAATGTGTGACAAACTTGTCCACTAGTTCGTTAAAGGTTTGAATTTTGGGAGGTAGGCAAGAGAACCATTCCATAGCTTGTCCTCCCAAGCTCCTTAGGAATAGTCACATGAGATGGGTTTCATTGTGGGTGACTTCAAGACATGTTGCACTAAATTCTCTAATATGGTCCCTCGGATCACCCTTTCCTCGATATTTGTCAAATTTTGGCAACTCAAATTTTGAGGGGAAATCTATCATGATCAAGGTCTTATCAAAAGGATATGGTGAAATATTGTCGAGAGAGTAGTGCTTTTTTGATGCTCTGGTTTGAATGTCTGTGAGCTATTGTTGTAAGGCTTGGATTTGCATTGTTAATGTATCCAAGGGATTGATTGTATCTTTAGCCTTGTCTATTTTGGGAACCTCTTGTGTGATCTTGGGAGTTTCCATGTCATTCATAGAGGTGGTGTCTTTTAAGGTGGAGGTGTCAAAATTTGATGGAAGTTTGGCCCCTTGTTGTGCTACCATAAGGAAATACTTTTGAGGGTCCATGTTCAGGACTTTGTCCATCATCTTTGTAAATTTTGAGTCTTGTAAAGCACCAAGTACTTCCTCATGCAAGATTTGTTCCTCTCCATCACTGTGAGATGGAGATGGTATGTCTTTGTTGAAAAGATCCATATCTTTCTTTTCTTTGGATTTTGATCTAGTTGCAACCATAAAAACCATTTGATGTGGGTGAATGTTGGATGAAAAATGCTTGTGAATGGAAGTTTTTGGTGTGGTTGAGATGATAAGATTTTTCCTAAGGTTTAAATTTTGATCTACTATTTGCTCAAACAAATGTGCTCTTGAAATAAAAGATAGTCAAAGTAGGGAGAGTTGATTACCGCTATTGATATGAACTACTTTTATCAAGATTACACTAGTGTAGTTTTGAGATGAAGGATGATATATCTTGTTATGAAACCAACTAGGTTTTTGTTTTGAGTTTTGGAAGATTCTAATTGCACCTTAGAAGGAAACTTGGTTTGTTTTGACATTGTTGTTTTGGATGATATGGCAAATGGAAATGGTTTGGAAAATGGTTGTGAAATTGATTTGTATGGTTTTTCTGAGATCACAAATGAGGTATATGCAATAATGGGTATTTAGAACTAGTTCAAAATTTTCTCAAAAGTGTACAAAATAGCTCTTTGTTTTGCATGCACAAGAAAAATGGTCAAATGTGTAGCTATGTAGGTCAAATGCGCAAGTCTGGTTGAAATGCACTAATTTTTGAATGTGCATGACTATGCTTTGGATGCACTTCTCTATGCATCAAATGCGTAGAAATATTGTTGCACAACAAAATGTCTCAAATGTATAGCAGAATGGGTCAATTGTGCAATAGGACTAAATGCGCAATAGAACTTGTCATATGCACAACAGAATGGTTTAAATGCACAATAGGATTAAATGCACAACAGAACTTGTCACATGCATAGTAGAATGGTTTAAATACACAGAATTGCAGGTAGTGTTGTCTTTTTTCTTTCAATTTTCTTGATCTTGGCTTGTTTTCACAATGTTTCTTGAAGCAAGTCTAGTATTTTCGTTGATGATTTGTATCAATTAGTCGCAAGAAAACAGGTCACACAAGAAGATTTCATGTTTGTTATTACAAATTTTTGACCAAAAAGCAAGCACAATCCTAAGGTTGGCAAGGACATTATTTGATGAGTTCCAACTTGGTTATTACACCAGCCACTTGCATAAAGGCAGACAACTAGTAACTTGGTAGCACCGACTCCCCTCCATGGCACTCACTTCTCATGCATACCAAGTTACAGTTCCTCTGAAGAGTTGAACTTTTCTATGTCTACACTAAATGAGTGTATGATGTTGGACAACTCTAGAGGTTCCTCCTCCTATGTCACCAAATAGGGGATTTTGCCTTACTAGAACAAAAGGATTTTAGTCAAGGCATCTATTCAGGTGGTTACACATGTGACCATTTGCTCTGATAAGGAGGCTTCCTAGCCTGTAGAGGTTATGATCCATAAGGTTTTGGGGGAAACATTGGTTGGTGTAACACAACAGCACCCGTTGCTTGCAACTTTCATCACAAACACAATTTATTTATAGTGACTTGGAGGTGGCTTGGCTTTAGCCCGTTATCACTTAAGGTCATCCCACTTGGAAGGAAGGAATTCCAAGGGCAGGCCTCTCTAAAGGTTAAACATGCAAAATGATAAGTTTGGCATTTTGGTCACCTAGAAGAGGGGAGAGCATAGTCCTATTATCATTATGAAAACACAGAGAACATTGGTTCTTTATCTTCCTAGTTAAAAGAAAAATAACTAAATGTGTTAACCCTACCAAGTACAAAGATTTGCAACAAGATAACAACAACTTGGAAAAGATTGTTTGTTTTGACCTTCTAAAAAATCTAGGTGTAGATTGTTACTTGAAGAAGTAAACAAGTGTTACTTTCCCCTTTTAAGCTATGTGATAGATTGTAGTGCAAGATAGTAAAAACATAAATAAATTGTTTAGTTTTAACCCCTAGGTTGGGACTAGATGCAAGTTGTGATGCAACAAAATGATTTACTTTCATCCTAGTTATGTCTATGTGATGATTTGCATGAACATATTAAGTTACTCTCTCTCCTAATTAGTTCTAGGTGGCTTAATAATGCAGCTAAAATGGCTAAGTTCAGCTTCTAACACTTGCAAATGAGAGTTAGTATAGAAGATTTGATAAAAAAAATTACAACTTTCTCTGACAAATCATATGCGCAGATCTATAGGTCATTTACACAATACTGCAATTCATATGCGCATATTTACAAAAGTGCAACAATAATGATTAAATGCGCAGGACTGTGCTTTGGATGTGTAGAAATATTATAAGCACAATAGTATGTGTTAGATGCGCAACAGGACATGTCAGATGCACAGAAAGATTGAATGAGGTGAAAAAAGTGTTGAATGGGCAGAACTGGAAGTTGTATGTGCATGAATGACATGCCGTGATAGAACCTTCACAAAACACTCAAATTGAAGTTAAAAGTGGGGCAAGGCCCCATGGTGGGTGTTAGAAATGTTAGTGGAAAATGTGAACAATGGTAATAAACAAGTAATCATCCAATAACTCAATGGAAATTGATGTAAACACAAGTAAACCAAGAATATACCTTCGAAGACTGTTTTACCTCTATGCTTCCATTATTCACCTATCTCTTCTTGATCTTGATGGTAATGGAGCTCTCAAAAGTGTGCAATTCCTTGCTGTTGAAGCTAACAAGAGAAGAATGGTTATGGTATCAAATGTGCAATGGAGACTAAACTACAATGCAACTATAATGGAGATGGGTTGATGGAGACATGATGATGATAATGGATTTTAAATGCAAATGCAATGAAGGTGATTTTGCCAAAGGCATACTGGTATGACTCCTACAGAGTAAGATTATGAATGCTTGAGTGTATACAAATGGTTATGAAGACCTTGCTTATATAGGCTGAGGGAAGACCAAATCCAAGTGTCAATAGATCCATGACTAGAGGAATTACCTGTGATGTGTACAATTGAGAAAATCTTGAGGGAATGTGTGTGAATTAGGAGAGGACAAGTGTCCAAGCCTTCTTCATGAGTTATGTGAGATAACAGAATAGATTGAAGAGTTAACTGAGATGATTGATCAGTTAACTAGGTTGATTGGGGAGTCAACAGAATAGATTGACTATTGAACTCAATTGACTAATTAGTTAACTGATTTGATTGATGAGTTAACTAATTTGGTTGGAGGAGAAATAGGTCATGTGGGTGAGGGAATATTAGCTAATTAAATATTAAAATATTTAATTATGTGTGCAACATGGTGACGTGGATTTATGAAATTAAGACTTTGGGATAGAGGAAATTAGGATTAATTAAATAATTTAGAATTATTTAATTATGTGGGACATGTGAAGAATTAGGGAATTTAATTAAATAAATTGATTTTATTTAATTATTGGAGGGATGTGAATCATTTAAATAAATTAGAATATATATTTAATTGATAGGAGAATGAGAATTAAAATAAATATTAAAATATTTATTTAATTCAAATCGAGCCAATTTTAGGTGTATACAATTGTAAATTGATATTTTATGAAAATATGGGCAATTCATTAAAAACCTTTTATTTTGTCACATGACACAGAACTAAACAATAAGTTTAGTCATTGGATAGAAATAAGGTGTAGGTTGTGGGCATGATCATGATAGCAGGTATTGATTAATGTGATTAAAAAAAAAAAATAAGTAACAAGCTTTCAAAATGCAACAAACCTAAGATCCTTCCATGCTTAATTATTAACAAAATAAAAGGTTGAATTCTCCTATAATTTATAGCCAAAGATAAAAAAAGATATAGATATCAAGACATCAAGATGAAGAGTCATTATTTCAAAAAGTGACTAATCATTAAAAATAAAACAAAAGTAGCTTTGACAATAAATGTATATCTAAAAATAATCTTAATAGTGCTTGCTCCTAAATTAAGATGTTTCACTCCTATCCTTATCATGTGTTGCTGCTCTATCCAAATCATCATGCCAAGTACGCTTCTTGCCATTCTTTGCTCAAGATGGAGTAGGAAACACAACTAAACCTCGAGAGATGGTTGGCGCCTCCTAATGTTCATTATTTCAATCAACTCTCTATCCCTACAAAGTGTCGTGTCATGACCATCCACAACACACTTGAATGGTTGCATAGTGGGGTGTTGTAGTCCAATTTGACTAGATAGTACCATGCCTCTACCTCTATTTATCAAGTCTTCTAACCCCTTTCCCAAAAATTTTTGTTATTTTTTAAGATACTGGATTCCTCCCCTAGGCACCCGATTCTGATCCTAATTCGATCTGGATACAAGTTTTGATTTGATTCACCTTGGATACATCATGGAAACAAATAATGTGTGACATTCGAGTTTGACTAATTGACATTGTAGTATTTTTAATTTTTATTGTTTAAATTGTTCAATCATCATTTGTGCTTTGTAAGAAATATTCAAGCAACTTTTGTACTCTCATCTTTGAATTTATTGTGCCTTCTCCTCCTTGTGTTGAAATCTAAACATTAATCAAAAAAAGATATTAGTAGAATTACACAAAAACAATGGGCATAGTATGAGTGTTTGAAAGCACATTACATTTGAGTGACATTAGTTCTTGTCCTCAACATCATCAAGTTCATGTAATGTGGATGGTAGGTCATCTGCTACATCCCCTAATCCATTTGCATATAAATAATTAGTAAGGGAACAATGACCATCTAAATTGAAATAGAATGTAGCAAAAGTATGCAAAAAAAACACAAAAGGACACTTACAAGGTGATTTGATATATCAATGCTAGTGTCCTCTCCATGAACCCATGTGCTCACACTAGAAATGTCATCAACAACTAGGAGAATATTATTTCTATTGGTGTGACCAATTGTTTCTCTCATCATGTTCACCTTGACTACATGATTACATGTGTACAACCTTGAGTTGAAAAGTTGCATGAACACATAGACTAACCTGACATTGATCCATACACTTGGTAACAAATTTTGAGATCTCTTTGACTTTGAACCCATGCAATATGGCTATCGGTGGCATCAAATTTCACATCATCATCAGGAATCTACAAGGAACACACCCAAGATAAATTCTCAACCTTTTCCAAATTAAAGTTTTTATAGAAACCATTTTTTTGCTGATTTGCATCCACCAATAATATGTGTATACATCCACAGTCAATTGGTTAACCAACCAATCTACTCTTCTATGTGATGCATGTTGAATGGTCTTTAAAAAATGATTCTTCAAATGTGAGTGATATGATTCAATTGCACCATTTGTTTCTTGACCAGCATGCTTAAGGGTATGACAACATCTAGACCACATCCCCACCTTATGGATCCACTACTCTTGAGAATAGTTAACAAAATTTTGAAGCATGCCACGAAAATGATGCACAAATAACCAAGCATCTTTAATAACCATCTCCTCATCTGGAGAGTGATGCATGATAGATCCCAACATATCAAACATTTCTCTTCTAAAAAAATCATCCTTCACCTTGTCTATCAACTTCTTCAACCATGCCCTCCTAACATGCCAACTACAAAGATATATTTCACAACCAAAAACCTCTCTACAAGGCCACAATACAACTATAATTAGCATCCTAATTATATAGGTAAATATTAATAATGTACATTACTTAAATAAAAATCACCTGATAGTATTAATTTCTATTGTAGCATCATCTACCATAAATGCATTAATTTTCCACTCTATCTTCTTCATGAGAAATCTTTGAAAAAGAATTTTCATCCAATACACTAAGTCAGATGTACATGATCTAGACATTATTATCCATGCAACTGGTAACCCCATGTGTTGGGCATCAAAAGCAAGCAATGTGTGCAGTTGGAACTGCAAAAATAATTAGAGTACAAAGATTAAGATCATAAATTATATATATGAAGGAAAATATGATAAGAAAAATAATTTTAAATGATTTACCTTAATTGCGTTTATTCCAAATATTGCTCAAGTCCACTGTGCAACATTGAAAAATGTCCCCTTGGGGCTTTTCCCTCTGAAGGTTTAGCTCCCGGGTCTTTGATATGCATTTAGGACATCTTGCATCATATTTTGGCATCCCGATGAGAAAACTTCTAAGTTTCATGATGAATGGGACCTAGGGGGATCCCTTGAGATAGATCCTACCCAAAATAGGGGGGGAGGACTTGGGCACTCGTGCCCTAGTCTTGCCCTATTATGGGTCAGGCCCAAATTTGAAGTGTTAGTTTATGACCGGCATTTGGTTCCTAAGCTGACATGGTAAGTTTGAATTACGAAATTCTTGGCGGGAATGTTTGTAGTTGCATATATAAGCATGTTTAGGCATTCATTTGTAAACTAGATGGCTATTGTGATCTTTATGCATTCTAAAGGTGATTCAAGGCATTCATTGTGTAGCAAGAGCAGATTTTGTGTTGTTTATGTGTTTGTATTTGCAGATTTGAGCATCCATCTCCTCATGGCATGAATAGCTTCTTCCTTCCATGAGATCTTCACTACAAGGTGATATCAATTGTGCTTTTGATCATTTATCATTTGGATTTTATGTCTGTCCCACAAGGACACACACTCTTTATCTGACAATGATGTTCGAAAGACTTGAATGTCTCTCTAAGGCTTGACTGAGTCAAGCATCTAAACACCACAACGCCCTCCCCATTTTTTCATGATTGCAAGTTACAGGTTGAAAAAGCAGGAAAAGTGGAGTTGTAGGAGAGTGTTACAGAGTGTCAGAATTGCAGATCAGAGCTGAAAACAAGGACCTGGACTCAGGTGCCCACTCATTAGTCCTCTGAATCCTACAACAAGAAAATCTTTAGAACAACAGGAATAGGTAGCAGATAAATTTCCCAGATCCTGACAAAAATTAGGGCACTAGACTAGGGTACCCGCTCATTAGTCCTTGATTATTCCGCTTCCTAAACTTCAGGAACTTGTAGACAATTGTCTATTATTTTACATCTTTTTATATCGACATTTTCAATAATTTGTCTGTTTGCTTCCGTATTGACATTTTTAGGGTTTTAAGCATAATTGGGCATTATCAAGAAATCAAATCACACAAATCTAATTTCCCCTACATTCCAAGTGACCAAGGGCCTAATAGTATATTCCTACTCAATCTAAGGTCCTTAAATATTTTAGGGTGAACGGAGGATACACATACAAACCATCAAAAACCCACTATCCAAATTTTACCCTAAATGCATTGCTAGCATGCTATTATGCCCATATTGTACCATCCAATCCAATTGTTGTGGTAGTTGAATTCCTAAAATAAAAGGCACATCTCCATCTCCATTTCCATCAACACTAGTTTCATTCAATTTTTGGTAGGCAAACCATTTTTTTGGATTTGCAACCACCTATGGTTGATTGACTTAGGTGCATCTTTCCACATGACTCTTAATAGAAACTAGTTCAGTAAGTATGAAAAATATGATGGTGGTAATGTGTATTTGGGTGATAATTATTTCCTTGACATTGTTGGTCATGGAAGTATTCATGTGATATTTTTTGTTGGTAGAGTTAGACAATTTAATGGTGTTTTACATATCCTAGGACTAAAAAGATATTTATTAGTTGTTAGTAAACTAATAGATGTGAGTGCATAGTGAAAGGGGTTGTGCTTAAATGGCAAGGCCATACGGTTCTTAAGAAGGAGATCCAAGTTTGAATCCCCCTAGTAACATCTATGTGGCTTCTAAGTTGTTGAGTTGACTAAGTGGATTATAAGTTGAGAATGTTGATGGGGAGGAGGTCCCCCTTGTGATCTCTAGCTTACGAAACAAAAAAAAAAAGATCCGAGTGCATATGTACAGTTTTCAAAAGTAGGTGTGAAAATCATGAGAGGTGCTATGGTGATAACAAGAGGAAGCATATTGGGTAAATTGTACCAGCTTGATGCATGCACGATTGAGTGCAATAGAACTTTTGATAAGATTAATTCAAAGACTACTTCACTAGAAAAGAGATGGTTTCCTCTTTAGTGGATGGTCGTGGCTTTTGGGTACCCAAGGGTGCTCTATCTATCAAATCAAATTTGCCTGCAAAGAAGACCATGTTATGGCACCAAAGACTTGACCACATAGGAGAGAAGGGTCTATAGACCTTGAAAAACAAATATCTTGTCAATGGTTTGGATGAATATAGTCTTTAACTTGACTTTTTGCAAGCATTGTATTTATGGTAAATGAAACTGTGTTTAGTTTTATTTGATTTCTCATAAGTCTTTAGATATTTTGGATCTAATCCATTCGGATGTATTTGGTCTAGTTGATGTTCCTTCTATTGGTAAGTCAATTTATTATGTTTCTTTCATTGATGATTTTAGTAGGAGGACATGAGTTTATTTCTTGAAGAGTAAAACTGATGTTTTCAGTTGTTTCAAAGAATTTAAAGCAATGTTTAAGTTGCAGACTAGAAAGAAGATTAAATATTTGAGGATAGATAATACTAGTGAATTTTGCTTCAATTATTTTAAAACATTATGTGAAGACTACATTATCCAAAGACAAAAGACAACTCCATATTCTCCATAGCATAATGGAGTTGCAGAGAGAATGAGTAATTCCTTGATGGAGAAGGCTAGGAGTATGCTAAGTGGTGCTGAACTAGAAGAAAAGTTTTGGGCTGAAGCTTTAGCCACTACTTGCTACCTAATAAATAGGTCTCCTACATCAGCTCTTGTTGGCAAGAAGCCAATGGAGGCATGGTCAGGCCACAAGCCTTCACTTAGACATCTGAGAGCTTTTGGTAGTGAGGCATATGCACATGAGCCAAAGGAGAATAAGACAAAATTGGATAACAAGGCTATTAAACGTATCTTCATTAGATACAATTATGTGTGAAAGGATACAAAATTTGGGATCCTATTGCACAAAATGTAATTTATTCTAGAAGTGTTATTTTTAGAGAAACTAAGCCTTCTTCTGTTATAGTACAACCAGAACAAAAGGAAGAAAATGAATATATGGTTCAATTTCCCTCTATGCTTGAGAAAGTTGAATTGTGGCCCCTAGAAAGACAGGAAGTTGAGGAGAGCTCTACAAGTTCTAAATCATCAAAGGAAGAAGAAGAACCTGAACCTTAGCTTGTTCAAAGGTCTACCAGAAAAAGAAAACTACTAGAAATGTAGGGATATTATGTTGATGATTGGAGATGTATATTTTCTTTGAATGCTAACATTGATGAACTGATATTTGTAGAAGAGGCTCTTGGTATGAAGGATGCAAAGTCTTAGAAAATAGCCATGGATAAAGAGATGACAACTCTTAAAAAGAATGTGTAGACACCTAAAAGTGTCCATCCCTCACAAAAACCCTAATCACTTGCGCATTCTCCTGATTTTCCCTAATTTGCCTCCATGGTTAAATAATTGATTTTAATTAATTAATTACTTAATTATTCATTTCCCTAAAGTTCCCTTCATTTAATTTATTCAAGCAAATAAATCAAATTTCATCACCTAATTATCCCCTTTCATATGCATCCCTTTCACATAAATTAAATAAATTGGACAAATTTATTTAATTTAAATCCCATTTCCCACTTCACCATTTACCTCAATTTAAAATTTTGTTTTGTCTTCTTGTGGTGAGGAAACCCTAACTCATCCTATCCTTCATTTTGTCTCCAAGTCAACAATGAATCCTAGCCCTCCATTCAAAATCCCTCTTCTATAAAACACCTCATCCAGTCCCATTTTGATCCCTTAAGCTCTCTTATGCTCTTAGAATTCTCTTTCAGATGTAAACCCTCCAAAATCTTGCTTAACACACACAAGAGCTTCTCAAGATGTTGCATGAACTTGCAAATTTGAGAACATTGTGACAAAATGAGGAGGACAATGAAGATTAGTCAATAGCTAGCTTAGATTTTAGTTATTTTACATGCTTGTTTTTCTGATTTTCTAAGTTAGAATGCTCTTCATTGTACTTAGGGTTAGTTGTAGTTTTATTTTTGCATATTTACCCAATTTTTCCCTAGCACAAAATGGTGAACCTAATGTGAAAATTGACATATAATTTGCTAGGTTTTGCTCATAGTGAAAATTTTTAATTTTTTTTGAATTTTTTTGGTATGATAGTCTGTACCATACAGACAGGCCGTACCACTATGCGTAATGTGTTAACGGGTCTGTATTTGCAGGTTGAGTCTTTGTAGTCATCATTTGTTTTTGTTCTCATTAGATTTTGGGCTAATCGTTTCAGTTGCAAGTTGTAACATTTTTGGGTTCATGTGTGGTTTATGATTTTGTTGTAGCATCATTTTGGTTGCAGACTTTAAAATTTTGTGACAAATTCATGGTGGATCTGAGCTTAACACCCTGCTAAACCCTAAGTTTGCCACCTTTAGATTCTCAGACCTCTGCCAACCATACCAGTTGCCTCCCTAAGCTTTATCAATACCCTGCTAGAAACCTTATATCTCCATTGACAGATCTTGCCTTCCACAGTCAACTATGTTGTCAATTGTTGTGTCACCATATGCATTGTCACCACTGGTTTTAGGGTTGTTGTCCACTCATAAAACCTAGAACCAGCTCCCATTCAGCTTGGTCACCCCTACTTTATGGTTTCCGTCACTCAACCATACTCTGTTGCCATCCATAGAAAACCCATACTCTGTCGCCGTTCATAGAACTATCGCTGTTCATAGAAAACCCATCTCCTCTACCATTAGTATGACCTCCCACACCTTCCTTCAACTAGCCCTAACACTGTCACCTAGCACCAAATCTTAACCTCTGCTCGGAAGCCACTCAGAACACCCATCGGCACCGATCCTAGGTTCATTCTTCCTGCCATTTAAAAACCCTAACCACCACTGTATTTCCTCTACTGCTTGGCCCCTTGGATCCAACCAAAAGACCCTAGCTATACCCTCTGGTTAACCACCAGTTGACCAGTCCAAAAGGTGTCACCACCTCTAAAAGCCTGTTCGACCCCTTAGGTTGCCGCCTCAACCTGTAGCCATCATGCTTGGTCGGTGTCCTAAAACACTTCTGCGGTTTTCGTCGACACTGCCAACAGACTAGTCCTCACCTCTGCCTAAACCCGCCACCATTCATTGCTCCTCCACCAAAACCCTAAGCTTCAAATCTCTCTGTCGGTGTTCAAAATACCTCCACCCATCTCTAACACCAGTCGCTTCCACAAGAGTTTCCAGTCACCACCTTGGATCCTAAAGTCGCCACCCCTGTCGAATTTGTGGCCACCTACATTGGAACAATCGATGTCAAAACTGCCACTCCCTATACTCCGTTGACCACTTCCCATCACCAACCCACTCTTGGTCACCGCCCACCTAAACTGGCATCTACACACTTTCCCGTAGCCTCCAATCTAACCATAGTCCGCCAACATCACTTAGGGTTATGGTCAGTAGGTAATTTTTTTTATGTGATTGAAATGGTATAACTGGCTGTTTAAGTTGTCCGTGCATTTTCTTTTTGTATTCATATCTTGTGGATGTTTGAGGTGTGAACTCAGAACTTGTCAATGTATTTGTCGATTGTGAGCTTTTCATTAGCTCGTGCCGTTTGTGGTGAGCGATGCTAAAAATCGCTTTTGCAACTTTAATCATTTTAAAGGGATTTTGATATATTTTATCAATAGAAGATGATATTCTTTTCTCCAAAGCCCATTCTTGATTCCTACATATGAGCAACATGATGTCATTCCCATCTTTTGATTATTACCAGCCCTTCTAAAAGTGAAAGTCTATCCCATGTTATTACATTAAGCCCATAATCATAAGCATTGTTAGAATAGATATTTGTAATTAATTTGTAAATATCTCCACTCTTGTGGCCTTAAGTTTAACTCCACTGTGGCGGTGTAAAGCAACTTACTCATGCCGGTCTAAAACATTCGATATTATTTATTTGTTGGTGTTAGTTTAATGCTATTCACTTAACCTATTGTGCAGTGATCAAACTGTATTTTCCATGGATATATTTTATGCTGATCGTTGGTTTTAAAATTTATGCTTTAACCACCAATGTTTCCACTGGTTTCGCAGGGACCTTTAGCATTAATCTTTTGGATTGTGGTTTTGTGGTACATGGTCACATCCTGGACCAAAGGCAAGGTAGCGATGGGCTTCTATGCCCCTGGTTTCATTTGCTCCTTTTTTTTTGGGTTTTGCCCTTGGTCATATGACAGACCAAGAGCTTCACTGGATCTAACTGCCCAAACACTAACCACTGAGCACCTAGCTATTTACATGTGACCAGCATCACATAACCTCCAGCAATTAATGTTAACAATCAGGGTCCTCTTGGTTCGTACATGCCAAAATAGGCAATTTTTTTTTTCAAATTTTCATAACTTTTGCAAAACATATCAGATTTTCATGAAATTTGTGGCATTGGAAAGTTGACTCAGAGAACTATGCTGTAGTGTAGGTTTGATTAGGTAAAAATGTCATTTTATTAGATATTTTTTTGGTCAAAGTCAATGTTTCTTTTAAACTTCAAACGTGAATATCTTGAGCATTTTTTATCAGATTTTGGCAATTTTTTTTTTCAACCTGCTTCGATTTTCCTATATTTTCTGACCATGTTGTTAGTTTTTTAGTAACTAATCAAATTTTGTAGATTTTTATCAGATTCCTTTTTTTGGCCTTTTTGACTTAATGGCTTGCACAGGGGGTACTTGACTTGTTACTTCATGTTTTTTGCAATGTCATTGATTTTTTTTTGTGCTACTAATGTCTAATTTGCAGCATGTGGCATTCGTGGGATGAAGAATTTCAAACTAAAACTACTAACACATCTGATGTAGGGATTCAATTTTCTTTCATATACATGTGTGTTGGTTATCATAGGCACATTTGGATTTGGGCTTAAAATGAACATAACTTGTTGTTTTCATATAATTCTTGGGGGCTTAAAATGAATCACTATTTGCATTGTTTGGTGACTGTGTTTGTGTTCTTGAAGTGTGTATGCTCTTTCCTCCTGCTCTGAGTGATCTTTAGAATCACAAACACTTCTTTTCAAACACTTGCATTTGTCACACCACACATCTATTTTTCTAAGGTCAATGAACCCCCATGTGAGTGTAAGCAAGTTCACATGCGTATGCTCTCGCCTTGCAACTTAGTATGAGCGTAGGGATCAAAAACATGTTAACTTGTCTTGCTTTTGTCACCCTTTAGAGTGGGCTTGCTCTTGAGACACATCTGAAAGGAGAACTCATTTGTGACCCCAAGCAAGACTTTCATATGGCCCGCGATATAAATTGAGGATAAGGCAAAAGCCAAGTCTAACCGATATGAGCACTCACCATACAGTGCTAGTTCTAAAGGAGGCATGCCTTTGTGTATATTAAACTCCTAGTAGGGCTAGTTAGAGCCTTAAGTGGCTTGCTAGATGCTTGTGGGGTGCTGGTCGGGCCCAGATATTCACTAGAATCCCTTTTCTTTATTGGCCAAAAACCCTTTACTTCTTGATACAGGAGGTCGGAAGATCAAACTTTGATAGCTGTCCCACATTTTCATGACTTATGGTAGAGATAGTAAGGTACCTTAGTATCTGCGCATTCTAGGACCTGGAACTTAGTGTGCCTGTGAAGTGAGTGCACTGTAAGGGGGATCCTGTGCCCCAAGTTCCTAGAGCTATACACCATAAGTAGGCACGGATGGGTAAAACCAAGTGGGAACTCAACAAGTATAGTCCTTGCCTAGCCATAGGGTTGTGCTTGTCTTCTAAAGTGTTTTCAAAAACTTGTCACAAAAATGTCAAACAACCACAAAATTTATTGCCAAGTGTCTTCTTTGATTGATGCGTGTGCTTGCCTAATCATCATCCTCGACATTCTTTCCACACATTCACCCCAAGTCATCATCCCTTGATCACATTCATACCATATACTTCTCATTCAAGCTTCATATCCTAGTCACCCTCCTAAGCCAATCACTTTCATCCTAATCATTCCACTCCATAATCATATCCTAGTCATATTATCCTAATATATCCAAGTCACCATATCCTATTGATCATTTTTAATCACCCTCTTAAGCCAACCCATTTCATCCTAATCACATACCCTATTCATCATAGCTTAATCATTTTACCTTATCCTACTCATTATCCTAATCCATCTTCATCCTAATCAATCATGTCATTCCTAATCATATCCAAGTCACCCCAATCTAATCCTAATCATATCCTTGTCATTCTACATATTCCAAATCATCGTTCCTAATCATTTTATCCCATCCTAATCATCATCGTAATCATATCATAATCATATCTTATCATTCCTAATCATCATATTCTATCCATCCAAGTCATCATCCCTAATCATTAGACATTGTTATCCTCATCCAATCACACCACATCCTATTCATCATATCTTCATCATTCAATCATATCCTAATCACATCTTATTCATCAATCCTAATCATTACACAGTGACATATTCATCCAACCAACATCATCTTGATCATTCTCCTAATCATATCCAAGTCATCCTAGTCAAACCCTAATCACCTCTTTCATCTAATCCACATCATCTTAGTCATCCTAATCATCATCCTAGTCACATCCAAGTCATGGGTATGTGCAGGATCATGATGGGCCAAACTATACCTCTAAGTGGCAATGAAAATACAAAAAATTAGACTTAATCAAGTTCATGTGAAAATTTGAATGAATTATCTACACAATTGGAAAAATATGTAAGAACAAAATTTGTAGAGAATTGAATCTAGTTTATGAGCTACTAATTTTTTTTTTTAAAAAACTAAATTTACTTGGTGAAAAATGAAAATTTCAATGAACAGCTATTAAATTTTTTAGAAAAAAATAAAAAGTGGGTGTTTGTCCAACCAACCTAACTATGAGCAATTTTTTTTTTTTTTGAAACTTTCAAAATAAGTAGAGGACTCACGCCCAGATGTGACACATATTTTTTTGAAATTTTTTTCCAATAAAATAATTAGTTATGATTTTTTTACTATGACTTTTTTAAAAAACTAAAGAGGAATTTTCCAGCCAGCCTAACTTGATGAAAAAAAATTAGAATTCAATTTTTTTTTAACCTGTAGCTAATGGAGCATAGAGTGTGACGCATCTTTTAGATCTAAAAAAGGTGAAACGGTTTGAAAGTTATTAATGTTTTTCAATTAGTGTATCCATAAGGATTTTAGACACACACTATATAGAAAATTATTAATAATTATTTAGCAAAATGATAATCAAGAAAATCTTATATTTTTAGAAAGCTAACAATTTCCTTTATAAACCCTTTTTGTTTTATCAATTTTGCATAAAAAAAAGTCATCAGCATGATGGGTGAAGTTTGAAGAAGAGAGTGAAACCTATAAAAACATTAGAATTGAGGGAAAGTCAACTATGACAACCCCAAGCCTACATACAAGGCAAAAGCAAAGAAAAACAAATATTCGTTATTAACGAATATCCATTTTTCTTTGGTAAAATACCATTTTTCCTTTTTTTTTATGTTTTACAAAACAGATATCCATTTTTCTTTACCCTATATGTTACTCTCTCTCTCTCTCTCAAGGTGGTCTATCGATATCCCACAATGGTCATAAGTATTCATCTTTAGCTTTGTGTAAAATGCTAAAAAGGTGGTCTATCGATTTCCTACCATATTCTTATGACCATTGCATCTAATTTCATCTATGATCGAAAAGGCTTGTCTATTTTCTAAGTTTTGTAAAGAGCATTGATAATAAAATTGTAATGTCCATTTTTAGATTCATTTTCTGCATTTCCTATAATCATGGTAATCTATGAAATCACATTTTTTTGAGGCATTCTATCAAATAGTTAGCAATGCCTTGTCTATGTTTCCATAGTTTTTATAAATATTTACTAGAAAGTTACCAAATATAATATTTGATAAGAACCCCCTATCATTATTCTTTTGATGGATGCCCATGTACCATTCCATTGGTGTAAGTAAATAAGATAGTAGAAAAGATCATGGAGTTTGGCTATATACGAGTCAACTACATTTTTTTGAAGATTTTTTCAACTTTTTCAACAAATTTCATTATGTTATGCATTGTAATGTTGGCACTTTGTAATTTTTTTTTTGAAATGTATGTAAACATAAGAAAAGTCTACACATAATAGTTGGTCTTTTGGTAAATGAACGTTGTGGAAATTTATGAGGCATGGGGATGTTGAACTTCACTACAATTTACAAGTTTGGGGATGAGTGCATTAGGATTATTCATTAATGATACATAATTATTTTCAAAACCTTCATTTATATACTTACGAGATTTTAGGAAGTGGATTCATGTTTTCCATCTACAACTTTGCAAAGGTTCCACTTTTCCACCAAATAGATTAATATTACTTTTAATCATGTAAGACTTTGGGAATGTTAAGATAAAATTAAGTTGCCAAAAGTGCAGCTTGACTCTACACTTCTACCTTTTCAGATCCCTCTCTCTCTCTATCTCCTAATTAAATCCTATTCCTAGCTTTCCTAGTTTTCCTTTTCCTTTCCAATTTGCTTAGGAGAGAGAGAGAGAGAGATAGATAGATAGATAGATAGATAGATAGAGAGTCCTAGTTTTCTTGTTTTCATTTCATTTGTCAATAAGGGAGAGGGAGAGATAGGGAGATAAAGGAATGATAGGGGAGAGAGAGGCAAGAGATAGAGAGATAGCTAGATAGAGAGAGAGAGAGAGGAGATAGAGGGGAGAGATAGGGAGATAGAAAGTGAGCGAGATGTCCAGAGAGATAGGGAGAAGGATTGGGAGGTAGAGGGATGATAGAGATAGGGAGATAGAGTTTTAGGGTTTAGAGGCATTATTTAGGGTTTTGAGAGAGAGAGAGAGAGATTTGCTTGGGGTTAGGGGTTGGGGTTTAGGGCTACTTAGGAGACATAGGGAGAGAGATTAAGAGGTAGAGGAATGATAGAGATAGGGAGATAGTGAGATAGAGGTTTAGGGTTGCTTGGGTTTAGGGGGTTGGGGTTTAGGATTTAGGGGTTTATGGTTTCTCAGGTTGAGGGTTTAGGGGTTAGGGCTTAGGGACATTATTTAGAGTTTATGGTTTAGGGGTTAGGGGTTAGGGTTTACTTAGGAAAACTAGGACATTTAGCTATCCCCACCATTACCAATCACACTTTCTAGCAATCCCACATAAGACACCTTACCCATCACTTCACCTAGGTTATCACCAATTAAATCACCTCATTACTCCATTCAACCATACCCATACCACCCCTTTCTCACTCCAAACCTGTATTAACACATGATTAAACCTAACCTCTAACCCCTAAACCCTAAACCTAAGAAAACATAAACCCCTAAATTGTAAACACTAAACCCAAGAAAACCTAAACCTCTATCTCTCTATCTCCCTATCTCACTATCTCCCCATCACTATCATTCCGCTACCTCTTAATCTCTCTCCCTATGCTTTGTCCATGTCCCTCACTCTATATCTCCCTATTGGTCCTCTCTCTCTAAACACTAAACCCTAAACCTCTAAACCTTATCCCCTAAACCCTAAATAATGCCCCTAAACCTTAACCCCTAACGACTCACCCCTAAACCCTAAACCCTAAATGTGAGCAACCCTAAACCCTATCTCCTATCTCTACCTTATCTCCCTATCTCTATCGTCCCTCTACCTCTCAATCCTTCTCCCTATTTCTCTGGACATCTCACTCACTCTCTATCTCCCTATCTCTCCCCTTTGTCTCTTCTATCTCTCCCTATCTATCTCCTCTCTCTCTTTCTATCTAGCTATCTCCAAAACTGAGAAACACTGAACCCAGGTACACCCTAAATCCAATCAACTCTAAACCTCTATCTCCCTATCTCTCCCCTATCTCCCTATCTCTATCATCCCTCTACCTCTCTTGATCTCTCTCCCTATGTCCCTGGCCATATGCCTCACTCTCTATCTCCTTATCTCTCTCCTCAGTCTCCTCTCTCTATCTCCCTATCATTCCTCTCTCTCTATAAACCCTAAATCCAAAACCCTAAACCTCTAAACCTAACCCCTACCCCCTAAACAATTTAAATTCTAAACCCTAAATAATGCCCCTAAACCCTAACCCCTAACCCCTAAACCTGAGAAACCCTAAACCCCAAACCCCTAAACCCTAAACCCAAGTAACCCTAAACCACTATCTCCCTATCTCTCCCCTATCTCCCTATCACCTTTGTCCCTCTACCTCTGAATCTCTCTCCCTATGTCTCTAGCCATGTCCCTCACTCTTTATCTCCCTATCTCTCCCCTCAAACTCCTCTATATCTCCCTATCATTCCTCTCTCTCTCTCTATAAACCCTAAATCCAAAACCCTAAACCTCTAAACCTAACCCCTAACCCCTAAACAATAAATCCTAAACCCTAAATTATAATGCTCCTAAACCCTAACCGCTAATCCCTAAACTTGAGAAACCCTAAACCACAAACCCCTAAACCCTAAACCCAAGTAACTATAAACCACTATCTCCCTATCTCTCCCCTATCTCCCTATCACCTTTGTCCCTCTACCCCTCAATCTCTCTCCCTATGTCTCTTTCCATGTCCCTCACTCTTTACCTCCCTATCTCTCCCCTCGGACTCCTCTATATCTCCCTATTGGTCCTTTATCTCTCTCTAAACCCTAAACCCTAAACCCTAAACCTCTAAACCTTAACCCCTAACCCCAAAACCCTAAACCCTAAACCCTAAATAATGCCCCTAAACCCAAGCAACCCTAAACCTCTCTCTCTCTCTATGTCTTTGGACATGTCTCTCACTCTCTATCTCCGTATCTCTCCCCTCTATCTCCTCTATCTCTCCCAAACTCTATTAGTCCCCTCTCTCTATCTCTCTTTAAACATAAACCTCAAACCCCTAAACCCAAGCAACCCTAAACCTCTAAAACCTAAATAATTCCCCTAACCAACCTCTAAACCACTTCTCTATATAGGTGCAACTAATACCACTTTTTCATTGTTTTCCACATTTAATTATATTCTTTTCCATTTTCCAAGTCCTACACATGTCCAATTTGTATTGTTTGTCAAGTTTTTAGTCTAATTATTAGTCCCAGCTCTCATGGTTATTAAAATGTTAGTATAGTTAGATTTATCCTTAGGTAACATTAATTTACATGTTGCACAAACAACCACACTGAAACATAACCTTACCTATTTAAGGTTAACCTTTAAGGTTCTTTCATAAATCACAAGCTTAATAGATTCAACTAGTTCAATGTTCTTATAGTCCATGCTTACCCTTCCAAGAGAGTTCATGCCATGTTAACTTTGCATTATGTCCTAACATATCACATGAAGGATCATCATCATCACAAGGAATAACAATGTCATGAAGGATTAATGAAGGTGTAGCTTCACCACATAAAGTATCATTCATAATTTTATCACTAGAGGGTAAGGGTATATCATGTGTATCCTTCTCAAACCATGTATCATAAATCAAATAATATAAAGAAATTTAGGGCATGAGGTTTAAGGAACATACATGTTCTTTCTTGTCTTAGTGAGATAAAGTTGTTTTCATACAAGAATGCACATTTGTATGAAGTGCACTTTCTTAGTTTCAATGTGTTTTGAATCTTTTTAAACTTGGATCCTTGGCCTAATGGTTTTCCTAGGTCTTCCCTTTCATATAATTTATATCATAGTTCTAGGCCTAGCTAATATGAAGTGTATGAAGAAGAAGATTGTTGTAATGAAATCTCATATTACTACTCAAATAGTTATATATATCCTCTCTATATAGGGAGGTGTTATTAACAATCATTAGAATCCTTCACAAATTGAAACAATCTTAAATTTTTTCATGAATGAATACCATTCTTGGTAGTATAAATAAATTAATAATTAAAGGATAAATTAGTAATCAACAAACATTCAATCATGTGTAAGTGGTTTATATTTGGTATACCTCATGTAGAATTGGGCAAGTAATATATACATACACTGAATTGGGGGAAGGGAAATAGATATCCATTTTGGATTTCTAGAAACAAATATCCATTTTGAAATGGATACCTATTTTGGTTTGCTATCCAAACCAAAACAGATATCCGTTTCAAAAAATATGAAAGTCAAACTTTGCCAAGTCGCGAATTTGGCTAAGTAAAAACGTGATTTTTTTTCCTATTGCCACTATTTGGCCCGCGATGATCCTGCACATACCCTCATCATAACCCTATCCTAATCACATTCTTATCATACCCTCACCATTCAACCCTCATATCCTAATCATTCTTCCTAACCACATCCTCTACGTCATCTAATCACCCTTATCATTCACATGATCCACATCATCCTAATCACATCCTAATTGCATTATCATCATTCCACGTCATCCTTTTTCTAATACAATTATCATCATTCATATCATTGTCCTACTCATTATCCATTCATCCCGAGCCATCATCCTTATCACTCTTCCTAACCACATCCTACTTGTCATTCCACATCATATCCAAGTCATCCTAGTCAAACCCTAATCGCCTCTTTCATCTAATCCATATCATCTGAGTCGTCCTAATCATCACCCTAGCCAATCCAAGTCACCCAATATTATCATTCCACATCATTTGAACTCATCTTAATCAACATCCTAATCATTCCATTCCTCATCATTCAACCACATCCCTAATCCTAATCATCCTTACACATCATCCTTTCATATCCAAACAAAATTGATCCTAATCATTCCTAATCACATTCTTGTCATATCTTCTTCAAGCCACCTCATCATAAGTATACCCTAAATCATTGCCTAATCATCACCCCACCATCCTCTTCATCCTTCCTAATCATTCCACATAATCCCAATCATATCATATTTATCATACCTAATTAGTACACCTATTCCTAATCATATTCTATTAATCGTTCCAAATCATTCCACCTCATCCCAATTATATCCTAAGCATCATAATCATATCAAATTCATCATGCATAACCATTACACATCATCATCCCAATCCAATCCATTTCACCCTGATCATTCTTCTAGTCATCATCTTAGTCATCCTCATCAAACCCTAATTACCTCATTTATCTAATGCACACCATCCTAATCATCCTAATCATCAGCCTAATCAATCCAAGTCACCAAATATTGGCATTCCACATCATTCGACCTCATCTTAATTATCATTCTAATCAGCCCTAATCATTTCATATCATACCATAATCATACCCAAGTCATCATAATTCAAACCTTAATCATCCCTTGTCACCTTCTTCCTAATCAAATCCCCATCAAATCCTAATCATTGCATTTCATCATCCTTGCCATTCAAATCCAATCAATTTCATATTATCATTCCACATCATATCATTATTGCATATCCTAAACACATCCAAGTCATCATCATCATTCTCCCAATCATATCCAAGTCATCACAACCCAATCCTAGTTAACACCCTAATCATCAACATTCATAATCCAATTCACTTCTTCCTAATCAATCCAAATCATCTAATCTCATCACTACACATCATCATCATTCATAATCCAATCCACTTCATCCCAAACATCCAAGTCATCTAATCTTATCTCTACACATAATCATCTTCGTTCGTAATCCAATTGACTTCCTCCTAATCATCATAGTCAACACCCTAATCATCAACATTCATAATCCAATCAACTTTTTCCTAATTCAGCCAAATCATCTTCATCTCATCACACATCATCATCTTCATCCCAATCTAATCAATTTCATCCTAATCATTCCCAATCACATTACACACCATAACCGTAGGGAAAACCTTGGAGTGTCTACTCTCCCTATCAAATCTGATTACAACTGTGTCAAAGCATATCTAATTTCATTCCACTACATACTCAATTTCACCCACTACATATTCCATTTCATTCTTTTATGATCAAATTTCATTACAACATTTCATTACCATTTAACCCTCAACATCTATAGAGGTTCCCAAACATAGTCTCCCTAAGGTTGAAACATAGGGAGAAACTATTGAATCTTGATTGTATCACAAGTACAAATCTGTGGACCAAGAGACCTTGACACCTTTTCACATCAATCAAAGCTTGGTCTTAATACTCCACAGCTAGTTTAAGTCCATCCTTACAAGTGAATTTTGAAACTCATGGGTTCACTCTAATCAATCATCTCTTCCATACCTCAAGGTCTTGACAAAACCAATTTGTACTTTGAAAGGTCATTAGTAGACGAGAGTACCCTCTTGGAGCTAGACTTTTAGAAGACTAATATCATCGGCCTCGATCATGGTCTGGGCCTCATCACCTTGCATCGACATCCCCATAGCATCCTACAATTCACAAGTCTCGTTTGGTATAGACATGGTTGCAAAAAATAGATAAAGGGAGTCAATCCTCCTAGTTATCCTTGCTCATCCTTGTCATTCCACATCATCCTTGTCATTCCAATTGACATCATCATAATCACATCCTACTCATATCTTCCTCATTCAACCTTTACACCCTAATCACCCTTTCTAATCACACCTTTCAACAAATTCATCCTAATCACCTCAGCCCTTAATCATATCCTAATCATTTCCAAGTGAACCCTAACCATACCCTAATCATCCCCAATCATGCATCTAATCATCCAACCAATCCCACACTCTATCACATCTCATTCATCCCAATCATTCCACATCATAAACCATCATCCTAGTTAAGCACTTGCCAACATGGTCCTAATCCCACAAGAAGACATACAACAATGTGAAGACATGTGTCATTGCATGACAATCCTAGAGAACAAGGTTCTAGCACCCCAAGCCTATCCAAGTCCTACTGTCTTTATGTTCTAATGCCACCTTTGACAAGGAAGACATCAACCTAGTCCATGCAAGCCATTCACTATGATTACCATCTTCATTATAAGTCCACGCCATCTACCCTCATTGTCCATCCATTATATTATCTTTCCACCCATACACTTGTAAAGGATGCGATCCATTGGCTACTAGATAGGGATAAATCATCCTCATGTCAAACACCCATTCATAAGCCTATCATAGAGTCCTCAAATACCATGTCCAAATATTCAAACCTATCATGTGGTCCACAACCATCAAACCTATCCAAGAGTCATCCACATCCACTTCCACCCAAAGTCAAGAGGCATGTCAAGGGTATACTCCTAAGCACAAGGAAACATAAGCCCCTTGTCTAATCAAGATCAAACCCCTTCCATTCTACCCATCCACAACACACTTATGTTTTCCGATGATCAAACTCCCATTTATGATCATGATCCCACTTATGATCAAGAAGGCCATGATGATCCACTTAGCCAACTTTATGCATTCCATGGTGAAGAGCTTTCCACCTCACCAATTCATGATCCAACCACTTCCACTTGTCATGATGAGACATGTGCCTCCCAAGAACACACAAACATAGAAGATCAAACAAAGAAACTGGGTCTTAGTGAACATCATAATAATCAAAATCCTAATGCTCTTTCCACATCCACCACCAACTCCATTTCAAATCCACCATCATGTCCACTTCATCTTACCACCTTCATCCATGAATGTTTTTCTTTAGGAACACAACAACCTTTGTTCGCTAGCTCACCTTCTTCATCCAATCAGGAACTCATGTCTAGTATCCAAACCACACCTAGTCCCATTGTACATTGCATTCTTCAAAACATGAACTACCAAGGCAAAGGCCTATCCCTTCACGAACAAGGTATTTTGGAGCCTATATATGTCAATGTCCCTCCATGCTCATATGGCCTTGGATACACACCCCAAGGTAAACAATCTAATGATGTTGGTACTTCCTCCATTCATTCTAAGTCCACCACTTTCTATTGCACATCGCATCATATTCCCAAAACATATGCCGCCATTCCACCTCCATCATCCTACAAGTGTCAAAAGCATGTGACCATACACCTTCTACCATCCAATTTAGCTCCAATCCTTCTAACTCCTAATTTACCTCCATCCACTTTACCTCCATTGCCCCTGACACCTAACATTCATATCATTGATAAATTCCTTCACATTCCTAATCATGACCAACAAATGCACACATGGTCCAAACATAAAGCTTCCACTCATTCCATCCACCCCCTGGGATTCAAAAGTAAAAATTTGGATGCCTCTACATGTAAAGCCAAAAATCCTAAGGACCCTAATACCTTAGGAAATCAATTGAAAAATTCAAAGCAAAATCCATTCAAAAATCCATCCAAACCCATACCTCCAAAAACAAAGTTAAAAACTAAAATGGTTTGGGTACCTAAACAAAAATCAAGCAAGTCAAAAGAGGCATCCTCTTTCATTCAAAAATCCCAACAACCCTCTTCCATCCACTCCATTAAAAAATCCCATTTCATATACAAATCCCACATCAAAAGTAAAAAATCATAAAAATCATAAGTACATGTGGGTCCCTAAAGTTTTACTTCATCCATCTCCTGAGAAAACATCGTCATTTCTTCCTACACCTCCATCCACTCAAAAGATTCCATGTTTATCACGTTGTGTGCAGCCGTTGGTCATGATTCCTTTCCATACCTCCATCACTCCATCATTCAACTATTGTCCTACATATTTCGCTCATCCTATTCCTATGGTCCATGCTTTTACATAAGTCTTACATAATCCACATCATAATCCACTTTTGTTCCCTACATAATCCACATCATAATCCACTTTCGTTCCCTACATAATTCATTGATAACCCACTTTCATTCCCTACATAATCCACATCATAATCTACTTTCGTCCCCTACATAATCCACATCATAATCCACATTCATTCCCCACATAATCCACATCATAATCCACTTTCATTCCTTGCATAATCCACATCATAATCCACTATCATTCCCTCCATAATTTACTATCTACCTTATCCATGTCACTTTCATGCCATCACTTACCAACATCGATGAACATAACGACATTTGACATGGTCCATGCAACATCTTTCTCCAATGGAACTATCACCTTCATGGAGGTAGACACTTGAGTCCCTCATATTCATACTTCCATTCAAAAAGCAAAAAAAATTAAATTTTTTTTTTTTTAAAAGGAGTAAAGATAAATCCCTTCATCCAACGATGAAAACCTGGCAAACAGGCACCTTGGATAAGTACCATGATGAAAACCTGACAAACATGCGTCATAATTAAGTTGATCTTCTACTCCCACGTGAATAGAACTACCCCTAGGTCTTGCCTCCACTCGACTAGCTCTTCCCACAAGAGCGAGGGTGACTCGGAGGTCACCCATAGCAAGGAGAGGGTTCATGTGTGATATTGAGGCCGATTCATCCACATTTGTGTTTGTCGCATTTCAGAGAACACAGTAATTGTGGATACATCCTAGAGATAATGACAACTCTGTACAAAACTCCAAATAGAGGATACATTCAAACTATCTATTTTTAATACTAGATCATCAAAATTAGTGGCATGTTAGATTTTTTCATCAACATTATTTGTAGAGTCAAGTATTATTATCTATTACATTTAATTCCCTATCTAAACATTTATTTCTAAATTATCTACTCCCATAACTATCATTTATTAATCTAGGTTAATTTATGTTTAGTTGTACACATTTAATTTAATCATACTAGATTAAGTTTAGGGAAAGGTTGTTTTCCTTCACATTTTTGGTGAACCTATTTGATCTTAAGACCCCTAGGGTTTGATGTGCTACACTTTCATTATTATTTAGGGTTTTAGATATGTCATTTTTTATTACATCATCATATTTTAGATTTTTCTAGGGTTTATGTTCCTTTAATTACTTCTCATTGATATACATTTTTCTTTTAGGGTTTAAGCTTCATTGTTTGCTATATCTTTTTCCCCTACCCACACTTGGATATAACATTAGGGTTTCAATTTTAGATTTGATGTACCACTAATATTTCTAGTTTCTAAATCTAAAAGTGATTTTTTTAGATTTAGATTTCTATCCTTTGTTTATGTCATGAGGCACTCATAATCCTAATTTTCCATTGAGGAGTGCTTGTTTGCATCCTGACATGGCCACCTAATCCAATGAGATGAAGAATTATTCCAATGCTCATGTTGAGAACAACGTAAGAGGATAATCAAGATTATGATCAGGATGCTCGTGTGGACAACTAAGATTTTGTAAATGAGCTTGCTAGTTTGAGTAATGTTAAAAATCCTACACAATCATTTAATATGATTCATAATGTGTTCATCAATAAGCCCCTTGAATAAAAAATCTTGTAGGTTGTTAGTGATAAAATTACCTCATCTATTGTGGTTAGTGCGTCTACCTCCTCTCTTTCTTCTTTTATTAATCCATCTTTCACTGCCAATACCTTCCATTGCATCATTCATGTCCCCATTATATCACCCCTACTTATACTAGTGTACCACCACATAATCATTAACCTTTCTTGACCTTCCCTCCTCCTTATGCACTTCCTCATAACTATACCCCTCTAGAGATACTCACATCCCTCATGATTTATTACACTTCCATTCTTATTTCATCTTCCACTACCCAACCTATCACCACCCCTCTTAGTCATGCCATTCCTACATCCACCACTTCATCCCATGCTATGTTTATCCCACATTATAGATCTCTCCATCCAATTCAATGTATACCCTTCATTATATTTCCTCCTCTACGCCTCTTTCCCAACCTATCACCTCTTCCATCTCTCACACTTATCACCATTCCATCATCTATTGTAGATTCAATAATTCATAAGATAGATCAAGTAGAGAAAAGAGTGGATACAAGACCTAATGGAAAAGATAATGAGGAGTTCAAAGATTCTTGGCATACACCACTGAATTATGAGATTATGGTACATCCCCTATATATGAGATTGGTGGCAATGTGATTTTTAATATATGATGGTAAAGGTGACCCAAATGCACATTTGAGATCTTTTATATGGTAGAAGAAATAACTAAGACATGTTGCCAATAAATAGATTGATCTTGGATTATACTGAATTGTTTGCCGAAACAAAGCCGCGTCAAGCATTAGGCAATAAAAAAAGACCAATGTGTTAGAAAAAGAAAAGAGATATATAAGCATATCAAAACAACTGGTAAGTCAAATTTGATAATGCTCTTGACAATGTAGTTTGGTTCGCTGTGAATTTTATGTAAACTCTACAATGATTTTGAATTGTGCACACTTCTAAAACAGACTGATTTGTTGCATTCTCGAAAAACATTACTAGGTTGCTTTCAATGAGTTGAAAAGGAGACTTCATATACCAATTTTGTTTTCCAGTACTATTCAAAAAGAGATTTAAGGGGTGGTTGTAGTTGTTATAGTGTAGAAAACATTAAAAATGAATGTATATAGTCAACTATTCTGGTGCCCTCATTTTTGTTGCTATCTTGAGTTATTTATTTCATGCCAATGTAAAACAAGTGTTCTAGGATGGCATCTTTGTTGGCCATATGTTTTTTTACAGCTAGTGCTTTGCCACATGATTTTGCAATGAAGTTTAAAATATAAAAATGCAAAAGATTTATGTTTTTTAAGGATAACACTCCATGATCCACTTGCAATGTTCTACTCTAGAGGATTCATGAAAAATCTTCTACATGGTTTTATTTATTGTGACATTATACAATCTAGCTTATGATTAAATTGGCCTGGTGAATAAATTTCATACAACTACCTACTCTAAAACTTCAATTTAACACTTTAAGATCAAAATACATAATTTTCCATGCAAAATATACAATCATTTATATGATGTGAATATGGTCATATAAAATACTATACTGATGGAAATGTAATAGTTATTTTGTATTTGATGATTTACTTTTCCATGCCTCAGGTAATTTTGTATGCAACCCTCTTTATAAAAATGTAATCATTTATCAATTACTAAAATTCCCACTTTCATAAAGACTAATAAATACAAAGTTCCATAATACAAAATTTAAGTTAAAAATAATTTATTTAAAAGCATAAACTTTAGTTGTGATATTGGACCTGTGTCGTTTTGATTGTCCCCTACTCATTAATGAAATGAACATAACAATTATTTTTAAAAAAAAGTTAACCTTATAAAAATATATTTACTCAAACAATAAAAAAAAACTTTTACTTTCACTAGAAAGAAAAATAATACTTAAAAACTACTTTCTACATAAATAACTAGATCATAACTCTTGTTTGAACTTCTAAATGTCGGCAGAACCGATGAATATTAAATTAATAATGGAATGATATATAAAAGTTAGAGATTTTATTCTAATTTTGTGAAAAATTCATTGGCATTTGCAATATTAGAAGCGCCATGGAGTGTAATAGCAGCAGAGACAATGACAACCTCCATGATTTCAATTTAGATCCAATTGCCATTTCGGAAGGGCAGCTGCCATGTCAGCAGCTCCAAGCTCCACAGTCAGCTTTCCATATTACTGTTGAGGATGGCCACATCATACTCACACCTCTGCCAACTCAGCTCCACAGCCATACCCATTTTTCTATCCCACTGTCATCTCCTCCCAACAAAATGCTTATAACATCTCTGCCCCAGTGCCACCCACATTTTGGAACAGTAATAACATGTTAACTAGTGGGTATCTTAACCTGTGTGAAGAATCTGTGCCTCCAAATGAAAGGTTTGTTATAGTCACACATGGGAGAATAACCAAGAAATTTGGGCTGGAAGGCACTCCAAAGAGCATTGCAAAGTGTATAAGACTTGTATTTGAATTGAGAGTGATGAATGGACATATGCGGTTAGTAGACTCATTTGGAAATTGCAGACAAATAGATAGGAACTTGCCCATAAATACAACTTACACACTCATGCTTACTCTGGCTTCTCATCAGACTCAAAATACTCATGCTGATGCACAAAGGGTAAGATTACTACAACCAAAGACACTTTAATTTTGTAGCTCTAACTTAATTATATAATTGATTGCAGGCAACCAGCTCTACTAGTGGGATCAAGCATCAATAGAGGCCAGTAATCTTCATGGTTAATATAAATATTTTCTATGGCTGTTTAGGATTGTTTATAAGTTTATGTGATTGATTTATTATTCAGTTATTGATGTAAATTTAGTTTCCAGATTGGTTCAAATGTAAAACTTTTTATAGGTTAATAGGTTACTTTACAATTGAACAGCTATTTTTAATTTATATTCAAATCAATGGTTAAATATAAATTTTTGCCAATGTAAATCATATACATATATTTTTTTAAATTATCTACCCATTCATAAAGTGTTATATAATTCATACACATATATTTTTTATATATTTAAATTATTATATACATATATGGTTAAAAATATTTACCTATTTAACAAAAAATAATATATTTTTTAGATAATATTATAGTTGGAACATTTTTTTTATTAATATGTTGGTTATGTTTATGGCATATTTGTAAGAGAGATGTAAGTTTATGTGTTTGCTATCCTTCATCTATCTATTCTCTAACTAGCATACCTATATTTAAAAAATATATCTAAAGTACGCCGAGAGATACCCTTCTCCCTCGAGAAGGATATCTCTTGGCGTCCTTTAGATATATTTTTTAAATATAGGTATGCTAGTAGCATCCCCAGCAGCAAGCCTAATTCTAACTATATTATATATCTGATTAAGAATTATTATTATATAATATAATATTATAATATATGTTAGATATATTATTATAATATATTATATAATAATTATATATAATATTAATATCTAGGTTAGATATATTATTATAATTATGTATTATTCTTTAAGGCTTGAATGAAGGTTAGATTTAGAATTATGATTTTGTTTAATGATTGGATTAGGATTAGGCTTATAAATAGGGTTAGATATAGAGTTATGCTTATGAATAAATACTTAGTGTAATGTTACGGTTATGGATAGAATTGGAATTAGGGTTAGATTGAGCATTATGATTACAATTATGGTTTGGGTTAGGGTTAGAACCAAGGTTAGATTAGAATTACAAATTTGTCTAGGGAAACATTTAGGGTTAGGGTTATAAATAGGGATAGATTTACGATTTTAATCATGTTTTAAATTATGGTTATGGTAAGGATTAGAATTTGGGTTAGGGTTATGATAAGGATTAGAGTTACGATGTTAGGATGTTTATTTTTAGAGAAGTCTATGCTAAGTATAAATTTAAGATCATGGTTCAATTAGGGTTATAATAAGGTTATAATCTAATTAGGGTTATGGTTATGTTTATAAATTTTGTTACATTTAATTTTTTATTAACGTACCAAATTAGTGTTAAGGTTAGCATATTTATCTTTATAGAAATATATGCTAATTGAACCTTAATGTTAAACCTAACTATAACCCTAACTTTATTTTTAATTTTAAACCAATTTGTAACCCTAACAGTATTTCTAATTTTAACCTGATTTGTAACTTAACATTGATATTGAATGGTCTATATTGACTACTTATTGTAATCATAGTTTGAACCCTAATTCTAACATATAACTATAACCCTAACCCTAACCCCAACCCTAATTGTAATCATTACCCTAAATCTAATTCTAACCCTAACCATAACCCTTATTCTAACCCTAAGCATAATACTTATTCCAACCCTAAACATAACTCTAACCCTAACCCTGACCATAATTCAAAGACTAATGCTAACCTTAATACTAACTTTAATTGTAATTGTAACCCTAACCCTAACTCTATTTCTAATATGAACCCTAATTATAGTCATAACCTTAATAATAACCCTAACCTTAATTCTATCCCTAACCCTAACCCTAACCCTATTTGCAATCCTAACCCTAACTCTAATTATAACACTAACCCTAACCCTAATTATAATGTTAACCCTAACCCTAACCCTTATTCTAACCTTAAACATATCTCTAATTTTAACCCTAACCTTAATCATAATCGTAACCCTAACCCCAACTCTAATCCTAACATTAATCCTAATTATAGTTGTAACCTTAACTCTAACCCTAACCCTAATTCTAATCCTAACTTTAACTCTAATTATTACCATGATTGCAACTCTAACCCTAACCCTAATTAAAACTCCAACTGTAACTCTAACCCCAACTCTAACCCTGATTCTAACTCTAAGCCTAACTCTAACCCTATCCCTAACCCTTATTCAAACTATAATTCCAACCCTAACCACAACTTTATTTCTAATCCTAACCCTAATTCTAAGTGTAACCCTAATTATAACCATAATTAGAACCTTAATTCTAATGCTTACCTTATTTATATCCTTAACGCTAATTGTAACTCTAATTCTTACCCTAATTCAATATCCCTAACTTTAACTCTAACCCTAACCTCAAGTCTAACCCTAACCATAACTATAATCCTAATTCTAACACTAAACGTAACCCTAATTCTAACTCTAATTTGAATTCTAACCATACTTCAAACCCTAATTATATACCTAATTGCAACCCTAATCATAATTTCCTAATTCTAAATATAATTCCAATACTAACACTAAATGTAACCCTAATCAAACCCTAACCCTAATTCTAACATTAGCCCTATTCCCTAATCCTAATCGTAATTCTAACATTAACCCTAATTCTCATTTTTATTCTCACCCTTACCCTAATTCATTACCCTAATTCTATCTCTAACCCTAACCTCAATTGTAACCCTAACCCTAATTTTAATTCTAACCCTAACCCTAACCCTAATTCTACTCCAAACCCTAACCTAAACCTAAACCCTAATTCTAACCTTAATTTGAATTAAATGAGATAATTTTTTTTAACATTTAAGTATTAAATATAATATAATGGTTCAATCTAATTCCAACTATTGGTTTCCTAGTGAACCACAACAAAAAGATTTGCATGTTTAAAAATAGTTTAACACATCTCTTACTACAATGCTTAATGATGATAGAAACAAGTTGAGCATCTTTATAAATTTCTCATAAATTAGAAGGAATGTAAGTTTCCAACCTACTTAATATATTTCTTTCAAGATGTTATTTTAATTAATTTCATGAAAGTAGTTATATTCTATTAATTAATTTATATATATTAGATTAAAAATATGTATTAATTTGAAATAATATTCAACTTTAATTTATATTTTAAGGTTAATATTTTTAATCTATTTATATTAATATCTTATATTTAATGCTAGATAATTCAACTAATAAATTATAACCTTATATTTAACCCTAATTAAATTAACTTTAATATATCTCTAATTATATATATCTAATGTTAATATATTAATATCTCTAATTTATATTAATATATTCAATTATATATATTAGATTAAAGTACTCATTACAAAATTAAATGTATAAGAAGGATATCTCTAATTAAATTAAATTTATTAATAATATTAGTCAGAATAATAGATTATTCTATTTTCTATGATAGATTATTCTTTAATTAAATTTATTTGATATGAAAAACTAAAAATTTATTTATAAAAGAAATAAAACATGTTTGATTTTTCTATTTTCATCTCAACATCTCTAATACTTCTTACTTTCTTTGTTTTCTTTCTAATTTTTATGTTTTCTTTGATTTTTTATATATATGATTTTTTACTTCTTGCTTTCTTTGTTTTCTTTCTAATTTTTATGTTTTCTTTGGATTTTACATATATATGATTTTTTTGTTGTGTAGGTAATAGAGTATACAAAGGGTATTATTCTTCATGATCTTCTAATAAGCTATTTTTCTCTTTCCTCATAGGGCATTGGCTTTTTCTCACTACTTTTTTTTTTCCCCAAAACTTATCAGTCAGCAATAACTATGAAAAATATGAGGCATGGTGAGTGGTTACAATTTTTCTAATCTTTAAATTTGCATTATATTCTATTTTGAGTTCTAGTAATATCTACTTTTCTAAGGCTCCAGGAATCAGTGCATGGACATGGTCATTAATATTCTAATTTTCTTATTTTATAAAATGAACCAGACCAATCAAGATCAACACACAGTGTTTTATAAAATGAACCAGACCAAGATAAACTGAAACCTTCTTTCCCATGCACAAATAATCTAACTGCTGCATCTTTTTTCCCACCCACAGAGAATTGTTGCATTTTCTTTTTTTGGTTTTTTATTTGTGGAGTGACTATTTGTATTATTTATTTTTTTAATAAAGATTCTAGATTGGAATCTTATAAGTTTACGGAGAGATTCTAGTGAGAATGTAGAAACGCCTCTCGGCATAATTAATGTGCTATATATATCTTAAAGATAATAAATTTAAAGGTCCATTATGGAATTTGAAATGGTTGAGATGGTTGAACTCCCATGTGTGACTCTTCATCTTCTAATGGTTTGAATTCCAAATGTTTATTATACTTATCCTTTGTTTTATCATGGACTAGCTTTTACAAGTTGTGTAGAATTATAACATATGTGAACTAAAAGTTTATGTAATACATTCTAAGATGCTACAAGAATGTATCACATGGTTCTATCTAAATTTCTAGAATGTGTGCATGGTGCATAGTATCACACATATGTGCAAATGTGGTGTAAAACTCAAACAAAATTATCTTTGAAGTTTGTTGTTGTTTTATTGGAAGCATGGGAATCAAAAGATGTAGTGAGGTCGGTATCCATGGCTTTGATCAAGCTTTGTTGGCATGTGGGCCTCAATATGGTTTTGATATTGTTATACTTGCGTGGGGTTTGCACATGGCTATAATGATGGTGGGGTGTGCCTTCATCCTAGACTATGACACTCTAGACAATGATGGTGATGCCTAAGAAGATGCTAGTTTATAGGGATAAATGTTGGTATGCTATGGTTTCCAATCAATAATATAGGTTATATGATGTGAATATGGTCATATAAAATAATATATTGGTGCAAACCTAATAGTTATTTTGCTTTTGAGGATTTTGTTTTCCATGCCTCCACAATTTTGTATATAGACCCTTCATTAATAGAGCAACCATCTTTGTATATTTTTCTATATAGGCCCTCCATTAATAGAGCAGCCCTCTTTGTATATTTTTCTAAAAATTAATATAAACGTATGGTCCCCCAAGGCCAAGCTCGTTTAGCAAAAGAAAATAATGAGACATAGTTTTATTAAGTGAATGCACATAAGAATAAAGCCGACATAAACTAAATAATCTACACAAATACAACTAATACTCAAACATAAATCACAAAAATATCAAATCAAATAAACAAGAGCAAAAGAAGCGAGGAGTTATTTGAACCTTAAGTGTAAGGAGTTATTTGAACCGTAAGTGCATTATATTTTATACATTTTACTATAAAATCTTCAATTTAATTTTCTTTTCTTTTTGCAAAATGAAATTTAATTTTTTGGTTTTTATTCTCTCTTGTTTTATAAAAAATATTTGTAACTATATTTTATTATATTATATTTTATTGTTGTTGTACAATAATATTTTATAACTATATTTTATTAAGGTTTTATCAAATCAATTAAAAAAGGAATAAAGTATACTTGTTTTATTTACTGTAAATTAAATATTAGTTTTATTTACTCTAGAATTATTTTAAAGAAAATACTCATAAATTAATATGTTATTTTATTTACTATTTAATGATATTTTATAACTATATTTTATTGGGGTTTTATCAAATTTAAAAAGGGCAAAGTATACCTGACAATCAAGAAGTTATTGGAATTCCTTTATCTATTTTAGGTGAACTTATGTCTGGTTTGGAGTGAGGGCCATGGTAATTTACCCCTCCTTTGACTATTATGAATCTCTCTTACTATTTTTGATGGGTCCATGGTCCCTAACCAGGGTATATATGTAAAAAAGAAGAAGTTGAAGTTAGATATTGGCGGGCATGACCCTATTTTTGATGGGTCCATGGTCCCTAACTAGGGTATATATATCAAAAAAAAAGTTATTGGAATGGTAAGTACATTATGTTTTTTAGATTTTACCATACTTATAAGTTGTCTATATATATTTTGAAAATAAAGAAAATTAATATGTTCTTTTATTTACTGTAGAATAATATTTGAATCAAAATAATTCAAATTAACATGTTATTTTATTTATTGTAGAGTAATATTTTTTTTCTCGATAAAGTGCCAGAGGTGCACTTGTATTGATATAATATATAAACTTTACAAGATAATTACAGTATGGCTAAGGGCTTTGTGCCCAATTTTGAACAATTATCAACCAACCCTATAATACAAAAAGATGCTCCAAGAAACCAGGCAACTCGGGTAATTGGATCGATAAACAACATAAAAAAGGGACCCAAAGAGCTCCTATCAACCATCTACATAGAAGTCACCTGCCTTGACCATAGTAGCAAAGCCTTCAAGCCAGGCCAAAGACTATGTCGCCACCATACCAATTACATGCTAGATGAAGTCCCTACCACACAATGCCCAAATTCTGTGGCGCCAAATCCATTGCCTAGCTAGGTCAGGAAGAAATGGCAAGTGCTCCACATCTACCTTAGGATCTAGAAGTTTGGAGAGGTCACCTACCCGTGGGATTCCAGAAGCTAGATCAGCGAACACCGTAATCTCCACATCCCCATCCAAAATCAAATCTTTAAAAGTCTCCCTAAGACAAGCTAGGTTATCTACTTTCGTGGTGCCCAGGTCTAGGAGAGAAGCTAAAAATTGGGAAGAGATGTTAGTGTTTACCCTATACCTATCCTCAAAAACTAGGAAGGCTTTGCCCAAAACCATTTTAACAGCCTCTAGGAAGTACTTATGCTTGAATTTGCATATAGCTTTTAGACGGAGATCCGTTATCCTGCCAAGGAAGGCAATTTGCCTACGGGCACTCTTAAGCCATATCGGAGTCTCCATTGCAACCAAACTAACCCAATTTGGTG